>CM040447.1:10888086-12088086 GCA_022749755.1 Azadirachta indica | reverse complement strand
GATTTGGTTGTCACCTTTTGCTAGAATGTATGTATTAGAAGACAATGAGAAAATGACTTTTTATTTATTTTAATTGTATTTCTGAAATGGAATTTCAGGAAATTTGTGATCACAAGTCACAATTCTTGCAAGAAATTATCTCCTCCCCTTTCCAATCACGTCCATACCTTCTCTGAATTGAAAAAGTGTAACCTTTTTCTTCTGAATATAACTGATTAAATATTACACTATGATAGGCAGCAACGCATTAATTTTTGGACAATAACATTCGGGTCCTTAAATGATAAATGTTAATGATATCTGAAAATAATGCATAAAAATATTATATTACCCAACTCTTCGTTTCAAATTAATTCTTAATTTAATTTTAAATGTATTATGATCCAATCAAAATATATCACGTTTGGAGGAGGTTAGGAGTAGTGGGCAGGAAATGGAAGTGGGAAAAACATTGATAGCCAGGTTGGAATTAAACAAGTCTAACCACACAATTGACTGTCAAAGAACTTCATTTATGAGATAATTGACCATAATGCATTGTATTTACTACAATTTAGTGATAGTTTGGTTTGTTTTTTAATTAGTCAAATCTAATCTTTTTTTTTTTTAATGTTAAAAGTTTTTATCAATTTTTTATATCTTTTGATTGGTTTTATAAAAGGATTTTTAAAATAATTTTTTTTTATATTTTGATAGTGGAGTCTTCTTAATTTTTTAAAAAATTAAAAATTATTTAAAATCTTTTTTCGTTTTTAATAAATTATCAAAATTTTATTTATTAAAATAATTATTTAATCGACTTATAAAAGATTTAGTTCAAAAAAATACGTTTAAAAAGTCGTACGAAACGGTCCCTTAATATTTGTAGATGCCTAAGGTCAGTAATTGCAATTATTAAACAATACGGCACACTTTTTGGAAAAAAAAAATCAATCATTTGCCGGATTCTAATTTTAATTATTACGAACTATTTATTAACTTAATTTTAAAAAAATTACGTAAATATATTTTATTCGATATGATTGACGGTGGCGCATCAGTCTTGATGGTCTTATCCAGCACATGATCATAAATATCTTGTCGTTTAGGGTCAAGACAGACAAGTTATTTTAAACAAAAAATAAAATTAAAAAAATCTTGACGGTTGATTTGATGACGGCGACTACTTAAAACCGACCTTTTGGCACGACAGGGGGTTAATCTCGTGGATAAAGTATTCAAATCGGACGCTTTATATTTAATGAATTAAAGTCCAATCTCGCCGTCCATAGAATGCACGTGAGCCGCTGGCCCACTCCCTTCATTTCCGAACTAAGATCCAAAATTTAATTTGTAGGCTCGAATGCATTGGAACTCTCTTGCAACATTGTATGGCCCGTGCCGTGAGACTTTTAGCTACGTTTAGATTTTATTTAGGAAAAATCGTTCCGCGTTGTACAGTGTACATATTAATAGAGATGACAAATTTTTTTATGAACTCGAACTCATAGAATAGAATCCGCTCTCAGTGAAAGAGAATATTGGTAAATTTATAAGAAATAGAGTAAGAAATAAAAAACATTAATTATTAATTTATTAATTGGATAAGGATTGATTTAGTTTTTTTACTTAACTTAATTTTTTAAAAAAAAATATAATATAAATATATTATAATTTATAAATTAAATTTTATATATTTAAATATAATTTTATATTACAATTTATAAAATTATATATTATAATTAAATATAATTAGTAATAAAAAAATTGTGAGTCATGAATTAATGTTATAAAAAATAAAATATATAAATTAAAAATTAAAAATTAAAAAAACTCTAAATTGTGTTTTCAATAATATATTAATAATATTTTTATTTAACTTAATTAAATTTTTATATTACTAAAATTAATTTATAAAGTAATATAAAATGAGAATTAATACGAGGATGGAAAATTTATTTCTTATACGAAAATTCTCTATCTCTATCCCATTAAATTTATTGAAAAATTAGGCGAGAAATAGTGATTAGAATAGAAAACAGGATTGGGAGTGGGGTATGTCTCCTCACCCCCACCCGCTCTATTGCCATCTTTACACATCAAATAAATATATATATATATATAATTAAATAAATTATTTTTATTTTATATAAAAATTATTTATGTATATTTATCAAGAAAATTTTTTGATACCACATTTTTTACACAATCATTTAATAAATTTTATATATACAAAATTTATTTAAAAATTCACTTGCGACAAAGGGGTGAAATAATAATTATAGCTAGAGAGCAAATTTAAAATATGTAACATACGTTTATTTGATAATTTTATTAAATCTATTCTACTTTAAAATTTTTATTTTTATCACAATTAATAATTGACCTAAAAAATATAAATATAAGAGTAAAAAAAAAAACATACCTTTTGTGCTTAAGATAACTAATTCTTTTATAATTAATTATAATAAATAATAAAAAATTTGTATAATATAACTGATTTACTCTAAATAATAATATATTATATTTATTGATTGTATATAGAATATAGTGTATGAAAATATTTAAGGGTGCGTTTATTTGTGCCCTAAATTTAGTTTTTAACAGTACTTTTACTCACATATGTTTTCAAGAAAATTTAAAAAATTGCTCTATATACTTTTACAAACACTTTTATAACCTTTGGTTAAATATTTTTTATTATATATTCTAACTTACATATATCTTATTATACCAAAATTTGTGTGATTTAATATCCAGCATCAACGGTCCTCTTATATCGTGAATTGTCTGCAAAATAAAGAACAAATAAGAGGAAAGTAGGTTCTTAGAAAAAACTCTTTGAGGCTTAAGTCAGATAAGTATATTTTTAGTGATATTAGTAAATAGCAATTACTCGTACTTGTCTCCTTTTGTTTTCATGGATAACGACCTGGTAGCTGTTTGTTTTTGTAATAACCTGATCCAAATTTCATTTCTTGACCTGACTTCGCGGTTTAGAGCTCAGCTAAGTAGGCTTGGTTATCTGGTATCAACATTGTCTCACCTCAGGGGTTCATGTCTTTTACTCCGAAGTGGATTAAATTGACATCTTACCTTGGGTATCATCCATAACACACATTAAAAAAATTGCTTAAACTCAAATACCTTTTTTTTTTTTTTAAAAATTACATTATGGATAATTTGAAATTTAGATTCTTTCAAATACTGATTTCTCTCTGTATAAATTAGTACTAAGAGTAATATACTGGTTTATTTACTTATATTCTCTTTAATAATAAATTACACTAAGAATATTTTTATAATAGACTTTTGTGAATAAGAAACGGGTGTTTATAGTAAATTTTTTAGATGCGAATACCTCCATAATTTCTTAATCCTTTCTTTCCGTCTCTATAATTGAAACCTGATTTTTTCTCAAAATATAATTTTTTTTTTCTAGCTTTCTTTGCATTCTTTAGTTTAGCAAATAACTTCAGTCAATGACATTTTGCATGATTTAAAAATTTATAAAAACTTTCCTATAAATTAAGATAAATATTTCTGATAGAATTTGAAAGAAATTTTTGATAAATTAAGTAGAAAAATTTTAAATGTAAAGTGATGATTTTTTTTTAATTATGAATAAAAATGATAGATTCATAAACTCTAGAATTTATGGTTCATTTATACAAATGAAAGGGAAGTTGGTTGGCGGGTAAACTTCCATACGTATGTCCTCACCAACCAAGGTAGAAATATCTAGTGCATAACTAAAGACAAGTACCCGTGAACCGCAACACGTAAAATTCAAGTTTTTTCTTTGGTTTGCGGCAAGAAAACCGGCGCTCGTGCAACATTAATCTCACTGTTAACAAGCAGTACTCGGACAATAATACATCATGAAATTTATATAAAATTAGATGATATCATGAGCACTTGTTTGCACATTATCCAAGGATGAGGCAAGTGGGGTCCAAATGAGGGGTCCTAGTAAACGTTAAGAGTTTTTGAATCACTGAAAAAGAGAGAGATTATTATTGGAGGGGTGGGTATGGTTGCCTTCTTTTTATCCGCAGAAGAGAGAGAAAGAGAATACTAACAGTAAGTTTACAGAGAATCTCGAGAGGAAACCCGGTGGATAAAGCCGGGTAACACACGTGATGAAAGCTAATCTATTTCTTGCTTTTGTCTAAGCTGTATCCAGTATTGGCACTCCTCCCTTTTGTTTTAACGCAATCATTCAAAGATACAGACAACCAACAAACGTCTTGCGCTTAGTTTATGCGTTTATTTCATTTGTTTCATACACTCTTCTTCCCTCTATTATAAGTACAGAGTTTTTTGTTGAGCTTTCCTCTCTACTGCTATTCTCTGCTTCAAGAGAAGATGAAGATGTTTAAGTCTCTTATTGTTCTTTTCCTTCTGGGTTTTTGCCATGTGTCAATGGCGGCCCTGGAGAAGAAGGAAACCCGGAGCCGGAGCCAGAGAACTACCTACATAATACACATGGCGAAATCCCAGATGCCTCCAAGTTTCGAGCACCACACACACTGGTATGAGTCGTCGCTCAAATCGGTGTCTGACTCAGCTGAAATGCTCTATTCTTACAACAATGTGATCCACGGGTTTTCCACTCGGTTAACGCAAGAGGAGGCTGAGTCACTCGAGAAGCTACCCGGGATCCTCGCGGTCTTGCCTGAGTTGAAATACGAGTTGCACACAACTCGTACCCCGGAGTTTCTGGGACTTGACAGAAGCGCTGATTTGTTCCCCGAGTCTGATTCGGCGAGTGAAGTCATAATTGGAGTGCTGGATACTGGAGTGTGGCCTGAAAGCAAGAGCTTTGACGATACTGGACTTGGTCCCGTACCAAGTACCTGGAAAGGCGCTTGTGAAACTGGTACAAATTTCACTACGGCTAATTGTAATAGAAAACTAATTGGTGCAAGATACTTTGCAAGAGGCTACGAGGCTACCTTAGGCCCAATAGATGAAAGCAAAGAGTCAAAATCTCCGAGAGATGATGATGGCCACGGCACTCACACTGCCAGTACAACCGCTGGATCGGTTGTTGAAGGTGCCAGCTTGTTCGGCTATGCAGCTGGGACGGCGCGTGGGATGGCCACCCGCGCCAGAGTTGCTGTCTACAAGGTGTGCTGGATTGGCGGTTGTTTTAGCTCCGATATATTGATGGCTATGGAAAAGGCGATCGATGATAATGTCAATGTTCTATCAATGTCTCTTGGTGGCGGGATGTCTGATTACTACAAAGATAGTGTTGCAATTGGTGCTTTTGCAGCAATGGAGAAAGGGATTTTAATCTCTTGCTCAGCAGGAAATGCTGGTCCAAGTTCCTTCAGTTTATCCAACGTTGCTCCATGGATAACAACTGTTGGAGCAGGCACTCTGGATAGAGATTTCCCTGCTTATGTTAGTCTGGGCAATGGCCAAAACTACTCCGGTGTGTCACTTTATAAAGGCAATGCTTTGCCTTCAAAATTATTACCCTTTGTTTACGCTGGTAATGTTAGTAATGCAACAAATGGGAACTTGTGTATGATGGGTACTTTGATACCAGAGAAAGTTGCCGGCAACATTGTGTTGTGTGATCGTGGAGTGAACGCCAGGGTTCAAAAGGGAGATGTCGTGAAAGCAGCTGGTGGTTTAGGCATGGTTTTGTCTAACACTGCTGCTAATGGTGAGGAGTTGGTGGCTGATGCACATTTGATACCAGCTACTGCAGTTGGTCAAAAATCTGGTGATGCGATTAAGAAATACTTGTTTTCAGATCCTAGCCCAACTGCCACAATTTTATTTGAAGGAACTAAAGTGGGTATCGAACCATCGCCAGTAGTGGCAGCTTTCAGTTCAAGAGGTCCAAATTCCATCACGCCAGAGATACTGAAGCCGGACTTGATTGCACCAGGTGTCAACATCTTAGCGGGATGGTCAGGAGCAGTGGGTCCAACTGGGTTATCAACGGATACTAGGCGCGCGGCTTTCAACATTATATCAGGCACATCCATGTCTTGCCCACATGTAAGTGGGCTCGCAGCCTTGCTCAAAGCGGCTCACCCGGAATGGAGCCCAGCAGCTATAAGGTCAGCTCTCATGACCACAGCTTACGTTGCATATAAAAATGGCCAGAAATTGCAAGATATTGCTACAGGGAAAGCTTCCACACCGTTAGATCATGGCGCTGGGCACGTTGATCCTGTATCAGCCCTTAATCCAGGATTGATTTATGATCTAACGGCCGATGATTATTTGGGCTTCCTCTGCGCGTTGAATTACACGGAATCGCAAATTAACAGCCTTGCAAGAAGGAAATTCACGTGCGATGCTAACAAAAAATACAGCATCACTGATCTCAACTACCCTTCATTTGCTGTAAATATTGACACCACACAGATTAGAGGCTCTAGTGCATTCAAATACAGTCGAACTCTGACTAACGTGGGATCAACAGGGACTTACAAAGTGTCTATATCCTCACCAGGCCCCGGAGTTAAGATATCAGTCGAGCCGCCGGTGTTGAGTTTCAGTCAAGTAAATGAGAAGAAATCGTACACAGCGACATTCACGGTCAGTTCAATGCCACCGAGCACCAATAGCTTTGCTCGTCTTGAGTGGTCCGATGGGAAGTACATTGTTGGTAGTCCCATTGCGATTACCTGGAATTAAATAACTAGTGGGAATAAAAAGGGAATAGGGGAGAGGTTTGGTTGAATTTACGCACTCGAAAACTCGAAGAGTGTGATGTAATTGTTGCTTTTAGCTTTGGAATTCTTAATTTTCATGTTATCCAGCAAAAAATTAACGGATAGCTGGGTTTGTGGGTCTTAGTGTTTAATTAATGTCGTTCTCTGAGAGATGAAACACGAAAAACCAGGAAATGGGCGACTTCTTTCTCGGTGTACAGTATTATCGACTACATATGTATGCATACTTCTAGTGGATTGGTGAAGACGGGAATGAGTTCTATATATTTATAAATGTATCAAGACTCGAGAACTTGTTCGTGGTCAGTTCAGATTTATAGTCTTGTGCAACCCAAAACCTTGCAGTATAAATAAGACAGTTCAATTAATTGAGAATCTAACTCGAAATCAGTTGAATAAATAATTTTACAATTACGCGCAGCACAGTAGACGAGAACTTTGAATTACATGTATGTAACGCCAGCTGTTATGCATGCTGTCCCGATGCTCAAATCATAATATGTCCTATTTCGGTAGTTGGCTCGTGCTTCAATAAAAGGAACGTTACTATTCTCTATTCAAAATGCTGAAATCAGCATACATCATGCTATTTTATTAAAAAAAAAATGATCATATCACATGGGTTTCACGTGGCTACATTGGCTCGTATATCCAACAGGTTAACGGTTAACCCATACGCCAGTATAATTTTATTATAATTCCTATACGTAACTCTTCGTGTTCAGGATAACAATTAGAGGGAGATTGCACATTGTCTCCCTCTTTTTTTTAACTAATACTTCATTATTTTTTATATTTTTTATAATATCTTATTATTCTTCTAAATTTTAATTTTATTTTTTAATATTTTTAATATTATTATTTATAAATTAATTAAATTAAAGAATAAAATTAAAAAATTAAAAAATTAAAAATTAAAAAAATAATAAGATATTAAAAAAAATATAAAAAAAAAAATAATAAAATATTAATTAAAAAGTAAAAAAGGAGCAAAGGACATTCACCCACAATTAAACTTATACTGTAAGGTCACGTACAACTCTGAAATGAATCCAGTGAACAGAAGCTATCACAGGGAAGTTACTGTTATATTATCGATTACTTTATTGTGCGCCGTTCGAATACAATATCATTGTCTTGTCTGAACTAACATCTACATCCTTGCAAGAAGATATTATTGACAACATAACACGGTTTGTAATCACATATTAAGAATCTATAATGATATACTGCTAGGAATCTGGGTACGTTATCGAAATTTGTTGGCATGTTGTTTCAACAAAAATTGGTTAGGCATCGTAATCGTTTCCCTTTATAATTTACTGTATATATATCTATATCTATATCTATATATACATAGAAAGAACTTATTCATAGAGAAATTACTAGCTGTACCTGACCTGGAGGTACTTTTCTTTGGAATTTTTTTAATCATTTTTTTGTTGGCATTAATTTTTCCAAGCCGAGGGTGGTAATTTATTTACACCAGTTAGTTCACTTATCAAATTTGAAAGGATGGATTACTTAAAATTCCTGTAAATACGCAAGGGGATTTGTCTTGTGTCATGTTGTTGCTCGTTATTAATTCAAACATTTCCCTTTCTTGAATGTATACATACGAAGACACCGGGTTATTCCGTACACATGTTATGTTCCAGAGTTGGCACGTAGAATGTTACAAGCTATCACTCAGCAACACGTAGTAAACATGTGTCAAAGTTACAGCCAAAGAAAAAATGGCATTTAAGGATCCATGCATGCACCCAAAAATTCAATAACAATAATCTAAAGACAGAAAATGGAGAAGAAGCGAGAAAAGCAAACAGAGAAAAAGCAAGCTGAGAGTAGGGAAGAGAAGGGAATTAGCTTAGAAGGGCTTCCAATGGAGGACAGCCCATATGTTAAGTACAAAGACTTGGAGGATTATCAGCGAAAGGGTTACGGAACAGAAGGTCGTCTTGAACCCAAGCCTGGCCGTGGCGCAGGCGCCACCGACGCCCCCACTCTTTCCGGCGCCGCTGTATCCTCAGAGGCTGATATATCTGGCGCCACTGATGTCATTAACCGCCAAGGAGTTCCATAGGTTTTTTCATATGTTAAAAGGAGAAACAGTCATATATTCTCTTTTCACCATGGAATGGCATTGTATTGTGTTCCCCTTACTTTAGATGAAAAAGAAAATCATTTCATTATTGTGTTCAAACCATTTTAATTTTGGAGAAGATCTCCCACAATATTGATGATGCATGCATAAATCACGCACGACTGTGTGCTTGCAGCTCAAGTGTAAATGATGATTAATCTTGTCCTTGATTGGCTTTGCCACTTTGGTTTACATGCAATGACTCCGATGTGTTTTAATTGTAGAACTGCGACAATCCAAACAATTAGCATTAATTGTGGATATACTTAGAAAGTTTGGCTGGATGTAGTTGGTGGGTGGCCCATTGCGGGATTTTTATTTGAGAGCAAGACTCTTGAATTTGGCACACATGAGAGGCCCAACTCTAACCTTAGTGGTTAGTGAGAGGGCCCAGTTGATTAATCATAACCAGCTTTAGTCCTACCCGTGCAATTTTGCAACTGATCAGTGCAATAATGAATGTCACTCTTTCTAATTGTGTGATGATTGCTTTGTTTATAAATTCCTGAATAATGAGCGATTTCGCAGACCATGTTTAAGTTGATGGTCATTACTAGTTTTTAGTGCCTGTCAACTGAAATCTGAAACCGGAACCAGGTATGTATACGTAGATATGAAATTGAAATTATAGTGCAGTCTAAAATTACCATCAAATCAAGATAATTCGTAATTGAAGTCATAGCTTGTTTCTATTTGTTTGATTTCGTGTAAATTATAATTCAGCAAAAAGAAAAATCAAAAACAGAAATCGAGTAAAAAGGGCCTTTGCTTTAGCTTACCAACTGCCGCTACGCTAGCTCTTCTTAGGATTCCCATTCTTGTTCGGTGGACTCTCTGAGGCAGTATTAACAGGCGTTGTTAATTTGTATGATGAAAAGATGCTTCCAGATCATCATATTCAGGACAGAAAACAACAAAAAGAGATTTTGTCCTCTTTGATTAATGACACAAAGGCAACTTTTCGAGTAATCTATCCTTAAAAAATTGATTAATTTTAAGTGGGATTCAAGCAGTAGTTATGACTTTATGATCACAACTTCCTCTGCTTTTTCTATCATGCCTAACTTTATGACAAGAAACGAAATGCAAGCCATTCCTTTCCTGCCTGAGAGGCAAAGGCATAGGCAAAGGCAATGTTACCTTTATGCAAGAAACAAATAAAGCTATAGCGAGAGCAATTTGGTCACATTCTATCATTCACAAGCCGCCCATGATATAACATTCATAATCTTTGTAGCATCAACTTTGCACCACAAAAATCATGTATTCTCTCTATTGCAAAACCAAACCCACCGACTCTCAACCCACAAAATAAAAACATTACCAAACCCCTGTTCTTTCAAGTCTCCATTGGTCATAATTTTATGAATGCTAGAGATTGCACCTAGATTTTCACTTCCTTTTCTTGAATAGACACACAGAATTTGGTTCATAAAATGATATTCTTCTTGAGCCAAACAAAGCTGTGAACTGAATTGTTGCAATCTATCCATTTCAAATTTCAAGCGCACAAAGTTGTATTTTGTGTATAATATAAAATATGTGCATGCCAGTACAATACTGCCTTTATGCCCCACAACAGCACAAACCAACCTCCTGCCCACCATAATAATATATTGAAAGCGAAACTCCATGAATTCCCTCTCAGATAATATTGGCCGGCCCGATGGCCAAATTGTGTTCAGTCCCAAACAAGAAAGGGACACTATTTGGCTCGCCTGCAGTGCAGTGATTTCTCCATTTCCATTGTTTCTTTAATGTCCTTTTTTACAGTTGCTTTTACTTCTTTATATTCCACTTGTCTCCTGTTTGACATATGAATTCATATTCAAATATCCTCTTCTCTCTATATAAATCTGCTTCTCTTTATCCTTTGTTTGTTAACGGAAGGACGGCCCCAACAATTTACTTTTGAATACAACTCTTCAACTTCTACTCTTGAACATGGCAAAAAACTCTAAGGATGAAGAACCTGCATGCAGAGGTTCAAACTCAGAGTATGGGGAAGACGAAGACGAAGCATTATCACTTAGTGATCTGCCTCTCAATTTGGTCATCGAAGACGAAAGCAACCAGGCTAGCAAAGAAGCAACTGAAGTGAAAGAAAACGAAGAGGAATTCAATTTCGATTCATGGGGTGGTTCTATTTCAACAGAATCGGAAATGTGTGCAGCTGACGAGGTGTTTTTCAAAGGCCAAATTTTACCACTACGTCTCTCAGTTAGTTCAGACAGCGGCTTAGCCAGGTTCCAGCTCGACAGCCAGAACACAAGCAGATGTCTGTCAAGGTCCGAATCTATGGACCATGGAAGCGGCACAAATATGGGTGGTCTAACAAGCATTAATAGTAGCAGAAGCAGCAGTACAAGAAGTTATAACTCCTCAAACAGCAGCAGCAGCAGATGCTCGATCACAACTAATACAAGAAATTTCAAGCCAAGGGTGCGAAATCAGTTTCACACTTTTCCAAGTCCCAAACCTCAAATCAGAGTTTCAAAAACTCGTCTACCAAGCAATAGTAGCAGTAGCAGGAACCAGAAATCTAGTACAGTATGGGATTTCTTTAGACTCGGTCTGGTGAGAGCTCCGGAGATTGAGTTGCAAGATCTCAAGGTTCGCAACAACATTAATACTAGTGCACATAGAAATTCAGTCAGTCGTAACAGTAGCAGTGGCAGCAGTAGTACTAATAGTAGTTCCAGTGTTAAGAATTACAGTAACAATATTGTCGCAAAGAACCAGCAAGATTTGAACTTGAGGAAGCAGCAAAAGAGAGAGAGTTTCAGAGGGTTGTTTAACGGATGTAAATGTTCAATTACTGCAGTGGAAACAGTTCCATTGAACAACATTGTTATAATCAAAAGCAGTACCAGTGATGGAAGCAGCAGCAACAGTAATAACAAGAACAACAATAACGAAAGTAGTAGTGCAGTAGATGACATGGAAAAGAAGATGCAAGAGTTGAAGATAAAGAAGAAAATGAAGGAAAAGCAGCAAGGAAAGCAAGCAACGTCACGTCATAGAACATTTGAATGGTTAAAGGAGCTTTCACATGCAAGCTATGCAGATGGATTAGAAACTTAGTAATAGTATCTAAACGTTCATCGAGATGAACAACGTGGACTGCCCGCATGCTGATGCTGCTTTTTTCTATTCATTCATCATCATCATCATCATATCATCATCATCTATCTCTCTTTTTGTATGTCTCTTTTTTTATTTTATTGATATTTATAAATATATATATATTTTTGAACTTGGTTAGAATTTGGAGTGTAGCCTTGGTTATCTGAAATTCTCTCTTTCTTGAGAGATTTAGGTTTGTTCTAATTTTTAGTATAATATAACTTTTAGAAATAATGATGGTTTCGGAAGTGATTCCCACACTATGTATCAAAATATGACTTTAATTCAAAGAGTCAAAAGTATTTCATGATTAATTTTAAAATCGTTAAAGATTTTAAAATTATTTAATTTATTAAAAAAAAAGGAATGTAATTAAATTAATTAATGATTGAGAATGTTAGCCGTGATGTGAGGAAATGATGAGGAGGATGTGAACAGGCGGTGATGGTGGAGGAGGTGGTGGTCATGATTAAAGTGTGAATTTTTTTATTATTATTGTTATTTTTTTATTTAATTTTGATGATAGGTGCAGTGTAGTAGTGTGTTGGGATGTGAAAACGGCAAGTCGTGACTGTGAAAGAGAAAGAGAGAGAAGGAAAGAGAATAAAGAAAGTGGGAAAACGGTGCGCATTTGTCTGAAAAAGTTAAAAGCAAAAGAATAACCCAACAAATGAGATTGAGATTGAGATTTGAGATTTGAGATTTGAGATTTGAGATATGAGATATGTGATTCAATGTAAGGAAGGAGTTGTCTGTATAAGTTATCCATTTCTTTCTTTCTTTCTTTTCATGTGTTGTTTTCTTTTTGATGATTGCGTTTCATGATTTCATTCAAAGGTTTTACTGATAATGCAACTGTTTCCGGGTCTCATGCATTCATTGTATTGTATTGTATTGTATTGTATTCTATTGTGCTATGCTTTCTTTGATTAAATATTTCCCAAAAAGTTAAATCACTACATTACATTCCAATAATTCTTTTCTTTTTTCTTTTAACTTAAAAAACTTTTATTATTAGTTAATTGAGGTTTCATTTTCGAGTTACACTGTTTATTCTCTCAAATTCATTGTTTAAATCATTCATTTTTAGAAGTTAATATTTATCAACTATATATAAGTCAAATCGAACACGTCTATTATAAAGGAGGTAATATTGCTAACTACTCGTCAATTATAAGAGGTAGAGGTGGTTACATTGAACTATTAGTTTTTATTTGGTATGATCGTTTGTCCTTTGATAGCAACGTATGTGATAATCAATCAATTCATTCAATGGGTGACTTGAGGGGATATATATATAAACATCTATATTCCATCACTTATTAATTTGGGTAAACCAAAATAACGTAATTTTTATTTGTTTTTACATATATATTTATATATATAACTAATTATTATTGATAATATACTGAAGTTTTTATAAAGAATTCACAGGCTTATTATATCTAAAACTAATGGTTTCACTCTTAATTTATTTAAAATAAAAGAATATTGTATTTAATAGTATCCAAAATGATTCGAATAATTAACCATAATAATGTTCTTTTTAAAACTCTCTCATTGTTTTTAAATTAACATTTATATCATAAATTTATTGGGAGTTAATATTGTTGCAAGTTTTTAGCAAAAATTAAGGAGTTCAAATTGTTGTAAGTCTAAGTTGCTCATGAAAAAATTATAGTTTAACACCTTCGTGGGGACTTAAAAATACTTTACCACTTGACTACTAATAAATAACTTGGTATATATGAAAGTTAATTCTTAACTTGAAGTAAGTATAGAAATAAATTTGATAAATTCACTTAAAAATTAGTACAACCAAAAATAGATCAATAAGTTGATTTTTAGCCAAAATGAGACACAAATACAAATTTCATAAATAAACTCTTTAAAAACAACATGGCAAATGATCCATAATTTAAATTATCCCCTTAATGAAAAACCTAAATTAAACTTATCCCTTCAAGGACAAACCTAAATTAAGCACAAACACAAGTTTAATAAATTATTTTTTTTAAAATTAGGAATAACAAACAATGGATTTATGATTTAAATTATTCTCTTAAATTTAAACATAGGGTACATATACAAATTTGATAGTTTATGATTTTAAAATAAAAAATGTCAATGCCTAATTAGTTGGACATAATTTGAAGATGGAAATGCAAAATTCATTCATAAATTTATAATTATTAATTAATTTAATGGACAAAAAATGAGTTTAAACAATCTCTTAACACACCCAGTGGGACTCGAACCCACAATCGCCTGATTAGAAGTCAGGCGCCTTATCCATTAGGCCATGGGTGCACGAAGATGCTCGCTCCATTGCCCATTGCCCATTCCCAATCAACAAACAACAAGACAATAAAACTTGAAGCGTTATCGGAATACCCGTAAACAATGGTATTCTTGTGATAATAAATTTTGTCCACTATTTTTTTTTCTTTTTTTTTTTTAAGTGTGTAATCGTTTTACTAATTTGATGTTATTATGAATTATATATAAACTAATCTTAAAATCTCATGGATTTGTTGTTGTATTATTATCTCGTCTTTGACAAAATGTACCGGATTGTTTACTATTTTTTTTTTTAAAAGAATGTTTAACTAAGTTTTAGAAATGTTAGGTAGTATTTTTTTTTTGGTTTGAAATCTGAATATAACTGAAATTTAAATTTAATTGAAATTTGAATCTAAAAAATATATTTATTTTTTATTTTAAAATATTTAAAAATAAGTATTAAATTGTTTATTTTAACAAAATAAAAAGTTTGAACATTAATTTTTAACATATATATCCTTTTAAATAATATATTTATATGTATAATAATTTTGATTATATTAGTACAATAAATGATAAAGAAAATTAATAAATTATATAAAAAAACAATGGATTTATTTGTTTGATATATTTTTTTAAAAAAATAATTTCTAATCGATAATATAAATATCAATAAAAATTAAATAAAAATAATAAATCATATTATAATATAGTTGTAATTATATAAATATACAAATTTATTATAATAATTAAAATATGAAATAAGTAAGATTTAGAAGACAAGTAGAGGAGACCTACGATAGAGAAGAGATATGTCAAAAATTGTTAAATAGGATTTTAATTTTTTTGGGTAAATAAATTAATAAAATAGAGATATTTTTGAAAATTAATAATATTAAATTATTCAAACATTACTCATTCAGATTTAAATCAAAATTTTTAATTTAATTATATTCAAATATTTTTAACAAATATTCAGATATAAGTTAAAAAACAAACAACTTTTAGATATTTAAATAATTATATTTAAAATTCAAAAAAAAAACAAACAACTTTTTAGTATAGTAAATTAATATTTTATTTATTTAGAAATAACCCCCTAATTTTTTTAAGAAATATATATAAATTTAAGAGAGTTATGGGAATACCCGTAAAAAATGATATTATTGTGATAATAAATTTTGTGCACTATTTTTTCTTTTTTTTTTTTTTATCTTTTTGTAAGTGTGCCATCGTTTCAGTAATTTGATGTTATTATGAATTATATATAAAGTAATCTTAAAATCTCATGGATTTTGTTGTTGTATTATTATCTCTTCCTTGATGCAATGTACCGATTTGTTTACTATTTTTTATAAAAAAGAATGTTTAACTAAGTTTTAGAAATGTTAGTATAGTAAGTTAATATTTTATTTATTTAGAAATAGGCCCCTAATTTTTTTAAGAAATATATATAAATTTTTATTGATGTGCTCGGAGAAGTACCGATGTATTTAGAAAAAAAAAAAAAAAATTGGCGGACAATCGTTTATTCTTTTAAAAAAGCCTGCCTCATTGCCTCAATAATGTGCTGCTGCAGTCTCTGCACCATCTTTACTAAAAGGAAACAAGTAATTAACCTGTCGCAAGTTTCCGCAGCATTAGAAATGATGAAAATAAGATCCTAATTACGTAAAGAGAAGAATCACTACAATATTCCACACATATTTAATGTGTGCAGACCCCTCACGATCGACTCGTTTGGGCCTAGATGATTTCTGTTGAATACTGCTATTCAGGCCCTGTATTTTTTCTCATGATACCCCATTTCCCACAACCATTCATGAGATTTTTTAATTGTAGACGGGGTTGAATAAAGTTACTACATCACAAAATCAAACAAAACCTAAGCTTATTGTAATAAATTGACATTGTTCACAGGGCTAAAGAAATTTAGGACAATGGGGTTAGTTTGTATTATTCAATGTTTGACGAAACAATCGCAAGAAACACGTGGCGAATATTATTGACGACGGCACTCTGCTCTGGTGCTCCAGTTAGTGGGTGCTTCTGCTTCTGCTTTTCGCTTTTCAAATGATATCTAACGAAGGATGTGCTTGAAATTACATTTGAAATATTAAAAATGCTTTCTTAAATCTCTTTTATATGGGCTTATTTTGTGTCCTATTTGCTTGGGCCTTCTTATCATAGGTTATTGGCCCGGCAGAACTTCCAAGTATAACTACTACAAATACAAGATAACTTTACCTAAATTGCTAGCGAATACTGGTAATAATAATAATAATAATAATAATAATAATAATAATAATAATAATAATAATAATAATAATAATAATAATTGCCAGAGAATATCGATTTTGCCTTTGAATAATAATAAGTTTTATCAAGAATTTATAACAATGTGAAAAAAATATATATATATATATATTTGCAAGATAAAACACAAACAAATGTACACAAGTAGAGGCATATCAGAATCCGGTCTTGGTAAAACGATGGATGAATATTGAATGAATGGGAAAGAAACACAAACTTTCAAAATGCTTAAGTGCTCACTATGTCTTTCTATGACTTATTTTTCGACCTTTACTTTTAGTCCAAACGCATATCTTCTCCTTTTCACAATTACAATTTCTCTTCATGGCGCATTCCTATGCTGACTAAACTTTCACCCATATCTAAATATTTTCATTTTGTTTATTTGAAAACACTAACGAAACAAAATAATGAGACTTTTTTTTCATTATTTGGATAATTTAACTAAATATTAATATTTGTATCCGTATAATTTTGAAATATATCTTCACTATTTTAATTGCACCTGTAGAGTACATGAAGACAATTGTTTTTCAGAACAGCAATGTTTAATTTTTCTTTCTCTAATTTTTATGGACCAAATTTTCAATCTTACGACGTCGTCCAGTTGACTGTGGACATTTAATGCCCTAAGTTTAGGCATCATTTCCAAGAGTAAGAGGTGGTCAATTCATAGGAGGACCGAGTTCATTGGTAATTTTTTTTTTCTAATTTTGATTTTTATGAGTCATTTATAACGGCCATACTTCATTGGGTAATCTGGTATTATGGATTTATAAGCTGTTATTGTCTGATGTGTTTATTTAAATAATTGAGAGGAAATTCACTTCCTGACTCGCAATTTTAGGAGATTCTAGCTTATCTCTTCTTAAAAGGGTATTGCCTTGTTTCCCAAATGAAACTAGTATTTAGTTTTAAAATTTTTAATTCCAAAAAATATAATACATTTAGAGATTAATTCATAATAGAAGTAGAATTAAGAGTAGTAATTCTGATTAACATATCATGTAAAATAAAAATATAATATATTTTAAGTTAACATAAATCTTATTTATTTAAAAATTATATTAAGAATTGAAAATATAACATGATATATTTATTAAATAAATTATCTATTTAATAATGATGTCGTCTAATATATGTTTATCAGTAAGTTAGTATAAAATAATTATATAAATAATTAATCATGTTATAAATGAATTTAAATATTATAATTTTTAAATTTAAATTTTATTTAATTATTAATCATGTCAAATTATTAGGACTTTTTATTAATTACGTTATCTTTTAAAATATATTTGAAAGAGTGACAAGGGAAAAATTAAGATAAATTTAATAAAATTATCAAATAAAATTCAGTTAAATATTTATATATTTTTTCCTTATTATAATTAATTAATTAATTAATTAATTAATTAATTAAATGCATATAGAAGTTGAAATTTAATAAACGAACGTACTGATAAAGTTGCAGTCTTTTATCGGAACAAGACCATAACATAACCATAAGCTTCCAAGTTGGAGGAGAACAAAATCAATGAAGATTGCGTGGGAAATCACATCCAACTAAGCTTTAGCTTCTTAGTCTTTTCCTGAAAATTTAAAGAGAGTCGATTGATGTCTAAAGAAAGGTCAATGGCTAAAGAATAGGAATAGGATTCCAATGCTTCTCGGACAAAACAGTGGATAACTTGTCCTCCGTACCTCCACGTCATCTCCACATACATAACGTTACACAAACTCTACATACATATTACAGACTTGTGACTAACTTGACCTCGTTTACTTTGAAACATTCGGCCCCTTAAATAAATAAAACTCTTCTTTACATTTACACTGTATCCCTTTCGCACTTCCTAACTTTTTAACATTAAAAAAGAGAAAAGAAATCGAACCCACCTAATATCAAACAGAGATTGGTTTTGAGATAATGATGTTGGAGATGTGTAAGAGGCCATTGGAGAGGTGTTTTGGTGGAGGAGGTGGTGATGGCTTGCTGTGGCACATGGACTTGAAGCCACATGCTTCTGGGGATTATTCAATTGCAGTTGTTCAGGCTAATTCTTCGCTGGAAGATCAGGGACAGGTTTTCACTTCTCCTTCTGCGACTTATGTTGGTGTTTATGATGGCCATGGTGGCCCTGAAGCTTCCCGCTTCATCACCCACCACCTCTTCCCTTTTCTTCAGAGTAAGTTCATTTTATTATTACCCTGCTTGTTCACTGAGAAAATGTAGGAAAATGAAAGAAAATACTTATGATTATTTGGTTTTTCTTGTTATATTGGACCCTGGAAGTGGAAAACTTCTTTTTCTTTTTTTTTTTTTATGTCAACCCGAGATGCCTAGAGCTCAGGTTATTCGTAATTTACTATTATGTTTTAATTAAACTATTTAATCGAAAACAATATTTACATTACTGAAGGTTTCTTAAAATTCGATTTTGACTTTCAGAGTTTGCAACAGAGGAAGGTGGATTATCAGCAGACGTGATTAAAAGGGCATTTGATGCGACAGAAGATGAATTTTTACATTTAGTGAAGCAATCATGGCCAGCTAGGCCACAGATTGCTTCAGTGGGTTCGTGTTGTCTTGTTGGTGTCATTTCTAAAGATGTTTTATATGTGGCTAATCTTGGAGACTCCAGGGCTGTGTTAGGTCGAAGAGTGTCGGAAAACCGCAGAAGTATTCGGGTGGTGCCGGAACGGTTGTCTGTCGACCATAACGTTGGTGTTGAGGCGGTGAGGAAGGAGGTTGAGGCACTTCATCCTGATGATTCTCACATTGTGGTTCACACCCGTGGAGTTTGGCGAATTAAGGGTATAATTCAGGTACTAATTTTTCCTAATTTACTTTGATTTTGCTTATTGTCGTAGTTGCTTGTGATTTGTTATCATTAAAATGATTAACAGTAAGCAATTCATCAACTGATGGATTATTATTGTTGCTTCATGGCTGTGTTTAGGTGTAAACATAGGTGAAATTGAAGAAGTTGCTAGTTCATGTAGAGAATTGGATTTATGCCAAAACTGTTGATTCTTTTATAGTTGCTAGCAGAATTTGACTGCACAGCCACGTTGATATGGTTTATGTCAACTTACCAATCTGCACAGAGTGCATCGTGATTAATATACCATTAAAGATGAGGTTGATTGCTGGTATATATAACTTGAACTGGTTCAATATTCTTCGAAAACTATGAAACTGACGGGACACAACGCTTATGTATATATTACTTTTAGTCACTTGTAGTGCACCCATTGTCATTTTTAATGTTTTTCTTATATAACGCTGCCACAATCCTGTGGTTTACTCTGTACTAATTTCATAAATCTGCTGAAGAAGTTTATTGGCAAGAGCTTGTCTGAAAAATCTAACGGAAGAAAACAATATACCTATGAAGTGCCTCTCTGGTCCTTTCCTGCAAATTAAATGCATTGAAGAATGAAAAAATGGGATTTATGTGTGGACAGAAGAAACTCTGTATTTTGACAGTGCCAGTAAGCATAGGTGGAATGTATACAGTTGGACACTATGTACAAATATGTGATCCATGTGACTTCCATCCTTTTTTTTATCATGTAACTGAGATCTATAATATCATTTTTGTGGCTAAGGTGATATCTCATTTTACATCTGGACCATTATGGTACTCTTTCAGGAGTCACATGAAGTCTGTTACTCATGATAACTTGAAGGACCATTTTCCTTTGTTTCTAGTTTCTACAACTTTGGTTTTCAATTTTCCAGTCATAATCAAGCAGCATGTGATGCACTTTTCCTATGTAGGTTTCAAGATCAATTGGGGATGTCTATTTGAAGAAACCTGAGTTTAGTAGAGATCCTCTTTTCCAGCAATTTGGAACACTGGTTTCTCTGAAAAGGCCGGTGATGACAGCAGAACCCTCAATATTGATTCGGAAGCTGAAGCCTGAGGACTTGTTCTTGATCTTTGCATCAGATGGTCTGTGGGAGCAACTCACTGATGAAGCAGCCGTCGAAATTGTTTCAAAAAGCCCAAGAGTAGTATGGCCTCAGCTAAAAACTTGTGCGATATATATGTATATATATATGCCATATTAGGTTTATTGTTTTCAAATTTGAGATTAATGAATGAACTTAATTTTGCACACTTCATATTTAGCCTTTGTTAAGAGATTAACATTTTTCTTTTAAACTCTTTTTTGGTAGGGAATAGCGAAGAGATTGGTGAGAGCTGCCCTGCAGGAGGCTGCCAGGAAAAGAGAAATGCAATATGAGGACATAAAAAGAATTCAGAAAGGCACAAGGCGCTATTTCCATGATGATATCACTGTTGTTGTGATATATCTAGATCATCCTTTGGGTTCTTCAAATAGTAGAATAAAAGATCACTGCCTTGTAGATATCACCAGTACCCCGTTTGATATCTTCTCTTTTAATGCAGATGAAGCAGACGACTCTCTTCCTACTGTTATCTGAATAGAATTACGTGCTCATGGAAATGTGCTGGCTTGTAAATAGAAACAAATGCTAATTAGAGAAATATAAATAGATCATATTTACAGAATGAGATAGGATTTTTGAAATAACGATCACTGGAAGGAATTGTTGTAAAAGATCTTGTGAGTGAGAAAGTTGCTGCCGCCTTTCAACCTTGCATTTTGATCATACGTTTAACTCCCTTTGTTTGGGAAGTGTATTTATAAAGTTATTATTGCTTTTTTCTGCATCATGTTTCTGAAAAGCATTGGAAGATTTAAGATTCATTGCATTATGAATTGCATATATAATCAACATCAATCTCCCTATCTGTCTGTTAGTTTTATGTCTATGTGTCCATACATATTTCGCACAACGTAGGAATGTTTTCTGGATGTATAGCTCATTAATGTGAACAGGTAAATCAGCTAGTATGGACCGAATGTTGCATTAACGGGAAATTGCATCAGCAGTTGAGAAAAATTGGTAGTAAATCTTCCAGGACTTAAAAGAGTTTGAGAAAAACCGGCACGGTTTCTTCGGGGTTAAGGATGACAAAATTCCTCGCGGGATTTGGTCACGCGGCCACACTCTATGACGTGGAAGTAGGCGCTTACATTAAAAAAGGGCCCGGAACGGGTCTACTCCCACTCCGCTGGTGTCATTAGTACAATCATCTTCGGTAATTTTTTATTTTAATAATGAATCTTATTTTGAATATTGTTATAATATGCAAACAGACTAATGCCCACTAAGAAAAAAGGGTTCCCAGGTTAAATGAATGGAAAAGTAAAAGCAGTAATCATTTATCTTAGTTTGCGCTCTATTGACCACAGTGTTTTCACCAACCGCCTGGAAGCGACAAACAAATTGGATTCTGGAGAAGAATGGATAAGTTTAGAAAACTTTCTCTATGTTTTCCCAAAATCAGTTTTAGGAGAAGAGCTTTCCAAACTCGTTTTCTATCCGCAGTTTTGTTCTGGAAATAGAAAACCGTATCATAAACGCATCCAAAAACACTCACACAGCTATATTCGAGCTAAAATGACTCGAGGACTGCCAAAGAGACCAGTTGTTTAGCACTTGGAAGCAGACATTATAGGCCATAGAGCTTATCTAAGCTGTTTAGCATTTAAAGCAATGTGTTTGGAATCGGATAGAATATCTCAATCGCATGGTCCACAGCTTTGTTCTGTGAATATGAATGTGATGCTGCCGGCTGCTTTTCCATCTGGGTAAGGTTCTAGGATCAATTTCATATCCTCTTTTATCATCTAATATTACGCATTCAGATAACTACCAGCTTAAGACCATTTCGACCAGGTCTCCGCACGTGTCATCGAATAATTGGCAGTCTCTGTCTACTTGTCTATCCAAAACTACTCAACAAACAAGCTTAAAGAGATTTTCCGCTTTATTCCCCGTGGTCATTTGTTGATCACAATTCACAGAGTCGAGTTTTACGCACAATAATTGAGCCCCCATAAAAAATTTAAAAATACGTACGGACGCGGGGGCCTGGGCCAACTCTTTATTCATCTATCAAACCAGCAAAAGTTTTAGGTACAGGCTACGATGCAGCCATCTCTACCATATTTTTTTTTTTGTTTTTTTTAAGATTTTCCGGGTAATATTTAGTTCTTTTTATAAAAATAAAAATTAAATTATAAAAACAGAAGAAATAGAATTTATAATAAAAAAGTTGAAAAAAAAAAGAAATGTAACTGTGCAATTACCGTATCTTAGCATGACCCAAGTTTTAGATCGTGTCCTATTACCAATACCATATATCCCTTCAAAGTTTTTGCATATTCCAATAGGATGATGGGATAAGTAAGGCTGGTCCAGCGTTCATGTGTCTTTATGCGATTGTTGTAGTTTTCGGCTTGGAAAAAGGAGGTGCCCTGCACATTGAGTCACGGTATTTCCCGTTCCTGAAGTTCACTTTTGACAAAATGTGGATTCCATAATCGAAATTGGAGCTTTGGGCTAAAGGTTTTCAGATTCGCTTCCGCTTTTTCTGCTTTCATGCCTGACTATAACATTCCAAATTTGTCGATTACGTCTTGCTGCAATGCTACCGTGTCGGTGTCGCTCTCTAGTCTCACATTTATACAGATGATTTTACAATATTATAATTCAAAATTTTATATTTTTCATTGGTCCGAACGATGATGATATTTAGAGTCACAAATGCTTTGAAATGCATTGTGAGATAATAATATTATCAACGTGTAGCGTTTTGACCAGAATGGAGTCATTTAAGCTGAACTTGAAGTTGTACACCTACGAACGAGGAAGATATTTTAAAATATTTAGAATAGCTTTCGGTCCTTAGATTTCGTCCATATTTTTGTATTTGGTTGAGATTGATCCACGCATTGCTTGCAGCCTAATCAGTTGATATAGGGTCAAAATCAAACTGATAGGTCAAATCTGGCGTAAATACCTATTTTGTGTAATTCTTACCCCTGTCAGTGACTAAATCTTGATCCTTTTTTCTCTTCTCAAAAATTACAAGAAATAAATTAGATCCCGGATTAACATGGTATGAACAAAATTTAAATTTTTTATTATTTGTACTACTCTTTAAAAAAATTTATTAATTGAATTAATGGGCACTTTCTTTCTTTTACGATACTAATATTTGCGAAATTTATGAGAGAGATCAAAACGAATGCCACTGTTGTAACTAAATGTTGGGTTTAATATTGTGTTTATGTCACACTATTTATCCTGTCATCGTCATTTAACAGTGGAGTACAAAATTTATTGTGAAAAATTGACCTTAACAAGGAGCGGCATTGAAGTTATTGTTCGCAAAATAAAATGACAAAAAAATAATTCTTGAAATGTTAACGCATTAGAAATGAGTGTGACATTTCTCACCTACCTCACCTGTTTTTCTGATTAAATAAATGTGTATTCATTATAAATTGTATATATAAACACACGGTATAATTAAAGAAAATTTCTATTTTGCAGAATATATGAAAAGAAATACTAAAAAAAAAAGTTATTTTAATATATTATTATTAAATTTAATTAGATACCGATAAGAGAAACGAAAAATGGGTCTTGCGAGGAAAACCATTCCCGCAATTAGCTCAATCAACCTTTGCCTTGCGCCACCTATGACTCCCTAGTTCTAGAGCTGGATTCCTGTCATACGGGATGTACACTGCATTACGTACAGTTAGGTCAAATTTATTTATAAAATTCGGTACATTACGTAATTCCGAGCCGCCAACTATCTCTCACCCAGCCAACTTAATCACTAGTCAACTCAAGTATTTTGTACCTCGTATAAATATAGATATATACACGAATACAATACCAGCAAATCCGCCTGACCCTCTCTTACCAACCGTTTGATTTAAATATATTAAATTATCAATAGTTGGACCGTAGAGTCTACCGTATTCAGTAAAAATCCTCTAATAGTCTTATCAAGAAATATCGTGACTGACATGTGGTCCGAAACGCAGCCCCCGTCAAGACCCTTTAAAAGAAGCGGCACCAAACACTTAGAAAGGCCAAAAACGGCTTCGTCAGTTCACACCACGCCTCAAGTACAAAGGCAAAACTCCACATTCCAGTCAAGCAAAAGAGAGAAGAAATGGGAGTCATTGAAGATGCTCACAACGTCAAGGTCCTGGGCTCAGGCGAGCGAGTCCTTGTCTTGGCTCATGGCTTCGGCACCGACCAGTCCGTCTGGAAGCACCTCCTCCCGCATGTCCTCGAGGATTACCGCGTCGTTTTGTTTGATACGATGGGCGCCGGCACCACTAATCCGGAGTACTTCGATTTCGAAAGATACGCCACGCTTGAAGGTTATGCGTATGATCTACTTGCTATTTTAGAAGAGCTACGGATTGAGTCCTGTATTCTTGTTGGTCATTCAGTTTCCGCCATGATTGGTGCCATTGCCTCGATCTCCCGCCCTGATCTCTTTACAAAGCTCGTCATGCTTTCCGGCTCTCCGAGGTGAACTCTATCAGCATGTCGTTTTCAAAACAATTATTTTTTTTAATGCTTGAAGCTGTTCTTTGATTAGGTGGAGCCTATCGTTTATAATCTGTTTAATAATTGTGAGAGTTAAATTGTTATTATGATTATGATTATTATTATTATTATTATTATTATTATTTGTCATCTTCAACTACTATACTTTTTATAATTATTTATGTGCCTTTTTTTTTTTAATTTTTGAAACTAATTGAAGAGTCCCTTTTAACTACCACTAGAATCATGTATTTTCATTTCTATGTTATTATTATGATCATTTTTAAATCTTTATCTCACTTTAATATTTTCTTTCGCCTGTTTAAAAAGCGCAAATTGCTTCAACCTCTGCTTAAATACAAATAGTTTAGTGTTTTATGTATGCGTTAAGGGATAAGAGGTTATTGACAATGACAATTAAAAATATATATTATAAATTTAATAGATAAAAATTATTAGATGGTTCTAATAATTGAAAAACCAAAAGCTATTAGAGATTTTTTAATCATTTTTTAAAACTAATTGACTTACGATATTTGGAATTATTATTCTCTAAAAGTTGAAATCTTGAGTTTAGGATATTATTTATTACCGTTAACTTTTACTTAATTTTAGAAATACGAATAAATTCCCGTTTACAAAGTATTAATTTTTTTATAAATGTCTTAATGTTTTGTGAAGATTTTGGTTAGTGACATTAGAAATTAACCTTTCTGACTGTATGTAATTACTAATAGGTATTTGAACGATGTGGATTACTACGGAGGATTTGAGCAAGAGGACTTGGAACAGTTATTCGAAGCGATAAGGTCAAACTACAAGGCATGGTGCTCAGGGTTCGCCCCACTTGCGGTGGGTGGAGACATGGACTCCGTGGCGGTTCAAGAATTCAGCCGAACCCTATTCAACATGAGGCCAGACATAGCCTTAAGTGTGGCACAAACTATATTCCAAAGCGACATGAGGCAAATTCTAGGCCTAATCACTGTCCCATGCCACATAATTCAAAGCATGAAGGATTTAGCCGTGCCTGTCGTGGTCTCTGAATATCTACATCAGAATCTGGGTGGCGAATCCATCGTCGAAGTCATGTCGACGGAAGGCCACTTGCCGCAGTTGAGCTCGCCGGATATCGTTATTCCTGTGCTTCTTAGGCACATCCGTTACGATATTGCACAGTGAGCTGTGGGGCTTATGGTTTTTATTTATTCATTGTCCAAAGTCCAAACCAACAAACAAAAAGACAAAAAAGTACGCGCGGGGTTTTCTCTTGTTTGTATTGTGTTAATTAATAATTAAGATGTTGGTTGGATTTCACTTGTAGCCTCGCCCACCCGCTGTGTCTGTCGTTGTAACTTGGTTCCCTTCTTCAAACTTGAACCTTGTTGGTGTGTTATATTCAGTTCCATAACTTACAAACATAAAAGAAAAATAAATTGTCCGTAGATGTGGAGACAAGTGAATATACACTATACGTGTTCCGTTATTACGGCAACAAACAAGCCACGCCTCCTATAACTAAAGCTGAGCAAGTATCGTGGTGCTTCTTATTATTATCGAAATTGCGGTTTATCGAGAAGCATAACAAGATTGATAATGCGAGTTAAAAATGTCTTTTCTTGGTGAGGGCGTATCTTAAATTTCAGCAATGTTACCAGATTTAAATAGTCTCTTTAAAGAAAGTTCTAATTGAGGTAATATTTGTCACATGTTCCGTTTTTGTACATGAACGTCTTGGTTAAATTTTAATTGTTTTACTGAGTGGTTTTTGAAAAAAAAAAAAAAAAAAGAAAAGGAAGATTGTTTTATTGAGTGGGACTGGGTTGGGAGCTAGGAAGTCGGTGTGCGATCGAATTGGGCCCTCCATAATGGAACAAGGTGATGGTCCAACCGCATTATAGGGCCTAAAAGTCCTAGGTTCGGGCTTGAAGAAGCTCAAGCTTGACTATGAAGTGTATGTGGGCTTCCAAGGTACCACATCAAATATGAGAAACATTGCTGTCTTCCTTCCTTCTCTCCCCGGCCCCCAGTACTAATCTGGCTTTTTCTCTAGTTTGGTTTGTATCCCTAACCATGCTTTTGTTGCTGCTCCTGTCTCCTTCTTTGGCAAAGAATCTTTCAATCAAACTTTGCTTGCATCACCAGCAAGCATCTATGTCTACACCACAATTTACGATGCATCACATGGCAAACAGGACTTGAAGTTGCAGGCCGTCATACACTCGTACTCGAGAAATAACTCATATGCCTCTTATTGTCTCTGCCATTTTGAATTGTCACACCTCATGATAAGTTCTGCGTGGGTCAAATGGACGCTCTGATTTTTTTTTTTTTTGTAAGAATATATTTTGCAAAATGTCTTTTGTTTTGTTGCTAGTAAGAAAGATGTGCATGGCATGGAACACGTATGCTTGGGTTACAAGATCAGAAAATTTTAAACTCGACGCTCTGATTGATAATGATTTAATGGTAGCCATTCCATACCTTTGTGTAATTTAACTTCATCCCGAGAAGTGAGAACTGAACGTTCAAAAATCAACGTTTAAAATTAACAGTAAAAGTATATTCTTACAACTTAGATCGTTTACAATGCAGATTTCTTTCCCTTCAGCGCTATTTTAAGTATTTACCTTTCTTTGGCAACCACGTCAAAACATGGACCTTATTAAGGCATACGCTACAGGTAAACCATAGACCACAAAGAAAACGGTGCGTTCTGTTTGACGGAACAGAGTAGGTTATATTATTATATAAAAGAAAATTAAAATATAGAGCGAAAATAGTTAATGGAACTGTCTAAGTACAACCAATAACGTTAGGCCATTTTCACACGTGTAACACTTGATTTCTCCACTATTGGTCCACCGTTTGCTTTGTTCTCTCTCTTTCCTAAACATTGTTCGTCGTCTTCACCATACAATCCATTTCTTTCCTTCTTCCCTTTTTACCCTTCGCTTATTCTAACCCCGTTGAAATAAAAATCACGGACAGAGAAGTAGACTCGTAAACACAAACCGATCCGTGAAATCGACGAGGTCGTACGCGCCGACTCAGTGATGGCCTCGGCCTCGGCCTCAGCTACCTCCGAGCGAGCTGAACTCGCCAAGCTATGCAGCTTACGAAACTGGTCCAAGGCAATCCGAGTCCTCGACTCGCTTCTCGCTCAGTCCTGTGAAATCCAGGATATCTGGTGCGTACATTTTATCAATTGATACAATTAATTTCCAATTTTAGCCCTATTGATCTTCCATTTCTCTTACTTTGCTTATTCATTGAATTTTGGTGTGATGTGAAAAATGTGGATTATTGTTTGGTTACAGCAATAGAGCGTTTTGTTATAGTCAATTGGAGCTGCACAAGCACGTGATTAGGGACTGTGACAAGGCACTTCAACTTGATCCTACGGTTCTTCAAGCTTACATTCTCAAAGGTTTCTCTTTTTTTCAATCTATGCGTCTCATAAATTCTCATATTTTTGTGTCGGTTTTAGTTGTTCTTTTAAATAATAGATTTTTAATTCTATAAGTAACTTTACTGCTAAATAAATAGTTAGTTCTGAAATGAATGGCTTGACTGGTGCTGGAAGCCACTGTTGAGTCTACTTGATTTTCAATTTTTGGATGAATTAATTTATTTAGTTGCTGTTTTGTTTCTTAATCGATCATATAATGCATTTGAACCAATCTTTGCATTGTTGATGCATTTTGATACAAAATTGTCACACTCGATATCTGTGCTCCAGGAGTTCTAGGCTAGTTTTTTCTCTCACTTTTGCAAATGTATGCCTGTTATTAATGATTTCTTTCTTTTTTTTAAGTGTTTGAGCAAGATGCCTTGGAATTGTAGTAGTTTAAGCCTGTGTTTGGTATTGACGTGTTTTGTTTTTGAAGCCACAGTTACTGTGGGATGGAAATCACTGGATGTCAAAATAGAAGTAAAAACAATTAGTGGTATCCACCAAAAGTTGGTGTTTACCTTGTGCTTTAGAAGCACAATAGTCCAAACTATGCCTAACAGTTTTTTGTTAATAATTTAATGTGCATTTTATGCAAAACCGGAAACTTACTTTTTCCATTGTTGTGATTTTGGTTACTTGGGACCATAAGATATTGTTAATACTGATTATAGATATATTCATGGAATTTATTAGGGTAGGAAGAAGCCTTGTTATTAAGGTTTTGTTTAATATATAGTTTTCTTACAACTGGGAGGTATGATTTATATATTTAGGGGAATAAAAATTGATGCTAAATACTAATACAGCAGCAAGACGTAAACTTTGCACTATTTATTTTATTTTTGAAATTAAAAATTAAGCCAGGTTTTTATTACAAGACACTGTAAACATAGTGGAACCACACGCGGTCACTTCTTGTTTATAGTGTAACCAAACCAAAAGAATTATTCTGTTATGGCGTCTACTTGGCTCAGAAAATGTTCATAGTTGACCTGCATATGCAAATGTGCAATTGTTAGCAGTTCTGCCCGGATAATAGTATTTTTGTGCTTTCGTTCATTTTTTGTGTACAATTAATGCTTCCCAAGAATCAATTCTATTCTTATCTATTTGCAACTAAACCATAAAATGAGATAACCTCAAGTAGGAGCTTAGCGCTATCATGTGAACTGAGTTTATTATTTACTGCCACCTAGGTCGTGCATATTCTACTTTGGGAAGGAAAGAAGAGGCTCTCCTGGTTTGGGAGAAAGGCTATGAACATGCTTTGCAGCAGACTGCTGATCTGAAGCAATTGCTAGAACTTGAAGAGCTTCTGACAGCTACAAAACAGGACAGAAGTATTACTTGTGAAAACTGTGTTACCGATTCCAGGTCATCCCTAACTATATCCGAATCGGCAGTATATGTCAATGGTAAAATAAGTGGAACAAGTGAAAATCACAATAAATCTGATAACTCTAATTCAAGCAGTGATTCAAGGGATGCGTCTGAGACCTGCAGCAAGTCTAACAATAATTTCATCTTATGCAATGAAATAAGTGATAAAGCCAGAGGGAGCTCTTCTACACTGGTATTTGAATCAGGACTTCATGAAAATGGCAATTCAAGTGAAGCTTCTGAGAATCTCAATGATTTGAGTGATGAGTCAAGGGATACTTCTAAGATCTACAAAAAGTCTGATGATAATTTTGATGCAGGCAATGGCTCCATTGATAAGGCTGGAGTAAATAAAATGCATGGTAGTCAGATGAATGGAACTCATGGTATTCATAATAAACTGAGTTCTGACTCTGAATCATTTAAAGACAAAAGTAGTACATCTGAATCTTGCAGTAAATCATCTGCAAGTGTTAGTGAACCTGGTGATAGTACTGAAGTTTGCATCAAGTTGAGTGGTAACTCTGATGTGCATAAAGAAACGGGTGATGCAGCTAAGAAAAGCAAAAAGTTCTGTGTTACTAGAATTTCAAAAACCAAGTCAATTAGTGTAGATTTCCGACTATCAAGGGGTATAGCTCAGGTGAGTTTTGGTACTTGGTTATGTCATCGGTGACAATTATCTTCTGTACCATATCATTAATATTATCATCTATGTTATCAATTTCATATCACAATCTTGTTTCTTTTTCAGGTTAATGAAGGCAAATATGCTTCTGCCATATCAATTTTTGACCAGGTGAAATATTGGTTCTCATCTTAATGGTTTCCTGTACTGTAGGAATTTGTCTTTCTGGTCATATCTTGGTTCATTTACGGCATGTTGTTGGGAGATGGATAGGTGGGGAAGCATAGGGTTGATTGTCAGTGTCCTTGGGCCATTTTCAAGTTTAAATATTGTACATGCAGATACTTAAAGAGGACCCTTTATATCCCGAGGCATTGATAGGAAGAGGGACAGCACATGCATTTCAGCGAGAACTTGAAGCTGCTATTGCTGATTTTACGAAGGTACTTGAAATATCAGTATCCATCATGTATAAAAAGTATACTGGCTTATTCTTCCTCCGAGTAACTTGTATGATGGATGTTTTAGGCTGTTGAATCAAATCCATCAGCTGGTGAGGCATGGAAACGGAGAGGGCAGGCTCGAGCTGCCTTAGGGGAATCTGCTGAGGTGACAGTATATGCCTCTAATCTCAGTGTCTTTCTAACCCAAAGAAAATTCCATCATCACGTGTCCTTGCATTGTCTGTTGATCATTGTTTTCAGGATTTTAACTTGGTAAAACTGCACAATGCTTCGCTTGTGCAAAAATGTTATTACTTTTCGTTATATGTTGTTCTGCCATGAAATGCAGCAGATTAACTTATGTGCAACTTCTGAAATATTTAAAAGAAATGTGCATTGCCAACCTTGCTAAGAGATGCTCAACATTAATTTAAAGTTTGTACTTGTTGTTTCTGAAACAATTAATTAATTGTTTAATGCTTGTTACGAGGCTTCCGGATTTTCATTTGTGAAATAGATGATAGTTTTAGTGATTGTCATAAACCCCAGTAACACAGGTCACTTCTGTTGCCTCTTGAAACCAGGCCATTGCAGACTTGAGCAAGGCATTGGAGTTTGAGCCAAATTCAGCAGATATATTACATGAGAGGGGTAACTGTTGAACCCAATTCTTTTATCATATTTATTCACTTAACTTTCTCAGTTTGGTATTACTAACTCTACACTCTTCTTTACATTTTTAATCTTTTACTTTTGTCTTTAATTATCATGAAAGAAGGCTTTTGCATTCAAAACGCTTGCTATCGATGGTTTCTGATAGTTTGTATTGGAAAATTTCTTAAGATCAAATGCGCTTCAATAATTGTATTAGCTCCTTAATGCAATGCAAATATTACAGAAAATAATTGAATAAGTTAGAAGAATTGTCAGAGAACTATATTAGGATAATAACCAAGCCAGAAGATCAACAATTCAATCCCCAGGGGAAAGGAGGAGTACATGCAATCACTTGCATAAGGACAATTAGGTGAAACTTAAAAATTGACCCATAAAATGAACTGAAGCTAAAAGACAATACTTAATGGCTAAAATGAGCAAATAGTTATAGACCCTACAAACTAGCTAATGAATTAATTCCAGTTATGCTTAAATTAATAAATTGCAATACCAAGAGTATTTATAAAAGAAGACAAACAAAAGATAATCTTGAATGGGACATATAAAGAGGATAATATCAGGTCTGCTGCTCTTGGGCTTAAGAATATGTGATTTTGCACATACAAGTGATCAATTGATTGTAATTATTGCAGGAATTGTTAATTTCAAATTTAAGGATTTCAATGCTGCTATAAAAGACCTATCAGCATGCGTGAAACTTGATCGGGAGAACAAGTCTGCATATACGTATTTGGTGTGTATGCAACATCTTACCTTTCTTTTTTCCTTAATTCTGTTTCTTTAAATAGTATATTTACTCCAAACCTCCGTTACGATCCCAAGAAATCATGCCAATAAAACTAACTGGTACCCATAACTGAACATCTTTTATTTCATGCTCTTTTAACTATCATTGGGTGGACATCGACTTATAGGGTTCAGCATTATCATCAATTGGCGAATATAAAAAGGCTGAGGAGACACATCTGAAAGCAATTCAACTTGATCGAAATTTCCTTGAGGCATGGGCTCATCTGACCCAGGTAACTGTAAAGCAGCAGCTCAGATCCTTGGAAGTAATTCATTGTTGTGGAATGTTACCCTCAATTGTCAAGAACAGGAGACGTGGTCTCCCTGGCAGGATTTATATAGGCATACAACAAATTTGATAGTGCAAGTTCCAAATTTAGGCAGAGGTTCAAATTTTCTGAATGTGTTCTATCAGCTTATCTAGAACTCTAACCTATCTTTGTTCATTATAAACATGCATGCTTTTTGTTCAGTATAATTGGTTTTCTGCATCAAGCAGCTTTTCAAGTATTGTTGTTGTGGATTTGTGTTTCCTTGGCAGTTCTACCAAGATCTTGCAAATTCAGCAAAGGCTTTGGACTGCCTTGAACAAGTTTTAAGTATTGACAAGAGGTAGGCTTTCTCTTTGAATCATGTCACCCCCACATAAACATTGATATTCTGGTGCCTGTCTCTTACTTGTGATACGGTCCCGTGAGTTATACTTGACAGTTTTAATGATTTCTCATAGGTTCTCAAAAGCCTATCACTTGCGTGGGCTACTGCTTCATGGTATGGGACAGCACAAGTAAGTCATATCAACTTGTTAATTTCCAAGGACTAGTTTGTTTTCAACAACGTGGCTATTTTTTCCGTGTTATTGATCTTGTAATCTTTGGACATTCTACAGTATGTAATACAATAAGATTGCCAACGTGTTGAATGATAGGTCTAGCAAAACAATTGGGGATGAATATTTTAATAGCATGTAAGGAAAGAACCTAACAGGAGGAGCCCAATGCTAGTTTGATGTAAGGTTCTAATAGTAGAGTGAGATCTTTAGCCTGCCTTGCAGCTTTCTCTACTTAAATTGTATTGTTTGCCTTGCATGACAGGTCGATGACTCCCTCACCTTGTACTGTATGGTTGATAGCTCTTCTTTTCCTTTGCTCTCTTTTTTTTTTCCCTTTCTGTTTCGCTTCCCTTTTGTCAAAAGTTGGTGTTAGTTTTATGATGGAAGACAGACAAGTGCAAGATTTTTTAATTTGTGTCATACTGATTTGATGGCCTAAGGGTGAAATCTGTGTAGAATCAGGATTTACGAAAGTAAAACGCTCGGTTTAGAGTTTGAGAAACAAAATAAGCTGTTATTATTGTACTTTAGTTATTTATTTATTTATTTTTGTCTGAAAATAGTGATCTAGGAATAATTAGAAGAATAAAAGAGGAAAAAGATTTAGGATCATTCGTTGAGTGATTGCATCACACAATCGGAAGCAGAATTGCTAAAACTTGTCATAAAATTATTACATAAAAGCATGCATGCAGACTCTGGCAGGCCTAATCCTACAAGAGCCTAGATTCCTAATGATGAAATTAATGCTAAACCAATCTTTTGAAGACACAAATGACCTAGTGATATGTCTGAACCTAAAGTGGGACCCATTAACCTAACTACAGTCAACAAGAAGAGAATATAGATATTATTATATTACTCTGCCCACATAAAACTATTAGAAATTGTCATTTAATTAAGCCAACATCTCAAGAAGTAATGGAAGGTAAAAAGAAGCCTCTTACAGCAATTGTGAATGATTACTCTATGGTCTTGAGTTAACTGTTATCACTCAACCAGTACCAAACTGTGTGGACATCTAATTCAACTTTGGCATGTCTTTTGTAAATCTTAAGAGGTTGGTGCAAGAATGCTACATCACTCTACCTTCGGTTCTATTTACATCTCATGCATTCATTTTCTGCATCTTCACCTAATCATGTTGATTATTCCATTTTTTATAGCATGAAGCATAGGCAGCCTGGTACTATACTCTCCTTTTCCAACACTCAAAATAGCAGTGTCTCTTTGTCAAACCTCAATTAACTTTTAAACACTCTTTCTGCAAGAAGACGAATATGTGCTTTCTTTTTCATGTTTAAGATTTCACCTGCGAACCATTGCAATGCCCAACTGGTAGTGATAATCTGCTCTTGATTATTACACTGGGCTATGTTGGTCAATGTTAACTTTTGACTATTTAAAGTTTATACTTCTCAATTTTGTGTAAGGTTTGTGTCCTCATCAGCAATGCATTGCTGTCATCATTACATGCTTAAATTAAATTTTGCAGGAAGGCTATTAAGGATTTATCCACTGGGTTAAGCATTGAGCCCTCAAACATTGAGTGCTTATACTTGAGAGCTTCTTGCTACCATGCTATTGGAGAATATGGAGAGGCGGTAATTAATTGTTTATCTCTTTTGTTGTAACATTTTTGTTGGTGAGATCATGAGAATGAATTTGTTTTCTGTTTTTGCTTTAAGGTCCTAATTGAGATTAGATGGTGACAGGTTAAGGACTATGATGCTGCACTGGATTTGGAACTAGACTCAATGGACAAATTTGTTCTTCAATGCCTGGCCTTTTATCAGGTTTGGTCTGATATGGAATATTATGATCTAAAATAGATGTGCTTCAGCTGTCTTCATTTTGCTATTTTTATATTCTTTTGAAAGTAATTGCAGAGCAGTTGGAAAATTTCCCATGCCTTATGGTTGTTAATGCTAGTCTTATCATAATTTTTATCTCCAATTGTGTAACCTAGAGTTCTTAAACCACAAATTTAATTTTATTGTTACTTATTGAAAATTATGTACTTAGATGTGGTTATGTAAATTTTTAGTTTCTTTCTCTCTTTCGTTTTGTATAATTGCTGGCTTCTGAATGGGTCCCAAATGATATCTGGCAGTCATATTTTAGGCATAAATATCATTAGATTTCTTTTCTCCCCTAATTGTGTGTTATGGTTGGACATAATTGTTTCAATTTACATCTCAATTATTTTTGCCATGATATACCAACTTATAGATGTCTCACTTTATGTATGTGAACCTTTAACCGAAAAATTACTGCTTTCTTCTGAATATTCAAGTCCAGTTTGCAAAAGCATGAACTTTGAGAGAATTTTACAATTAATTTGTTTGGATGTTAAACTGTGTTTTAGTATTTCTTATTTTTCATCAATCTTGGTTAGTGTTTTTCACTTCTTACTTGTAGTTGACCTTGTGTCAAAGGGTATAATAACTATCTGAATAACTCAAACCCATTAAGTTTTCATTGTGAACAAAAGATGTGGGATGACAAGAGAAAAGGTGGACTGATATTTTGAGATGGAGATGGTATCATCTTTGCTGTATAAGAGAACAAATCAGGTGTCATCCGCTGCTTATGGCTGTCTGTGTATGTGCATACTAGCAGAATTTACACATGAAGTAGTTTTGTGCAATGCAACATGATGATTTGATTATGATTTAATTGGAACTAGATGCTTGGCTTTGCTTAGATCATTAGATTTGTAAATGATCAATGTCATTTTGCAGAAGGAGATTGCTTTGTACACGGCTTCTAAAATCAACAGTGAATTTTGCTGGTTTGACATTGATGGAGATATTGATCCACTCTTCAAGGTAATGTTTTCGCGAGAATTATAATATCTTTGGTCCTTATCGTTTCATTATTGCTTTACCATTTCCTGCCTAAGATCTAGGCCACTTTGCTGGAGTCCAAACTTCTTACCTTTTTGGGATTTTACAGTTGTTCAAGGCAACAAATATGTGTGCTACATATAAAATTTCCCATCATCAAAATGTATTTGGCAGAACAATTTAAAATTGTATTTTCCATGCGAATTGCCCCTCCCAAAAAGAAAAATGAAAAGAGAAGGAAAGAAATAACAATTGAAACATAGCACCATTACTCACGTGAAATAGTTATATTTTATTTCTTTCAATGTGTCCACCTAGCTTCCTGGGAAACACACTTTGGTCAGAAGTCCTCTGGTTGTGGTGGCTTTGGGTTATGGATGGGAGTCGAGAAGATGTACAGAAAGTGTATTCTAATGTGATTGCAAATAGGCAAGGAGTTGATTATTAAGTTTCTTAAGGCTTCAGAGTGCAATGATATTAGATTTCTGATGATTTCAAACAGCAAAGCAGTTCCTATTTTGCAAATTCTAAAGAATACTGCTTGCTCTGTAGTTCAAGTGGCTTTCTGTAACACAGGGGTTGTCAATGGAATTTTCAGGAATATTGGTGCAAAAGGTTGCACCCCAAGAACGTATGTGAAAAGGTTTACCGACAGCCTCCCCTACGTGATTCTTTGAAAAAGGGAAAGCTCAGGAAGCAGGATTTTGCTGTTACAAAGCATAAGACAACGCTTCTACTTGCTGCTGATTTAATTGGCAAGAAAATCCAATATGATTGTCCTGGCTTCTTGTCCAATAGGCGTCAGGTAATTTATTTTGAGAATTATTCTAGAATAAACATCAGTTAACTGCTGCCGCTGCTGCTTTTCACCTCCTTTCATCTGCTTTCCCTCTGTTTTTGTATGTATCTCCTTTTGATACTGTCATCATAATCTTCTAAAACAATATTCTCATGGGATGACTGAATTTAACAAAACATGTGGCCTATATGTCACAACATGCTTACTAAAAGCAACTGAATTTACCTCATCCTGAAATATCTGTTCAACCTATATACACACATACACACACACACACATATATCTTCGATGCAGTTTATAGTTATAATAATTTTCATCTTCTATTATATGTCAGCATCGTATGGCAGGATTAGCTGCTATTGAAATTGCTCAAAAGGTTTCAAAGGTTTGGCGTTCTTTGCAAACAGAATGGAAACATTCCAATAGAAGCTCATTAAAAAATGGGAAGAGAGCTCGGAGAAAAGATAGAATCAACATTTCCAGCCAGAATAGAGGTGGTGCTGGTTGTAGTACAAGCAGTTCCTCTGAAATATCCTCATATGGCATTACAGAGGAAAGAACATCTGGTCGTCCCCCAATGTCATGGCAAGATGTTTACTCGCTAGCTGTCAAATGGAGACAGATTTCTGAACCATGTGACCCTGTTGTGTGGGTTAACAAATTAAGGTATTTTATCTTAAAATGTTATGGTATCAAAATGACCAGAATTTGTTACTGTTGCTATTGGTCGCTTTAAATTTGAAATCCACCTGCTTTGACATTTTTTTTACATCTTGTATATCATTATGTGAATGCGAAAATAATATGTTTTCTTAAATTCTTAATATTTTTGTTCCGTTTGAGATGGCAACTTTATATGTGTGCAAATTCACTATGCTTATCAGTGTTAAAGCATCTTGTGCAATTCTTGTTTAACTTAAATTCTAATCAGCATACATTGAAGTCAATTATTGTTGTTTATGAATAGAAGGTTATGTGAACTTCATGAAATTGAAGTTATGTTATACTGCCAACTTACTGATGATGTATGTTTCAGGACAATTTTTCCTCAATCTTCAATAATTTGTAAGAACATGCAATACGTCATGCTAGGTTGGTCTAAAACTGCTAGGATTGTCAGCGACCCTAAAACAAAACTCTTAATCTGTTGATTTATGTGATGATAAAAGATGACTTATCAGCATGGTTGTGTGATATATATATATATATATATATATAGTTATTAGGTTTGTATGGTTTTGTATAAACCTTGCCCATCTTAAAACACCATCTGATTCTATTATCAATATTATAGTGGAAGTATTTGGTCACACGGCCATTATTTCGGAACTTAGAATTAGTATATTTGGTAGTCTTTGGATGAGTCTAACAATGAGTACAATCAGTATTCTTTGGATGAGTTTAACTTAATTATTGTTATTGTTGTTGTTATTAATTTGGTTGTGCATGGGGTCTGTGTTCAATTTCAGTGAAGAATTTAATTCTGGATTTGGGTCTCACACACCGATGATTCTTGGACAAGCAAAAGTTGTTCGCTACTTCCCAAATTATGAAAGGTGAACTCAGTTTTATTACCAATTAGAATATTCTGTTTCTACAATGCTCATTATTGTTAATTCTGCAGAACATTAGATGTTGCAAAGACTCTCATAAAGGATAAAAGGTATGTTCACAACAAGACAGATGACGTAATTGATCTATCAAAAGATGTGAAATTGCAAGATGTGAGTACTTCTATAGAACATTGGATTCTCTTTTCCTTTCATTACTGTTTCTTGCTTGGCATGATGGGGGCTTTTACTACTTCCTAAAAGCCTCTAATATCCCTGTCCAACTGAGTAGTTGTAGTTTGTAATGATATCCTCTCCAGTCTCAAAATGGTTAGTTATCAAAGTAGGCAGAAGGTTCCTTATTGCACCTTTACCTTTTGCACAAAGTCGTAATGCATCTCATATGTAGAAATTTAAAGGGGGATGATGTTTTTGTTTTAATATTCATGTTTTATGAGTTAACCATTAGCTAGCACAAAACTGTTGGGATTATTAGTGTGATTGAATGTTTTGCCCCAGAATCTCTGACTGCTTCAATTCCACTGCATGCAAAAGGGATAAAGGGCTTCAATGAATGTAGAAATGATGAACATTTTCTGGCAAATTTTCTTTTTCTAATTTTACAACCATGGTACAAATTTGTTGGAATTCAAATACTTTAGGATGCTCTTTTTATGCAAATGAATGATATGTTACTTTTCAGTAAACTTTGTTTATAATTGCATTTCTAAGGAATCACTAAAGTTTTGCTCTTTGAACATTCAAATCTTATACAAGTATTTTGCAACCTCAAACACCTATCAGATATCTGTCCGGGAATGTTTGATAGTATGTAATCAAGTTTTTCATCTTAATACCTGATGTTAATTTGTGCAGATTATGCTTGTCAAAACCTGTGATGATCTTTACAAAGTTGTTGGCGAGGACTTTTGGTTGGCTACTTGGTGCAACAGTACTGCCTTTGAGGGGTATCTTCACCATCAGACTTAATCATAATGTTCTTTGCATTTAAGAACTCTTGGCATGATGTTTTATGTCTCTGGTTATGTTTTCAGGAAGCAGCTTGAAGGGACAAGGATCACCTTAGTCAAAATGTAATACCAAGTTTGCTTTCATTGTTGGCTTGCAGCTTTTCAATGAAATCCGGATATAATCTGATATCTGATTAATAAATAAGTTCGATTAATAAATATTAAATAGCTGACACGAATTTATTGTGTCAATCCAACCCCTCCTCTTTCTCTAGGCCCAGTTTTATTTTTCTATTTCTTCAATTTATTGTATTTCTGGTATGTATCCTAACACTTCTATTGGTTAACTCTAATAGGGGAGAAGCAGGATATGACTTTGCAATTAGAACGCCTTGTACACCTTCTAGATGGGATGATTTTGATGCAGAAATGACCATGGCATGGGAAGTAAGTTGTGCTGCAACTCAAATGAGAGTTAGATAGTTTGCTGTTATTAGCCACACTGTCTTGGTTAAAACAACGCAATGATTTGTCGTTATGGTTTTTTTTAGCAACTCTGATGTCTTTTGAATATACATCCTGATGTTTTAAATTGATATGATGTCACTATACGCAGAGAAAGAATCATCATTTAAGTGGCAGAAAAGGCTGAACCTCATTTACAAATCTTGTGAAGTTATTTTACATTTTATGCAGTTCATTTAACTTATCTTTTAAGCGAAACTAATATGGATTTGCAGGCTCTATGCAATGCTTATTGTGGTGAAAATTATGGGTCTACTGATTTCAGTATTCTTGAAAATGTGAGAGACGCTATCTTAAGGCTGACATATTACTGGTATTACATCTGGCGATTAGTGCATGCAAATGGTTGCTCTATGTTCAGATAACTTCTAATTGTATGTGAAAATTAATGTAAATTGCTTTCTAGGTACAATTTCATGCCACTGTCAAGAGGCTCTGCTGTTGTTGGGTTTGTGGTACTGCTAGGACTGTTCCTTGCGGCTAACATGGAGTTCTCAGGACAAATCCTGCAAAGCTTACAGGTGGATTGGGAAGCCATCTTGAACTCAGATCCAAACTCCTTTGTAAATTCGGTTAAGAGCTGGTTGTATCCATCACTTAAGGTTTCAACATCTTGGAAAGAATATCCGGATGTGGCATTAACTTTTCCAACAACTGGATCAGTTGTTGCTGCCCTGACTTTGTATGACGATTGAGCTTCTATAACTTGTTGAATAGGTAAGTAAACTGCTTCAGTTGGTCTTATTAAAGCATAGAATATGGGGAATCCTTTTTGCTCTATGAAAACATATGATAACCCTAATTTGACCTTTAAAAGCATACTAATATGGAAAGATGAAATGATTGGAGATATTAAATTTATAACATAAATGGTGCCAGGATTATATGTACACATGTTGTGTATTTATTTACTTCACTAAAGGTACGAGGATTGAGATGTTGTGACTTTTAATCTAAACATTAGCTAGGAAAAAAAGAGGGTGTTTATCAAATATTTTTGCAGACATGCTGGCAAAATTATCTAGAAACACCATAATTACAAACATGTCCTAAATAACATGAGAAAATTAATGAAGTCACACTACTTTTATCAAATGCAAACATGAATCAAAGGATTGTTTCATCTGCCTGCTTATCTTGAGGATATGTTTTCGATATACTATGGAGATCACCTAATAATCATTTCCTTGCTGTCGAATTCAAACTAAATGCAGAATGCTGCAAGGAAAGCAAAATGTATCAAGCTTTTGGTATGTCATGGAGAATATTTCTTTGCTTGCAGAAAGTTCCTTGGATCTTGATGAGATGTCTTTGTACTCGTATCTGCTTCACTGTTGTAAACATGTATGTTGTACAGCATCATAGAATAACTAAATGCCTTCAGTTGCAGTAGTCAACACTCAACATATGCATCAAATATAGATGACTATTTCTTCATGCAATTTTATTGTCTCAATGTCTTGAAAGGATGATTATAGGCTGTTTACATCCATAGTTTGTCTTTTTTTCAAGAATGTAGTATCATTGCTATCTACTCACCCGCTACCTATAATAATAAAAGTCCCATCCAGAGTCTGATGGAAGGTACCCAACAGCCACCACGGAAAAGGAGGCAAAGTGGATGTATAATTTCTGTAGCAATGGTGGAAAGATGGGTTTACAGATATATATGAAGTGGAAGCATGGCATCGGTAATAAAGACAGTTGCAATGCGAACGGCATTATTTAATTTTCTCTATGAAATCTTTTTGGGAAAATTTTATCCACTTCCTTGGAGGTTTGTCCGTAATGTAGATGAATTTTACCAAATTTACATTTTTGCTGGCTATCTTGTAGGAAGGTTTTTGACGAGTTTAAGACTTCTTCTGGAATTGTTTTTTGGAACTTTAATAAAAAGTCTAGAGGACGCTCGGAATTTTGTGGGGACTGTTAATACACTTCGAAACTACTGGAATTTGTCTGTCAATCCCGTGCTATCAAAATATCATTATCAAGTTGTTTGTCCGCACCTAAAATTCCAACCATGAATTTACCTAATATTTGGTGCCAAAATTATTCAACTTTTTGGCATATTGTAACGTCTACGTAAATATTTTAGTGTATAATGCCTATGTAAAGCACAAAACAATCAGTGAGTTAGGTAAAATGTGATACGAATCAAATCTATTAAAGATTTTTGTTTAGATATCTTTAATGCGTTTAGACTTTAGAGCTAATGTGAAATACTTGGTGGGGTTAGGCAGCATCAACCAATCAACAATGATTCGAGAAAACCCCAATTAAAACCCCTTTTTTTTTCCCCCTCTTGAAAGTAACCATTCTTCTTGCTTGCATAGTTGCATTAACTTTACTGAGAAGGTAGTTACACTCCCATCAGACGGCTAAACTAGACCATATGATCATTATCATCGATGTACAGAACCTTTATGCTCATTCGCTCCCCGTACGGAAATGGGTCAATCCGACTGTGACATGAAAGTCCTTTTTCCTCCGTCTTGCTCTCTCAAGCTTTCTTCTCTTCCATGTTTTCTCAATCCACTTTTCTTCCATAATGGTGGGCAAACCTGAAAATAAAGCAAGAAGAACAAAGTGTTTCCCTATCAACTTTCGAGGGATTCTGAATCTGAGAAAAATTAGGCAAACAAAATTAAATGAAAGGCGAAACAATTACCTCTAACACTCTTGTTGTCGATGGCAACCTTGGATTTCTCTACCTGTTCTTTATTTCTCTTACACCTCTTTGACCTAGCTTGATTAAAAGGCCACGTGGCATTCATCTGCTTATTGATCATGACTGCCGCATAGTAGGGGATCTGGACACGCTTCTTGCGCTTAGATTTCATGCGACAACTAACGAACGTTAAGCTGTCCCTCAAGCTTTCTCTCGCCAATCCTTTCATGTCATACGCCTGTGATCTTCTCCACAGGCTCTTACTGTGAGAGTTCACTGTACCGGATAAACACAGAGCTCTCGTTGTGTCACTAATGGCAGCCTCTGGCTTCTTTAGCAGCAAATAACATTGAGCTCTATTGCTGTAAAGAACAATCCTCTCTTTCCTCATCCTTAGTGGGCACAAATCCAAAGCCTTGGTATATTTTTTCACAGCTTTCTCAATATTACCAGACCAGAATTTGGCGTTTGCTTCTCGTTTCAACACATATACAGAGAGTTCTCTCTCTTTTATTTCCTGTTCAGACATTAGCTCCTCTCGTTTTATTTTCTCCACCTTTATATCCCAAATTTCCTCCAATGCTCTTGCAGCTTTCTTGTTCTTCAACCTCAGGCCACCATATTTGATTTTATGGTAATCTTGTAAGAGGGTTTGTGTGATTGCTTCTCCTAATCTCTTTCTTCCTCGGAGGGTTTTAAGTTCAACTAAATCAACGAGAAACAAAGCTGCAGTATCTATAACTTCATATCTTGTATCCGGGTCTTTGAGAAGAAGCAGAAGAGAATCTATAGCCACGTACTGCCAATCATCTGAAGACCTTGACACGTTGCAGAGACTCTCTATAACTCTTTTCAACTTTGCTACATGTTCTCTTCCTGCTTTTGTATTGCACAGTGTTCTTATCAATCCAATTCCAGCAGGTGAAGTGTGATTTGCTAACCCACCCCACATATCACAGACAATTTTCAAGAAATCTTCACTGCAGATAAGATTGAGACACCTTTCCTTGCATGCAAAGCAATTCAAGAGATATAGAGACCAGCACTGAAGTTGAATTGCCCATTCTTCAGCCTTTCTGTTTTCTAACTCCAATCCTCCAAGACCTCTTGTAAGAAGGTCGCAGTGGTACTTCACCCTCTTCTTTTCTTTCAAGCCAACAAACTTTTCATACACCACTTCAAAACACTCGCAAGCTATTTTCCTGGTCAATCCTATGATCTCTACTTCATGCAAAGCAACAGCTTCAAAGGTTCTCTCATGGCTGGCTAGGTGACCAAGTGCACGAACTGCAACTCGTTGCTCGACCCAGCTAATATTACCTCTTAAAAGCTCCATTAATGGCAAAACCACACCTGATCTAACAGCTTTTTCTGCAAAATGATCTTTGTTCATGGTATATGAACCGATTATATGCGCCGCGTAGTAAGGAATATAGATGTTCTGATCTCTGAGTAGCCATTCCTTATCACTGATGCCTCGCTGGATAAGTTTTGTCATGCACTCAAATACGCCAAGGGATGGGAATTCCGGGTCATCAGGTTGATTTATGGCGATGTTAAATAGCCCACTTAACACCAAGACATTTGCTTGGTCTTCTCTGAGAGGCAGTTCTTTAAAGCACTGGACGATTTTTGATCTTCTTAGAGATGGGGCTTGCTCATTCATGGAGCAGAAGAAACAAAAAGGGTTTGTGCATGTTATTTCTTGGGGCTTCCTGGCTGTATGCTTTTGGTATTGGGATTCCATGGCAGATCAAAACTTGAGAGTTAAAAGCGTTAATTCGAATGTGAGTTTAATGGTTAAAGGAAAGAGAAGATGATGCTGAGTCATTTACAATACGGGTGTTGCGGAGTGACACCTAGCTGCACATGAGACGACGTTTAAAAGAGCAGCAAAAGTTTTCTATAGAGAGAGGGTATAATATTATTTTATCTAATCAAAAGCCAGTCGTCCAAGAATTAGGCTGGATAGTGGCAATTGTGCGATAGGAACCAAATTCTATTTCATGAACCTTCATCTGCCAAAAACTCAAAATGATATATAATATATAAAAGAAATCTAAAGAAGTTGATCTTGAGAAGATTAGTATTACTTCTAGGTACTTCATTTAATCCCTCTTGTTGAAAAGAGACCAACCTTTATGGTGCAAGAATTTGCTGTCTTCCTTTTTTTGTTTCTTTTGTTATAAATGAATTAAGCATGGATATACCTGAACTACAGAATACCTATACTGATAATGTTAAAATGGACCATATATAGTTCTTTTACAGGACAGAGAGTACTTTGAACTACATATTAATTTAGTTGAGAGACGATTTCTTAACTCCACAGTCACCAAAATTGGTAAACAAGCAGCTTGTATTATTTTTCCAGAAACCGCAAGCTTAGATCAGAAGAGAACCAAGTCATGATTTTCTCCATTTCAGACCCCTTGAAAACAAAGAAAACCGCCCTGGACCTCTGGTCCCCTCCATATGAAGCCAATGAAATGCTCTTGTTTTGATCAACATAATCTATTCACAGGACTCAGATTAAAGTTACTTTTCAGTTTGCTTCCAACTCAAAAAGTGCAGTAAAAACCCACAAAATATATAGGTCAAGTACAACGGGGTTGGTCTCAAGAAAATGCGGCTACCATATGCGACTTCTAACTACATGGGAAGCGTGATTAGTTACTTGCATTATTTTAGTCCTTCAAACTTGTTTTAATAATGTGAGTTCCTAAAAAACTGTGTAAATTTTCGAATGTCTTCCACCGTGATCATGACCCAGATCTATGGAAGCTTAGTTTGTGAACTGACATTTGTCTGTATATACTGAATATCAAAATGCATGCATATTAGTTTGTTGTTCGGCGTGCATAGCTTTGATTTCTTGGCACATGATCTTGGAGATTGCCGTTTCATTCTGAATATGAAACCGTAATTTCTGGGAAAAAGCTTGCAGAAATATATAAAATTTTGGAGTTCATCCAAGAGGGTGTTTAAAGTTGATCGGCAACGCTTGTAAACGACAACGGCTTACCGATTTGTGCGGATTAATAAATAATAAATAAATAAAATTATTAAGTACTTTGGGCGGAATCCACAAAGAAAATGTTGAGCCTAAAGATAATTGAGAAAGGTATCCATTCAACGGAGTAATCTTCTGGGTTTGGGCTTCAATTTTTTTTATTAAGCCCAAGTTGTTATTAGAGTGGGATCTACGTTAAGCATGAATTCTGCCCTTTTTTTTTTTTTGATAGTTGCTAATTATATCAGTAAGCTTTTAAGCATTTTGCTTTTCACTTTTGAAACTTTTTTTTATCTAATAAAGATTCGAATGTTCTTCAAACTTTACTGGGGTCTATTTAATGGCACTCTTTGGATTGACCAATAAAGAAAATTTTTCTTTTTCTTATTTTAACACTTCAATTCATGAAACATTCTAATTCCCCTGAAATTAAATAGAAAGGTTTATATTCTTTTATATTTTTGTAGATATCCTGTTTTTAGAAATAGTGTAAACGTATGACCACTTACAACTTGACATTATAATACTTCTTAAAAATTCTACCAAAACGAAAAATATGATGATAATACAACTGGTCATTTCTTAACAAAGAAACCACTTCCCACTAGAGTAACAAAACTATAATGATAATACAACTGGACATTATAATACTCAAAAATTTTCTCTAACAAAACTAGGAGAAAAGGTATAGGGTCAAATTTTCCTCTGAAATATAAATTAATTTAATTCTTATTTCGACTTAGATATATCGTAAATGTTATAATTTTTAATTAAATATATATATACATCAATTGATGTAATAATTAGTACAACGCCATCACATAAATAATTGAATGGTAGAATAAGTAACATGACATTACCAAATTAGTACACAATCATATACAAGTAGCTATTTCAATTTTTTTTTTTTTTACTTTTAATGAAAATTTATAATTCGGCTCTTAGTTACATAGAATATTAGTTCAAAATAATGTCCAATCACAATTACATTGAAAAATGCTACAAATGGTATGTACGTATCAATCATCAAATATATTGTATATAAAAAAGAAAAAACAAAAAAAAAAAAGGTGGAAAGCCTTAACAGTGTAAAGTAGGATTTATTTCCCTACGGGAAAAGCAAAGAAATGTACAAAAACAGAACTACGCTTGCTGAAAACTTTACACCATTCCAAGAATGAAACAGCGTACAGAAGTTGGGTTACGCGGCACGGTTTCCCAGACAGCTTCGCCAACGGGGCCCGCGTTTTGGCGGTGGGCCGTCCATCCCTACTAAAGTTACCCAAAATCATTGTCAGACGCCCCCACGTGGGCAGCTCTCGTTGGTCTGTCGCCCTGGCAACCGGGCCCACCCCAATCATCCAGCTGTAATTTATCAACTGCTGCACCTTCCCACCCCGGTAATGAAACATCAGATCATAACTAACTAATCACAGCTTACAAGAATCATTTGAAGCTAACGCGTATTAAAGCCGGAAACCAAGTAATATTAGTGACGTGGCACTATTATTCTCGTGAAAAAAAAAAAAAAGCCAATGAAAGTTGCTATGCTATGGCATGGAATCAATAAACTTCTTTTTTTTTTTTTCACATTTACTTGCATTTTAAGATAAATATTTTACTTTTTAGTTGATTAGTAAACAAACACCGTCTTCCAATTCACACAAAAAATAAAATACTTAGTAAATTGTATTAGTTAAAGAAATTAAATTAATTAATTTAGGATGATTAACCTAACATAACAAGGTCTCAAGAAAATAGCCAGCATATATAATCATTTGATGTTAATGTCTAATAAAGCCATAAGTAAAGAGATTAGTGAACTGTCCATATTATTATTATTAATGTAACATCAATAATCCATTGCTCAAAGTCACATGCATCTAATGGACCTCACAGTTGGGCCCCAAGACAGACAAATTGCACTGTCACTTTGTTTGATACAAAATGTGGACCCCAAATTGTCTTGTTAATCCAACGGTTAATTCGGGCCCCATGAGTGGCGGTCCTGCATATTTCAACGGGTCAGATTTAACCAAAATTCGTCCGTTACTTTGAATTAGCCTATATATAACACTCTCTGCCACTATTGGCAGCCTCAAGTCTCTAATACTCCGCGTAATTAACTCTATAAGCAAATAAGCTATGGATCGAAAAAGCGTACTTGCGTTTGCCTTTCTATGTGTCATTGTTGCCGGTGTCGGTGGCCAGTCTCCCGCTGCTGCGCCGACAACTGCTCCGGCAAAGGGTGGTAGCAGCCCCGCTACCGCACCAGCCAAAGCCCCGGCAACAGTCACGACTCCAGCCAAAGCCCCGGCAACAGTTACAGCTCCAGCCAAAGCTCCGGCTACAGCTCCTGCTAAAGCCCCTGCAAAGCCCAAATCACCTGCTCCCGCCACTGCTCCGGCAGCGGCTCCAACTAAACAAAATGTCTCCGCTCCAGTAGCTACACCTGTGTCGAGTCCACCTGCAGTTACCCCTGTAAGTTCCCCTCCGGCTCCGGCTCCGGTAGCAAAATCTCCTCCAACAACTGCACCCACAGCTGCACCGGAGGCAACCCCAGAGGCTCCATCGGCTTCCCCGCCTAAGGCTGAGGTCCCCGCTCCCGCTTCCAGCAAGAAGAAGCACAAGAAGCACAATGCCCCTGCCCCTTCCCCTGCTCTGTTGGGCCCACCCGCCCCGCCGACTGAGGCACCTGGACCCAGCCTCGACGCCGCCTCTCCTGGTCCATCCGTGGCCGACGATGAGGTACGTTTTGACTGTTCGTTTGTTTGCTTGCTTGTTGTTCTTCAACTTTAGATTAGTCATGTTTTCACTTGATTTGTGTCTAAAGTGCACTGGGATGTGCAATGCGCATTCAGATCTGGAGCCTCAAATGGAAAGATCTACACACTTAAAACCCGCTATTTGTGGGTATCAATGTTTGTTAAAACTCTTACTAGACAAAGAGCATGTGAGATACACGCTCCGCCCAGTAGCCAAACGTTGATAGAAACCGCCGCTAAATTTATGGCATATTATTAAATCACGCGCCGTCGAGGACGGTGGGATAAAATTTCTGACGTGTGTTAAATCTAACTACTAGAAATAAGGGACAGTGAAGTCAATGTCAGTCAGAAGTTCTAGTGTAAAAAACCAATACACACACAGTGCGCATAGTCGGTGCATTTCATGACTGCATTAATTGTATTAATTAAATATTTGGGATCCTAATAAGTGGTTTTGAAAATACGACAGAGCGGAGCAGAAGCGATGAGAAATGTGCAGAAGATGGTGGGCGGATTGGCATTGGGATTGGCGGTGCTTGCTTTGATCTTCTAGACAGGACACACAATCACATGTTACAGTTGTATTATTTTCATTTTTTTAGCCCTTCATGTTTCACTCTGTTATCACCCTTTTACTACTACTACTACTACTACTACTACTATTATTTATTGCTGAGCTGGTGATTACCATGATTGCTACTTGTTTTTGTATTCTTTTGGAGGAGGTTGAGGTGGAAACTATTTAATACGTTTTGGACTCGTCTGGGGATTCTCTTTTTCTTATTTTGTTTCTTATTCTTTTCTTCACTTTGCCATTCTGGCTTTATTCTCGGTTTTTTTTTTTTTTTTTCAAATTGTTTATAAGTCACCGTTTGATTAATAAATGGTAATAGGGAGACGGGAAGTAAAGGGAAAATGGTATTTGATGATTATTGAATTGTCCAAAAGAAAATGAATCCCGTGACTTAAAAAAGTTAGCCATTTGATTATACAAAATTCGACATAAAGATAATCATATTCGACATATTATTGGTTGAATCCAACTTTTTGAAATTGTGTACCGTGTCTAATGAATTTTAGTAGTAACTTTTAAAGTTCTACTCTACACCGACAAATATTAAAGTTGATGAGTTAACTGACGTGCAGCAGAATTTCAGATTTGGGAAGAGTATGTGAGATTTTGTGCATGCATATCTTTTGCTGTATATGAATTCCTTCAGTATTTCTTAGTGATTTGGATTTATTTTCATAATCAAGACGACTCAAGAAACACATTCAATAGAGTAATCTTTGCTTTTAATTCATTAATTTAATTTTTGTGTTACTTTACGTTCTAACTACATACAATTAACCCCTTTCTAACAATCTTAATTTATGTTATGCTAAACAGAATCCATGACAATTTTTTATGATTTTTGTATTATGAATTATTGTAGCCTATTCAAGTAAATAAATAACAGTGAAACTGCAACAATCTTCAAATGAAAGCACCATACTTCAAATTCAAAGAGAATTTATCACTAAATTATATGCTGACAAAATTAAGTTACACGAAAAGGGCAGTAGCGTGCTGGAGCCGAAAGCCAAGGTGTGCAGACATATGCATGAGAATATATAGGATGGGATTTTAACAAAGAAAAAACAGAAGATTTATTTTGTGTGCGTGTAAAGCAAGCTCTATTGAGTAAGATTCCTGAGACAACTGAACAGGTGTACTGCATATTATTCTAGAAGCTATTTTATTGGTCCAGTTGTTGCTTTAAATGAAAAGTGAAAACCAATATAATAAGTTTATGGATGTTGAGTTTCTCAAACTAGTTTACAGTAATATATTAATCTAAAACGATTTTTGAAATTAATCTTTAATATATATATATATATATATTTTATAATGTTATTGTTGAGGCATGGTAATAATAATATTAACAAATAAATTGTAGTAAGAAAATGACAATGAAAATCAAGATTTAACAGTATATAAACATTGCTAAATTTTTTTATTGTTGCATTATTTGAAAGCAGATGGGATAAAAAAGAAAAAAAAAAATTGCCTATTCACAAATTAAATATATAAATTTTTCATTAATAGTGTAGTAGTTAGTGAGCGTTTACCTTCTCTCTCATTTGAAAAATGATTTGATTCCTTAGATTGTTTCTAGGTAGATATTTTCTAAACATGGGTTCAAATTTATCCAATTTAATTAAATTCGATTTTTAAACCTTTATTTAAAATTTTAAATTTCAAAAATAAAATTTGAATATAAATTGATTAATCTTAATATAAACTAAAAAAATTAAACGGTATAAAAATATTTAAATTAAAAAAATTAATTTGGGTTAGGTTAGGTTAGGTTTAATTTCATACATCATTTTGTTTCAATTTGATTGCATTTTTAAAAAAATTAACCATTCCATTTGATTTTTGAGTTATTAAAAATTAAATAGAATAAAATTTAAAAAAAAAAATTAGCGCGCAAAATAGTGTGTACGGAAAAATCTGTTACCTCAAAATGCTTAGAAAATGTTACTGACAATTTTTTTTTTTTTTTTTTTTTTCAGAAGAAAAAAAAAAGAACTCTCCTCATTTAAAAATCAACTGTGAGAGTTAGGAAGCAGTCGTTATATCAAGCGCAATGCTAAATAAATAGGGGCAGTATAAATTAAGAGACAACTTCATAATGAGAGGCTGAAGTCTTGTTGCCGTGTACGGGCGGAGAGAGTGGAAAGGTCAAAGGGTAATTGTACCGAGTGGGTTAAACTCTTGCTTGCTGCACCCAAAAGACGGTTAGGAAATCAAAATCTTGCTTGACCCATTAGGAGCCTCCTAAGATCAAATGAAGAAAGAAAAATGGCGATGAACTTAACCATGTCCAATTTGTACCGGCTGGACAATAGTTTTTTTTTTTATTTATTTTGGGTCCTCTCTCTTTAGACTTGGATTGGGCATAGTTATAATAACCCAATCCAAATTCAAGTAAATTTCGTTAAAATCTTGTTCGACCTGAGTTCAGATTAAAGATTATTCAAGTGGAGTTTTGATTTGACTTAATCTAATTTTTAATCTTACATCTATATTTTGAAAGCTTAAAATAATATTGAAAAAAAAAAAATAGTTTCAGAGTAGGTTTATAATAAACATAGCCTAAACTCGTATAAATCATCCAAATTTATGTTTTTTGGATTGAACGAAGGTTTAACTCAATTAAGACTCAATATGACCTGCACTAACTCAAATTTGATCAAGGCCCAAATTGGCTTTAACGATAAAAGTTTGGAACCAAACCCGACTCTAAATTCATATTTTTTTTAGTTTAGGACGGAATCGAACTTTTTTACCTATTATATTTCTCCTTAAATTTTTAACAAAATATATTAGATTAAAATAACTTAAGATTTTATTAATTGTGAAAACTAAACTCTTACTAACAAACCACTCTATTATATATTTAATCAAAATGTTCCAAAAAGATAGCTTAGCATTGGTTTTTTCATATCAAGTGTATAAACTTTGTTAATTTTTTGTGTAATTATTTAAAAACAAATTTTAAAAATCTATTCCAAGATGCTCTAGCCGAACATTAAAATATTTTTACATGTCAGAGTTAGTTAAGAGTTTGGAGGGGCTGAAAAATGAGCATGAGATTCAATACTTCGAAGGATATAATGACCGATTCTATTTTATATTTTTAAAAATGAACTCAATTTGTAATTTGGTGTTGATAACACGTGTTGAAAGTCAAATTGAAGCTTTGATATCTTGTCAAAATGATCAATATATGTTACCCACTAATACATACATATATATATATATATATATATATATATATTGTATATTAAATTAATTTTTGTATTTAAAATTATAATGTCTCGTTGTGGCGAAATTAAACGTTTCCTGCTACGAGAGGCAGCTCCCACTGAAATTGTAAATTCGTTGCAGCTGTTTGCTAATTTGGTTGGTCTTGTTTAATACAATTGTCTCTTTCACCTAACCCTCCTTGAGCTATTCATGTATTGAATATGTGATGCAGGGATTGTTTTGGTAGATGTAACGTGTTTTTCAAGGTTACAGAACGCAAAGCTTCTTACAGTTTTATTTCTTCTTATACGCTTTTACCAGCCGCGTCTTCTAGCAAGTAAAGACCAATTAAATTAATACGATGCGTTTTAATGTGTGACTGTCACGTGTTTGTTAAGCAATCTTATGCATATTTTTATGTCCAAATACTTGTACGGTGAGGTGACATTCAATAAGAATATTTATAGTATTCATTGGCCGTTTGGTGGAGCTCCGACTTTGAACAATGTGGGTGGCTTCTTTCATTTACAACTCCCACCTAACGATGTTGTTGGTAGTTTTGGTTATATATCTAATTGAATTGAATTGGTATATATATATATATATTTCAATGATTTTGATGTATTAAATGAATTAAATAAAAATTTTTATTAAGCATATATTTATTATGAAAGTTATCACATAATAAAATTACTAATATTCCGACCGTATCAATTACGGTTGGCCTTGGCCAACATTCAAATTCCATACTACTATGTTTTCTCTTTTTTATGAAAATTTCGAAGGCTTTGTTCGTTTAACGAACCATAGTTAGTAATTAGATCCGTCATAGGAGACAATAAGAAGAAGACACTCTCATTCCCATTACCAATCCCACCAAACCAATAATTACTAGACCAAGAAAATGTCATCCATTTATGTTTTAATTCGTCAAACTTTTTCCTACTCCCACCTACTCTGATAAAATCCTTTACACTTTAAATACTGCTTCCTGGATTACTATGTCCTAACCGCCCGACTCCATCAATTTTTTGTTTAACTGCATATCGAAAATGGTGGAGGCGATATGTAGGCGGGGATACAGGAGGAGCACCGAGCACGTGCATTTTATTTTAATACGGTGGGACTAGGGAGGGGGCGGGGCCAGGGCCTAAGGTGGCGCCAAGGAAACGTTAACTGACAGACGCAGACAGGATATAGCATAGCAGGCGGGAGAAAAAGGTGAAATGAAATGAACAGTAGTGCGTATGTAGATTGTTGAGTCTACTGGTGGTGCTTATCCAGTGAGTGACATGTGTGTTAATTGTTGTGAGATGCAACTTCACTTATAACAACGCAACAACAACAATCACCACTACTCTCTCTTTCTCTCTCTCCCTCTCCCTCTCCCTCTCTGACAAATCTTTCTAACTTTCCCAATTCTTTCCTCCACTGTACTTAATGTGAAGAACTAACCAGGAGAAATCGAAACAACTACCATGTCTTTGGATATCTCCACCTTAGAAGCTCGGTATATTTCTCTCCTTTTCTTTTTTTTTTTTGGTTTTTTTTTTTTTGTGAAATTTGTTTTGAAAGAGACAAGCATTTGTTGTTAAGACATGAAATTTGGGACTGCTGATAATAGAAGTATACAGAAATTGCAACTCCTTTTGAAATTAGTGGTTATAATATACAGATCTTCCTTTCTCACTTTTAAGAAAGTTAATGATTCTGGCTTCGCGCGCTTAGGAAGGAATGTCATTGTGTTCTGGTTATATACCTTTTATATTTTAATAGCGGGTTACCCGTTTGGGATGTTTAAAAAGACAAATATTTCCTTCTTTAATAGCAACTATCTGGAAATGCATGTGAACCATAGTTGAATGAAAATTATATTTATTTATTGATGCATGCTGTTTTCCTAGATGCAAGAGCTGGAACAAGGATTTTTTTGCTTCTACTAGTTTCTGTTCTAAGCAAGTGTTCTCTTTTTGTTTCCAGGTACCTTGATTCTTGCAGGAGGCATGAAATACTGCCCAACCCTTCAGTACTGTCGTGGTTTTGTAAGGTCATTATGAAATAAAATTTTTCTTTGTTGTTCATAATGTTATTGATGGAAAAGACTTCTTTTGCTTACTTTTGTTTCCACTTTCTATGATGTTTTGCCTTACGAGATGGTTGTCTTCTAGTTAACTAAAAGGACAGACATTATTGTGGATGGCTTGGATAAGCTTGCTGGTAAGAAAATCTTTCATATGGTCAGTGTGAGATATAAGCGACATCTGCATCCAGCATAGATGGTCAGTGAGGTGGGTAGGTTGCGAGGCTGAGCCACATGGTGCTACTTTAGTAATAGGGTGGTTGAAGTAGTTACATTATTATCGATGTCATATCAGTGGTATGTTAATGGTCGCAGAGGCCCAGCGGCAACAGAATCAGCAATGCTCCTGTGGTTACTGCAGTGTTATTGGTCAAATTCTACTGATTTTATATGAAAAGGCTCCTGAAGAATTACAGATGAGCATATAAGATAACGATTCTGCTGACAAATTGCTTTGTGCTTGTTAAAAATGAAAGAGAACATTCTGTGCAGATTGTCTTTAGCAGTTATAAGATTAAGGATGCACTTGTCAACCTACTTGCTGGGTTTTCATAGAAATCTTATTCTCCATAGCTTTCATTACTGAATTCTACTTTAAGTGATTTTGGTTAAGATATCATCGCAAAAGGCTGATTTGAATCTCAGTCTATCTATCCAGCAGTGAATAAAGGCTATTTGACTCTTACTTTATGGATTTACTTGGATAATATTCTTGCAAAGCTTTAGCATACTTCTTGTACTTTTCCTTTCGCAAATACAGCACATGCCATGGACAAAGCTCTACTTCCAATTGGAATACTGTTGTTGCCGCATTTTCTTTTCCTGACACAAATCTTTATGTCTTTTAACTTGCATTATTAGTTATTGTCAGGAGAAAAGTTTAATGATTACAACTTTTCTTGTTGTTCAGGCAAAGGTTCAAAACCGAAACCGTGCGAAGTGCAGCATTGTGGTTTATTTAGACCAGTTAAAGAATGCTGATATTTGTCCATTAATTGATGTGTTCCTAGAAATGGACGCTTTTGATGTTGATGCAGTTGATATACTTAGCGAAAGATCATGTTTCTTGAAAGAAGAATGTATTATGTCTTTGATGCGTGGAATCAATCAAAAGCTCCGAGTTGTCGATCTTAGCAATGTGTCACTCAGGAATGACCTTTGGAGGTCTGTATTCTTTCCTGTGCATCATTGACAAATATGCTTCTTCTTTTTTTTTTTTTTTATCTGCCATGCATTTATCATGGACCCATGGTTATGGTCTACTGTAATAATATTGGAAAATACCACTGCATAAGTTAATTTGTTAACAATTTTAGTAGTAAATGGTGTTTCTCTTGGAAAATTCACATTTAACTTCTACCTTGAATTATTAGAGTTTTGTTTATGGTGCTTCAATTCCAATATTTTCTTGTTGATGAAGCTCATGTTTATCTTTTACTTCACGTTGGAGATTATATACGTTGTGACTCTTGGTACTAAAGAAAGATGAAGCTTAGAACCTGAGAGGAAATGTTCAATTGAATAATGTTTTAACCTCCCCTCTCTTCGGTTTCTTTTCAGTGATCTTTGCCAGGGTGGCTTGGCATGCCATGTTTTGAACTTGAGATCGACCAGTATCCGGAAGCTCAACATGGTTGGGAAATTTATGCGATTAAATGCCCTAAACTTGGATTTTTGTACTTCCCTTGCTAGTTTGCACGAGGACTGTTTTTCTTCCATGCCAAACCTGATGCGTCTTTCGATGTGTGAGACCAGAATTGCTAATCTCTGGACAACTACTGCTGCCTTATCCAAACTTGCTTCCCTAATAGAACTGCGGTTCCAGAATTGTTTGTGTTGCAAGGACACTGGCCCATGTCCTGCATCATTGGGTGAGAAGGAAAATATTTTCAAAAGTGATTCAGCTCAGTTTAATAAGATTTATGCAGTGATAAAGCATCAGTTATTACTGCAGATGCTAAAAATCTGGCTGCTGGTGCTGATGACAGAGTAAATGATAGTGAGGATCATAACATATGTGAGTATTTGTCGAATGTTCATGAAGTTGAACTTTCAAGTTACCTTAACAAAATGAACTTGTTGGAACTGTCATCTGATGTAACTCCCAATCTGAGTGGACATGCTGAAATGCTGAATGAGGTACGTACATGATGTAATCATGAGGTGATGTATTACACAATTTTAAGAATTTTTATTTACTGGTTTTGGTTTTTTCAGTCTGTCTAACAGGTTTCTTTTGGCGAATTGTAGATTCATGACAATGATGAGTTTCTACTAAGTGTCTATATGCAGGACCTGATAGATGCTGCTCTTCAGTTAAAGAATTATATTTCACACCATCCTTCACTCATATGCTTCGAGAAACACTATAGGGAATATATGATCGCATCATTGCCTAAGTTGCAAGTTTTAGATAATTTTCCCATCAGAAGGTTGGACAGGGAAATGGCAAAGTGTATCTTTGCAAGATATTTTGAGTATTTACCATATAAGAGAAAGCACAAAGAAAGTATTGTCAGTGTTTTGCATAAGCGTGAAATGGGAACAAGTGGTAGTTACCAAAATTCATTGAAGCCAAAGCAGCGAAATGCTTACAGAGCACAGTGTTTCTTCTCGAGGTCTCTTAGTGCTGCCAAGCTTGGTTCTTCTGCATGGCCCCTTTTACATCCACTGTCGAGCTTTAGCCACATATATAAAGAAGAAAATAAGAGGCTTCGCCCAAGGCAGTTTGAGTATCATCCATCTGATCCTAGTCTTATGGGTTTTGGAACACTAGATGGCGAAGTAGTAGTTATCAACCATGAAAATGGGAATATTGTTTCTTATATCCCGTCCACAGGAGCGATGAATAGTGTTTTAGGGCTCTGTTGGCTGAAGAAGTATCCATCCAAGGTAAACTCCACACTGGCATACTTCAGAATTTAAGCTGCTAATAATAGCAGTGGCATGCTTCTTGTAATGAACTGTTTGCTTTTAAGGATGTTTTATTTCTAGTATCATAATTCAAATATAAAAGAGTTAATGAGTGTCATGATTGAGCTATGGATCTGAGGTAGGCTGTGTCCCTAGGCTCTCTTCATAAGTGCTTATTTCAAATGCCAAAGTGATCCAGTTATTTGAATTGAATAATCATTGTGTGTGATTGATTAGACCTTTTGATCATTCTACATGTATAACAGCCATGGCATTCTGAAACAGTATTAGTCTGGTGGAGATTTGCTAATAAATGGCTTTATACATGTAAACTGCCAGCTTGTTGCAGGTTCAGATAATGGATGCGTGAGGTTGTTTGATCTCAGTCGCATCCCACATAAAGTTGCAGATACATGTGGTAATTCTTGTGTGGCCACTTATTACGATTTCGAGCAATTGACATCGGTACATGTCAATTCAACAGATGATCAGTTTCTTGCCAGTGGATACTCAAAAAATGTTGCTCTATATGACATTAACACTGGAATCCGTTTACAACTGTTCACTGACATGCATCGAGAACCCATTAATGTTGCTAAGTTTGCCCATCATTCCCCCTTTATGTTTGCCACTTCTTCATTTGATAATGATGTCAAGATGTGGGATCTGAGGCAGAAACCAGTGCAGCCTTGCTATACATCCTCAAGCTCAAGAGGAAATGTGATGGTTTGCTTTTCTCCTGATGACCTCTATCTGCTTGTCTCAGCAATCGACAATGAGGTACTGCAATATAAATTATCATATATTATGGTCTGTCATGGCATTAAATTCACTAGGTAAACCTTGATAATGTGACTGCATAGTCTGCAGAATTATCTAACCAAAAGGATAACACCCAATGTATTTCAAAGCCCTGTGTTGCCAAATTTTGTCCCAGATAATTGATATATATTTCATGTCGTGATATTCAGCATTAAAATTCATGCACTTGGTCTTTGTGTTGGTGTTTTTCTTTCAAGCAAAAATGAACTTTGACATTCTTTCATGGGTTCGGTATGGTGAATAGTTGTTAACTGCCGTCAGGTCAAGCAACTTTTGGCTGTAGATGGGAGGCTTCACATGGATTTTGACATAACTTCAACAGGAAGTGCTTATAACTATACCCGCTCATATTACATGAATGGGAGGGACTATATTATCAGCGGCAGTTGTGATGAACATGTAGTTCGTGTCTGCTGTGCTCGAACTGGAAGGCGACTTAGGGATGTTTATGTGGAGGTATGTTATGTTTTGACATCTGTTAACGTCACTCTTGGAACATCATATATTGCCACCGCTTTAAGCACAGTTCCAACTGTTAACCAAGTTATCTAAGATGACAATTGCTTGCTGTTCCTTTGCAGGATAGTGAGTCTGGAAAATCTTTGTTTGTGCAGTCCTTACGGGGAGATCCCTTCAGGGTAAGCTTCTGCATAATGATTCAACCTATTTTTAGGTGTCTTTTTAAAAGAATAATTATAAGATTAAAGCGAGTTGTACGCAAACAATATGTTTGAATTTTCATGAATCAGAAATCAGGTCTCAACAATATCAACTCATCTTCTTCACTCTGCTTGAGTACCCTACTAATTTGGCTTATAAGCACCAAAAAATTTGAAGAAAAACAGTAATGAAACATGATTCTTGGAATTAGAATAATGTCTGTGGTTTAATGTTATTGTTCTACTGGCAGTGTCATGCGTATGTTCAAATAAGATGAATTATGACATTCATGTGCATTGTTCAATTCAGGAATTTCACATGACTATCTTAGCTGTGTCCATGCGGCCAATCACAAAGTGGGAGATCATCAAGGTAAAATTTGAGACTACTTGTTTTTCTTGTTGAGGTTTAAAAGTTTAACTTAGTAGCTGAAATAGAATTAGTCTCTTTTGCAGGTCAATTTACTGGCATCAAGTCCCCGGGACGAAGAATGTTCCTATGGTCAACAAGTCAGTACTTCATGCAGTCTGGGAGGTTGATATTCATATATGTAGTCTGTCTGTCTGTAAATATGTATAAGATATGGGTATCGATTGGTTCAGTTGGGTGAAACCTTTTGTGGTCGTCCATGAAGTCTGGACTCCTGTCAATCTGGCACCATAGTTGCGGAGGGGCGCGATTACTATTTTATCTAGTAGTTAAAGTTTATAAAAATGATCCAAAAAGGCTGCATGTATGTATAAGAATCTGTGAGCCTTTGCTGCATGTAGATGAATTTTAGTACGGAGAACTGAATTTCTCACTTAAAATTATTTGTTCGCTTGACTGGTTGAGGAACCAAACTGCCGGAATGACACAATGGGAGAAGAGAGATTGTGTTATCGGGTTCATAATATTAATGACGTTATTAGAATGTTTCTGACATGAACAGGGGCCCAAAATGAAAACGATATCTTTAAAAGCAGAGTGCAGCCGAAGGTAGCTCTGAGTCTCGTTTAGAAAGTCACATTTTCCACATTGCCTTACCCTCCGACAGTCAAACATGGGGTTCGACTTTCGTGGACTCCACGTGGACGTAAAAAGATGTAAATATTTCCTCACTCCCGTGCGCAAAAATGAAGACACACAGAAAAAAGAGAGAAAAGAAATGCAAGTTGTGGCCGGGGTGGTTCATACAGCCTGTAATTTTGCACTTTTAACATCTGTGTGTTCTCTTTTGTCTTGAAGATCAAACGAATCTCTAAATCTTTTCTTGTCCCAATAAACTGCCGAGCCTGAGAGAAGAATAATAGTAAACAAGTGCAAATGGGCTGCATCGGAGAGTGCCAACCAGCCTGTATCCTGAAGTCTTCCAACAGTGCAATTCATAAAAAAATGTAATGCAGGTACCATCACTGCTACAAGTGCGTGCAAATATCAACTTATTAGATCTTGTGAATCAAATATTTGAGGAACTAAAAATATATTTTTTTAAAACAGCATTATCTTCAACCACCAGTTTGATTTGAAATTCATGTGCATTTTTATTTATTTATTTTTATAATTGAGAATAAAGGATACAAAAATCATAAGAAAGTGTTCCAGAAACGGTTCGGCATATAATCCTAATTCCTACAAACGAATTAAATTATGAAAATAATAAAAGAAAATGAGTATTATTATTTCTTCATAATCATATATACTAGGCACTAGTTCTTACTTCTTCCCTAAGAAAGCATACATGCATGGCTCTACAATAAGCAGCTAATAATGCTTCCGAAGAACAAATACGAGGTTGCGGATTCTGAGGAGTCATTAATTAAATACAAACGTTGACGACCTTGTACAAATATTTCGTAAACTCAAGAGAATTGAATATTTAATGTCGTAAACCGAGTATTATTAGGAAGCTGCCATCAAGCTTCTTTGTAGCAGAACTAAACCTAATACTGTACGTACCTGCAAATGAACAACACTACACCAAGTTGCCCCACTCACTAACCCCCACCAAGTTTCACAGTCTGTACAAATGCTAGCTGTACCATCTCTTTTAATTATTCTCCTAATTAGGCTCCTCTCTCTTTCTCCTCGTATATTTCCACTTCAAGAAAGCAGCTATAAATACCGACCTCAGCTCCCTCACTATCACAAAACATTGTTGTGGGGTTTCAAGTTTGTAGCTATATATATATATATACACAAAACTACATACACACATTAAAAAAAATAAGAGCAAAATGAAGCTTGTTTTAGTATGTATGCTGCTTGTTTCACTTGTTTTATGCTCTTCTTTCCTCCAATGCGCCATCGCTTACCAACCTCCCCCGCCTGCGCCTGTTCCAAGTAATTAGATTCTTTAATTACCTCCTATATATACTTGCATGCATATATAGATATATTGGTTTCAATATATGATTACTAAGCAGTGCTAATTTTTGTTGCATTTGAAAGGCTATTGCGATGTGAAGTGCCAGGCGAGGTGTGCAGAAGCTGGATATCAGCGCCGTTGCTTGAAATATTGTGGAATATGTTGTGAAGAATGCAAGTGTGTTCCTTCAGGAACGTATGGAAACAAGTCAGAATGCCCTTGTTACAGAGACAAGTTGAGCTCTCATGGCACACCCAAGTGCCCTTGATTAATCTGCATTTCATTTTTACTTACATACATGCATCTATTGATTATTTTAATTGTCGTCAACCTTCTCTGTCGATTGTCAAAATTTGTTCGTGTTTAAGTATCATTGTCGATTGTTTATGTATTACGTGTTATCATCATCATTATTATTATTATTATTATTATTTTATGTCTAGTTTTAGGTATTGGTATTGAAAACTTTGAGAAACATTTCTTGCTTTATACGTTGAGGAATATTCTTCACTCTCGTAAGCAATAAATGTAGGCTTTCAGTCTCAGTAATGAGATTAGCAAAAGGGAAGTTTCAAATAAGTTGACTAAGCGGGAGTCAAAAGTCAACACTTTGGTATGCTTGAATGCTATCCATATATATATATATATATAATATTTGTAATCCTTCTTATTTGATATTAAATTTAAGAGAAACTCTTTTACATTTTGTTTCTAATTTGTTTACTCTTTGTATTTTTAAAATATATCATGTTATTATTATTATATATCATCCAAAACAATTAGTACTGTTCAGTTGAAAAGGCTAATATCCATTTTATTAATGAGGCATTAAAATTGGAATAAACAAGAGACTCTCTCTCCTGAACAATTACTAACTTAGTGTGATTTGTGATTGCTAGCTATTGTGATAAAATAAATACAAATCAACATTACAGTTATTGGAACGAATTGAAGTATGTCAAAGTAACTAAAAATGTTATAGTTTCTAACTTTCAATCGTCTAATGAAATTTATGAATGTGATTAATTTTACTAAACTGAATTTGATTAATCATTTAAAACATAATAAATTAATTAATAACATGAACAGTAACATAAAACTACGTAGGACTGCCGTCATTCTCAAATGTTACGCCTAAGTTTCGTCAACTTGATTCAAGACTGTCAAAAAATATGTATTCAAAGTCGATCAGTATAGAAAGTTTTGAGTGTAAAGTTGTACATCCTTAAAATTAATGAAGAAGACATGAAAATGATATATTACAGGAATTCAACGCATACATCACGTTATGTTCTTGGCTTGACAAAGCAAGGAATCAGAATTGAGACGGGAAAATTTGATTCTTTTCTTAGATTAACCCCAAATGACTAACAAGTGATTCCTTCTGTCCCTGCACTTATAAATAAATTATAGAATCGTCATTTCGTATCGTCTTCGAAGTGTTTTGCAAGATGGGAATGATGATGAGTCTCGTGGGGATGGGGAAAGGTTTGTGATATCTTTCGCTGTCATTGCATGTTCTTGGGGTTGCCTGCTTTGACAATTACTGACTATATTGCATTGAATTCTTGGCTGCTTGGCAATTTACATAGTGGGTATGCCGCCAACCACCCACATGTTTAATATGCTAACAGGTACACTTTACAATCAATTCCTAGAGAACGATATCAAGAGCTTCGAGCACTTCCACAGTGCCATTCTGGATATATTCAGGTACGAAAGTCGCGTTTTATATTTTACTGTTCATCAAAAAACATTTGAAAGATTAAATGGTAATAGAAAGAAGATTTATAGAATCAAATAGCAATCAGAATATCTCAAGACAGGCATGTCATTAGCATCTGAATTTTGCTCCATTTTATCCAGCATTATCAACTCAGCATTGCCTGGCAAACATTATGATGTACCATCTCGTAAAGAAATAGAGGTCAGTCAACATAGCTTAACATCTTTGTATGCCCATTCTGTCAACCAATTCTTACCCCAATATACCAACTTACAGATATGTTTTAAAAAATGGCAAGAATCCTCGGAATCAGAAAGAAAGGATGTGTTTGTTAATTTTGTGAAGGAACGAGTACATCTTAGCAAGCTAGACAACTTCACTCTGATCGCCGGTGTAACTACACCACCAGCAGCCATGGCAGCCAAGAAAGCGGGACAAAATGTGCCCCAAATAAGGTTTATCAAGGCAATTCCTGATGTCATCTTTGTGCCCTCTATAACAGTGCTGGCTCTTATCTCAGCCAAGCTTTCCAGAAAGATGATCCAGGGAAATTCAGCATCAAAGATGATCCAGGGAGATTCAGCATCATGAATGCCCACTTGCCTGCAAGACTACTTATAATGTGCACGACTACGTCTCTTCTGAGAAATAATAATGTACTGGACTAAATTGTTATTTGTCAAGTGGGGACTCTTGTTAACTTCTATATACAAAATGGTTGAAATATAAAAAGCATTCAGTTTAATGTATTTTCCTTTGAGGAGCTTATAGGCGATATTAATACCAAAACTAAAGCAATCTTAACTGGAACTTCATGCCCTAGTTTCAAGTAATGCACAACTTCTAAACAGTATACACGACTACACTGGGAGGACAGAGCATTGGCAGAATATGCAAAGCATGCACAAATCTTCCTAAAGCAGAAATATCTAAAACCATTTATCTTTCTATGCAAAATGCAAAGCGCATATAAAACAGAATCAACAGCATTTACAAAACTATTCGCAGTCAATATGTGACTTCTCTTCTTGAAAACTTCATTTAATAGGTAAAATATCTTACAACTTCACATTCAGCTAATCTGAGGATCTGTGTCTCCCCCTACCTGAGCGTGACCTTTGGCTCCCCCACTTCCTCTTATTACTTGAGTATGACCTTGAAGTGGAAGGTTGACCGTGGGCTACAGTAGTCCTTGCGGGCAAGTCAGTTTTTGAAGCCTCCAGTGGAGAAATGGAATCCAGATTTCTTGCTGACATCTGAGACTTCTCAGTCAGCTGATTTATAATTGTTTCAAAATTATGCAGCTCTTCATCAGATGCTTGATTATGTATCAGGATTCCTTCTTTCTTCTGCATGCAAGAAGGATAAAAGATACTGTTATAAATAAATAAGTTAATTAATGCAACCGGGTCTTCTGTGATTAAGCCGGCAAAATTTATCAAGTCCCAATGTTTCATAATCCTGTCAATTCAGAATCATGCCTCTAACATTGCAGCTGAGCATCTTCTACAGCCAAAGCAGAATACGGGAAAACATCATCAAGGCAAGATTACATTGACCACCAGATAATAAAACAAAAAGATACCGTGTTATTTCAGAAAGTAGTGTTACCCCTAGCAGGTGGTCTCAACTATCAACATGTAAAGTTGACAAATAGAAGAAAGATTTCTTTGTTTTATTTTATGTTCATAATTGACAAGTGAAGGTTCTCATTCAGATAAGATGAGTTTTAGACCATCCATAGCGTCACTGAATCTCTTTGAGAAGAAATGCTCACAACCACGAATATTACCAGTGTTTTACAGCAAAGGGAAGAAAAAGTGGTTAGTTGTGCCAGAGAAAAAAGACTTACATTTTCACATAAACCCCCAACCTGAGGCTGACCTGTGCTTCTGATCATATCAGGAGGAAGGGTCACCTCTCCATGAATTGAAACTGCACTCCCAGGCATAAAAAGACCTCCCATGTTAAATTCAGAAATATGCTGGGAAGCTTTATATAAAGATCTATTTGGCATTTCATTTCCACTTTTAGGAGAAGCAGCATTTGGATCAGGATTGGTCAATGCATCACATGGTACAAGCAAGCTCAATCTATTAATGGAAGAGAACTTTCCATAATTTTCACTCACCACCTTGTTGAGTCGGGTTCTCAATTTACTGACATGCGACTGCACCAATTCAATCTTTGACAGCATTTGCCCCAAAGAATTATTATTATCTCTGAACTCAAGAGATGGCCATCCATCATTAAACCCAAGCCCATCATTTAAATTGACAGTCTTATTATCTGTAGAAATCACCAGAGGACAAAAGTAGCTCATTTTATGTAATGCCAGAGAAGTCAATTTCACAACCCTATTTTTAAAATGAAACAAGCAAATAAAATAGCTGAGTTACAAACAATTTTTTTTTGTAAGAAAACAAAAAACATGTAATTTTAAATGAAATCATCTTCAAGCTACTGGCTTAGCTGACTAATCTAGCTTCAGAATACTAATCTGTCTCTAGTTGAATAGCAACAAAATATTGATTTCAAAAGGCTAAGATGCTTCCTACGTATGTGTCATGTCCTGTTGCCTGGCTTTACGACAAAAAGCCAATACAATCACCAAAATTGAGGCTCAAAACAAAATTCTTGCTTCTTACCTAGATTTCCAAAATCACTATCCATGCATGCACCATCAGCAGTGGACCTCTTATATTCTGGGAGAATTAATAAAAATGAGACACTTGTTACACTTATATAATCAACAAATAAACACTGCATGAACAAAAAGTGTGGATGTCATACCATAATAGGAGAAGAGGTTATGGCATGACATGTAAGATGCTACATCCGTCGTATCTTCCACTCTTTTTCTCTTCTTCCTCTTCATTAACTGAATTTTTCGATTTTGACAAGAAAATGATTGTGATTTCGCATCAAGATCTTCTAATGTTGACTCTTCAAATCCAAACTGGTTTCTCTGATCATATTCTGCAAGTTCTCTATCATATCTCAGTGCCTGGGACTGAAATTTCTTAATTTGGAGTTCTATCCATTTACAACGCCACATAATAGGACGTATAAACCTTCGCCAATGATCTGTCAACTTCTTCTTCCTTAGAAAATAGGAAACAGACATAAACTGAGTGCATCTGTCAAGAAACAATTCAAAAACCAAGAATAAACAACCATGAAACAGCAAGATCAGTATTTAAATTATAAATGAAATTTGATAATGGGTTCAGCTGCTCTTTAGTTGCTATACTCTTCCTGAACAAAATCTGGAAATTAATTCCATCAAGACACAAACCATTTTGTTGAATTTTTATTTTGCAATATTGTTAACACCTTAACAATTCAAGACAAAAGCAGTATATTATAGGTCTCCTGCAGACTAGAAGTTCATGTAGCTGATAAAGCAAGAAATAATGAGAAGCATCATCAAAATAAGAGAGATTGAGCCAATATCAAATGTCACATTCTATTTCCAGAAATTCAGGTCAGCAGATCTGGAATTCCAGATTTGGCCAAATTGACAGCATTCTTAACACAAATGTCAACTAATTTGGAAATCCTAAAACATATGGAGTTGTAGAAGTCACTTGAAGCTTTCATATGTCCAGTTAAAACAAGCAAAAATGGTTTCTTATCCTACCCTGACTCTAATTTTGGTGGTTATGTAACAAAAACTCCAGTCTACTAGATATAGTAGTTCCTAGTAAAGTTAATTTAGAATAGTGCCTTGTCCGTTGGTTCAACTCAATAATAGCACAAAAATATTTAAGATCAAATTCCATGGCCACATACATAGTCAAGGTTTGTGTAATAAACTATAATCTTAAATTTAAACATTTATCATATTCATAGCTAAGTCCAATAAACAAAACAGGACACAGATAATACATGCACCAACTAGTTGAAACCAAAAAATACCTTTTGTACACATCAAATACCGATGCCCATGCACTGCCACCACAAAATGATGACTCAACTTCAACATCGTTCGAAGCTGAGATATTCTCAGACCCAGACATGGTATCACCAAAAGAACTGGAATTCTCAGTTGTGATCTGGTGTTCAGCTTCAGTGAGCCCATGGTCACCAGATTTAGTACACTGAGGTATATCTACTTCCATATCCTCACTTCCATTCTGTATCTTTACCTTGCCATCACCAAAAGCTCCAGTGTTCCAGGTGTTGTAACTTGTACTACTCGCACAATTAATAGGCATATTGTTTGGATCTTGGAGTACAATTCCATTATTCTTCTCAGTAGCAGAAATTTCAATCACATGATTAGACTTTGCTTCCATCTCAAAGTTGGGGCCATATTGATATTATGCAAAATAGTCCATTCATTTAGGCAATTTCTATGCAACACCTGTACAATTAAATAGCCGGTTGAATTGAAGTCAATAATATTCTGACAATTTAATTTGAAATGAAACCACAAAAATGGCAAATAGGTTCAATCAGAACCCTAATCATGCAATTTCTATAACTCCAAGCATAAGCACATCTTTAGCAACTAAACATGGATGTATGATAGTTTTCTTCAAACCTCACAATATGGCGACCAATCCAAGAAAACTTTTGCTGCTTCAATCCCATGTTGTTCATTAAATTAGACACCATTAGCAGCAAAAAAGAAATATCACAAGAATTCCTTTACGATATTTAAGCAATTAAACGTTAATACTTCACTAAAAACCAATCAAAACATATAATATATCTAAAACCAGAAACTCAAAGACGAGAGCATATGCTTTACAGAGAAGAATGCAAAATGTACAAAAAAAAATCGTCAAAAACCAAACCTGAAAGAATTGAAACCCAAAAAAGTGGACTTCCAAAGGACAGAGTCGCGGGTCGACACAAAACCCTAAATATTAGAAACCGTAAAACCCTCTACTGGAGAACAGAGAAAAAAGATTTAAAGCTATTTACCGAGGTATAGGGTGGTTCTGTTGTTAATCTCTGATTGGGTTGGTAAGAATCTAGAGGGAGGTCACCGCCGGTACGTAAACGAGGCCGGAGAAGTTTAGTTGTAAACAATGTCAATACGATGACGTACCTCCCATCCGCAAGCAGGATCCATTCCTTTTGCGCGTTCGTTCGCAATCTGGGAATCTATTTTGAGCCGTTGATTAACTGACGTACCTTTAGTCAAAAGATATTTTGTTTGCCTACGAGTCCTTTTCACGAAAATCAGAGAAAGAGGGAAAAATCGGAGGTTGAAAAGTACATTTCGCTTCCATAATAGTGTGGAAAGCAAATATAGGGAGATTTTCTACGGTAACCAAAATTAGATTACAGTATTGTTACAAGTTAAAATTTTGTAAAAATGAAAAAAATAATAATTTTAATCCTTCATAAAATGAACCATTTTTTTTTTTTTATGTTTTTGTGATATGTTATAGTAATTAAATATGTACAATTATATTGTTACAATTACACCAAATGCTTAGATCAAATAATGCAGAATGAGGTGAATATTAGTCATCAACGTCCTGCACGTGCAACGCAACAATATATAAAATTTTCTTCTTCCCATACCATACGCTATACATTTGAAGCACTTCAAACAAGTCGTTCACAAATAATAGTTTTCTTTTCCCTCTAGAAATCATGTAAAATCCAAACAGGAACACTTTGTTGACAATTATTTGAGACGTACGATAAGACTTGCAGAATATGTACAGAATTTGATTCAAACCTTGCATGGCGTTCCGCTGCTTCTAATCTCAGCCTCCCAGGCCCCAGCATTACCAATCGGTTCGAAACTCTGTTTAACAACCATACATCCATAGATTGACAAGGAGAGAGCGAATGAGCGATAAAGAATTTAAGTGACATAAAACCAAATAAAACTGATTATTCATCGGTCACTGTCTTCCCTCAAGCTCGATGCAAGAACAGACTACACGTATAAAATTTTCTCAACTTCTCACATTCACAATAAAATATAACTTCACATGAGGACCCAATATAATCCTCCATGAATCAATTTTTTTTCTTCTTCCTCTCTAGAAATCAAGTAAAATCCCAAGCAGAGAAACACTTTCAAGACAATTATTTTCAATATCAAATGTACACACTTTGTATAAGACACCACTCAAAACTTTGTATGGCACCGAAAATTCTGCCTCTAATATTAGCTCCTCCCAGCATTACCATGCCGTTGGTTTCTGAAGTGGCTAAGAAGTGCTTGTGCCTGCGACCAAATGAGTAATTGTCTTGTAACATACTGTCCATTGAAACGAGAAAAGAAAGGATGGACATATTAAAACCAAAGGTCAGCAAGAGGTGTACCTTTTCTTTGGCTCTATGTGTGCCTGATTGAGACAATGCCACTAATGGTGGGACAGCTCCTTCTTGGAGCACCATACTGCAAAATCTATTGCTGTTTGTGCAAAGCTGTAAAAGGGCAGCAGCTGCATTTTCCTTGCCTCTTGCAGAGCCCAATTCAACAACCTCAACCAGAACAGGGATCCCGTTCTCTTGACCTATTGCAGCCCTTCCCTCGGGAATTGTAGCGAGATTTGCTAAAACAGCAACAGCCTTATCAACCATCCCAGCTGCTGGGTCCATCAAGTCCACAAGGTGCTTTACAGCGCCCGCTTGCACAATTCGGGCCTTGTTTTCATGATATATTGATAAGTTAAACAAAGCTGTCGCCGCATCTTTCTTCCCCCTAGGAGTCCCATTACCCAATAAATCAACAAGAGGTCCAATTGCCCCAGACCTCCCAATCTTGATCTTGTTATCCTCAATCACAGAAAGGCTAAAGAGAGTGGCTGCCGAGTTCTCTCTAGCTTCAGGGCTCCCTGTCTGAAGGACGTGAATCAGAGGTTCAATTGCATTGGCATTAGCAATTGCACTTTTGTTGTTATCATTGATTGATAAGTTGAGAAGGGCCGTAACAGCATTCTCCTGAATCTTTGTGTCTGCCGAGTGAAGTAAATCAACTAATAAGCTAATGGCACCACAAGTTGCTATTACTATCCGATTGTCTGTGCTGTGCTTGGCAAGTAACCGGAGTTCAGCAGTAGCGTCTTTCTGAGTATCAAGGGATGTGCTCTTCAAGTCGTCAACCAGCTTCCGAACTTCGGCCTCAATGCCTGAGAGATCAGCTCTTGTTTCTACAGCAGAATTAGAAACTATTCTTGGAACAAACCTCTCTGATGGACGGCGCCAGATCACTTGGCTCCGAGACCGTGTTTCCAAGACACGGGAAGGGAATTCAGGTTCCCTCTGCGTGGAAGCAGTAGCCTGTGGTTCTGGTTTCACCTCTCCAGAAGTATCAGTGTGATGGTTTGACACCTCTAGGGTCTCATTGGCATCTCCTTGAGAAAGATTTGAACTAGAAAGCACACTGGAGGCTGAGGCAGTCCTATTATGGATCTGAGATGAATGTTCAGCAGTATCAATAGCAGCGGGAACCTCTTTTCTAGATGGTGACATAGAGGGTTGGCCAACTAACTCCGTACTTCTTTCTTCTGAGTTAGAAAACCTATCTTCAGAACTTGTAAGTGATATTCTTGCAATATCCAAACCTGGCCCATTTCCAGCTATACCTGATAAGGAAGTCTCTGAGGTTAAACGGGGATGTAAAGGAGAACCTCCCTCCCTTCCGGTGGATGAGCTAAAGCTCCTACCGGGAGAACCTGTAGACCGAGTTGACTCAGGCATTATCTGTTGGCTGCCTCTGGTGTGAGGAAGAATAGGAGAACCCCTCGGTGCACCAGAATCAGCATGCACAAGAAGGGGTGAGGGCTGGTTTAAGCTCGCGTTCCTCGTAGGATCAGGCAGCTTCACATTGTTTAATTCACACCAGTTTGCAATTAATGCCTTTACAGTATAATTAGGAATTAGAGTGGTATGAGACAGAGTCTGACGTGTCTTAGGACAAACAGTTAGTCCAAGATCAATCCATTTCTGGATGAAAGCCCGCTCATATGTTTGCCCGGATGCCACAATTACTGGATCCGTCATCAGCTCAAGAGAGAGCGGACAGCAAAAATCAGGAGGTATTGGTACTGGGCTACAAATCTGCGACTGTTTTATCAAAACAAGGCGCTCATGCATGCGGGTCACAAGAGAAATCATTTGATCCATAAAGTCCGCTTCTCCAGCCTTATCTGCTTGCTCAGCATTCTCCTTCAGTTTTTCAAGGGCCACAGCCTCAATCAGTATCTCCTGATTTGACCTCAAGCTCAGGCTTTCTGCAACTTTCACCAGGATCTCTGAGGTGGGTGTGACGCCATCCACTTCATCCCCTATAGCTTCTTTGATGAGAGAAGATGTTTGTTCATATTCGATATGCTTAATTTTCTGTGAGCAGAGCTGCAATTGGGCATCTGATTTGTTAGACATCATGAGTGCAAATTTTTTTTTAATTAAAAAAAAAAAAATTCGCTAACAAGATTTCAACCAAATTATCCCATAAGGCCTCTTTTTCCACATGCACAGGGAAGTTGCCCAAGCAATATCCCTGACAATGACCACCCCATTTGGTGGTAGAACTCAAACTTGGACTGATTCTATGTGACACACTAGAATCCGGAACCCAGGTCACTCGCATTCTGAAGGCAATATCTCTTCAGTTCATCATAAATACCATCTAACCATATCCCTCTAACATGGAAACCAATCTAGCTATTAATTTTATCACCACTAAAAATCTTTATAATTTTGATAGTTGAACCATCTGACAGGTGGCTTTTCATATAATAACCTCTTAAGAGTTCAGAAAGGCTGAGGACTATGTTTCTATATAAGAACTGCTAAAATACCTCAAGAGATGCTGAACTCAATTCATTGGGCAGATATTCATCAGAAGACTTGAGCAGCCGAAGGATATCTAAGCCAGAAGTCCGCATCTTTGAGATCAATGATTCAACGCGCAGAACCTGGACATCATGATAATGAGAAAATGTTATTCTACACGTTAAACATTTTTCTTTCTTTATATATTTTTTCTCCTCTTTGAATAACTCTGCACATTGAGCATTCATGGAGTGAAGTTACTCCAAAAGTCATAAAACATGTCTGTAATTAATCTCGTGAGAAGCCACGCAAATCATTCTCCCTAATTCAGAAATTGGATGCAAACAAGAAATTTAAAACTGGACAGGGTGACACTTACACTATAATAATTATTACAATCTTAATTCATGACATGAAAAGATGAGAAAACTAAGATGCAGCCACGCCCTTTATCTGAAAAGAGAAGTATTAAAATCTTAACTCGTGACATGAAAAGATGAGAAGAAACTAAGATGTAGCCCACCCCCTTTACAGAAAAAGAGCAAATGTTTGATGAAAAAAGTTTACTCTTGAGATTATATAAGGGAGAAGATGGGTTAGTAACAAATAAAGAAGGCTGCCTTTATGTGCACCAAAGATAGATGGTTATAAGTCCATCCCCAACACATAGGTAAAGTGAGAATAATGATACCAAATATTTGAATTTTTCATATACAGAAGATGGTGGATGATGATGATAAAATGCTCAATCTGGTAACAATATCCTAGGCAGATTTGGTTGAGGCGGCTCTTGGTTTGATTATTTTTAGCCCTGAAACATCACTAGTGACAATTAGTGATGCTGAACAGAAAATGACAAGGAATTATGAGGCAATTTTATTTTCTTTGCATACAACAGGATAAGAGAAGGGGACTTCTTTCAAAATTGTTATTAGCCAACTATTATAATGTCAAGAGTACCCACAGTGTAAAAGGCAAAATACTGGGTAATTCTTGTTCCAAAAAAATGTTGTCTTAATTAATGAAACCTAACTTTTCTTGACTTTCCATACTGGAGCAGCTAATATGTTAAGAATAGTTAGCAAATCTTGAAACTGCAGCAAAAATGTTAAATTTGGCCTTATCCACATGGTGGAATTTAAGGTGAGCAAAGGGATGGGCTCTAAAAGTATTAAGTTTCTATATCAAACTCTTTAGTTGAAACAAATTTTCAGTTTATATCCCAAAATCAGATTAGAAAAATGAGTTTAGAAAAAATCCCTCCCTGCCCTTTTATCTCTTGCACCCACTACAAACACTACACCACAATTAGCATTCCTCTACCACTTTAACCATCACTGCCATCTCTTCTACTGTAATTGATGCTGTTGCCACCTTCAGCAACACATCAACTGCCACCACCATCAAGTTCATACCCAACCTTCATCACCTCTAATTATGTTAGTTCAATCAGCTTGTGATTACTATCACTGCTGCCGCACGACTTCCACATGGCCTTTTTTTGGGTGGGGGAAGCAGAAACAATCACTTCTATGGGCCATATACTAACGTAGCCTCCTGTATAAAATCTCTTAGAAGAAAGAAAGAAAGGACAGTATCTCTTTCATGGAACAAGAACAGACCTAGAATGCAACAGAAAGGACAGTATCTCTTTCATGCATCTAGTTATGGAAGAAAAGACTAAAAAACAAGAATAGAAAGGGCTAATGATATTGCCAGATGAGAGCTTTCCCATCTATGCATGCAAGTACAAAATGACCAGACTAACCCTCCCTAACTATATAGAATGGGAAGACTTCCTTTTTAATAAATTAACTCACTCCTCCTCCTTTTACTCCCAAAATATAATAATAATAATGATAATAAACCACACCATCATTGCATCCCACGATCTTACCAGCTAAACCTGCCTGCACCCACATACCCTGAAATAACACTTGTATTTATCAAACAAATAGTAATCATTGAATGCTACCACTTGCAATGTCAACTAAACAATTTTTCCTTAATTTGATGATTAAGATAAATCACTCAAAAATTACCAAAATATAGACTAAAAATGTAGTTTGTAACTTACAAAATAAACTTTACTGGACAATGATTGCCAGTTTTCAATGAGCTCCCCCAATTCATCAAGAGATTGGCCAAACTCTTCAAATGCCTTGTTAATAACTTCATCAGAAGTTATTTCAGAATCAACAATGGCATCAAGTATTGGCTTCAAAACCTTTAATATCTCTTCAGCCCTCTGGTAATACTTCTGAATTATGTCCAAATTTATGTTGTCAAAAGATGATAATGTTAAAAATGAAGAGATGTTTCTAAGAAGCACTTTCAACAATGATATCTCCATCAAACCTGCATCAATGAAATAGTTATGCCAGTCCCAATAAACAAAAGAAGAGCAGCAATCAGTTAAAGTACAAATGGCAGACCAATGTAAGGGCAACATAATAAGTAGTTAAAAGCTGCTGTGGAGCGTATCACAAATTTAAACACCAAAATGGTTGATGCCAATATTTACTAAATTATAGCAAACTAAAGTCCAATTATTTTAGAAGATGATTATTCCACTGATTACCTCAAACAAATATTAGATTGATCGCATACCAAACATGTTATCCCAATGAATTGACCGAAAGAAATGTGAAATTATTAGGTTCAAGCCAATTAACAGATTCACTGCTTCCAGTTTATCCAAAGTTTCCAAGGGAATAACACTTGCCTTAGTCCTCTTGATATGCAACTAATCAGACTCTGTTTTTCCTTTCAACTTCTGGCACATGTCAAAAGTGGCAGAAGTAAACTTGTCAAGATTTTTGAATAAAGAATTGAAGCCTTCTCAACTGTCTCGCACATGTTTGCATTTTGCAGCCATCCAGCGTCAAGTTACTTAAGGATACTTCAGCAGTCAAAGAGAAACAATATCTTATCAGCTGGTTAAAGAAAAGGAATGGAATGCACCTTCTTAACCAAAGCCCTGCAATTTCAAACACCAATAATCTCTCACATTACTGATATTTGAGAAACAATGTTAAACCATAAAATGAAGAAAATACTCTTTAACACCCACTGATAAATCTGAGCAACCACACTATGAAGAAAGCAAATCCACAGCGAGGTACTTGAGGATAAAATTTTGTTTTAAGAAGGAATCAAGCTCTACTTCTGTGTTAATAAAATAAAGCTCTCTCTCTGTTTCGCTTGCATTGCCTTTTGCTTTTACGTTTTTTCTTTTTTTTTTTTTTTTGTCCAATCCCGTATAATTTTCTTCAACATATTTTTTTTTTGGTCTGAGAGAACTGATCCAAGACTTATTTGCTTTTGTGCATCTGATCTCGGATTCCCTTGGCCTGCAGGTTGTTTTTCTTCTAGAATTTGATTTATGAAGTTAGGATAATTTTTTTTTTTTATGGTATGGTATAAAAAGATCTGCTTTTTTCTTTATAATTATATTTTTCTTCCAATTTTCAGTTCCATTGAAATTGGAAAAAAGTAGTTTGATTGGTATGATCCAGGGTTTGCTGAACAACAAAGTTTTATTTTGGAAAAATACCATCATTATAGGAACGTACACGCGGTAGAAAAACTGTTCATAAACAGAACTCAGAATCATGATCACTAAGCATCAAAGAACCCGGAATGAACAAGAAATCAAGCTTCAATACAGAGGATGAAACCTCCTATAACAGACTCCCCAAAGACACAGTTCCTTCAAAATTCATTACATGACTCCTTTTCCAATATCATCAAAGCATGATGGGGCAAGAAAGAGAAAACATAGAGGTGTGTCATTTTGCAATCAATGTACTACTGGTACACATAGAGAGAGAGAGAGAGAGTATTATTTTGAATTTCAGACAGGAAATAAATAAAATGAAAGCATGATTACAAAAATTGTTCAAGTGAATCATACCACTACCTTAAAATGCCTCATATTTCCTACAATCTTGCATCTACATTCAATCTCAAGCACCAAGAAATTTGCATCTACAATCTTGCATCTACGTAATTTTCCCTTTAGACTTCACCATTTGCATGTACAATAAAATAAATTCGTAAATTAAAGAGGCACCAATTTATTTATCTTTACATTGTCAGCAACACATTTAGCCTCCATAGCAGCATGCAATGTTACACCCTTAGACAGCTAGTCCTGAACCCAAAAACAGGACAGCTGTTGTCGATAAAAAGTGAACCCAGGACAACAGTCACATCAAGATGGCCCCAGGATTCATGTAATCAGATTGAACTAGTCCAGTATTGAGGCCTAGTTTAGTTGAGTATTGTCAGCATTTCAGCTTTTAGTCACATATTTGCACCTAGTATTCCTTTTCTAGATTGAACTAGCACCAAGTGTCTTTATTCCATAAATGATTCATTAGAAAAATCCCACCAAATGCACATCAAGAAATTTTTTTTAATTCTCACTTTTCTACATCCACATAATATTCCGGTCTAAATTGGTACCCCCAATGCATAAAATAATCAATTTCAGCAAACACAAAAATTTTTCCCACAAATTAAAGTACATAGTTTGCTGTTCTTACTGCAATTATACTATCACAACCACTTACTTTTATGTAGAGGAAAAGATTTGAGCTAAAAGCTAGAAAGTTTGGATAAAATGAACACCCTGTACATAAAACTCATCATAATTTCTTCAAAACCAAAACCAACCTACTCATTAAACATCAACATAAACTAGCCCCATTGTTGATTAAAAAAAAAAAAAAATCATAAAGTTCGAGACTATGGAAACAAAGAACCTTTTTCATACAAATTTTCTAACAAAATTGAGGTCCAAGAACAAGTAGATAAAGTTTGCTTCAAATATTGACAAGCTTTATAGACCACCATGTATATAATCTCTCCTCTGTCAACTTATAATTTTACGGGGTACACATTCTCTACCACATCAAATCTCTACAAATCATATACAGCAACCTACAAATTTACAGAGACTCCTAATCTTACTTCCTCAACCTCTAACTTCTATAACAGCAGTGTCAGGTTCAAATAGCATGAAGGTTGCTAAGGATTCCTTTTTCATCAACCAGTCTCAGTACTTACATGTACAGCATCTTGGAGAAGATGTTCACCACAACAGTGAAGTAAAATTTTGATATTTATAACACATTCCATTAATTTAGCATGTATACAGAAAAGATCTCATCCAAACCCACAATAATTAACATTCTGAAACTTCCAATTAATATGGAAAGAACTCAAATCAAACCCGAGTTTCCCTTCGTAACAGTAAATTAAACAACTGAAACATAAACTACCACAAGAAGCATATAAGCAGCTCTCTATTTAAACATGCATACTATGTATAGCAGAATCACGAAATGCAAGCGACATGTAATTTAGATCACAGTAATTTTCATATTTCGTTCCACAATTTATAACTCCGAGAAAGAAAATTTTCAATTCAACGGTAAACACAAAAACAGCGGCAATCAATTCAAAGTAATTAGAAAAAGTTTATCAGTTTCACGGTTTCCATATAGATTCTTCACGTTTATAATTTAAAAATAAAAATAAACTGAGGTTTATCAATTCAGAGCCTTGAAAATGCAGATAAAAGTCAAAGAAAAAACATCAGAAATTAAAAAAGAAACCCTAGATGGAATCAAATGAAAGAGAGAATAAAGGAACGGTACCTGAATGCAGGGAGAATAAGGGAAACAAGGAGGTGGTGTGGGTGTTTGGTTCTCTTGAAAAAGGATGAGCTGAGGAGGACCCAGATTTCAATTCTCTGCTGTTGGGTTTTTGGTTTAATATTTTGGTAGTATACGCATATATGTAATTCTGAATATTAATTTAAAATTAATAAAATAAGATATAATTAAATTTCATAGCCGAAGAGTGGGACATTCTGGTCATTACATATTCAATAATTAATTAATATCGTTCTGAATATGATGTTAATGACATTTGTACATTTCGCATTAGTTTATGAGGAGGATTGACTGGAATTCGAGAGTTGCTTCCTGGAGGTAGCCGCCAAAAAGAGCCGGTTACCAAAATTTCTTTTGGGTCGTTCGTTGAGATTTTTCATTTGTTTTACACATTATTATTGTTATTACTTTTAAGGAAAGAAGAGTTTGGTATCTTTACCTATCCACTTAGGTTGAATTTTAACCAAGAGTATAAAGAGGACAATTGATTTTAGTTACTATACATAAGGTGTAAACAACTGTCACCTTATCAACATAAAATTTTTTTTTTCTCTAAAAAATGATAAAATTTGAAAGTTTTTACTTTTTGTAGAATTTTTTTTAAGCCTTTGAAAAGTACACATATAAACTGTTTTGCTTTCAGAATTTTTTAATCCAAAACACGTTTATTAGAAATTAGAGTTTTTAATCTTATATATTTAATATCTTTTTCGTACTTTAATGATATGCAATTCACTTAAAGTGTCACATTAAATGTATATTATTGTAACAATAATCTCCTTCCATAATTTACAAGAGTAATATTGTTCGAACGAAATAAAGGATTTAAGGACAATATTATCAATAATAAAATGCAAGGACTACATTTAATTGTTTAGAATTTGCAACAAGTGACAAATTTGGAACTATTTTTTTTTTTTTGCTTTTATGAATTAAGTAATTTGACATTTAAAAGAAATAAAAAAATATTTTTATAAATTAAATTAACAAATAAAACTGGACGACACAAAATAATGAATATATATATATAAGTTTGAATTTGATAAAAGATTCGAATGTTATGATGAGTAGTAAGTAATGTAATCAAATAAAGTGGTGGGAAAAACATAACATGATTGATGCCTAAAGTGGAGTCCGTTAATGGTTTATCGCAGTAGACAAGACGGAAAAGTATGATTGTTTGTGCGTTAGTTGGCTCCAACGGACATGTTTGACTTTCAATATTCTCCTTCTCATGTCAGAGAAATTGGCTTTGGCTTTACATTTGGGTTTCGTTGTGCCTGTGCCTGGGTCAATATATATACGCACGAAAGAAAGCAATGTTTGTTATAATCTATGTACACAGCACCCACTTTCAAAGGAATTTGATGTCAACTTCTGGTACCTCTGGAAAAATCTATCACCCTATAAAAGCACTTGCTCTAAAGTAGATGGTCATTTAAGACATTTACATTCAATTGAAATTTGAATTTAATTGTTATTAACATGAGTAATGTTGTAAACAACGTTATTCACATTACAACAACCAACACTATAATCAAGAATAACAACTCACATTACCTCTATTGCATTTTTAATACATTAGAGAACAAATAAGACAAAAGAAAAATAAAACAAAATAGAAGAATGAAAGCTACATCAGGAACTAACAATGATTTTAGAAAAGAAGACAGTTGTATCTTGGCTTTTGATTGATTCACTAACTTGTATGTTACAATATTGGCATACAAATTTTTAATAATGTGACCAAACTTTTTCCTATACCTCTACTCTATTGGCTGACTGTAAAGAATAACCTTTATATAATAAAAGCATTGGAAAAGATTTTTCCTCCCTGTTACCCAATCAAAATCCTATCAGCTACGTATGCTAAAATTGTAAACTCCACTGCTGATACAAGTCAAAAATGCTACCATGATTAGAGGGGCTGGAGCTCTTGCTCGGGCGAGGCTGCATCAACCGGCTTGTATGAATTGATGGTTTGGTGTCTCTGTCTCCAAATAAACAGTATTGCAGATGCTGCTAATCCAATAATTGCAGTAATCATGACGGCTAAAACCACTTTCAAAAAATGTTGTTCCCGCCATGTCCTACATTTCATAATAACCAACTTCATGTATAAAAACAGAAGCAAAAAAGATGCAAAAAAAAATGTATGTAGATGTCTCAAATAATTTCATTTCCATTCATGTATTTTCCCTTGCGTGCATGAATGTGTATGTTCAGAGGTAGGTAGTCAACAACAGTTTTCCTTCTTGTTACAGATTGTTTATATAAAACCTATAATGGATTCAAGAGGTTGTTCTTCAACAAATGACACTAAAATAAGAGGAAATTTATCCAAATCATAGTGGCTGACTTTAAGTAAACTGCGCAAATTGAATCCCACATGGTGAAACAACAATATACCTCTTTGCTGGAGGCTCAACTTTCCACCGAAGCAACTTATAATTTCCAAATGTGTCAGGGAGGTGCACACGATGTTCAGCAAGCCGGGAAATTATACTCTGCAGGCAGGAAAGAAGAGTCAAGCTAAAAGTTCAAATCTTATGTACATATACTCTCCAGTCAGAAAAGAAAAAATATTTACCATTGCAGTAGCATTTGAAATGGAGTTAGCAGATCCCGAAGGGAATATGGCCCATGTAATGAGAGAATTATTTCCTTTGGACATAAATTTCAATAAATGGACCTGAAATCACTTCCAACAATTATTGACCTCCTATATTAAGGTAAAAACTTTATTACACACAAATAGTTTGCACAGATTTTCTATCCTCCACTGCCACTTAAGTATTGGTCAAACCTGAGAAGTATTAACATCTAACTCCTTAGCAATGAAATCAGCAAGCTCTGGGAAGTGGCGTTTCAGATTTGAGTAGTTGACACTCAGAAACATATCAAATGTTATTCTACCAACTTGCAGTTCCCCTGTAAATCAAAGTTAATGAGAAAATATCATCAGAGAAATCACACTAAACTTGATTCAATACAAAACATTCTACAAGTGACAAGACTTGCCATATGTGATGAATATATAATGTTAACTAGTGAACACAAATTCAAATTCAAGTAGCAAAATGTTGTCTTAGCATAAGAATCAACATTGACCGAAATTTCTTTCTAGAAAAAAATGATAATGCTTTCAAATTTTAGGATAGAGTGTCTCCTTTGACTCCTAATTTCTAAATTCACCTCACAAGTGTTATTTCGTTGTACCACTTACTCTTTCTTAAACCTCTTAAACCAAATTTTTACATGTACTTATCAATGGGCAACAATTCCAACACTCTAATCTACCCACTTTCATAATAGTATCTAATTTTAAGACCTTCCACATGAACTGATGCAACTGACCCAATAGAATGGCCATTCTGATTGAAAATGACATAAAGTATAACAAATATATATTTATCCAACAGTGCCAGGTAAAAAATAATGTATATTTCAGTTGAAGAGCTGCAGTGGACAATACCTGGAAGAACGTAACTTGGTGGCTCACTAGGAGGCAATTCTGCAGATGAGTTCTTTCTATTCGAAGATGAAGGAACTGGCAGTGGAGCACTTGTTATTTGAAGTCTTTCCCATAACTCAGAACAATTGGTCTTCCAAAAACCAATTTTAGAATGTTCACGATCATACACAACCAGAGTATTGCGAACAATAATTCCTGTTCCGATCACACATTTATAAATCAAAAGAAATTACTAAAAGCTGAAAAAATAATGTGGACCAAGTTTTTCTGTTTAACAAGATTAGTAGCGCATGGCATGTAGAATATTAACATAAAAGCATAAGATATGAGTTCAGTAAAGCTTTACATACCCCCTAGGAGAGTAGTGGGATCCTTTCCATTCTGGAAAATCCCTAGACAATATGCACCACGCACCTTCGAATGCTTTAAGAAAACATTATGTAAATTATGACAAAAAGTCCATAATCAGTAAATGCAAATCAATACCAGGGACAACCAAAAAAGATCAATGAAAGATTCGGTGAGGTCAGATATATTTTTCACTATACGGTTACATATTCAGCTACTCACCCGGAACAAGTAATTTTCAGGTGATAGCAACAACTTTTGCCCATTGCCAAATACCATCTCAACTACTGGAAAGGAATTTGAGAGTTTGGAGGCATCACTGAAGCAAAAAATATAGATGCATAAAACTGTCAGCTGCGCCACATAATAATAATAATAATAATGATGATGATGATAATAAGAATAATAATAATAATGATAATAATAATAATAATAATAATAATAATAATAAAAAGAATTCAATTTATATGATCAATTACAGTTTGAGTTTTTATGCTACAGATAATACCTGGGACCTCCAGAAAAGCAAATATCATTATAATTTGGATCAGGACCACGAATCTGCTTCAAGGATTGAAGTTCACTGATAATCTGCAAAATGTTCAAGATAATAGTAAAGGAAAAGGAGAGAAAGAAAGAACAATAATCACACAGCACAAATTATCAGATGAGAAAAGAATAGCTATAAGAAGAATAAACAACTCCTCAAGCATCAATAAAAATTTTAGCCATTAATATCAATTCTTAAGCGAGTTTTGAAAAGAAAAATACTTCCCAAGGTAAAAAGAAAAGAGTCTTCAATCATCTTCTTCATAATACAAATCATGTGAGGTTTACAGATGAAAAATGACAAACAACAGATAACATGATCTTACCGCATCCTTAAATACCAGAAATGCTGCTTCTGGCAGGTAAGCATACGTTGTACCACTATCCAGAACTGTTCCATGTTTTCCATCAAACACCTTTGGATTAAGAGGCAAACGCTTCCCGGCCACTTGTATTGCCTTCAAATCAATGTTGTAATATGGACTGTTGCCATCCCGAAACTAGAGTAAATGTGTGAGATGTATCAAATGTATTTGTCACGCAAATGCATGATGGATTTTATCTATGAGATAAAACCATTTATAAGCATACCTGCGTACAGGATCAGAATGCGCAAAAGCCATGTCTTTGGGAGGAGAAATGCCACCAAGAACCATTGCACCGCCACCAATATCCATCCCACCGTAGCATAACGAGAATGAATCACTAATCACACCCTTATCAACAAGTTGGTCTATAACACTGAGATCACCTCGACCCAATCCCATGATGCCATCAGCATGTTGACTATAGAGGTCACCAGTTTCAACATTTTCACAACCAAAAACGGCACGCTGGGGTGCAAGTTCACTTTGATTGCCAAAGGATATAATATCCTCACCAAGGACGCCGCTACTAGAACTCATTTCAGCATACTGTCTCTCGTAAACACATTGTACCCTCTCACGGTCACAATTACAATCCAAATTGCATTTTACAGGTCGGTAACTGCTTGACAAGTCCGGCTGGAATTTTGGATCCTGAAGGAAACAAACATCACAACATTTGTAACAAGTTACTGTTGTTTTAATATGGCTAAAGAATTAAGACACGACTTGTGGACCATAGATCAATGCTTTAACTGTTGAAATTACATTTAACACATGTCATTCTCAAGGTGCATCGGCAGAGATAATAAAGAGGAATAATCTTATAAGTACCACACTTTTTGCCTCACAAACTCATTTTCTTAATTTAATGCACTATGCACAAAATTATACCCATTAATATATTAACAGAGCACAAATCAGCCAACTCTGCGTCAATGCACAATTGGGTCATGCCCCAGTACTGTTCATAGGATGACCGTGTATGTATTTACATAAGTACTGCATAGATATCAAATCTAAAATTATTCTAATGGACTTTATAGGTGTTATTTACACAGTCATCTACTCTGTGCCTCCATAAGCAGAGAGTAGCAGAATGATTAATAAAATGTATATAATTGAAAATTTGAGCATAGTCCTAATTCGACTTGCTTATCATAATATAGTAAAAATGCAATTCAGTAAGCATCTTATATAAGATAATTTGTATCAATGGACAATGAAAATTGAATAAACAAAAGAATGCTAATCAAGTTCAAGTAAAAATGATGAAAATTTGAGAATGACCTGGTGGTTGCCACACTGCTCGCAAGTATCGCAAGGCACATAGGTAACCGTGCTTCCCGTATCAACAATAAGCGCGAAGGTCTGAGGTGGCGTCCCGATCCAGAGCCGCGTCGTATAATACCTTCAAACACAAAAATCGCACAAACTCAGCTAGAGATCAACCTAAAACCAAAAAAAAAAAAAACAGAAACAAAAAACGACATAAACTTAATATACCCGTTGAGAAGGAGATCGTCGTAGAGGCGCATGCGAGCGTTAGGGTGAGAATTCGGGTCGGATCTCTGGAGGTGGCGACGAGAATTCGAAAAGCTTCTGGAAATATTAGGAGAAGAACGGTAGAGTGGCAATAACATGGCAGGACGGGTGCCACCGTGGAGGAGAGTGGTGGTGGAGATGGCAGGATTTGATTGGATGATGTATATGAAGGCAAAAATGGAGGTAAGCAGTGGAATCGATGCCATTTCCCTCGCTCGGTCTTTGAGGAGCAAAACCGTGCGGATCAAAACAAAGGAGGAAAGAATTGTACTGTTAGTGAATGGATATGAATTGAAAGATAGCTCAATGTGACTCTCACTCTAATTCTCTCTTGCTTCAGGAGAGAGGAAGCGAGGGAAGTCAGGGATTCTGATTGAATGAATAAAACTTCGCAACCTCCGCGACCAGCTCGGTGTAATGTAATATAATATAATATAATAATAGTCGTGTTGGATTGGATATTTTCTAGATTTCATTCCTAATACGTCCAAACGGTGTCGTGTTGGTGAACTTTTGTAGACTTGAAAAGGATTTTATTTGCATTTTAATTAGAAAAACCCCATCTTTTACGAATAAATAATTAATTAGTGCGTTTCTATTTCAAAAAGAAAAGTTTATGCTTTTGATGAAGGCTATTTACTAGTTTACTCAAATTGAGACCCAGCCGCAAACGATCAAGACTCGCTAACTGACAACCATCATATCGTTCAGGGAGAATGGCGGACACCCCTTATGTTTTTGGCTAATTAACTAAATTTCTTTTATACTTTCAAAAATTATCCGTATGTCCAACTGTCAATAAAATTAACAAAAAATTTTAAATTTTAAATACAATCATTAAAATAATCTTGTATCTTATAACATATGAGTCCCATATGACAGACAGTGGTCCCACAAGCAATATTGGTAAATACAATAATATATTTTTATTTACAATAATATATTTTTTTTATCTGCATTCAAAACGGTCGAACAAATCTACCAAATCTTCTGCATTCAAAACCAACGTACACAAATCCTCCATGCCCAGGGGTTGAATGCAAAACCGTTTACTCTCCCAGATGCATTCAAAACCGCTTCTTCTTCTAAATGCATTCAAAACCATCTTATCTCAATGAAGAAAAACCAGCACATCGGTGGGAGCAGCTGCGATTCGGATGCGTTGGGGCCGTGGGTGGCGGCAAGGAAGGAGGGGTCGTGGAGGGTGCGCATAAGGCGGCGACAACGAAGTAGGAGAGGGTGATAGGACGATGGTTCTTGGAGGCGACGTGGCGAAGGAAAATAATTTTAGGTTTTGGACACTCCATGGCAGAATTTTGAAGGTTTTGGTTGCAAAAGAATTAGGAGTTTTTTGACGTTTGATTTGTAATTGGAAATTGGAGTTGTGATTTGTTTTTGGTTGTTAGTTTAGAGATTGTTGTTGGTTTAGATTGAAGTTTGATTTGTAATTGGAAAATTGGAGTTTGTGATTTATCTGTTACTAATATAGTCTAGCTGCTGCTATTCTTTAGATCTCTGTTTCACTCAGATAGTATCATAAATGGAATTGGAATCGATGAAAAAAAAAAGAATGCATTTTGATACTATTAAGGAAGTAATACAGCCGTAACATAATCTGGATAATGCCACATCACTTATTCTACTGTATCTTACGGAGCCTGTTCATGCACAGCATCTTTGGGTCTGATCATAGAAAAGATTCTTATCAATCGAATCAGCCTCTTCTAAGGGGCAGCAGTTGAAACAAAGACACATTTGGTTGTGAATTCCATTGTCGCAGATGAAGGCATATTTCTACATATCCCATTCAATAGTTCAAGTCACACACTCCCATAATCCATTTTCTCTTTGAAGAATTCCATTTAACTATTCATTCATGTCAAATAAATAATACAATATCACACAGTTGAGGGAAAATTTCTAAATACATGTCTTTTTCTTTGGCAATAATCTATATTTGTAGCAAGGAAATATTATTATTCCTACCCCAAGCAAAAAGATAAAGGATTGATTACAAATCTCTATGATCTAGATTTTTTTTTTTAATTTTATAAAGGACTAGAAATACTTTACTTACGTATCGTTAGAAAATATATTAACATAAATACGACAGATAATACAAACATGTGTAAATTATAAAAACAAGTCAAAGTGAACTGTCTCACACTAGCACTTTCGTGTAATAACTTTGTCAAAAATAATCCTATTACTAGAGTTGCTTCTAGTATGCCTGTTACAATTTTTACTGTCCAATATCTAATTTAATTCCAAGGTAAAGAATAACCTATTACACCAAAAGATGCAATCAATACAGCCATAACCACACCTGTAACTCAAGTTAATTCACGAGGTTTTTTAAAAACATGAGATACACAAGAAATACATGGAAGATTATCATTATGACCATCATACTTGCCGACCATCAATGAACTGATCAAATTAACCAACCAAAGTTAGCTTATGTTATTATATATTGAATAGAAGCAAAAATCTCAATAAATATATATCTATTTGTACTAAAAAATAAATAAGTGTAATTCACTTGTTGGTTTAGATTAGAACTAGATATGGAAGAAGAGGAATTGAAGAAGAAGAAGACGGCATGAAAAAGAATTGATTTTAGGGTTAGTGTTTTTGATTTTAGGGATTAAAGGTTTAATTTATTAATTTTTTTTTATAGAAAATATATTAATAAAACAGTAAATTTTAATGTATTATTAATTATTATATATAATTATTTTTTTTTTATTTTTTATAATATTAAAAACAAATTTACCCTTAAAAACTAGTACCTAAACTCCCAATTGAATGTAACGAATAATTTTTTTTAAAAATATAAGAAAATTTCATTAATTGACAAAAAACATAGACGGCATCGGTAATTCTCCCTAACATTAAATATTATTTTCAAACGTTAATCTTAAGCTCCAAGATTGTTAAAGCCTAAATACAACCATTTCTTAGAATTTATATTAATTTTTTAAAATTGTATACCAAATTTAATTACAAAAACTCAACCATCAAAAGTATTTTAATACCTTGCTTAACAGTTAAAATATTAAATTATTTAAATAACCCATTACATCAATTAGTATAGAAATTTATGTCTAACATCTGCATTTCAACTGAGTTAGTGTAGTGATATTTAAATAGTGTATCATAAGTTGGAACTCAATCACCGTATAGTTCACACTCCTATATTGCCAAAACCTTGGTCGTTCCGCTTCTGAATTCTCATTTTTAACTCGACTGTAAGGACACAAATAAACATTTAAAAGCTTCCCATTCTACTGTAAGTGCCACTTCAATACATAAAGATAAGTGATTTGCGCGTTGAACAGAATACACTGTCAACTTGAAGCAAAAATGAAGACCGAATCTTATGATAAACTGAATTTTAAGGCGTTTGATAATAGAAGCCTCGATCAAACTGCTAGCAAAAGATGATAAAAAAGGACCGCGAACCCAACCCCCCCAACCACCCCCAAGAAAAAAAAAGGAAAATCCTGCATATCTACTGAACTTTCCTACAAAACTTGCATACAGTAATTTGAAATAATTACATATATGGTTGGTGTGAAGGATGAAATACGCCACCCATATAACCATCGTAATTCGCTGGAGCTGCATTGAACGGGATCGGGGCAATTCTGTCATCTTGGGGATGGTAGAATAATCTTTGATCATTTATTTGTTGAGCATACACAGAGTGGCCAGGTACTTGATAATCATAAGGGTTTGGAGCAGCATGAGGATACCTCCCTGGCATTCCTCCGAATGGTGCCCTGTCAACAAAAGCAGGTGGAGGCTGCCTGCTGCCAGCAGCATGGCCACCAGGAGCACGGAAACCACGGTACCCTCCATTGGCTCTTTGCTTCTTCAATTGTTGATGTTTACCATCCCCACTCCTCTTCTTATCAGATTTGGACCTCTCCAGCTGAGCAACCCTTTTCTGAAGGGGATCAAGTGGATAGTCGGCCTCAAGTTTGTACTCTTCTACACAACTAATGACAGCCTTCAGAGCTGCAAGTTCTTGTGCATTTGCATCAATCTGAATACAAAGAAAAGAAAAAATCCTATTAACTGTTTAGTTGCTGAGGAACTTCCTGGCATCACTGGGTCGTTTTGCAGAAAGATGGAAACAAACCTGTGTACCAGTTGCACCACCTGAATTTCCACCCTTCCCTTGTGAATTTCTCCTCAAATCCTTCAAGTATGTCTTTAGGAGTGGCACAGGAGGAAAGCTTTCAGTAAGCTGGAAGGTGTGAATAAGATGTACAGCATCAATTTGCTTTCCACTGTTAACCAAAGTCTCGATAATCCCTGCAAAAACAGAAGAGGCTTAGTAAATTTCACATCATATAGTGGTACAGACTCCCTGTGCAGCAGAATTATTATACCGGGCAGCACAACATATTTCTCATAAAACACACTATCATGCCCTTTGAGTGTGAGAGACATCTTATGGGAAATGGAGGTCCAGTCTCCATACATCATCAGGTTAGGCAACAGAAAAACACCAACCTGGCACTTTATGTGATAAACCAAGAGAACGGAAGAGCTCAGGTGCCTGCCTTGCAGGAACTACAAGAACAAGCTTGCAGAGTTCTTCTTCATCAAACTCCGAAGCAATCCTAAAGGTTGCAAGAAGCTGCAAAAATGCCTCTGCTTCCAATGAATTTGCATTGGCAGCATCAATGCCTGCACTAGTCAACTTAGGCTTCCACTTATCAGCAATTGCCTTGGCTTGCTGCTTAGTTTCAGGGTTCAGAAGGTGATTAGCACCTGGGTCAACTCTTGCCAATAAGGCAGCCATGGCTTCTATAAACATGATGCAGGATTTGCGCATACCCTGAAGGGCAGCATCCTTCTCATCCAATGGTTGGTTAGTTTCATCAGGAGGGTAAAATCCCTCCAGTAGATCCAGCACCAAATGGGCTGGTTCTGTTGCACTTTCTAGTGCAACAAAAAGTTCCTCACGAAAGGCATTTAGATTTTTTTTATTCTCCATGGTAAAATTCAGAAGCCCTTTTGCATCCATCTGCTCACAAAATTGTGTTAGTTCTGGACGTGGCTTAACATCCACGCATTTATCATTTTCGCTCCTCTCACGAGGAAAGTCATCTGGGGATTCTGTGTCACCAAGAGAACTGCTTACCTTAATGTCATCATTGTCTCCGCCATCAACAGGATCTAAAGATGTTGGTTTGTGATTTGCGTGTGCATCTGCAATGGCAGCAACAGCAGCATCTTTAAGCTCCTGCACTCTATCGATGAAGTCTTGCTCTTTAGAAGCAACAGCTGCCTCTCTTTCTGCAAGCAATGCACGAGTTCGGGATTCCTTCTCCTCATATTCTTTCTCCTTAGCTTCTAGCTCTTCAGATTTTTTCTTCAACATTGTCTCAAGATTACGGAAGTGTTCTTCAATTGCCTTCCAGTGAACCTTGTCATCAGATGCATTTTTGCGAGCTTCAAGTTCAAGAAATACCTTACTAAGCTGTTCTATCAGAGAGGATGCTGTATCACTTCCAGAAACTTGTTCTGTACTGGCCATGATCATGCAAAGTTCCAATGCTTTGGAGAAATTCTAGACAAGCCATTGAAGATCAAAAATCATAAGCAATAAGAAAAATACATGGTCAAAATATACTGGAATGGTCTCTCTATCAAGAGAAAAACAAGACTTGATGATTTAAGAAATAGAAAGAAAATATACTCCCCAAAATATAGAGTAAAATGGTACCTCTCCCCTTTCATGAATTTAGAGTTGGAAGTAAAAACTGTTTCTCTACCTATTTCAGAGAAAAACTTTCAATCAAGACAAATCAGATTCTAATTCAGACCAATTCCCTCACAACATGTTCCTGGTCGCTTCAACATTTATTTGTTTACAACATGGGTTATTAGGCAAACCCAATATCTTAACCATTGACCGGAACCTAGTGGCAAGTGAGGATTAAAATGTGCTCCATTTTAGGATGCAAACCTATTGGATCCTTCTTGGTTTTTCCATAGAAACCAGGATGCTTCTTGGTAGTAAAAGATACTCAAAATTCAAAGGTAACACAACTATCAGGATTACTTTTGACCATCTTGCTCTATAATTATCTTTACTTATATTGTTTATGTACTTCAAAATTCAACCAAAAGGACAGAAAAATACCAAACCCTTCGATCAAATGTGTAAGTCTTGACATAAATCTTAAGCCTTTTCTCATCAGTTACTTATGGTCAGAATTGCACACACACACACACACACATATATATATCACATCCAAATGCAAGTATTAAATTAAAAATCATACTTCTTTGCTTTTACAGTCCCTTAAGAGTGTTTGACAAAAAATTATTGGGGAAGTAAAGGTAATCAAGTGATGTAAAGAAAAGTCAAATTCAATTTATGAGTTGGCTCCTACTTCTCTGCACTTCTCAGTTTCAGCATGCTGTCAAGAGAGAAATAATATATATGGGTTCATCCTGGCTAGGAACAGTAAGCCATGTTGACCAGACATGACAATTATTGACAGAATTCCAAGCTCAAAATGCACATAGCATTACAATTACGCAAGCTGGGCAAGCCAAATATCCAGCCGGATAACACCAGCTGCCTTTGCAAAGTCACCTAACAACTCTAATTAGACAACATTAAATATAGCTACAAAATGGCACAAGCCTATGCTTGTGGTTCCACCATACTGTTATCTAAAGCAATTCTATGTCACCATTTCAACTAAGTAAAACGAGAAAATCAATAATAATACTAGATACAAATAAAAATTTATGTTTCAGAATCAACCCTATATAAACTAAAATTCTTACCTTTTCAATAATAATCTCTAACACTGGGATTGTGAAAATGGAAATCATGAATATGCTTAAAATCAATAACACAGACATGCATCACAAAGTAACAGAAAGGGAAAACATCATCATCTCACTAAATTGTATTGTGGACATAAAACAACAAAAAGTAAAGTGAATAATCCTATAATTACAACGGTAGTTGGTAAATGACCGGACAATAGCATTGAGTATCATGTATCAAGAAATATCATGTTAACTACTTAGCAAGAGCTCCATGATAGCGTCATGTCATTCACTAGATAACTTTTATATCCCATTTATCGCAACAATAAAAGAATCTATTTTGGAACTTGATAGCAAGCAATACTAAACAACACAAAACAGTTTTCTATATAACCAATTTCACTCTCATAGTCTCTCACGCCTACTAAAATTCAACACAAATGTCGCACAGAAAACCAGGGTCGGCGAAGAAAAAAATTTATAAACCCTAAATCAATGCAAAAAGCAAAAATAATTAAAAGAAAATGAATACGCATATAGAGTACCTTAGTAAAGGGGATAAAAACCCTTAATGTTCATGAAGCTTGTAGCGCAAAGGAAGCGATATTGATGGAATACAAGAAAATGGCGCGATAACAAATAAGTAATTTTTTTATTTTATTTATCGGTTGAAATGACTACTGGTTACTGAAGCTGAAGTTCTCTCTTGTTCGAGTCGTTGCAAGGTTACGAACCCTAACGCCCAAATTTTCAGGGGCTCAAGTGTTTGCTATATCCAGACGCCCCTTTTGGTCTATAAGTCATCAGTGGGCCTTAACGGGTCCATGCCCAATCGTTTAAAACTCTTACTCTATCATTGAAATTTTAATTTACTCTACGGTTATCTTCATTTTAGCCCCTTTATATTACGAGAATCATCAATTCTCCTCTAAATTTAATATAAATCCTCAATGCGCCCCTACATAGTAAATTTCTACAATTATTTTTAACAGATACAACTGTAATTTATAGTTCTAAATTAATAAAAAATACTTTTTTTTTTCTTCCCTTGCCTATTCCTTTTTCTGGCTACATCTTCTTCCTTCGACTCTTTCTCTTTTTAATTTTTTTCTTTTCTTTTTTTTATTTTCTTCTCTCCCATCTGTTGTTCTTATTCTTTCTTTTTTCTTTTTCTTCTTCTACATTTGTTCCTCTTTATTTCTTTTCTTCTTATCCTATTTTTTTTTTTTTCTTCTTCTTCCTCTTCCCTTCTCTGTTACTTTCTTTTTTACTTTTTCTTCTCTAGTCTATTTCCCCCTTTTTCTTCTTCAGCACATCTCAATTAACATTTTGCTCTTGAATATTATATAAGGAATCTGTTGTACAATTGACAATATAAGGATGTTAAAACATGCTCAGTGGTGAGGGTATTGGTTTCCTAGTATAAAACATATTGAAATTTATTATCTAATTAATTTTATTTTTCCATTAAATTTTTAACTTTTTTAACTAATTACTTTATTCTATTTCAAATTTTAAATGTTAAAATGAATGTGTTTCATTTCTGGGGGGTAGTTATGTCATTTCACATATGTTAAATGTCATAAAAGATAATATAACATTTTTGTCTTTTGTTGGTCAATTTGGATTCGCTATTAAATATGATGAGACTTGACGGTTTGGGACAGACTGATAACAAGATTGAATGAAGATAACCATTTATTCTATATGATAATATTAATAATCCAATTTTAGATTTTTATAATAATAAAGATTAAATTGGTTTTTATAATAATAAAATTTAAATTTTGTTTTGAACGTATTTTTTATTTTTTTTACTATTGATATTTGTATTTGTTTAAAATAAAAAATTATTTTTGTCAACTGGACAAATAATATTACAACAATATTTTTCATACTAGAAATTCGCATTATTTTACCTATAAACCTTACATAATTAGTTAAATTATTAAAGGTGAGTTTGGCAATACTTGTTAGCATTCTATAAGTGCTAATTAACACTTGTAAAGTGTTAAATTATGTATTTGATAAATTTTGAAAAAAATATTTATTGAAAAAATTTTAATACTTAAAGTGATTATTTGGTTAATAAAAATTTGGTGTTTTTCCAAATTAGCAATTCAAGTGCTTAAAAAGGTAGCATTTGTACAATTTAATAAAAATTTTATCTTTTCTAAAATATTCCTAAACAAATTTAAAAATTACATTTTTCAAATATTTAATTTTTTTGGGTTAAATAGATTATATATATATGAATATATGATGGATTATATTAAATATTTGAAAAAATATATTATTTTTTATATTTTTTCTTTCTAGCTGAATAAATTATTGAAATTGATATATTATTTATGTTCATGACATTTATAATTTTATTTATATTTTAATGTTTAGTAGATAATTAATATTATTAAAATTTTAGTTATTTTTATAACAAATTTTTTTATTCAATTTTTTAAAATATTTATTTTTATTAAAAATATCACTATATGGATATATTATTTATTTTAATATATATCCATTTTAATAATTTCTCAATACAAAAGTATTTTTTTAGTTAAACCTTCAAACACTAATTTAACATTAATAAAAGTTTGTTTGGTATAACTTTTAAAATGAAGTTTTTTTAAGTAGACATTTTAATCATAAAGTTTTTATGAGTAGAGTTTTTAATAAAAATTTATTAATCGTTTGGTTGTCATAAATAATTTTTGAGAAAATTTGAGTAATTATTTTAATAGACAAATTTTTAATATTTTAATTTAAAGAAATAACATAAAATTTATAAAATAAAATAAGGGTATTTTATATAATTTTATCTTTTAAAAAAGTTGAAAAAGCTCTATTATTAAAAGTTTAAATTTTTGGCTTCTTTTAGAAGAAACAAAACAGTTTTTTTAATTTTCAAAAAAATTTTTTTAGTGTCAACTAAACGATATCAAAACATTTAAAAAGAATTTTTATTATTAAAAAAGTTTTTTTAACTAATGAAAAAACCAAATCAAACGGGTATTGAGTATTTTTAAAGATTCTTAAATAAACATTTAAGTGCTTTTCTCAAAATTGTTAAAAAAATGTGTTAAAAAATATAAACATTAATTATACTAGTACTTATTCTTTACCACTGCCAAATTAACTCTAAATCACATTGACCACAAGAAGGAAACTAATCTACAAAAGAATATTTTCAATTACAATATACGAGGGTTTAATAGAAGAATACAAAGGAATTCCTTTTTCCGTTGAAATTGAACATTATGAAAAGGAATAATGAATAGATTACTATATATGAAAATGTTTTTCGAACGAATTACAAATTTAAAATTTTTGAGTTTATTAGTTACCATCTTCACAAACTTACATAAATTAACAAAATATAACTGACATTTCATGGGCACACCTCTCTCTCAAAATAATTTTTAAAACAGGATGCACACCATATAGTGTGATATTATGAGAACATTAATGATGCAGCTTTCATAGTCTGTCTTATTTAGAAAGCAGTATCGTAAAACACAATATCCAGCAAAATCGAGACTTGTAATGTACACTGAGGGGTTGCAATTCAAAAACACCATTGTTTCAGAAACTTAATTAAACATGCAAGAACAGGATTACAAACAGACTGCAAATAGGAAAAACTCAAGAAGAATAGAAAACTGCCTACTGCTGTTATAGTATTCTAAAACGTAATTCAATTACATATTCTCCAAAGCTGTTTATCCTTTCTCTGGCATAACAGAAAATGCCCAAGGATGAGATTTCAACCAGCTGGCTACTAGTTTTGAGTTACAGCAGCGAAACTACATTGTCATGCCGTTTGGATTTTCAATCTTATATTCAGCTAGTTTTGTCCCATGTGTACAACATATACTGAACAAGTTGTATTATACAGAAAAAACCGCCCAATGTTGTTTCAAACTTCCAGCAGGAGATGTAGCAGCAGCCATCAACTTGAGATTTGCACACAGCCAGATCAGAGTATGCATCACACCTTGATAGCTATGCTTGGATAAGAGCCAAAGAATTCTGTGCAACTGAAGTTGACAATTCAAATATTCTGCAACCAGAGTGGTCGTTGAAGATCAATTACTCAGTTCCTGGTATCTGTTTGTGTTGAGGATGCCAACTAGAAAAGGTAATGCCCCTTGAAACAAGATAAATTATAAAAGCTACATATGCGCCAGTGAAGGAGCATACGACAGTTGTAAACATCACACCAGTCACTTCAGAGAAGCAAAATTCCAGCAAAAGATAACCATTGATGACTATCACCAACACTGCCACAAGCCATGCAACCATCTGCAGAGAGGGGAATAGAAGTTTAAAAAAGAGAACTATGAATGGATGAACAAATTATTCACTAATGTTTAATAGCATGGTTAAAGTTGTAAAAAAGTAATGGAGTTAAGAAGTTCGACAAATCTACCACATAAGTAATTGAAATCCCCATAACTTGAGATCCAGTTGGATCTGCCTACAATAAACTAAACAAAGTAGCAATAATAAGAATGCCTGGAGTTATATTCTGTAGCATCAACTTTGGATACAGCCACTGCAGTGAGCTCAGTAGGATTCATTTTCCTGTCTTCCTTGCTCCTATTGCAAGTTAAACAAAGCAGACAACAGAAAATTCCCTATGGCACAGTCAATAACACACAAATAGATTTTTTTTTTTAAAAAAAAAGAATAACCTATTTTAAAAAAATAATACATAAATGTAAACCCGATCCGTCCCCAATAGTTTGAGTAGGAATTCAATTCCAGACCTCTTGTAACACCTCAAGACAGTTTTGCCAATTGAATCAACTAGCACCAAGACTAATAGATTGAAAATTAGGAGTCATTGTTAAAACAATTGAAATGCAATATATGAGATATATTGAAAAGAATAAATAAGTAATTTGGGTTGAGAATCATAGCAGTCACCAGAGCATTTGAAGCAATTTAAAAATGTGTCAAGTCAGCAATTTGCTTTCAAAATTATCATCCTCTATAAATAAAAACACAAAAATCTGAAGGTACAAACTCTACTTTCATGCCCTACAGCTTCACATAATGTTTTCTCCCAGCTGTTCTCGCCTATTTTCCCCTGATAGCTAAGAAAACTAATTTACTATTTCTACTGATAAAGCATATATGAATGAAACATGGTGTGTACCAAATCAACCATCTCATGAAAGAAAATCAGCCAAAAATGCTTCCATTTGTCAATCAAAAATACAACCAAAACTCAGGCTACACCCTGAACACACTGGCTGCATCCCTAACAGTAACACGTATAGACACAAGTAGATGACATATCACATCAACTGGTTATGCAGACAGTGTCAAAGAAAAAAGGATAGTCACCATCAGAGAATTACTAAGATGGCCATATGTTTATTGTTCAATGGTTTCCAGTAGATAATAGCAACAACGAGATTATGCACAATTTTGACTTCTACATGAACCAGATAATTCATGTGCAACACTTACTAAATAAAATTATTATTCACTTTGGTCCACAAATCAGAGCATAATCTTCCCAAGTTCTCATATTGAAAAAGCACATGATTACTCTGGAAAACTGCAGTTAATGTCAATGGCAATACTACTAACATGATTACATCGGACAGTCCAAAATTGTTTGAAGTCTTCAAGAAACACTGAGAATATGGACAAAAATTCAAACAAGATGATGCTTTAGACATATGTATCTCACTAAATAAGGCATTGAATGAAAGAACAAGATAAAACACAAATTAAGCAGCCAAAGATAGATCTGCTGAAAGCTTAAAGTAGAACTTGACACTGCACTACCATTATTTAGCATTATGTTGATTGTCACCAAGGGATTTATGACCAATATGCAGAACTAAACCATTATAAGCATACCTTTAGAACAGGGCCAATTTTGAAAGCGCCCATGATATTCTCCTTGGACACCAAACACAAAAGTGGGATAAGAGCAAAAGGGATCTGGACTGACTGCAGCACATTTAGCCATTCATTCAAAACATCTAATGTGTCTTCAGAGGTATCAAAAACAAGAGCAACGATCATAGTCGGGACAATTGCACAGCTTCTTGTTATCAATGCCCTCAGCCATTTTTTCAACTTCAAATTTAAGAAACCTCCCATGATAAATTGCCCAGCATAAGTGCCAGTAATAGTGCTACTCTGTCCAGCTGCTAATAGCCCAATACCCCAAATATATAAAATTGGGAAAAGTCCACCTCCATACTTCTCTTGAAGGTACTGACCAGCATTTACAAGGCCAATATTATTGGCCAGCTCAGTACCATAGAATCCCTTTGCAAAAACAGTTGTAACAAACAGATTGATTATAAATGAAACTACAAGGGCAAGAGTAGACTCAATGGAATAGTATCTGAGAGCTTCTTGGACACGGCCTTTCTTGCGGTGATCAACATCTCTTGATTGTACAAGGGCAGAGTGCAAGAACACATTATGAGGCATGATAATACAGCCCACAACTCCAACAGCCTGCTGTATTGTTTTTGAACTAAGTTTTGGAATCAAAATGCCTGCAAAAGATGATCCGTTCAATTGTGAGATCAGATTCAATGTACCACGGTTGTTCTAAGGCAAATGAGAATGTTGACAAAGAATTTTACATGCAAAAAGAAGTTCCTTACCAAGAATAAGCTCAGTGCCACTAGGCTTAGTTTCACCAAACATCCAGGCAAATGAAAGTGCCATTGTTGCAATAAGAACAGCAAAAACAGCTTCCAATTTTCTAACACCATAGTTCTCAAGAAATAGAAAGATAAAACTGTAAAATCATAAACAAGTAAAAGGAAAATCAAGTCAATGTAAAAAATAATGAAATAAATTGTTTTGTAAACTCAGTGACTTGAAAAATGGAAAAGAATCAAGGAAAGTCAAATTTAAAACATCCGAATCTAATCATTTGTATATGAAGTATATATAAAAATTAAAAGTTAAAATTTGTTCTTTTCTATATGTATGTAGGCCACCAAACAATGTTATAATATATTTCAAATCGAACATTGAGTAAACCCGAGTTCAAGCAATCTTTAACTAATCCCAATACAGTTTTGAACCGGTCAGATAATAGAAGAAATACTTTAATCAACTAAAATGCACAGGAATTATTGACATGAACATAGCAGCAACCTCAAGAACCAGTTTTATCGTCCTTCTTTGTATATACTGTATACTGCAAAAAACCAAGCTTTATTAATCAAGAAAGCTAAAAATCAACCAAAAGAAACTTAAAACTTACCAATCAAAAGCAGTGATAATAACACCAGACCAGAGAGGCAAAACCCCATTACTCAAAATCTTAATTGCAATAGCACTTCCAATAACCTCCTGAATATCGGCCCCAATGAGCGCCAGCTCAGCCATGATCCACAACACTATCCGGGCCCACGTGGGGTACTCCTCCCGACACAGCTCAGCCAAGTGTCGCCCAGTCGCCACTCCGAGCCGAGCCGCCAATAGCTGGACCAACAGCCCCATAGCCGTAGCCCACATCAGGAGCCACAAGAGCGAGTAACCGGCAATCGCTCCGGCCTGGAGATCCCCCTCCAGGTTCCCCGGATCGAGAAACGCGATGCTCATTAAAAAGCCGGGACCGGTGAAAAGCCATAGCTTCTTCCATGAAAACGGCGGGGCTTGGGATAAGATGTCGAGGTCAGAGTCGTCAATCCCAACTATAACAACCTTCTCGTTTGGGTCGTAAGCAGTTTCGTCTTCCTCGTCCGGTAACAACGGTTGCTCGTTTTCGCGTTCTTGCTGGTGTTCTTGCGGTGGCATGGCTGTAAATAAATCAGAAGAGAAAAGAAAAGCTTAGAAGTTTGCGAAAGGGTGTATGCTGTAACTCTGGGTTTATCGGTTTTGAAAGAGATTTATCGTCAAAGTGAAGCAACTTGAATGAATAAAAATGATAACTACTCGTCCCCGTCCTCTATTTATTTTGTCCATCACAATGAGTTTGTTGCAATTCTTTTTTACTTTTCTTCTTTTATTATTATTATTATTTTTTGTTATCTTTTTCTTTAATTTATTCGGTTTATTTTATTATATGTTGATTTGATTCCACAAATTTCGCGGCTGTTATCACACGCTGGAAGTATAGGGATGGAATAGTAAAATTAAGTATATGGTAGGGGTGATTTCGTCAATGAGATGAGTAGCATTTGACCTTTTACGCTGGGCGCGGTACACGCGAGTGATAGAAGAACTCTACCGCCAGCCAGTCTCTTTCCTTTTCTTTGTTTGTAAGCAACGAATTGGCAATTTGAGTAGTTTGGTTGCAAAATGAAAATGAGTCGCCTTCTCTTTTCTTTATCTTGGTAAGAATAAACTTTCACTGGTTTTGTTATTTTTATCATTCAAGCTTTTTACACGACACGTGTATTGCTGTGGTATTCTTATATCTGTGTTAAGACGTCTGCAGCCAGGCTCTCTCTTAGTAACAAAAGATAAAAATTTTATGGGTTAAAATATCTTACAATTAAATGAACCGCTCGCGTTAAAATATTCCCCAAATCGCATTTGTTATGCGTAGACGAAAAGTGTTGTTTGGGCAAAATCTAAATGTGTCTTTATCTCAGACGTCCAAATGATTTCTTAGTTGGACACTCCAACTAGAACACAACACCCGTAACACCTATATTATTGCCACACCATCGGCTGATTAACATCGCACATAAAGCCAATCTCAGCCGTTCAATGAGAATGTTAAACGACAGTGAAATATTTATTTATTAATTACTAACTGTAATATTTAAATAGCCGACGTGGCGCCAATTGTGGATGAGCGGCTTTTCAGAAGGTGACGATGGAGGAGGAAAGCGCGAGGAAGGTCGAGCCAGATGCTGCCATGTGTGTGGGCAGCCCGAGTTAGCGGACGCCTTTGTCGTGGATGCCTCGTGGTTGCACGGGGCCACTTTGTTGTTGCTCCTCCACTCTTTTTAACGACAAAACTATATTCAAAATTCTTAGCCTTGTTTTGATGAATCCTCACGCGCTATTATTACTACTGCTAGTCACGCTCGGTAACTTACTTTTATTATTATTATTATTATTATTATTATTATATATATATATGTATATATAACTGAAATGGCATGGCGACAAAGAATGGTCGGAATTGCATTGGAATAACGAAAGCAAAAGAGACCAGTTAGTTCTTCTCTCTTTGCGAACCATAAATACAAAAAGGATTTTTTGCTCTATAAAAATGGGTGCACGAAACCAACAAGCTGTGTGCATTGTGTTGTGTGCAAATTGCAGACATTTTTATTTAATTAATTTCTGAAATTAAAATTGCAAATTGCATTGTATTCTGTGCAAAAGAAGCTATCAAGACTAGTAGTAGCATGGTGTTAGAGCATAGTCAAGTATCCCATACTTTAATAATAATATTTAAGTTACGATATAATTGAAGTCTTGTTCATATATTATTTTGTTTTTTTGTTCAATTTGATTTTAAGAATAAAACCGAACCAAACCAAACTCAGGCCATAATAGTTTACAAACAATCAAAAAAGCTTTATTTATAAATATAACTCATATTATTGTTTACTAATATAATCCGAACCAGTTTTATAACTTTTTATTGATTAGTAATTTGACTTTTATAACTCATAATATTTTTTCATGTAATCAATTAAATGTGTTATAAATTTAAAATTTTATTCAAATATGTTCTTTATAAAATTTTTATAATTTTGACGTAAATTTCACTATTTTAAATATCACAAACCTAATTTTTTGAAGTTACAAAATTTATATATATATATATATATTTTTTTTATTATAAATTATATTTTACAAAATTATACGAGTTATGTACCCTTTGTAATTTGTATGGTAGGTAAAAGTTTTCAGATATTTAATAAGCACGCCAAGGCCAAGCATTTCACAAATTGGCTAGTCTATTGGCAGACAAATTATAATATTACCGATTCACGGGAACCGTATGGATAACGGAAGGCTCAATTTTCATACCAAAAGAAAAAGAATAACAAAATTCTGCATAAAGTAAAATGGCAAGTGCTCGTCCCTTTCACTCCCTCGTCACCCCCATATAATTTTCTAGTTTCCGCAAGCGGCAGCATAGTTTTACAAATGACCCAAAAATAATAACATTTTCCAGCCCTGCACGTTTGATTAAAAACGAATAAGAACATGATTTATTCAATTTTAACAATTTAACCCTTTTCCTTTAGTCCCAATTTCATGCTTCGCTCTACCAGAGACTAAAATGTCAAAATTAAGAAAATCGTATCTTGACTGCTATTCTTTAAACGTTGAGGGATGAAAATGTTATTATCCTAAAATTTTATACATATTTGGACGTAACGTTAAGAAATAATGGCTCGATACGAAACATGAAGCTTGCCACCAATTAAATTGTTTGACAAAAAATGACCTAACTCCCTTTTCTTTCTGAAGAGGTCCCCTACCCTCACTATTTCAAGAAGAGAAAAAGACTTTGCGCTTTGTCCACTTATTTACTTAATTTGTTGATAAGGTTTTCGTTCAAAATTTCAAAAGAATTGCTGGTTGGATCTTGAAATAGTTAACATTATGGACATCATGACAATTGCTGTGACTGCGATCGTTCCTATTTAGATGTAAATGGAGGCATTTCTCAAGTGTGAACGGGTTCCGTTTGGGTATCTTTGAAATCTAACCTGTTATTCATACTTAGTAACTTCAAATTTTATGCATAACATAGGGATTATTCTAAATAATGCTCCCTTTCATCTAAAATAATACTTTTTGAAATAAGTTATTATCCTACTTGTAAATGAGTAATGTTATATATCATAAATTTTTATTTTAAAATAATGTAACATTTATTGAGCGAGTGATAAAATATTATATTGCTGGAGGTAAAATTTGACATATCTAATATTACTATTATTAAATACTAAATTAGTTGATATAAGATTTGAGATGTGTATTATAATTGTTTGGATTTATTTATTTATCACATCCTCCAAATTTTGGGAAGAGATTTTTCTTTTTTAATATTATATATTGCATGGTTATTTATTTTTTTGACTTAAGTATAAATATAATTATTTAAATGTTTAAAAGTCGTTTGTTTTTTAACTTGTATCTGAATACTTATTAAAAACATCTTAATATAATTAAATTAAAAATTTTGATTTAAATCTGAATGAGTAAATGTTTGAATAATTCACTATTTTTATTTTTCAAATATATCCCTATTTTATTAATTTATTCACTAATAAAATTAAAACCCTAATAAACTATTTTTGACGTATTTGTTCTTTATTTTAAATCCTCTATACTTGTCTTCTCAATTCTACTTATTTTATACTTTAATTATTACAATAAATTTGTATATTTATATACTTATTATTTTTTATTAATCTTTATATCATCAATTAAAAATTATTTTTTTAAAAAATAATATATCAAACAAATTAATAATGTATATATTAATATAATTTATTAATTTTTTATCTATTATTGTGCTAATATAATCAAAATTATTATAAATATAAGTATATTATTTAAAAAAGTATATATGTCAAAATATCAATTTTCAAACTTTTTATTTTATTGAAATAAATAATTTAATACTTATTTTTAAATGTTTTAAAATAAAAAATAAACATATCATTTAAATTCAAATTTCAGATAAAAAAAAAAAACCTACCTATATATATCAATCTACTAAACATCTGCACTCGATTTGGCACCCATAAAAAGAAAAAAATCTATTTACACACTAATATATGAACCCTATATTAATGGATAATAGACTTTACATATAATAGAATCCCACTTAAAATAGAAACAATACTTCTACAATTTGGCACCCACAGAAGAAGAAAAATCTACCTATACTCTAATATAATAAACGCTATATTAATACATAATACACTTTACATATAATGGGGTCCTATTTAAATAAGAAATAATATCCTTACAAGATGTAGGAATTGAAGTCAAAATCTCTCAACGAGAAATTCCAACTCTTAGCCACTTGGATTAGGCCCGTGTGGTTGGAGAAAGGGATTTGAAGTTGGAAAAGTTCTCTATCATCACAAATTTGAAAATGGGCTTAATTTCAATAATTCAAGCTTGTCTCCTCCATGGGCCAACTTCCACTTCCCCCAACAGCCCCCGCAAATTTTACATCCTCTCATGGTCCACGAAACAGAGACTTCTGCTCATTGAAAAGTGGGCTGAGAGGGTAAATTGTAATTTGTTAAAAAATGAATTGCCACGACAATGTCGAAACTTGTAGTTATTTCAAACGATATCGTTCATTACAATTCCGTTCAAAATTCAAAAACTAGATATCTAATTACAACTTAGTACCACTATTACTATAAACAGTCAATTCGCTAACAAGGTTTAGCCTAACAGAGGCAGTTTGGAAATCCTTCTCTCCCAAACACAAAGTAAATTAAAAAACAAAAAAAAAAGGAAAGAAGACACAAAAGAAAGAAAATCTTTTCTACGAGGTAAAGAGTCTTCTTACTCTTCCAATCAATCTCCGACATACTGGACATGTCTTATTCTCTCCACTAAAAATCCTGCAGAAACATAAACATCATGAGATGAGACGTCTCTGAAACTATTTAAAATATTTACAAAAAAATGCAGATTTTTCAGTTCTATATACCTTTGAGCACAATCAGAGCAGGTGGCACAGTGACCACAAGGAACAAAGAAACAATTCCTTTGCTCATCGTAGCAAATTACACAGAGTTTTGCATCATACAAGTCTTCTGATGAGGTAGTGCTGCTACCGCAATTTCCTGACTCTAAATCATTTTCACAGCTTCCATATGTCCATCCCGTTGCCTTTCCTGTTCTTAATGGGTTAGTTTCATCAGCTGTTATTTCCTCTAAGCTACCCTCCTCTTCATCGAAATTGGCAATGTATTTCAAAATCAGGAGCACTACTAGTACTAGTAAGGCTGCAATTGAAATAATTAATCTGGTTAATAATACATGGATTCAAGTGACTTTCAGATATGAATAATTATGGTTGGAAGTTGATATTAGGAAGGCTAAAATTTAATATTATAAAAGTGATTTGATTGTTTTAATGAGCAGACTTATGTCTTTGTTTGAAAAAAAAATATATATATATATATATATATATAAAGTCTGGGAACTCGAATGCTATTATCAGCATGTTTTTACTCACCCAAAATTGCAAAATAAGCTACCAAACGAGCAATTAAAGTCAAAGCAACAGACCATTGAAGCAGATGAACATGGTCCTGTCATCATCGTCAACCAAAACATTTTACTCACCCAAAATTGCAAAATAACTGTAGTTAAAGAATTAATTACCTCATTGGTTGTGCTTAAATTGCGGGGTTGAGATCTGTTGACATCAAGTTTTAGTTGATTCATGCTGCCTAATTTGGAACACTGTGTGCGATTGTTGTCTCCGCTGATGTCTTTGCTTTTTCCTTTCTCAAGAATTCAAAACTGTAATTGTAATAAGAAGTAAGGGAACTAATAAGTAATAAGCACAACAAGAGATGCAAAAGGGAATTAAATGCTTAATATTAAGGACGAGCAATATTTAGACAACATATGAGAAGATGAAGGCCATGAAGAATAGGAGGACATGTGTTAGCAGAACGTTGACTGTGTGCAGAGCTAGCAGCCACAGGTTGATATGTACATGATTTCTCTCCAGCTTATTTACATTTATGATGTAAATTGAGATTTACAGAAAATACACCTACATTACCTCAAAATTAAAGCCTTGAAATTGATCAATTTCGCTGCTTGTTTATTCCTGAAGCTTCTTCAACAACCCGCGAGAAAACACCCATTGTTGAACACATTTCAGAAGGCTATATAAAATGCCCAGAAATGAAGCAGCCAGTAGGCAACATTTGCAACTTTGCTAAACCCAAATTAATGCCTAAAACAATACTTAAATCCCAATAAGCTGCATTTTGCAGAAAAGCATGAGCGAAACAAAGAGTGTAACTATAGCTTAACACGTGCCGAAGCTGTTGCTGGTGGTGTTTTGATACACACGACAATGTCTAAGACACAACACAAACGAGATGAGAAGGAAAGAAAGACTGTTAGTTACGTGAGTTCTTGTTTAATCCTCTTATATATGTTTGTGACGCAAACAACTCCAACTAACACAGCTGACGGTTTGGCGGGCAACTGATCGAGTTAGTTCTTTGACATTTGAATGGTAGGTTATCCATTTTAAATTGGATCAGGGCGTCGACACCAATCAAAAATGGAATCTACGGTCACTGATCATCATCATCATCATCATCATCTCATCTCATGTTATATGTATATTCAAATTTCAGGCAGTTTGTGTTATAATTATTGAGAAATATCCTTTTATTTAGATGTAATATTATTAATATAATTGACAAAATTTAAAGTAAAATTATATGGGCTCCAATTTTAATTAAATTATTATATGGATAATGTAGTACTTTTTATGTACTTTAAACTTTCTACTTGAATAATTATGACTCATAATAATGAAATTCTTTGTAGCAGTGCATTTATAAAATGTCGATGTTAGTTGAAGAGTTGACTTTAGTGAAATTGAAATTGTTAATTAAGAATTATTTTATTCAAAAAATTTTAATATTATTCTGTTTTACCATAAATGAGTCGGATTCAAATGATTTTGATTTTCTGACAATGAACATAATAAATTTTCAATGATTTCTGAAAATTTATTATAATAATAATAATTATTATTATTAAAAAGACTAAGACAATATTGGTGATATCCTTATAACATTAAATATGTTGCCACCTTTTTAATATAATCATATCATGGAACCAACTGTAAAATAATACAAGTGGCCGGCCCACTAAGGATTTTGGGCTTCAATAACCACCGTGGATTGGGCTTCTCGAATGTATTTTACGATCATTAATTTTATTATTATTACTAAGAAATTTGTAAAGTATTCAGATAATAAGCATCAATTAATTATAAGAGATTTACGTCTACACTTAGTAAAATAAAATACAAACATTTACATTTTAAAATATTTAAATCGTATGATATATTAAATCAATATCATTGATAAAAAAAGATTAATATTCTTCATGTGATAATTTATATATATTATATCTTTCTTATCTGTCAACAGTTGTTTTAAAAATTCAAAAAATGACATTCATCACAAGAGCTATATATATATATATATATACACACACACACACACACACACACACTTATCTATTATATTTTGCTAATTCATGTCCATTAATTTCTTATTTTCTAAAAGGGAAATGCCTGCTACTGCTACTGCTACTGCTACTGCTACTAAATAAAATGCTTTTATGCATAGAAATAAATTAGTGTTGCTCTCCCAATAGTATTCATCATTTAAAAATTTTTGTTCTAAACACTGTGATATATATGCCGTATAAATAAATGAATTATGTACAATTAATGCTGTAATAATTTTAAGATAAGCAGCATTAGTTATGAAGTAAATACATGTAGACAGAAATGTTAGAAGTGAAGGCCCACAGAATTTCAGTTTAAATTGAAGTTTGAATGGAGGCAGGTCAATTCAATTTAGTCCTAAAGCGTTCGACTCGATCGAGTAGAGTAGAGTTGTTCGACGGCATACACACTTTCCGAAACCAAAAGCGTTGCTCAAAACTGTGGGCTAAAAAGCTACCAGCAAATTTCGTTACACTTGTGATTTTTTGTGATTTAGAGTTAAGGGGTGTTCTATTTTTTTTAAGTAGAAGTTTAAATATATTTATTCATATATTTAAGAATTATATTTTTATTTTATTAATTTATTTACTAATAAAATTAAAATATAATTAACTATTTATTACGTATTTCTTATTTATTGTATGTCTCTTTTACTTGTCTTTTTAATTTTATTTATTTTATATTTTAATTATTATAATAAATTATATATTTATATAATTACAATTATATTATAATATAAAATTATTTTTATTTAATTTTTATATAATTAATTACAAATTTATTTTTTTTTAAAAAAATCATATATCAAATAAATAAATAATGTACGTACTAAGATAATTTATTAAATTTTTTATTTATTATTGTACTAATATAATTAAAACTATTATAAATATAAATATATTATTTAGAAAGAAATATCAATTTTCAGATTTTTTATTTTGTCAAAACAAATAATTTAATATTTATTTTTAAATATTTTAAAATAAAAAAATATATTATTCAGATTTAAAATTTAGTTAAATTCAGATTCCAGTTATATTTAAAATTTTAAACAAAACAAAAAAATGCTATCTAAGTTAAAGCATATGAAAAGGAGAAAAGGCAAAGGAAAATTAACCCGATTACAAACAAGTAAAGTCATCGTCGCGAAATAAAATTTTCCATTTGGCATTAATTAATTTTCTCGATTCGTTGCTAGTGTCTTCGTATCTTTAATTAATAGCTCTTTATTACAAAATCAGCATAAGTTGGTGAACAAAAGGAACCTAAGATACACATAGTAAAGTAGTTGACAACTATATATGAAGATAAGCCTCCCAAGAAAAATATATAAAACCATCATTATATATCCTGTGGACCCAGCAACATACAACAGCAAACTGATCTGCTAGAAATTGCATAATCCTGTGTAAGGAAGGAGAAAGAGCTGATCAAATGGGGAGAGTTAGGTTACAGCTTAAGAAAATTGAGAACAAAACATACAGGCATATAACCTTCGCCAAAAGAAAAATTGGTCTTGTCAAGAAAGCTTATGAACTTTCTACTCTTTGTGATGTGGAGGTTGCTCTCGTTATATTTTCCCCAGCTGGAAAATTAATCCTTTTTGATGGCAAGAAAAGGTTTTGTTAATTTGATTGCATGTAAAGCTTCGTTTTAGTTATTTTTACCTTAATTTTTGGCTAATTTGTTGTATTTTCTTCTATGTATATAGGTTAGAGGAAATCTTCACGCGTTATATTGATCTTCCCCATCATCAACGTGGACGGTATTCAATCAATTACATTTCCAGACCTTTATTTAATCCATACGTGAAAAAGATCAAGCAATGATTTTAAAAATAAATTTAATTAATTCAAGCACAGATAATATTTTCCCATCTATATATGCGATATAGAAATTTAGTTTCAAACGATATTACATTCTATATTTCTATGGAAGGAAGAAAATCAAAATATTTTGTAATATTTGTTGGTATGTTTATAGGCTAAAATTACACATATACAATTATATATTATCGAGCTGAAGCAATTTTCATGAAATTATAGTTGTGAAAATGCATAGCTAATTTATTTTGATGTGACTTTCCTTTTTGACATGAATCCTCTTGTAATTTTTCATGTATCAATAATATTGATTCTATACCAAAGGCTCCGTGATCATGAGGTAATTAAGAAGCTCATCGACATGTACTGTGTTTTTAATTAGTTATAGTTAATTAACATACATAAGATGTATGGCTAATTAATATGTATATATATCAGTTGGTTCGCCGGATTATCATTCAGATGAGTCTCGAAGCTGAGCTCCGTCATCGACTATCCTCATACGGGTTCGTAATCTCCTTTTAGTTCTTTGAATTTGCAAAGTTTTTTCTGCTAATTAATTCTTCCCCATTTTAGAAACAGTGACAGAGAAAACAAAATGAGTATTGACTCTCAGTTGGAGGTATATATTCAATATCTGAGTGAATAATTAATTATTTGGTTTTCATTTAATTAATCCTAGTAAACATTGGGGTAAATTAATTAATTAGTAATCGATCTCTTTGAAATATTAACTACAGGAAATTCAAAACAAAATCAGAACATACAGTGCTGAATTGGAAGATGTGGAGAAAAAATTGCAGTATGAATATAAGTTTCTAATAAGCTTTAGAATCTGAAAATTTTCGAGAACATATATGATAATATTGATTTTGTCAGGTATTTTTTAAAAAGTCCAAGCAGCATTAAATCAGCAAGCGAGGCTGAATTTCTTGAGGGCATCTTAGAAGACACCTTGAAACTTGTCCGTTTTCATAAGGTAAGATCTATATATATATATATATATATACATTCGTCTTTATACATCAACAATTCATCAAATATATTTCTTTATATGTTTATGCAGCATGATTTAGAAGCAAGAAACAACATGCAACTAGTTTCAGAGGTATGGAGTAGATATTTATTTGCCAATGTCATATGAGTTCTCTCTCTCTCTCTCTCTATATATATATATATATATATATGTATATAATAAACTTAGTTTGCTAAAGAAAATGTGTAACCACTTTGCTCTTTTGTGGGAATAATTAGAGACAGCCATCACTACATCAACAAAGTATAGGTTCCAATAGTTTCATCATGGGAAGTTCAAATTATTGCCTGGAGAATTGGCCTCAAAAGTATGCTGCCAATCAAGTTCTGACTGCCAATAAATTTTCTCATTCAACTGGGTTTCAGTCCTTCATGAGGTGTTCCTTAACTTGTACATTAATATTATCACCATTTTGTATATTCTTTGGGTTCTCAAATTAATAGTTGTATTTACCCAATTTATATCATCATCTTTTCTACAGAAATAATCAGTCACAACCTGTAGCTGAAATGCCTCCATCTTCAATGCCGAATCTTTTTGGCACTGGATATCCAACTGCAAACATTGTAGTGAGCCGTGCTGGACCTGAATTTTTCAGTGCAAATTTTCCTCAAGTGTTTACTACCAATCAAGAGGTGCGCCGTATACATTATTGAGTTGGCCCAACTAGCTATATTTCATTAATGGTCTATTATTGGTGTTGCTAGCAGTACATATCCTAAGAGTTTGCTCTTAGAGGTTGCTTCAAAAGAGGAAAAAAAAAAAAGAAGCCTAGCAGTGCATGTGGTTATCTTTTACACTTAATTAGTGGTTGCAGGGAAGGAGGAGTGATAACAATGAGCAGAACAAAGTTGTGGACACCACTGTAGCTAGCAATAGGAGTTGTTCACAGTATGGTGACGGCCATGGGATGCCTTTTCCCTATTGATGCCAAAAGACTGCCCAAGATGAGGGGGACAAAATGTCGATTATCGCTAATCAAAGCTTCTAACTCTTTGCCTAAATTAGCCGCCTAAATCGCATCCTTAGATATTATATACTACTGTTTAAACAAAAACTGTTGCTTTAGCCGCCTCAATTTCTTGAACTACCAATTAATCAACGATATATATAAGCTACAGAAATGCAAAGTATTCTGTAATTTCATGAGTCTATATTCAGACCATGAGATGGAAATACTACTGCAAACTTTATATGGGATGATTAACAAGTTTTCATTTTGTTAGCGTCAAAACTGACATGGTGAAGACATTCAAAGATTTACTTTGGCAGCGAAGGATTAACTTTGAGCGACATTAGGGACCTCCAAAGATTTACTTTTTACTCTTTTAGAAGCACTAAATCGCTTTAGGGCCCCGGCCCTTAATTAGCACCTTAAAGGCTGATTTTCAAGTCATTTAAGTTAGAATTATAGCTGTATTACAGAGAGTCTAATTAATATTACTTTGCTTTTATTCTCGATGGAGCATATCCATGTGATCCCTAGTTACAACACACACTTTTTTGAGTTTTATGCCGCAATAATATGTACTTTTGACAGAGTTGAAAGTAAGATGTGATGTCGATCATATACAGCCAAGCCAACTGTAGACCATTGGATGTGAGCAAAGATCGAGATAGCCCATATGTCTTTAATTATCCGAGAATAATCAATGAATATACGAAGAAAGTTTTGTTGTCGATTCTAATTAATTTCACAAATCTATTGACTGACGGATGCTTCAAGTAATCGTCTTATTATATTGCCAAGGAAAAAGTGAAGAAAAAGTTAAAAAGAGATACCACAATGGCGAATTAGATAATGATGATGATGAGATTCAATTAGCTAGCTAGCTAGCGTAAGAAATTCTAAGGTATCAGATCCAAGACAAGGATACCCTCGGTCTTGTTGTCGTGTTGGTTTCCGGTCATATTTATTTTTAATTAGCCTTTTTGATTAATTTTTATATCAAATCAGAGGTAGCTACAGAATATATATATATTTATATATGTAAAAGGCTGCCAAAGCCACAGAAACAACCTACCCAGATTAACAAAAATTATATATACACAGTATCATAGGTACGTATATGGACCCATCAACTACAAATCTCGTGATATGATTCCAAACACAAGACATGAACAGAAACGTAGAAGTAAGCGCAAGCACAAGAGATAATGATCCGAGACCAGTCCCACGCCAAAATTACATGAAAACCTAGTAACAACAAAGGAATAACTAGCACGTGCGCAAAAATCCATGCAAATAAAGCCTACAGGCATTCAAATTAAAGACAGAGAGAAAAGGTAATTAGAAATGATGTTAACAATTAATACACAGTAATAATAATAATATTAATATATGATTCATTCATTAAAAAGCATCCAACATATTTAATTACAACGTTGCCAGAACTAAATACAAGATCATGGAAGCTGTTCATGGCAAAGAAAACAAACAGTCTAGACGTCTTTTCCTCAACTTTTAGAAAGATGAACAAAGCAAGGAAGAAAAGAGAGGCGACGACACCCTTGGATATCAGACCGTCGTTAGACACCTACATCATGAGCGTGGAGATTATCTGAACTTAATACACAAATAGATACCCTTAGAAATTTCAAAAGATACTTTTAGAAACGAAATTCAACAAAGCCATAGACATGGACATAGCTGCACCCATCATCTGATCTGTCTTTCTTCCTATCCTAAGTTGGCCTTGCTTTTTTCTTTCTTTTTTTGTTTGGAACCTCAGCAGGGGTAAATTTCCAGAGGAGTTTATTTATTTATTTAATTATGCCGTCGTCATTGCAGTCAACGACGTCGTTCTGGAGTCCAGTGAGGGGCAGCTGGGCTAAAATGGTTTGAGACCATTCTAGCGTTGAGAACTTCCAGTACGGGATTGAAGGTAACGCACCTTGGCACTTTGTACTGATTAATTGATGCACCCCTTGAAAGTGCATAGTCCATTAGCTCCTCAAATGTGCCGTTCCTCACGATCCTTATCTCCAGTGGTCCAATTGATTTGTCAGCAACTCGGCCTTGTCGATACACTGAGTTCAGTGACTCTTCCATTGCTAGGCAGCACTTGCCCAACACCTCATTACTTGGTTTATTGGCTGCATCTCTGGCTAGCAATTCCCAGAAAATGACGTAGTGTCCTGGGATTGTGTTAGTGTCTGCATAACTTGTGTACTCAACAATGCTGGTTTCGAACTCCTTCAGCAGCAAGGAAGCATTTTCAATAGCCTTTTGTAACTCGGCCTCGTCAGTTTTGTCCGAGTCAATGCTCAGCAAGACGTTCTTTCTTCTCACGAATTTGAACTGCGGAGCCGAGTTGTATAAACCTGTGACCTGGAGAATGTCACCAACTCGGTAACGGTTCAAACCTGCATAGGTAGTGATCACAAGCTCGTATTCCTTGCCGACTTGTACATCGGCAAGATCAACGAGTCGTGGAGCAGAGTCATTAGAGGGAGAGGGAGCTTCTGGGTCATTAGGTATGAACTCGAAGTAAGCCATGTTCGGCATGATAGTGTAAGACACCTCAGATGGATCGCACATTGGTTTTAGGTTAAGGCCAAAATAGCACTCAGAGGAAGCATACATGGTGCAAGCCATTGGCAACCCTCGGCTATAGTAATCTAGCGTGGGAATATACTGAGCCATAGCGCCAGTGACAATCACATCAAGATACTTAGTGTTGGGCCAAATCCTAGTGATGATACCCTCCCATTTCTCTCCTGAGCATTCTTCGGTGATAAACGCAGCGAGTTTTGGGTCTGGTTTTAAGAGTTTTGCCATGTACTCTCTAATTGCAGGGTCTGCGATTTTAGGGTTTAGGGTTCCTGTAGAGATATCATAGGCAAGTTGTCGCCAGTTAAGTTGAAGGAACCTAATGGCTCTAAGAAGGCCAGAAGCGAAGACAGCACCAACACGAAGAACCTCGTCGCGCATGAGAAGCCCACAGAGCATCTGAGTGTACATGCTCTGGAAAGAGTCGGGGCAAAGAATTGCCTCGTTGGGACTGGTGTAGACCATGAAAGGGTCGTATGGCCTGGTCTTGAAGTGGTCGCTCTTGTAGTAACTTGTGAGCACCGGACGTGCTACGAGCCCACTCGGAGTCTTCGTTTCCGCTTTAACAAACAGAAAGTAGAGGCCCTTCCCTTTGTCAAGACCCGGCACGTAACTGTCATCACATAATGAAGAAACAATTAATACATATATTGCAAAGAGAAACCCGTCGTCAACAAAGACAGAGAGGAGATCTTTAACATTTATATAATAGAAGCCAAAACTAGCTAGGTTACCAACATAAACAAAGCATCTCTGAAGGAAATTAAGAGGACAACCATAGCAAGTACTCACAGGTTCATAACAGGCATGAGAAGGCTGTATAATAGCTGGCGGCGATCCAGCTCTTCATCAATTGTTGGCATCAGTTTTCTTTCACCAGCCGAAGTCCCAGAACTGAAAAATTTTTCCACATTAATTAGTTTCGCTAGACACAATCACCAAACAATTCAAAATAGAAATGATAAAGGAAAATAAATAATGATAGATATTCTCACCTAGTTAGGAACTCAGAAATAGGGTGAGAAGACAGGATAGGGGACCGATCACCATTAGCAATACGCTGGATATCGGGTTGAATATCTTCATAAGTGACCACAGGGACCCTTGACTTGAACGTGTCTCTGTCTGTTGCACCCTCGAGTTTGTATCGGCGGAGGTACTCAGTCTCAACGTTACGACTGAGTATCTCGGTCAGAACCCTCGCTTGAACAGCGTCAACATTTCGTGTCATCTCTTCGATGAACCGAAGAGCAGTTGCATCCTTCTCACAAACGGGATTACCCATTGGCGTAGAAATAGCTGAATCGACGGCCATAATCAGAAATCACAGAGGATAAGCAAATAAGAAAACAGAAAGTGAAAACGGATAGAGAAAAAGAAAATAGAGAGAAATATTATTAATTTGATTGATTGTTTTAAAAGCTAAAGAAGGGAATTCAGAGTGTGGGTGCGGTGTAAGAACTGAGGGAAGGAACATGTTTTATATAGGGAACACTGATGTGTTTTTCTTGGTGCCACGTCATAGCGTACACATGGCGAGCAGGACCAATAGTAAGTTTTTGTAACGAAGCTGAGACTGAGAGATCGTTCTTGGTCACAGCGACATGCCAAAAATCTTTGTCCGAGCCGATGTAGAGAGAAAAGCAGACAGGTAGGGCCCAAGGCACGTAAGAATAGCGTTACAGAGCCCGCATGTGGGGTCCACGTGTCTGTCCATATCAGCAAGGCATTTCGGGCCTTTCGTCAGCCGGAACCACGCGGCTGTTTTCTGGTGAGTCTGTTGGCCTGAGATAGCGATGGGTGCCGGCTGGATTTCGGCCGAACGTGAAGAGGCGGCCAAAATTACAAGGCAATTTAATTAATTATCATGTTATCATATTTAAGAATAATAATAATAAACAATGAAACTATAGCTATAGGGCATTGAATTTTGTTATATCTAATGATTTAAACAAGTTGTAGTTTTTTTAATAATAAGATGATTATCAGAGAGAGACACAGACATACAGACAGAGAAAGATATTTAAATTTAATTAATTATATATGTTAAAAAAAAAAAAGGTAATCATGTTGCAGCAATCACGTGGATGTGATATGATCTTTAATAAAAATAAATAAATAAATAAAAATTGATTTGGTTAGAATTTGTGCGTTTGTACTTGTTGTTGACGTGGGTGAACAATTTTATAAGACGAGGGTAGGTGAGCTTTTTGCATTGCCTTTCACATCTTGACAGTTGCGTTACAATGTATGCCATTGTTTTCTTCACCATCTTATGGGAATGATTTTATATTTTATTATATTATTATTTTTATCTAATTAATATATAAAAATTTAATTATACATATATATATATATATATATATAGTATATTAACATTGACATTAAAGGAATCCGAAATATTTTTTATATTAAATTTAAAATAGAAGATTCATTATTAAATTAATTTAAACAGATAAGTAGAAAATGTATGAGATGCATGTGTCTTATTTATTTAATTAAGAGAAAATGTCTATTACTCCTTTTTTTTCATTCAATACTTTATTATCTTTTTTATATTTTTTTAATATTTTATTACTTTCTGATTTTTTTTTAGTTTTGCCTTTCAGTTTAATTGATTTATAAAATAATAAATTAAAAATATTTAAAATATTAAAGGGTAAAATTAAAATTTAAGGGATGATAGAATATTAAAGAAAATATAAGGAAATAATGAAGTATTATCTCAAAAAATAGAAGGGTAATAGGCATTTTCCCTTTAATTAATTAATTAGTACAATAGTGACGTAGGAAGAAGAAAATTTCTCCATTTATTTTCTATTCATTTTTCTTTTGTTGCACCAAGCTTTTTGGAAAAAGAATCCTACAATAGCAATTGTTTTCTCAAAAAAGGAAAACAAGAATTCCAATTTGCAATAAAAAAATTATGATCATATTTATATCAAATATTTAATTGTTAAGTACTATAGAAGTATCTTACATTAACTAAATTTTAGATGTTTTTCATGAGTACTTAATTTCTCTATGTGGGTACTAATCAAATTTAATTTTAAAATAAAATGTCAATTTTAATTAATAGTGAGAATAGCTAACGAAATTGCAAATTAAATTATAAAATTTGTGATGGGCGACAGATCACTTCAAACATGAGTCACGTGAATGTAATTTGGATAATAAGCATAAAGTAAGATGGGGTTGGGTTTATACTTTATATGATCAGTAGTGGTGTATGATTTGGATAAAAAGAAAAAAAGAAAAAAATTGTCAATTTGTCTTTCATTCATTCATTCATTCATTCATTCAATCCATTTAACTGAGTTGAGTGAAAGTAATAGAATAGATGAAAAGAAGAAAACGAGTAAATAATAATAATAATAATAATAATAATAATAATTGGTATTATATATATATGGGTATAGATAGAGATAGAGTAATGGATAAAATTAATATGTGGCATAAATTAATTGTTTCCTAAAATGGATGCAATAATTTGCTTTTAGAAGTGAAAAGAGGCATCTTTAACCAATTATACGTTTATGTTCTTTCAATTTTGGTATGGGCGGTTTCGTGGGTATCCCAATTGCACTCCATGGAAATTAATTATATATCATGCTACTTACTCACTCCGATATATTAATTTAATTTTATTTAATTTATAATTTAAAACACAAATAAATAATATATGAAATCGTATAATTAATTATATATGTTGAAGAAGCAGTCCTTTTCATTTTATGCCTTACAGCATGCCATTTTCCAAACTTCATCATACACTCATAAGCACTGCATGCACCCTTTGTTAATTGAAATGTTAATGGATTAAAAAGACCGTTTCTTCACAACTCATTATATCTTTTGAAATAAAATTTTCATTTATTTTTATTACATGAAATTAAATTAATTAAAAAAATTATTAATAATTAAGAATTAATTTTTAAAATTAATGTTTTTGTTTTCGAATAAAATTTAATTAGATGGAGAGTGACTTCTCAACTACTGCCTAAAGAGTGATGTGACTAATAATATATGGATGTGATGTGACTCATTCTTATCTCCAATTACTCTCTCAATTTTATTTATATACATATATATTAAGCAATATTCAATTATATGTTTTATTTTCAATGATCATAAAAAATTAAAAAAATTAATTAATGACAAATTTTATTTATTTAATTCTTGGTCTGAAATCACACAACATGCTAGCATAGAATTAATTAATTAATTATTTAAAACTAAGTAGATTTTGTTGATTATTTCACGTAATTGACCTTTTAACTTTTCGATTACATCCAAGGGAACATGCATAATAATATTTCTAAGACTATATATGTAACAAGGTTGATTAGTGTAAAAATAAAACAGGTCAAGATTGTGTTTTCAATTTGATAATCATCAATCATGACATAGAATCAAATACTTTCGGGCAATACGTTCAAAATATTGAAGTCAATAAATGAATTATACGCATATATATTGTATATTATAAGATTAATTACGAAAGCAGAACAAATTTCAAAATCCTGATGATAGATCCTGGAATTAATTATTATGTGTGCAGAACGGCACAATGTTTCTCTCATGATCATAAGTGATCTTATCCGAATGTACTATACATTAATTATCATTCATCATACATTGCGTTGAAAATAAAGATCGAAGATTCTGAGTGGATAATAGGTTAATCAAATTCCTATATATTAATGTGATTGAGTAAATAGGAAGGAATTCTGTATTTGTTGTGCCAAAAATAAGTAAAAATTAAAAAAACTTTTTCTCACAATATATTCAAGATCTGATGGATCATGGATGCAGTGAACAATATATAATTATTTAGATGGTGCTTAAAGTTTTCAGTAAAAAAATAAAAAAGGTTCGTGGTCCCTGAGTTAGGCAGATGTAGTAGTGGAAGCAACTTGGGGCACTTTTCCACTTAATGTCTTTGCCTAACACTCTTCATATTATTATTGTCCTACGTACATGTTAGGTCACCTCTCTCCGTACGTATAATAATACGCCTAGCTAGGTAGCTCTACACCTTCTTCTTATTATTATTATGAACAAGAAGAAGAAGAAGAAGAAGAAGAAGAAGAAGAAGAAGAAGCTGCATTAATAATGAATGAGATGCTTCTTCTCGTCTGTGGAAGAGAGAAAAAGAAGCAGCAACAGCAAGGGTTATTATAGAAAATTTATATCTTCTTTGGCCCCAAATTAAACATGAAACAATATATATGAGCCATCTGATCTGATGCCTGATAAATATTAATGTAAACAGAAATTTTGAATTGAAAACATCCAAGCATAAGTTAGCTGATGCCCATACTACACCACCCATTTGTTATTATTATTCATTTTTATCTTTTATTCCACACCCATGTGACCCCCTTTTTTTCTTTTTTTTTACATTCATTGCTTTTGTACTATCGATGGTAGTGTGACAAGGTTTATAGCTAAACATAGTCGGTGTGTGGTTTTTCAATGCGTGGCTATATTTCTGTTTATAATAAGCATACTCCGCTCAGCATTCACTGTACATATTCTTACTTTGATTGCTTTTCCTACTTATATACATTTTCTTTTTCTCTTATATCTTTCACCTCTTTTTTCATTTATAGCATTAGTTTTGAGTTCTTTACTTGCACGAAAAAATAATGATCTTAAAGGCTCGCGTACATAAATTAAAAGATATATATCACGGTTCAATTGTCTCATTGCCAAGATGCAGCATCACTCAGTTGTCCTTCTTCCATCTATGTTAGCCCTTTTATATAAATAACAGTCTGTCAATTATACAAATCAAGTCGAATCTGTGTTTTGACGAAACTATCCTTGCTACAACATTATCATATATATACCATCTTCAGGAAAATGAAAGATTTACATAAATATATATATGGCTGTGTTGTGATGTAAGATTGTGTGGTGAGTAGGGCGAGTGGTTAAAATTGGACAAATGAACAGAGCATATAAATCATTAGCTAGGGTTATTAATAGCCTAAGTGGGTTTAGCCATGCATAAACCCTAACATATATTTATCATTCTTCCTTTATGGTTTCCATGATCACATTTCTACGTGCAGGGATAAATTCGGCATCAAAGTTCAACATTTCCTATCCCGTTAAAGCATTATATGCTTTGAAAATTATATATATGTAGGATTACATGAATATACATTATAGAGTAACTTCAATAAGTGAAGTTTTGCGATTAAATATTAAATAACAACGTGATATAACTTGCTGCTAGAAGGAAATGCATGCGTGGATTCAATGCGTTTCTAATGGGTGGCTTCCCTTTCAAAAGTTAAAAATTTGAAAGGAATTGGACAAATGATAATTACTTCATGTCGGCCGGGGAGATGAATCACATTTATTATTCCTTTCAAATCGATAATGAATTATCAAGCTGGCATATATATGTATGTGTGTACATTTTTTGGCAAACATATAGCTAATTGATTACTCATCTTTCCATTTTTGGTTCTTACTTACCCTACCAATACACCCACCTCGTCTTCTCCCATATGATCCCAACTTATTACAGTCCATTGTACGGACGGTACAATCATCAATGTGTTATTATTTTGTTCATTATGTGTACCTCTTAACGTTTATCCAATTCATTATATATAATTTTGTTTTTATAATTATTATAGTACTCCATCTAATGTTGTTAACTGTTTAATATTAGTTCTTAATCAATACGACTGTAAGTTTTTAATTAGTGCAAGTATCAATATTTCTAGTGTTTGACAATATTATATATTATGTTGTTGCTTAGATAATATCTTATCGCAAATAAAATCTTTTATTTAAATTCATAGATGCTTATTTATATCAATTATTTTATATCATAAATTCATAATTGATATGGAAGTATTCTTTTTAATTTAATACTACTATTGATTTTTTTCCCTAATAATTCAAATCTTTGAATTAAATGGTTTAATTACGACGAATGTGTTAAATAAGTTAAAGTCGTTGTGTCATTGATACCAACACGCATGCTTAGTTTATTCTTTTATATATCATTTTAAAACGTCAACCAACGTTTTGTAGGAATTAATTTATTGTGGGATCGGGACAAGCACAATACAAATTCACATACTAGTGATGGGTCCATATGACAAATACTTCATTTTCATTTTAAAGGGATGTATACTCAATAATTGACTATCATTCATTATTTTTAACAAAATTATTATTATTATTATTATTGTTGTTGTTGTTGTTGTACGGACACTTTTAATTATTCCTGTTATTATAATTAATAATTAATTTATCATCAAATATTAACAATATATAATACGTAGTTAACAATATATTTGCTAATATTTATTATTAAATTGAGTAACGTATATGTTTTAACAAACTCGTTTTAAAAAGCAAAGCTATTGACTAACAATTAATCATCCTATTTTATTGTATAACAGATTATATATCATCTACAAATTATTTTGTTCAACTCAGTTTGATTTTTCTGCAAAGTCTAACAATAATAAGATATTTTAACCGATAAACATTAAATAATTAACTATCCCGCATGTTGTGACTTTTCTCTTTGATCGCAATTTGAGCAGAATTATTATTATTTTTTTCTATTATTAAAAAAAAAAAAACCTTCTTCTGGGAAACATCAACAAACCCGTATTAATTATTAATTAATTTGTAGTACAAAATTTTCAGAAATTACGGTAGGTTTATTAATTTAGATATATGATGAGTGATGACTAAAAAGTCGTGATCCGATTTGTAGACTTTAACGACATACGGTAGTGTCAGTAATGCCAAGGCAATCAAACAAGAAATCAACTTGTTCCTCACGCAGAGAAATGCTACTTTAAGTTTCATTTGTTGCTGCTGCTCTGCTGGACAATCTTAGTTTGCAGTCAAATGTGAGACACGAAATACTATACAATATAATTAAACAGCAAGCTAGGTCAACTAATTTGGCAGTAAAATGTATAGCGTACAAGTACAGGTAGAATTTAGAACCATTCTTGCTTGTAGTAATTTCCAAATTAAAAGAATTCGTCAGCTATGTATATCTTGAAAATAAAAACGGAAGGCAACAAGAAGCTAAAAGCTAGCCACGTTGGTGGGTGAGTGGGTGGGTTAGGGTTTTAGCTATCATCTATAGTTGTATAGGTAGATAGGCTGCTGGTTTCCTGCCTGCATAAATTGCTTCTTTCTTCGCATATACAGTGAATGTTATATATGTAGTCAAAAGGAATACGAACACTCATTTCAAACATCACATGGTTGTTTTAAGAAAGATTGTCTTGATCCCATTGCTTGTAAATTTCTGTGTGGATGATCTAATTTCTAGGTCAAGCTTAATAAGATTCTTGTCTAATCTCGCACGGCTGGTGACTACACAATTTTTTCTGTTTTCTGAATGGAGAATTTGACATCTATTTCTATGTATGATGCATGCTACATATGTGCTGCCTAACTTTGGTCAATGTTAATAATTTTCTTGTCGAATTTTACACGGCTGTTTTAGGTCCATTCTAGGCTAAGTTTTGTTTGCCAGCCAAGGAGGTGCCTTGTATGGTTAGCATACATCAGAAATGGAAATCGTTCTCTCTTTTATTATTATCTTTTTAATTATTACCAAGACTTTGATCCATGGTGGTTGAAAATTTTAGGTGTTTTGTTTTGTTTTATTTTATTTATATATTTTTCTTTTAACACCATCGAAAATGCACCCGCCTGGGTAGGATGTACTTAAAGGGCGAAGGGGGTGTATTCAGCAATTTCCTAGAGCATTTCCGTGGATAAGTTTTAGAAGTTATGGGCTAAAATTTTTGGCCTGTAAGTGTCAACAACATGACTGAAATCCGCAAGGCCTAATGATATGAAAAGCAACTCAATGTGTCCTTATACCGTAACGTTAAGGGTAGAAATTGAATATAGATGCTTCAACAGATGTGTCAAGAAAGATGGCAGGGCTTGGAGCAGTAATTCGAAATAAAAATGGAAGAATTATGGCAGCAGCTTTAAGCAATTCTTGTTTCCAGGGAGATATTGAATATGTGAAAGCAGAAGCAGTAAAAAATTTTGTTCAAATTACAAGAGGTGGGCTTGACCCCCTCTTATTATAGATGCAGACAAAAAATATTGTCAGACTTATTATGGGTAAAGAATGGGACTAGAAAAGAAATTTATTGGATGATTTCAGAGCTTCAGGAACTCATCAGAGATAGATACTGCTGAAGTGTGTCATATTTCAAGAATTCTGTCATTTAATTCGCCAGAGTTTAGCTAAGCTTGCCTTACAGCACCAAAACTTCGTAACTTGGCTGGAAAATTTTCCAGCAAAGACAGTTGGCTTCTTGTAATCTTTTTTTTATTTAATGGAATCTTCTTTAAAAAAATAAAAAATTTTTTTATATAGACTCTTGTATATAAATTAATATATATAAAATGATGTAAATTGTTATTTTTTTTAATTTCGATAAAAGTATAGAATATGCAGTAATAGTAATAATATGATATTATTACATTATTTTATATAATGAAATTTGTGTCTATAATAGTATTCTAGCCTCACTTCTGGAGTAAAGCTAAAGCCACCTGATGCACCGATTTTCTGAATAAAGTAGGGCTCTTTTACATTGTTGCAGGTGTACTGGGGAATAAGAGATGGATTTAGGTTCGCTTCCTGTTTGTAAAAAGTACTATCCTGGCTTTCAATGCACCACAAATGCGGGTCCCCAGAAAATAGAAATGAAGGGGATGGTTTGCACTAAGCTCACGTGGCCAACATGATCTGCCCTTTTAATTCTTAGAAATAGAACGTTCAGCTTTTTCTTTTGGGTTTCAGCCATTGAACTCGGAATTTTAGGTCCTCCTGTGAGTTGGTCAAAAGAGACGGGGAGAAAGTTTTGCCTTTATAACAGAAGACTATTTAATTACTGCATAGAACCCAATAGTCAGACACTTCAACCGAAGCTAGTAGACTTGAACATATATATTTACTGTTAAGTAGACCAACTCGTTCATCAGGTTTCGACACCTGAACAAACTTTGTCAAACTACTGTGTATCAAAATCGACGCATGTGTTTACAGTGTTCTGCAATGACTGAACACAACTGGCCCTATTATTATCAGCAGTACAATGATGATGAGATTCAAGGTAATACTAAAAGAAAAACTATATTGAATTTGTTGTTCGATTATTTCATGATTATCTCGTAGTACCAGAACCTGTGTTTTGGCAGCAGCAAGTACAAAGTGAAGTTCCCATGTGATGCATAAGGCTGTCTGTTTTTCCTGCGCCTAATTATTATCTTATTTCATAGATGCCATATTACATGGATTTTCAACTCAAGAAGAGCAAGTATACATACATACATACATACATACATATATATATATATATATATATATATATAGAGAGAGAGAGAGAGAGAGAGAGAGCTATAGACTATATTAAAATTAATCACAACTTGAGACTCAAGTCGAGGTTATGCAAATCTGATGCCTGTTTTGGTGAATCCTCAACGCGAAAGCTTCCAGGCCAAAACATAGTTCCTTCAAGAATGAATGGTGCCGAAGGCATCATTCCAAATCCTGCGTTGGCATCATCAAATCTTGCTACCATACTAGGACCTGATTCTCCGCTGGGTTTGCGAACAAGAGAGTGAGGTTGCATGCCGAGTGATCTGAAAGGTGGAGTTGTGAAAGGGAATCCTATTGAATTCATCATCATCCTATAAGAATAAAACCTTCTCGCAGCTCCTCTTTCTCTTTTGTGTGCATTCTGATGGCCACCTAAAGCTTGTGAACTATAAAACTTTCTCGCACAAAAGTTGCATGAGAAAATCTTGTTGCTAGCAACAGGTTTTGCTTGGTGATCACCGTCTTCTCCTGCTGGGAGAGTTTCATCCCTGTTTAGGCCTAAGCTCAGCCAGTCCCCCATGTTATGATCTTCTTCGATTCTGCTTTTGTTTTTGTCGTCAGTTTTTGCTTCAGCATCTTGATTGTTGCATGAAGTCTCACCAGATTCTTCCTCCTGGTAAGTCATAGTACCAGGACAGAACATAATCACCCCTCTGAATTCTGAAGAGAGCAGTTTATGCTATACAGGGTTGCTATGGAGCTGGTCTTAAATAGGGATAGATCAGATCAGTTGGGAGAAAAAGTATCGAAGAGGGAAATGAGTGGCATATTGTATTATTAAAATTAAAACTATTCAATTGTAACTAGTGTTCCCATGAAGTGATGCTTGAACATGCAAGGGGAAAATGCTTATGTCAACTAATAGTTTTTGTCTTGTCAAACTTAGGATTCCTTGCTCATTTCTTTTCACCTTTTCCCAAACACATACTAAAGCAATCAAATACATGATTCTATTTGCTTGACTGATCAATAACAGAGGCTTTACTTTCTAGTCTTTTATCTTTTTCTCAACTGATAACAGCAGCTTAGCTAACAATAATGAAATTAACATTAAACAGTAATAACTAGATATTGTGAGCAGTTAATTTCCTCACATTATGTAATAAAAGACACTAATGGTAATTCAGTCTCTGTTACATATCTAATGCTAGTTCAGTCTTTCTAATGAACTCATAATAGGTTATAGACAAATCCCTTCGATAAACTAAATTTCCATTTAACGATGGAAAAAAATGCATCAAATAAATCACCGAAGTAATAATGAGAAGGTCCCGAGCATCATATGCTCTATCATTTATCCCAGACCAGAGTGTTCGATCTCCCATGCAGGATTTTGCAAAACATGGACCACTCTTTGCATGTGCCTCACAGTATTGATCTTCCAAAGGTTATGTTTTCTTATTTTTATATTAGTATATTACAAACAGTAAAATTGATTATGTTCACACCTTAAAAAAGGTCTTTGAAAGATAGATATGATTCGATACAGAATGTATCAGAAGTGGACCATTTTTACTGTAAAAAAGGATGGCCTTAAAACCTCACTAATTCTCAGAGCAACAGCTCTCATCAGTCATCTCCGCTACTTTTTGCAAATTACTAGCGGTAAGCTTCCCAAGGAGATTAAACTCTAATTCTAGATCGTATTATTTGAGGAGTTTTCAGAGAGGGTCCAGACGGTTGACTGACAATAATGTTGATGAAAAAGCAGCAGAGTAGTGGGGCTGTCTAATTTTTTTTTTTTTATAATTTTCTGTGTCTTTTCCTCAAAAACAAGAGGATCTATGTGGGTGTTTTCATTTCATTTCGAGAAGTGGGCAGTGTATATGCACAGTAAGAGTCAAAGAGATATGCATTGAGAACCACTTGTGGTTATTCTCGGAATCTTTTCTGCTCTAATAATACTTTCAAATTAGAAAAGGCTCAGTTTCCCCACAATGGGGATGGTAATGAAAGCAGCTTTGATGCTGAAGCTTCTTTCAGATAAAATAAAATAAAATAAAATAACTTTGGTACTGGAAAGCTGAGTCAGATCTTCTACGCCTGACTTGTCTTATCAGTTAGTTTCTTATTACAAGCCAAATTGCTAGCAAACGGAGTGGCAAATGAATATGCAAAATTATAAATGCATAAACAATAACTAGAATTTCATACCAATCTGCATATGCTAAACAAATAAATAGCGTATTTCAGTAGTCTTGGAAATGATTAAAATACCTTAAAAGAGTAGAGTAGGTACCAAATCGTTCATATACTAATACTTGGGGCAATCCATCCGAGGACTGCCCTGTTTTCTTTTCAAGAAATAGCCAAAATATGATTGTTTTCTCCGGAGTCTGGACAACAGCTAATGAACTATCTTGTCTAATAGCAATGATAATCAACAACTGTGCCTGAATTTTCTTTGCTTCATTATATCATGAACTGAACTTAGAGATGGTTGAACCTTTACCATATATTACCATGAGTATAAGAACATAATTAAAAACGTAAATATGTTAATAAATTCAACTCATGAAGAAGCTAGATAATTACTAAAGGATGCATATCCAGTCACAGTCTTATCTGGGTATCAAATTAAAGCATTTGCATGAATGTCATGGAAATATTGATTCTGATAATGGAGAATGCCTTTACCCACAAAATAGAAGTCAAAAAAAGAAGAAAAATTAGAGAATGGATATATAAAAGAGATGTCAATAGAGGGTGTGGGGGGGGGGGGGAGGCCTTTCTTGTTGTACACCCCGATTTAATTTTGATTCCCACTCCTTATCTCATTCTTCAATAAAATATAATAGAACGTCAATGGAAAATTCCTGTATAACAAATAGATTTCCCATCCTCACTTAATTTTTTTCATTTTCTTATTTATTTATACTAAATATTAACTAAAAATGCATTAATATATTATACTATTATTCTTATATAACACTTATATTAAAAATACAAACTTAACTATTTGATAGGATAAAAAAATTATAAATTATAAAATTTTTTATTTAAATATTGTATGCATATATATGTATATATTAAAAATAATATATATATATATATATATATATATGGGGAATGAGGTGAGGATAAGATGGAGAGTATTAAACCTTTCTGTACCCTATAAACAATACGAGAATTACTGTCCGTTTAGTTTGACTTTTTCGTTAACCAAAAGGATTTTTTTAATAATAAGCACTATTTTTAAATTTTTTTAACGTCGTTTAATTGGTACTGAAGAAAAGTTTTTGAAAATTAAAAAAACTATTTTTTTATTAGAAAAAACCCAAAATTTGAGTTTCTAGTAGTAAAACTTCTTCAATTTTTTAAAAAAACAGAATTGTTTAAAATATCTTTATTTTATTTTAAAAATTTACATTGTTTCTTCAAAATAAAATATTAAAAATTTATCTGTTAAAATAATTACTCAAAATTTTTAAAAAATTTTATGTAACAATCAAACAATTAATAAATTTTTGTTAATAACTCTATTTACAAAAATTTTGTGGATAAAAGGTCTACTCCCAAAAACTCTATTTGAAAAATTATACCAAACGGACTCTTAATCTCCCTTTATTTCTCGCCTCATTCCCCATTATATCATCTCAATTTTATCCAATTTAAAATAGATTCCTATGAGGTCCTAAAGCCACGAGAGATTTTGCCATTCCTAAGCCCAAGTTACACTTATTTTTTCAAAGCATGCTTTAATATAATAATTTCTAGGTAATGCCTCCTAAAATGGCATTATAGACAAGAATAGAAAAGAAGTTGGGCAATGTGAATTGGCAAATTTACAATAGTAACCACGGTACACTCTCCATTTTCGTAATTAACCGCTGTTGAAAAATACTTTCAAAAATTACCAACTCATAATTTTATAGACAAAATTGTCCCCTCACCAAATTTTTACTTGCCTCAATCTTCTTTTTTCTTCTTATTCTTTCTTTCTTTCTTCCGTCTTTTTTCTTTCTTTTAGATTTCCTTAACTTTCTTCTTAATTTCTCTAACTTTCTTCTTTTGTCTTATTACATGAATATCCCTTGAACTTGTTTACTTTCAAAAATTTAACTCTGTTATAAATTTAAGAAAAATCACAAGCAGAAGGGAAATCAAGTGCATTAGTGTTTAAAGTTTAGAAAACCTAAAAAATCAAATTTGTTAAAAATGTGGCATGATTTTTTAGTGTTTGTGCATAAAAAATTGTCAATATAAGTGTATTTGAGTGTGTTTGGTGTAATGGCTGGATACAAAAACTAAGGAAAAAGACGAACTGAACGAAACTGCACATTTTGAAAATATCAAAAGTGCAGTTTCCAACACGCAATATAGAATCAACATACTCGAAACTATACTTTTGAACATATTATTTTTAATATGTAGTTTCGAACACATTAATTCCATGTTGCATGCTTGAAATTATACTTTCAATTTTTCCACAATACACTATCAAGATAAAAATCGAAAATACAGTTTTAAGAAACAATATGCTCGAAAGTGTAGTTTTGAGCATGTTGATTCTATACTGCATACTCAAAACTACACTTTTGATTTTTTTAAAATATGTAATTTCATGTAATTCGTTTTTTTTCTCAATTTTTTCACTCAACCATTACGTTAAACACACTCCAATATATAATACACACTCCTTTTGACAATTTTTATTATTATATTATCTAATTATGCACAAATACTTAAAGAAGGAAAGAAAAAAAAAAGAAAGAAAGAAAGAAGAAGGAAAAACGATGAAGAATAAAGGTTTAAGTTTTTGGTCATAGGAGTAAATTTATCCGAAAAATTTTTACTTGGTCACTTTTGGAATGAATTATGAATAGTAGTTATTTAAAACATCCCAAGTCAATAGTGGTTATTTAAGTAAATTTCCCATGTTAATTCTGAAATGTTCTGAGGATTGACTTTACCAAGTTGATGTTGGTGACGGATTGTGGGAATAAGACGCAAGTTTTGTGACACATCCACGTGGGAAAATGACCCTAATGCTATTGCCATCATTTTTGTTCTCATTCATCGCTCAATTCTTCTTAACAGACAAAGAGGCTCTGAATTTTCACTTTTCTTGTTCGGTAACAAAATGTGTAAATCTTGCAAGTTGGTACTTTAGCTTTCATTACAATACAATGCAAGTAATGAAGACGTATCTCTCAATTCAATTTTATGGCTAGTTCCTCAAGGAATGCCCAATGCCAAACTCATTATTCTCTTCGTTCTATCGAGTATATAACTTGTTGATAGTTATAAAATTCAACCACCCAATTGGAACTTCTATACTTCAAATACATAAACGAAGCAATTTGAAACCATTACATATCTGAACTCTCTAAAGATGACCGAACGACCGTAAATTTGGAATTTAAGAAAGTGGGGTTCTCATAATGAGCCAAGGTCGTTGCAATTTATGAGAAGCCCAATTGTCCCAAATCTTAAAAGAATGGCTGAAAATTAAACAGGAAACGTATTGTTTCCTACCCATAGACTCAGAATTAGATTGGGTGAGAGACGCGTCGCCTGATAAAGACCAATATACTGTTGCACCATGTGGAGGAATAGACACACAGTACAGATTTGAATGGTGCGGGGCAGATTGCCGGGCACGGTTCTAACACCGGCATGTGCCCAAGCATCTAACACTTGAATGAGCATTAGCTTAGATTTGAACCCACATTATGACTGGCATTCATGATAGTTTTTGAACCATAACTACATTCTTAACATGCGTTCATTTAGTTGTTACAAGTAGTTTCTTTATTGGAGTGATTGAGATTCTCCCAACTAAAGCATAACCAGGAAGAAAGAGCTAATAGAAGCATATTCTAATGAAAAAAAACCTAAGATTTAACGTTTTATCCGAAGACGTGGCACATGAGAAAGCAGGAATGGTCCTTTTCATTTTCCTAGATGGTCTCCAGTTACTGTAAGACCGTTTGTCCATAAGGGGGAGCAGTTTTGACATTTCTCCGAGCATCTTCTGAACAAAATCCATAATGATTCCTGGAATGAATCCATCCTTCACAAACCATCGTCTCACCAACATTAAGCATCATTTCTTTCATTCATGGCTGGATTTACAGTCAGGTGCTCATATCAACATATAAAGTCCCATTTGTCAATTAGTCAACACAATGAATGACTTATGAGCTGAATTTCTGTTACTCCAATGCCCTTGTATAGAAGTGAGGTATACAACAAGTGAATGATTAGTGCAAAAGCCAAACCTAATGATAGCTAACAAACTTGGTAGGAGATCAAACCACTTCTTCAGTGACTTATGGTGTTAACCAGGCCTAAACATATATTCTAACTTCCACCGTCAGTACAAATCCAGCCAAAAAAAGGGCTCAAATATAGAATTTAAAGTACACATATATGGGAATTGTAAAAACACATAATATGGTTTTGCAGTAAGCCTATGCCAGTTCACTGGCTTATATAAAGAACAGTTCCTGAAAATACATATCTAGTCAATTAACGTTCTCAAATTACTTCTCACAATCTCCCAGAGAGAAGAATACTTCCAAATAAACTGCAAGAAAAAATAGAATTGACGTGCCTTTTACTTCAAAAGACAATCTCCACCTGACGTACTTCAAATCCCATATAATGTTGCACATATTTGCTAAGCCAACAGTTTAGTTAAGTACCTAGAATACACAGCAACAGCCATAATTAGTTCAACTTAGAAACTCCAATATTATTGTCATGACACAAATGAAAAAAACAAAATAATGGTTAAAGATCATGCAACAACCGGTAGCAGAAATCAACCTGAATTCAATTCTGAAAACCATTAGAAAACATGCTCCTAGTTGATTTTGAGAACTCATTTCAAATCAATTGAAGGTCCAGCAAGCTTCATGTAAAGGTTCAAGGGGAAATGAAACAAGGCATATTCATATTACTGGAAACAGCTCACTTCTGGAAACTTACAAGACTAAATTTTCCCAAAAGTAGTAAGTTCACTACTAGCGTAGAAGACTAAAAATCCATGAATTATTCCACTTCTGATAATAACTTGTGAGTGGGCTAATAACCCAAGATTTCAGACCATGATTCAGTCACTTTGAGAAAGATTCGTGCAAAATGAAGATGATAAATGCAATCATCTACAACATTCTAATGGCCTTGTCCAACACCTTGTTAATTTTTACCTGTCACCCCAAAAAAGGAATAAGAAAAATACTGCCTACTAGATGTAGATAATGGCAGCTTCAGTTTAGACCACATATAGGTGGTTCTAGGCATTCAGCATCTGAAGACTTGGTACATCTACGAGGTTGCACCACATGTCAACCCAAGAAGCAACTACCTCCTTGGAACTAATGGCGATAAAATTTTCAAGATTACAGCCTACTAAAACAGTTTTATATTCCGTCACAACATAATCTCTCTTTACTAAAGAGTTCAATCAATAATTTTGAGTTGCATCCTTTATATTTGTTGATGCATCTATTTCAGGACGCTATGATTCTTAATTGCTTGTTGGCCTATAACTCAGAAGCATGCAACCATAGCCTGAGGTACTGAAATGTTCGTGCAATCAGGTACAGGCCAAAACTGAGTTTTCTAGGGAATGAAAAAGGAAAAACTCTTGTCAAAATTTTATATTCATAAAATATCATAACAATCCACTAGTGTGTTCAAGCAACTAGGACAGCAATGAGTAAAATGGCTTGTTGAGTTGAAAGAAGTGACTTATGACTTTTATGCAACTAAAATAATCAGAAATATAACTATTCATGGGTCATGGTAAGAGGATTCTAAACAGTCACCCATATGCTCTTCTATAAAATTGGTCAATGTACTTGAAAGTAACATGAAGTTTCAAGCAGACTGCTAGCTGTTGAAACTCCATAGCCAAAGAAATAGCTCCCAAAATGAGGAGTTATAAAAGCAAGAAAACCAACCAATTGTCTTAACAAGATGCTTGAGTAAGGCACTAAGATACAAAGCTTCCATTCTTTTATACGCAATTTTACATGCTACAGCTTTTAAACATTTGCAACTGCCAGTGGCATTCTCCATAAAGCACATACAGAATATTACAAAGAAGAAATGAATACTACTCAAGGGACATCATATGTCCTAAGAATGTGCAAGAAATCCTCTCCCTAACATCCAAACCATGCAATGTTAAAAATATGGGAGTAAAAAGTTTGTATTGAGTGCCTGTAGATGAAATTGTGATAAATGATTAACAAAGTGGACACATGGATACATTTTAAGATTATTAATCCTTATGATAATATTCTTAGACCTAAACATAAAAGCCTAAAAGTTAACAACCAACGTTTTGTGAGGTCTAGAACAAAATAAATAAATAAATAAAATGGCATGAAACTTAACCAAAACAACTTAAACTAATGAACTCTAATGGCTGAATTCAAACCTCCAGTCCAAGAGGTTTTACCCATTGCACCAAACTGGCACTCACAACTCTACTTTCGACTAAAACTTTAAACAGAATAGGGGAAAAAAGAAGAAACCAAAAAGATTTAAGCAACTAAAAAGCAGTAATTCAGAAAGACGAATAAGCTAATAACAGGTTGCCTTAAAATAAATAAAAATTACGTCAGAAAGAAAGAAAAGCAAATACTAGGTACCCTGGGACAACTCGCAACAAGCACGAACTTCGACAGAGAGATGAGAGGTAAGCCGAGTGGCTGCAACCACGCTGTGGAACGGCATAAGAGACTGGGTGCATCCTAAGGCTCCAATAGGCCTGTCAATACGAAATAAAAAATTGTTACATTAAAATGCTAACACAAATAGTCAAATATACAAATAAAGTGTTTTTTAAGCATGTGATTGTTTGTTATCATATTAGGGGTGGGAGTACCTGGTGTGGAGTGAGAGCAGGGGTCGGCGAGAGTGGAGGCGGTTAGCGTGGAGGAGTGGTGATGACGTCGATGTTGATGATGATCTGATTGACGATGATCTAGCGGTGGACATCAACGTCCTTCGTAAGGATCCGCATCGCCAAGCCATTTTCAGTCCGTCGTCTCTCACTTCAAACAATAAAATCTTGGCCGAGGATGGGAAGGGTGTATGGAAATGTATTTAAACCCTGTCGGATACGGCAGCGTTTTACTTGTATTCAATAGCCGATTTAAACGGGTCTAGCGGGTCGGATATGGTGAGACTTAAGACCCAAATGCACTTGCTATGTGATGGGTAATATTACAAGCTGCCCTCTTGTCTTAATATATTTTAGGGCTAACGGATTGCAATCTAATTATCATAATGAATGGTTAACTTGACGATCACATCACATAAGATATCAAATTAAGATGTAGGGTTATAATATTAAAACCGGGAGTTAAAATACTGCAGAGGTCGAAATTTTTCATGTGTTTGCTAGAAATTGTATCTTTTTTTGTCCCTATTATTACAATGAGCCATTATGAACAAACTATATATTCCTGATTAAGTAAAAGATACTCAATGATTATAAAAATTGAAAGGAGGTGAATACTTTATCACTAGCCTATTAGTGGTAGTGAATGCTCGAAACTCAATAAAAGTTAACAATAGAATGATAAAAATTAGGTATCTTCAACAAAATATGCATTACTACACATGAAATGGGGAAATTTTGGACAGTTATTTTTATGAGGATGAGAAGTAAATATGAAGGCGATATCCATCACAAACTAATGCTTCTTTAAAAAGTTTAAACTCTTCTCACTGCTGCCGAAAATTGTATACAACCACATGACGAAAATCATAGACATAATACCATAGGAGTATCAAGTCTCCACGTCTTTTATTAATTACGTTAATATTAAGAATTCAAAAGATACATCAAATGAAATCTGACAAAGGGGAATTCAAAACAGCATCAGGAACTCTTGCTGAATTTACAACCAGACAACCTTTCTGACTCGTATAGTATATGGTTTATAAGTCCCCTTGCAGCACTGCACATCAGAAAGACATATTCAACATGATGTCAGCTGCAAATTTAGACTCAAAAGAAAGAAATGATTTGATGACAAATATGCATGCCTCAATGCAGCTGTTTAATTTAACCCAAAAAGTGGAACAAGGGGAAGGTAAAGGACAAATAAGTAGTCAAGGATCAAGTGCGAAGAAGAACGGGTGTTGGCTTGATACATGGATCTGTACACTTATAATCATTAGAAACAGAACAAGCTGAAGCTTACTCATCCTTCAACTTTTGAATCTTCTCTGGATCAGTCTCATGCATATTCTTTCTAAATTGCTGCCTAACCATACCAACAAGAAGCTCTGTATTGTGTTTCTGCATTATAATTGAACGAGCACTGGAATTAATTTTTAAATTCCTTATGAGTCTAGAGAAATAATTAAAACTGCCAGCAAAGATTACAAAGTAAGCAGATAAAACACCAATATGCTAACAGAACTAGGAACAGAGAAAATAACCTCAGCCAAGGAAGGCAGCATCACCATAGGGGAAGTATGCCAAAAATTTAAGGCATGGACTCATATCTCCTTACAATATTTCAAAATTAAAACTTGCAACTCAGTAAATAGTATTTAACCCTTTATTTGAACTAACACAAATAAAATTTCCATTTGAGTATGAGATTTAAGATAACATGAATCACAGGCCACAAATTTACTGTGGCCTCGTAAAAATCGTTTAGTTACCACTCACACGTTACCTAACAATTAATTTCTGCCACTGCATTCTTCAGGCCCAAAAATTTCTGAATGACCCTGTCTATAAATGACTTAAAAGCACAAAAACTACAACATCTAACCCTAGAACACTTCCACTGGGGATAAATGTTATCCCCTCCTTATCCAACCAGTTTCTTATACATTTCAAATTTGGATGTTTGCTTCCATACTTGGTGGCAAATTCAGCTGTTATACATAGACCGACAGGTTTATCAACATATTGAATTGCGAAGTTTCATATTTGCCATAATTCTTGGAAATTAACTTTGGCCTTAAGCTATTTGCATAATCACTTCTTAAAAGAGCTCAGCATTCATATTGTTAGCCAGCATGCACAAATGATCTATAAGTTAAAAAGAAAGCATAATTTGCAAAAGCTCATTATTACATGCTCACCAACTGTTCTACCAAATTCAGTGTCAGGCTATCACCATCTCTGCCCAATACCTAGTGCTTTAAGGAATCACTCAGAGGTGCTTTTCCAATCAAATCAAGCGCAGATTTATATTCATTTTCAGTTAGAGATTTTCCAGTCGGCAAATCTAATTCATCAAAAGCATATACATCCTAACTATGAATTACTATAACCACATACAATACATTACTGAGCATCCCTAAAATAAGGGTTTAGTTTATAACCAAAAATGTAAAACCATACTACTAATATCAAGAAAACAGGGAGAAAATGGGTGTACCTGATGGCCAACGTATTTAGCTCTTCGAAGGCACTCTCGATAAAGCTGAAATTCGAAGTAGTAACTAGAATTAAAAAAAGTTTCCCAGATTTTAACTATAAATATGATGCGGTGTAATTGTAAAATTGCAGGAATTTGTAGATACTTAACTCTAATCACATTGTTGGCGAGTTCTGGAGGCAAAGCTGTTTGGAGAGACGGCATGTTTTTCCGATTTTTATTTAGTTCGTTCTCTAAAAATTGAGCTGAGAGAAACAGTTCAAATCATCACTGTTAGATTAAGAAATGAATTAAAGAAGATGAAGAAGCAGATCGAACCTGAGAGTCTCTACGCGGCAGCTCACAGTCGGCGGTTGGCGAAGGGGAGATGAGGCGTGTGCTGTGCGGGGACTAGACTGTAAAACTGACGTAATTTGACAAAATAACACAATTTGCTTTCACTTAATGAAAATTAACATAAAATCATAAAATCTGAAATCTAAGACCAAATGAAAGTTGAAATGCCGCAAATCCCCTTAAACGTCCTTTACGAGGACAGGTTATAGATGATTGATGGCGCCAGAACTTTTGAATGCCCGTTAACGATAATTATGTCGTCTACCTCTCTGTTCACCACTCCACCATCACCACTACCGCACACGAAAATCCACCGCCTTCCGCCACCAAACAAACTGGCCGTCATAATATCTAACTCCAAATCAATAGGTCAGCTCCTCAAAATCCACGCCGTTCTCTACCGCCAGAACCTCTACAACGATCCCCTCCTCAACTTCCATCTCCTCCGCGCTTACTCCTCTCTCAACCACCTAAACTTCTCTGTCACTCTCTTTAACCAAACCCATAACAAGAATATTTTCCTGTACACAGCAATCATTCACTGTCATGCTCGACACAATTACTATGAACAAGCCCTTCTCTACTACTCACAGATGCTGACTGACGACATTGAACCGAATGCGTTCTCTTTTTCATCAGTACTAAAATCTTGTCCGTTAAAATCCGGAAAAGCACTTCACTCGCAGACGATAAAGTTTGATTTAGATAAGGATTTATATGTCAGGACTAGTCTAGTGGATGTCTATGCAAGAGGAGGTGATGTTTCGTCCGCGAAGAAACTGTTCGAAACTATGCCTCAAAGGAGTTTGGTTTCTTTAACAACGATGATGACCTGTTATGCAAAACATGGAGAGCTCGCTGCAGCGAGAGTGTTGTTTGATGAGACAGAACAGAAGGATGTTGTTTGTTGGAACGTGATGATTGATGGGTATGTGCAACACGGGTTGCCTAATGAGGCTTTGGTGTTGTTTCGGCAAATGTTGGCGAAGAAAGTTAGGCCTACTGAAGTGACTCTAGTGGCTGTGTTATCTGCTTGCAGACAGATTGGTGCTTTGGAGTCTGGTAGGTGGGTTCATTCGTATATAGAGAATACTGGGATTAAGATTAATGTTCAAGTGGCTACCTCTTTGATTGATATGTATAGTAAATGTGGTAGTTTGGAGGATTCACGTCTGGTTTTTGATAAGGTTAATGATAAGGATGTCATTGCATGGAATTCGATGATTGTCGGGTATGCAATGCATGGATTTAGTATAGATGCTTTGCAGCTGTTTAATGAAATGTGCAGGGTTGGATTAAAGCCTACTGATATAACTTTTATTGGTATATTGAATGCTTGCGCTCACGCTGGTTTGGTTGATGAGGGATGGAGGTTTTTCAATTCAATGAGAGAGAAGTATGCTATTGAACCAAAGGTTGAACATTATGGTTGTATGGTTGATCTCCTTAGCCGTGCTGGGCAACTAGAAGAAGCATACGAACTTGTTGCTAATATGGAGATTGAACCCGATTTGGTTTTGTGGGGAAGTTTGCTTGGAGCTTGTAGGCTTCACGGTAATGCTGAGTTAGGAGAGAAAATTGCAGAGTATCTTGTTAGCCAGAATCTTGCGAATTCAGGGACTTATATTCTTCTTTCAAACATTTTTGCTGCGAAGGGTGACTGGAATGCAGTGGCAAGGGTGAGAACCTTGATGAAGGAGAACAGAATGCGGAAAGAACCTGGTTGTAGCTCCATTGAAGTAAATAACAAAGTACATGAGTTTCTTGCTGGAGATTTGAGGCATCCAAATAGCAAAGAAATCTATATGATGTTGGAAGAGATCAATGGTTGGCTTAAGGCACAGAATTACATCCCCCAGACGGACATAGTGCTGCACGATGTTGGAGAATGCCAGAAACAGCAAACCCTTGCAGTTCACAGCGAGAAACTGGCCATTGCTTTTGGACTTATTAGCACTAAACCAGGTACTACAATCAAGATTGTGAAGAACCTCCGGGTTTGTTTAGATTGTCATGCTGTTATGAAACTGATTTCTAAGATCACTGGACGTAACATCGTCATGAGAGATCGGAACCGATTTCACCACTTTGTTAATGGTTCATGCTCTTGTGGAGATTATTGGTGAGTTATGATTATGTAATTTTTCCGTTTTCTGATTTCACCACTTTGTGAATGGTTCATGCTCTTGTGGAGATTATTGGTGAATTATAGTTCTGTAATTTCCCTTTTTTTTTTTTTTGTAATTCTCCACGTAATGATGGGTATATTAGATGTTGTCGACTTCAACCAAATGATGACCCTCGGCAGGATTCATAACTTGCAACCAATTGATATCATTCAAAATAAAATAAACGGGCTACGGCAACCTCTACCATAATACTAATGATAATGACATCCGGGTCATAATGTACGGAATGAACACAAGTAATTCTGTACAAGATAGTAACCAATTCATCTGCTACAAGGAAATATCTCGTTGACAAATTAAGTTAGAAATGTAACTTACAACAGATTAGAATAATTTTTCAATATTAAAAGCCTACATCTAATCTACTGAGGAAATGTCAAACTTACCTCATTACATTACACCTTTTGCTTAAAAAAACTTCTCTGACTGAATTTTAATTAGTCTAAGGAAATAGCTTCCCATATTTCCCACAAGCTTGGAGGATATCTGAGTCCCAATTCCCAATATCACAGGGAGCTTCCTGTAGTCCTCACATACGGAAATCCAAAACACAAACCGTGTTGTTGGCAAAACAGGCAGCTATCTTGTCACCTTCCTTATTCCAACATACTTCAAATATACCACCATTGCCGGTGTATGTCTTCACAATCTTTCCTTCCTTCAATGACCAGATGTGCATAGATTTATCAAGAGAGCCACTGGCTAAATACTGCCCATTTGGGCTAAAAGCAACCGAGTACACAGGATCCCTGATGAGATAATAATCAGTCACTTGTTAAATATAACCACGATCATCAATATGCTAAAACACTAGCATTTGCAAACAAAACCAGCAGATACTATCCAGTTGACCAAACACATTCTACACAAGGTGCATGGATAGGGCTGTGCATTAAAAAAGAAGAAAAAAGATTTCAGGATCTCCTAAAAGAATGACTAGTACAAGGTAATAACAACAACTAACGCATGCAAAGGTAGTACCCAAAAGTTAAAAGAAAAAGAACTAGACAGAAAAAAAAATCCAGACATGAGATTAAAAAAATGTCCGCTGCATAGGCAATCAAATCTCAGGCTGAAAGATCCAATAAAACTACATTCTCAAGTACTGATCTTATTTAGTCACTCCAAAGATAAGTTCACGCACCTGTGTCCATTCAAGCTGTAGAGGAGTTTCCCTAATTCTACATCCCATAGCTTTACTGTCGAGTCAAATGATGCACTTCAAAAAATTGAAAAAAAATGCAATGTAAGCAATACAATAAGAAATAAAAAAATGTAACAGAAAGATAGATTGTGAAAGGTCTAATCATAAATGTTAACATTTTTCAAATAACAGAAAAGTGGAGTGCTATAAACAGTTTTAACATCTTGACACTGCAAGGCCTCCCTTCACCCTAAAATAAAATAAAGCATGCATTAGAAACCCATTCACTCCTGCTTTTTTGATATTTTGACACACATGCAGATGGGATTCGAAAAACTATAACAATACTGTGCAATTTACACAATTGAGACTAATTTAAGAAATGGAAATGAACAATAACTAATCAAGCTTTTTATAAGATCAATCTACAGTACAATGTAAAATTACAATTTTAACAATTCCAAATGTCGTAATGATGTCAAATGTAGTAGCAGTCAACTAGCTTGGCTCTGTATAAATCTAAGATCAAAATTTGTGTTTCCTAAACTGAAAAAGAATGACATAGTTGCAGAACTACTAAACAGATTCCAGAACAACTTCAGTCTGAAATCTATATAAACAAATGCACAAAATAAAAAGGTAGAATTTCACCTTGCCAGAACCAATTGCTGGTTAGGATTATTTGTCCCCGGTCCTGTGGGACTCCATCTAATAGTATATATCTCCTGCAACACAATTATCCAATAACTGAATCAATAAAAGAACATTATTCATGCGCGTGCATGAGCAATGAAAAAAATTCCAAGGAAATGACAAGCAGACAATACCTTAGAATGCTCTCTCAAATCATGAACATACTTGTCCTGCTTCATATTCCATATCTGAACCAAGACGTTGTGATTTACCAACCCAGTAAAAATAACAAATTATACAATACTAGAAAGAGAAAAGACAATTTGTGCACAACAGGATCATTGAGTAGTGGAGCCAAAGGACACAATGCAACATGTCTCACCTATACAAAAACTGAAAAATGGAGCAACTAATTAAGTGATCAGAAATGAACTACCTCGTGTTATGAAAATGCAAATCATTAGTTAATGAGGACAGGTAGAAAATAACCTTTGCACTGATGTCATCCGAGCATGAGGCCAACAACAAACCTGTTGGATCCCATTTGACACAATTAACCTCACCCTGAAATTGCACAAAGCTCAAAAGATCAGCTTTAAAGAACTTCACATAATTCCTTAACCCAGTAAGCATTGTTTAGCTAACAATGGTATCCAAGCATTCAAAATTATTGCAGCTTAATAACAGTATTACCACCAAAGAATTGATCCAGGCAAGCCTTTCCACTTGCCCAACCAAGATCAAATCCATACACCTTCAGTAAGCAAAAATGCTCTCGAAAAAGGCTGGCACAATCCAATATAATTTCTTTTATCATTTTTGTTCTGCTAGCAACATCGATACACCCAGGCAACAGTAGGCACTCATGAGAAATTGTATAATCAATAGAAAAAGCTCAATCTAATTGTAACTGAATAGGCTTCCAATTAGACCTCCATGCCAGCCTACCTCAATTTTCCTAGCAAACATTAACTTACTACATTGACACATGAACAAAAACTTATATTCCTTCTTTCCTTTTTCTCTTTCCATCTTTTTTTATTTCTCTTTGGTAAATAAAGACAAAAACCTGTATTGATTGCAAGGAGATTGGCAAAGAAGCCATGCAAAATGGGAAGCACCCCTGAAAAATGGCTCAAGCATACAATACATAATATTGTCTTTTAATTTATTAATATCAAGAGATTGGCAGCTCAGCAGGTTATCCTTAACCACTGGGGTTGCTTTTGGGTACTTAATTTCAAATTTGATCATGCACCATCTTTGGATTGCATAAGCTGAAATTTCACACAACTCAAACCCACAAAGTTGACAACTCTACTGAAGGAAAACAGCAGAATAGACTACTGTACCGCTGCAGCCAAGAAATTGCACAGTAAGACAAAATGATGAGGGTTAGAATGCAAGATCGAACCTGATGCCCTGCAAAAGTTTTAATTGGGCGGGTTTCCCCAATTTTACAGACATATATCATGTTGTCTGTGGAGCTCGTAGCAAATGAAACATTATTGCGCCAGTCAACATCAAGCGTTGGACCTAAAAATCAGAAACATGAAGTTTTAGCACCCAACAAAAAGGAGTATAATGCAGACACATCATGGATTCTCAAAGTCAGTCAAATATGGTACCTGAATGAAATTCAAATTGCTGTTTCCATTCCTCTGCCTTCACATCCCATACAATTGCAGTTTTATCACAGCTTCCAGTGAGAAGATAATCACCTTTCTTGTTCCACTTCAGAGAAAATATGGGTCCTTTATGTTTACTCAAAGTACTCCTCAGTTCTCCTGGACCAATAGAAGAGCCAACACATTAAGAGGAGCTGCAGAAATTCTAAAATACAGAAAGAGACTAAATGAAAAGCAAGATTGATATGAGTACGGAATTCAAAAGATAAACAAATCTTTTATTGTTATGGTCAAAAGTAAGGCCTTAACATGCAGGAGGATCCAGGGTAGATAAAGGATAATGGAAGGAGAAAACAGTATGCTTTCTCCCACATATTTGGTAGGTAGGTGGAAAAATGTAGTGATTGGGCAAACTTGTAAGCTACTGAATTATCTATGCTTCTCTGATTTCCAACCGTCTTTCACATAAAATCTGACTGGAGAAAACATGAGGTTACAAATGGAATATAAATGAAACCACAATCTGCTTTAGGACCTAGCAGACACTCAATTGCTTTTCTTCAGCACTACAAAACTATATTATTTTATAAGTTACAACAATCCCAAACTGACCCATAATGCTTGAAGCTAAGATCCCTTCCCAATTAAAAATGATAACAATGACTTAACCATCGTGCTAAGACCACAGTGACCAATAGCATAGCAGCTATAGAAATCCTTATAATAAGGAAGAAAAAATTATCATATATTATGATATAACTACAACAGGAAGCTAGAGCATTCTAAATTAAATAATATTGCACCAAGGCTACAACATATACTTTAACTGGCTAATCCAATTTTTGCATGAGTTAAATCTACCCTTCTTAGAGGATCTTTTATCAACCAATTCTGCTAACTGATTGAAAAATTCTATGCAGAAGAATGTTTAAACAAAAAGGAAGAAGAAAGAAAAATATTAGGAAAAGAAGTAGCTGTATAGGTCGACAAAAAATCTTACCATTTGTACTCCATATTCTTGCATGACCATCGTATGAACCTGTTGCAAGCAAAGTCCCCTCACCCTGCATTCAGGCAGACAAAAAAAAAAATTGTAGTTCTTCCACTGCAAAGCAACGCAACAAAAAACCACATAGGCAGGCATCTAAGGCACCATTAAGATAGAAACTTGAAACAATTGTTTAAAAAAAAAAAGAAAAAGATATCAAATTTTGATCGTGCAGTAACTGCTTCCAAGGAAAACATAAAGCTGTTACAGTTGATTGTGAAAATTTTGCCTATTGTCAAAAAATTATCATCACTATCAACTAAACACAGAGGTGGCAACATCACACAAAACTATCCCAACGATGTCATTGGCATCCCTTCCTTCACCATCAAGACCATTAGCTCCAGTGCAGCACTTTTGTCTGTGCCAACACAACTTTCGCTGCTCCAAATCCACAGCTGACAACCTAATTCCCTGGGCAACCCAGAAGATTTGGTTGACTGCATATTCTGATAAAAGCTCCATACAGTCATAACAAACTTCAGCCCCAAAAACAACCAACAACTACTGTACCATTACAGCTGATGGTGGTGGTGGTCAAAGTGGGGGGTAGAAACTGCAGCAATGGCAATTGAGGAGGAACTCATGACACCATTCTTGGATAGTGCTAATGGTAATCGTAACTATCTGATGGTTCGCAGTGGTTCAATGGAACTAGTGGTAATGATGGTTACAAGGTTAAAAGCAATGGTGGTGATAGTGGCCAGTGCAGGTGGAGCAGGGGCTAGTCTGTAGGAAAATAAACTAAAAATCTCAATAGCTGAAATGACTGTACTTACAAACACTTAAAAAGTTAAGTGCCTCAAAATAATGCATGATCAAGCACAATTAAGATCACTAAGCTGAAATTTAGCTTTCAACAAGTAATTTAGTTATCAACCACTAACACTGCAGCGGTAACTTCTATGTAGACCCTTTTAGACTTAAAATTGGGTGGAAAGTTGAGCAATAGGATTTTTTAAGCATGGTGCTATCATGACATAGTACAGTAATCCAACTTCCCACAAGAAAATGGAATTACTGTAAACCAGCCTAATTCTTGATGGTTTTGTTGATATTTGGTTCATTAAGCCTAGCAACTTCAAATGTTTTTTAAGTAGATACATTTCTTATTTTATCAGAAATCATCGAATAAACTTCCTAATTATGCTTTAGACAAAGGCCAATTCAACCGCAAATGCTTCTAGACAAAAACTTACAGCATAGTTAAAGTAAAGCATCATGAATCACAGGAGATTAACGCAAAAAGTAAACAATTATTGTTGAGAACTTAAGCATAAAAACTGCAGCAGAACTCACATTCCAATCAAGCGTTGTGACATCTTTGCTCTTTTCATTCATTCTTCCTTTTACATGCTTCAGCACCAGAACATTTAAAGGACCATTGTGCACACCAGATCTAGAGGTCCCATCTGCAATTGTCCAAATGCGAGCTGTTGAATCTCCAGACCTAGAAGTTGTGGACATGAAATTTAAAGCATAAGATATTAAGGATAAGCCTCTATAATATTTCTAAGCCATTTGCATGGCATTAGCCTGCCATATGCCAGAATTCTCCAGAATGGTGGGGAAAATAACACCATTTAACATTATAACTCCATTCATGATGCTTAATTATCACGAAATCCAAAACATATATTCAAATCCCAGGCCTAAGTCCTCGATCATTTCCAACATTAACTTACCAATACTAAGACTTCGATACAAATTTTAAGAAGAACAATCACTCACACTGCAGCAGAATAAAAAAGGAATTTACATAAATGTGTGAAAGTGAGTTAATATCTATGCAGGTGGGAATGATACAAATATTCCAAAAATTCTAATTAGCACCATGTCAAATTTAATTCTCGAGGATTCGACTTCCTAAGCCTAAATTGAAACAAACACTTCTTCTCAGGATCGTCCATCCCACAGTAGTGCGAAGACTGCCCATTGATTCACATTTGACAAGATTGTCCAATTGAGTTACCCCAGTAAGCGTACTTTTTTTTTTTCTCATGTTTTTTCAGTGTACTATCAATCTGAAACTTCCCAAGAAAGCCGAAAAGAGCATAAATACTGCTCTTCTTCATTGTGCCACACAAGGGCACCATATTCACATATTTAAGTTCTGCAATCCAACATGCATAACACTAACAAAGATAATTTGTTTCCTTCCCAGAGTAACAAAGTTTGAAATGTCTCAACAAGAAAAGTTTATCAAAATCAATTGGACGCAAGAGAATAAGAAAATTTTGCTAAAGTATAATAACTAGTTACTCATATACTAATAAATCATTTCCACTGAAATCAAGTCATCCTGAAAAAATTACCCACCCAGATGCCAGAAGTGAACCCGTTGGACTCCATGCACATGCACAAACCTGCAAGTGTGTGCACACTGTTACTGAGGGGAATCAAACAAAGAATTACATGCATAAATGTGTGTGCACAGACACACATACAAGGATCATTGGGAAAAAGCTCAGACCTCAGAGGTATGCCCCTCTAAAATTGTCACATCAGAGTTTGGAATTTCGCAAGATTGAGAAACTGAGGTTGTAGCGATATCCATTGGTTCAGGTCCTATTAAACAAATCCAAAGATTTTCATAATAGAAGATTGGTAAAGCAAGGTAAAAACACAGATAGAGTAAGCAGGCATGGAGGTGGTTTGATGAAGAATAATCTTCCACAAATCCTTTATAGTCATCAATTACCAACTGAGTTAGGGAACTCAGCATTCTTCGCAAACGGTTAATTAGCAACCATTGTATGCAGATAAAACAATTTTAGAATCTGTTCCAATAACTACAAAGGAGCAGAAATTACACAAGTAATTAAGCTAAATTACATGCAGCAAATCCTACTAGTTGATCTTACATGACCACAGATTCATTTCCCAAAAACAGCATGCCATTTTCTCAAGAGAAGCTTGTAAAACTTTGAATCCCTGATGTTACCACACCAATTCCTCATCTTTTAAGCATAATTATTACCAAGGAATCAACTCAAATAACACGAAGAACGAATTTTTTAATGGCCCTGAACACCAGATATAGCTGTGGTTGCAAGTTATTTATGGCTCAACCACAAAGCATGCAGCTAATACTTACATTGAAAAATCAGCAGTTGCCTGGTAACGCACTTTGAATAAAAACATGTTCAGAACTGAATACGACTGATTAGTCTTCATTCTACATACACAGTTTCATCTCCTAATGTACATACCCACTGCTCTCATGTCTTTAAATAAGTGAAGATAAAAAATGCAATAAAAACCCTAACAGAAAGTCCATGTACACATATTTTTAGGTATTCACCATCATAAACTTTTTTCTACTAGGCACTAGGAAAGATTCATCTTTTTAGCTATTCATAAAACCTAAAACATGAAGAAAATATAAACTTAAAAAAAGAAACCTACATTATCCAATAACCGAGCCACGGTAGACTCCCAAGGCAGATATCTGAAAGTTTTCAGTCTAAAACTCATACGGCATCTCATAAAACACATCAGACCTATTACCTTACTCATCAATCACTTCCAATGGCAAGCATCTATGAACACATGCACTGATACTTGTGAAAAGAAATAATGCAATGAAACCATAATTAACAAGGAAAGAAAAAAGAAGAAATAAACCGTAAAACATAAAAAGGAAAACATCAACACAGAGAAATTACAAGCAAAGGAGCAAAGATTTTAAACAAAAGAACATTAGTCACCTCCAGGCACTCCATTTTCCTCGGGTTTGTCATTAACCTTCTCTACTTTAACAGTTAACATTTCTCTATCGGTCTGATTCTCAGGCTGTTTCTCTCGTTCCTTATCCTTTTCTACCCTCGCTTTATCCTTTTCATGTTCCTTTTCTTTGTCATGCCTTTCCTTCTCTTTTGCACGTGAACGTTCTCCTTCATGTTCCTTGTCAGCCTCTTTCTCTTTATCCCTATCCCTATTAAGACTTTTCTTTCTGTCTCTCACCATTTGCCGCAGTTCATGGACATCCTTTGTGATGAGATCCATAGGTTGTAAGAAAGAAAAATCTTCATCCATGTCAACATCACTCTGGCAAGCTTAAAAGAAATCCTGATCACAAAAAATTCTAAGATATGCAGAAAAGAAAAACACTTGAACAGATACAAGTGAACACAGCATATCAGAATCAAAAGAATGAAGCAGACTAACATTACTCAAGTTTGCTTCCATCTCCAAATACTGAAGTCCCTTTTGTACAAATGTAACCAGAGCACCTGGTGGAATCAAATTGCCATCAATTGTGCATTTGTTGATACCAGCTTCATATCCTAGAGCAAAAGCTGAGTGTATAAATCCTGCAGACATGGGATTCACCCCAAGTGAGAAAATACTCAGATTACCATTTTCTAAAATCTTGGAGCAGCCATGATTTACAGCTGTGATAAAATGCATTGGCCAATGCTATTAGCTATGAGTAAACTGCCAGCAATTAAATTGGCTAGCTAATGAGTAACTCAATGTTCTTCTTCATGCCCATAATGGCATCCCATGGGCATCATTTTACTATTGGAACTGAGCATTATTAGACATTGAAACTAGTGAGAATTTTAGTTTTAGACTTTTAGTATTGAGTTCATTAGTCTAGTTTCAGATCATTAGACTATCATGCACGCATGGTTTAATGTTCATCTTCAGTGTTAAATGATCTAGCAATTTAGTTTTCTCTACATCTTTTGTAAGTATTTCTAAAGTTCGTGTTCTTAATCTTCTCTTTACGTTGAAGACCTATAATCAATAAACAGGTGAAACATAAGATCAACATAAAATTATTGCATTTTTTATCATACTAGGACATGATGCTAAGATTTCACCCAGAAGATGTGAAAATCAAGTTGGCCTCAATACTGGAATGGGATTCAATGTCTAATCTTCACTTCATTTAAAGCACAAATACTAAGCCAAATATGGATATATCCAAACCATACATGAAAGGCCTAGAAAGAAAAACAAAAAATAGAAAGCCAAAGCCCCATATGAGCACAGCACACCAGTTACTAGAAACAACCTAACAAACAAGAAAATACAGCCACCCCATCTATATGTATTTTATAAGAACAAAATCTTCGGCAACATTGCAGGAAAATAGCCCCGAAAAAAAATCCCAAATCATGAAATATTGAAACAAATTAATGATACTAAATAGGCGACAGAACTTTATTTATGGATCTGGGCGCTCATATAGTTATTGCGTAAAAATAAAAGGCGATATTAGAAAAATTAGTTTCAAAATGATACCTTTTTTACCCCAATCAAACTCTAACCTAAATTCAACAGTAACTGAGTCGTGAAACCGGCTCAAACAACCTATTAACCATAATCCTCGAGAAAGTATGACGCAAACCCTAGAATTTCTATCTAATAAAGAAAATCCACTTCACCATTACAAAAGCTCCCAAAAATTAACGTAAAATAAAGTTACCAGAGTAGAAATTGACCTGATTCCTGTAAGTAACGAAAGACGAGGTAATTCAATTCAGTGGAAGTGATGGAAGACATCGTTGAGCAGGATTCGCCAGAATCAATGACTGCGGAAACCGGTTAAAAAATCATGCGGCCCGGCTCGAGCACCAGCAACAAAAAGCGAGAGAGAGAGAGAGAGAGAGAGAATTTTTTTGGTGCCGCGGGTATAAAACAGGGGCGTTCTGGTATTCGCAGAAGCGGGGGGGCCTTTGATATAAGACCGTCGTTTTAGAAAGTGAGATAAGAGGAAGCGCATCAATTTTGTGCTCTGTTTTATCATTTAATTTGATTTAAAATTTAATTAAAAAAACTATCAATAATAATGGATTATAGTGACTATGTACTATGGTTTTAATTGGGGCCCTGCAATGAGCCAGTATGTCGCGCCATCTGCCGAGTCCTCTGCTGCATGGGCCAGGCCCTGATTAGACTGATTTTGATTAGGATACAAATTCTGGACCCACCGGCTACACAATACCTGCATCTAAAACCACCCAACAATTTGGCGGCCCACAGGGCCTGATCAATGATCATACAGAATCAGGTCCATAAATTGGATTTCGGAGACAAAGTGCGTCGTTGACATTTGGCTGACTATTGTTGACCACGGAAAACGCAAGGATTTCTTGCATTCAATCGAAGAGACGAAGAGAAGCCACTTCTTAAAATATTAGCTCTCACTTCACGTCAAAAGTTTTGAAAAGATTATATCAAGACCAGTGTTGACTGTGCTTGGGTTTAATAAAATATTATGAGAATAGTTAAGGTATTATATATGGTGATCTGATGACAAGACCAAAGAATTTTATTGAATCAACATATATTAGAACCTCACAGAAATGGATGCAGCATCGGACCCAAAAGATTTTTTAACCAACTTTGAGCTGAACCGGTAATTTTGTTTAGAGTTGACTATGATGCTGGTTAACCCGTTACTTAAATGTGTTTATACGAAGTACTCTGTACTCCCCCTATATACAAGCCTTTTCTCTATGAACGTTCAAGAAACATGCATGCATCATAAGATATTTCTACTTGTTTCAGGTAATATAGAGAGAATTCTAAAGACTTTCATATTGTATATATTTATATCATGTCCTCCAATTCGTGAGACTTGAGATATTAAATCTCAGATCTCAAAAACGTTTAGTCCCTCGCTTAAGCAATTAACTTGGATCGCGCCACAATGCTATTAGTACTAAATGCACGGACGTCTGTTCCCACGATCCGAGATTCATTGAACTAATTCAGGCCGAAGGGACGGAATCAAATAGTTTTCGGTTTTGAAAATTAAAGGAGCTTTCCGAGAGTTGGCCTGGTCAACTTGTTAGGGGATTGACGTCCTTGATTTCGGTGCTTTGATTAGCAGGGAAAGTTAGGCTGTGCATTCTTAATTTCGCATATAGTATTAGTATTATTTACTAAATAGTACTGTCAAACATATTTTTAGTGAGAAAGCAATCGAAGAGACTAAAAAAAAAAAAAAAAAAAATGGACTCCCCTTACCTAAAAGTAGGATGCATCATTGAAAACGTTTTCGGTGAAATTGTTTACAAGTTGTTGAGCATTTTTATGTGGTAGTTTAGTTATTGGTATAATGCTTTAGTTGAAGTTTTTCTGATACACAAATAACACGTTATTCACGTCTCTTGCATTGCTTCTATGCATATTTACGTTAAATATTAAATAGAACGATCTGTACTATGTTATTTAATGAGTGGTGTACATCGAATTAAATGAGATATTATGACTGTATGCCTGCGCCGAATCTCCTTACTAGCTTACTTGACTTAATACAAGAAGAAAACAGAGCGGCAGACGCAATTATTTTGTAAACATTTTGATTGCGAAAGATGATTGATTGTAGTCTGAAAAAAAGTACTCTATGCTTGTATTTTGATTTTTGTCTTATAAATTATTCATTCCACAAGCGCATCTGCATGTCTTTAATGTAATTAATCACATCACATCCACGGCCAGACATTACCAACAGGAAGCGTCAGGCATTCGTGACTTCTGTTGTATTTTTAATTAAATGCAGACGCATGAGAATACGTCAGCAAAACATAAAACTAAATTGTAATATATATATATATATATATATATGTGATCGCATTCTCTAACTCAAGTTCCCAAGTTCTATCCGACATCAGAGCATGGTCTACGTAGTTACTTACGTAATATGAATATGATGTAGTAGCAATATTAGAATTATTAAAACTCTTCTCTTTTTAGGATTATAAAAAATTTTATTTTGTTATAATTCTTATTAATAAAAAATTTGATAATAAAATAATAATTTAATCCTATTTAAATAAAACAAATAAAATAAAAATTTTTATAATAAGAGAGTTTTAATAATTCTAGTATTGTTCTACATTAAAATATCTAACGTATTTCATGACGTTTTTAGGAACTTAAACTACTGCTCAATGATTAAATTCACGGAATTGAGTTTTTTTTTTTATGTGAATTTAAATACCCACCAAATACTATGATGCGATTACTAAATTGGATTTTAAAATCTTATAGAGACGCTGTAGAATTTGGTTCTATATGCATATATAATATTATAGTATTAATTAATTTAAAAAAAGTATAAAGTCTTATCAACTGTTTGACCATATTATATATATATATATATATGACTAGTTGGCTAAACATTTATGTTAAATTTTTTTTTTCATTGGATAATATTTTTAGAGTTTAACATATAATATTTATATCCAGAAAATGATAGAAAACGTTTCGTGGAAGTAATGTCAACGAGCTTGTAAATTTCCCCATTGGATACGTGAAAGTCGTGCGCATTCAATTCAGAGTTCCGTCAGTGCAAAAGTCGGCAATCGAGCTTCCATGTCCCCTGTCAATTAACGAGAAATTTGTAATTAATGTCAAGGCTTATATGGAATCCGACGGGAACATCTTACCTATATCTTGGACCCACCATTGCCTGTTTATGTTTGTGGTGTTGGAAACTTCTATTTCATAACAGGGAGAATTTCCGATAGTATTGCCGGTTAGCGTAACTTTCCATTTTCCTCTCCTTATTGTTCCACAAATATCGCTTGCCTCTATGATATTAGTTTTGAATGTTTTTGTTTTTTAAGATAATTACGTCATTTAATAAATTGACTTTCACTAACTCCTTCCACTCATTATTAGTGGTGTAGATACACGGTGCATATATATCATCATTTTAGTCATTCTTAGTTTCCTTGGATCTTTTTTTTTTTTTTCCTCAAAAATAAGTGCATCATAAAATAAGAATTTTGAAGTCTAATAATATCAACGATAATTTATTTAAAATTAGTCACTAACAGACTGATAGTAAACAGTGGCTACTTACTACTGCTGATTATAAAATGTTTATTAATTCATTTATAAATTTTAAATCAATTTGTTATATAAAAATTTGTAAATATATTTTTATATTTTTTATGTTAATCACTTAAACCATATGCTTTATTCTTTATCTTTTTATTTTTTAAAATTGCTTCCAAATTAAAATCGTGGAAATTTGGAAGAAAGAGATAGAGACGGATATTGGGAGAGAAAGAAAAAGATAAAGATAAATAAAAAAAATAATGGATAAAATTTTTTAATTGTACTTAAATTATAAAATTAGGAAAAGAAAATATGAGAATATTACGATAAAAACAAACAAAAACTAAAATCATACAAATTATTATTAAAATAAATTTTTATCTTTTAACGAGAGTATATTTGTTACTTCAATTTATTTTTATTCTAATTCGATTGACAACGCACATACATAAAGTTATGTACGAAATTATCTTTAAAAAAAAATAACTTTTCTTTTTTTTATAAAGATAACGTTTTGGATAATAAAATATTATGGAAACCATAAAGATTAAATGAGATATTAGGCCAAATAATAAGATTTTGGGCATTGTAGCTCCCTCAGCAATGATTTTTTTTTGTTATTTTTAAAATAATTTATATATTGTATTACAATTATTTCATCTAAAATATAATATATCTGTTTTAGCCTCAATGCCCGCCGTAATAAACTCGAAATTTTCTAGAAACTAGCCACGTTATACAGGCAGCCGCAATCACTCTTAAAGTTGCACAAATGCATTATGGACGCCATATTCATTTTTTTAATGAAAAAATTAATTCGCACTAAAGAAGAGGACAAGAGAAAAATCACATGGCAAGCATGCAACAGAAGAAAAACCCTATCCGAACTCAATCGCTCCAGATTTTCGAGCTTCATTTAAGTCTGTCTTAATTCTTCTATATATAAAGTGTTATCCCATATCTACGCCTCACCACAAGCTTAGCTTAATTAGCACCAGCAAGCAAAAATGGAAGACACAGCCATCTTCTACTCATCTCTTACTCTTGTCTTTCTCCTTCTTGTTTTCAATTTCTTGTTTCAGTCGAGAATTACCCGACGCAAAAATCTCCCTCCTAGCCCACCTTCTATACCCGTTCTCGGCCACCTTCACCTCATCAAGCCACCCATGCACCGGCTTTTACACAATTTCTCGCAAAAATACGGCCCTATTATCTCCCTCCGATTCGGTTCGAGTTTCGTTATTGTCGTATCATCGTTCCAAGCTGCCGAAGAATGCTTCACCAAGAACGATATCGTTTTCGCCAACCGTCCCAGATTTCTAATGGGCAAGCATCTTGGTTATAACTACACAATTCTTTCGCAAGTACCGTACGGTGACTACTGGCGCAATCTTCGTCGCATCACAACCATTGAAGTATTCTCATCACATCGTCTTAACATGCTTTTACCAATTAGAAGAGAAGAGATCAAACGACTACTGAAGAAACTGTCCAGTGGTTCACGCCATGAGTTTTCCACGGTAGAGCTGAAAACAATGTTTTCAGAGCTAACGTTTAATATTATGATGAGAATGGTTGCAGGGAAGCGATACTACGGCGATGACGTGGATGATGAAGAAGAGGCCAGGAGGTTTAGGAAGATTGTGAAAGAGGTTGCAGCGTACGGCGGGGCGACGAATCCGGGAGATTTCATGCCTATCTTGAACTGGATCGACGGTGGTGATTTTGAGAAGAGAATTGTGAGGCTTAGTAAAAGCACTGATGCGTTTTTGCAAGGCTTGATTGACGAGCACAGAAGTAAGAAGGCTGGTTTAGAGAGCATGAATACTATGATTGATCATATGCTTTCTCTGCAAGAATCACAGCCAGAGTACTATACTGATCAACTCATCAAAGGGCTTATGCTGGTTAGTGAAATGTTACCTCTTAATTAATTATTTACTTATCAATATTCTTAAACAGTACATAAATATAAATATAAATTAATATTTGTATTTATAAAGTAATTAAAAAATAGAATTTTTTTTTTATATTAAAAGATTTGACGGATTAAATCAACTCACACCCACACAAATTTTATGAAAATTCATCCGAAAGAAGTGTGTGTGGTGTCCTAGTCTTAGGCTTGGATATTTCTTATTCATGTGCTATCGCGTGATAAATTAATGTGGCTATCAATTGTCGAGCTTATCCACGAAGAATTGAAGTTCGAGTGTTGATGAAAGACTGACCGTCTCCATGTTCAGACGGGTAACGTTTTCAGTGATGATGGTAATGTAAGTGGGGGCGCTGTCGTTTAGTAAGACTTTTGAAAACCTACTTTTGGCATTTTGTGCTAGCGATTATTGATTGCTCTTCTAAACTGCCATTGACTCTTTGTTGAAAATACCAAGTAATTAAAAAGGGCTCTTTTCATCAATATCTAAACGTTTTTTGTTATAAAATAACGTCTCTCTTACCATACTTACACATTCATACTTTCGTTAATATATTTACAGGCGGGGCTGTTGTAAATTTATAGTTTTTGTTATCCCAAATTAATAAAGTTTGAATTATTAATCCCCTGTACTTTAGAAATAGAGATAACTGAAGGGTTGACAATATTAAATGCTGTTTCTTTTTCATATTTTGACTGTAGTTATTACGTTCGAATGGGTATAAGACAATTGATTCGTACCTACGTACATGCAGGTTATGTTATTAGCGGGAACAGATACTTCGTCTGTTACATTGGAATGGGCGATGTCTAGTTTGGTCAATCACCCTGAGGTATTAGAAAAGGCTAGAGTTGAATTGGACAATAACGTGGACCAAAATTGCTTGATCGACGAACCTGATCTTTCAAAACTGAATTATCTTCATAGTATCATATCAGAAACTCTACGCTTATACCCAGCAGCCCCACTTTTAGTGCCTCACCTGTCATCCAAAGATTGCACCGTAGGAGGATACCATGTACCACGTGGTACAATTTTGTTGGGTAATGTGTGGGCCATTCACAGGGACCCTACTCTGTGGAATGATCCAACCAGTTTTAAGCCAGAAAGGTTTGAGAGTGGAAAGGGTGAGAGCCAAAAGCTAATGCCATTCGGGTTAGGAAGGCGGGCATGCCCTGGAGCAGGTCTAGCTCAACGAGTTGTGGGTTTGACTTTAGCTTCGTTGATTCAGTGTTTTGAGTGGAAGAGAATAAGTGATGAAAGAGTTGATATGACTGAAGGCAGAGGGATTACTATGCCCAAAGCGAAGCCACTTGAAGTTATGTGTAAAGCTCGCCCTATCATGAACAATGTTCTTAGCGGTTGCGATTAGAACATATAGTTAAACTAGATACTTGTGTGATATATTGTAGCTAGGCAGTGTCATATACATGGAGATATGTGTATTAATTGCATGAATATTGTCCCCTTTCATGAAACGTTGTGTCGACACACAACTATAGGCTCGTTTAAGTCTTTACATTATTCTCAACTCAATTGTATCCCATAATAAGCTTTTACTACAGATAATGTTATGTTAGTTTGGTGTGTTTCTTATAATTAATATTTTTGGATTGAATCCGTGTTTGCAATAATTTTATGAACTTAATTTTCGTTTTTATTGTTTTTCCGTAGAGTACTGCTGATAATTTATTTGTAAAGTTTGAATGGTGTATTAAATTATCACAAAGGTTTCATTATCTACTTAATAAATTTTATACCACTTATTAAATTATTATTGAGACAAAAAAAAAATTAAAATATATAACTTCTATAGAGTAAGTATTACTACTAGTACTCTTGTTAATAATTCAAAAACAAGCATGCGACGAATACAAAAGTTTTTGACAACAAAGAAGTTTGTATTTATTTATCTTAACATTTATGAATTCATGATGCAATGGTTTCTGGGTGTGGTACCTCATCTCCACTTCATTTGTCGAGCTTCAATACTTGAACCTTATATTAGATATTGATGAAACACTGTGAGTCTCTATGCATTACTCTTTTAATTAAAATTTACAAATGGGTATTTTTATTTAATATCCTTAAATTTTAGCGAAAGTTTAGACATGTATGTCATATCTCACATCGTCAATGAGAGTGAAATTGGATTAAATTATAAAATTTGAGTTTCTTTAACTAAAAAAACATATTTGTGACTATAAAATTTATATAATGTGTTACTCTTAAATTTTAATTTTTTTCACCTATTGAGATATTATTATTTTTACTCTCTAAATTTAGGTAGGGTTGGATAAAAACCTGAAAATTAAAAAATAGAACCACCCTAGAATTGACAATTTCGGTTCAATTTCACATTATTTGACCTCTAGTCGGTTTTAATCTTCAGAAAATCCAATTTTTTGATTCGATTCCTATACTAGCACAAAAAGCCCGAACTCAATTGGAATTTTATTTACTTAGCTTTTAGGGAAAAAAAAATGACGTCGTTTTATAATTTTACCTATCAATAGCCATTATATCCAAAAAATTTTCAAAATTAAAAAAAAATAAATTTGAAAACCGAAAATTGAATCGAAGTGGACCGAAAGCAATTGGTTTAGTTTTGGTTCGATTTTACATTTATATTCGATCTGGTTTGATCTCAAAAAACTAAAATTAGAAAATTTTTGGTTTAGTTCAATTTCGAAGAAACCCAGACCAAACCTAATTGTGTCTACCCCTAAATTTTGACATGTTACCTCTGAATTTTGAGAAAGCAGGAAAATATCACTTTCCTTGACTTTTGTTATTTTAATAACTTATTAAAATAGTCTACAAACTTTGGCATAATGTGTTTGATGCTCTTGAATTTTGAGAAAATAAGAAGATATCTCTTTTTAAATTTCAGTTAGTTTCATATGTTAAGATATTATTATTTTAGTTTATGAACTTTGAAAATAACAAAATATGATATAATTTAATGGGACATTTTTTACAGTAACCAAAATTGAGATTCAATTTTCTCAAATAACTACTATTCAAAACTTCTATAAAAAATGACTTGATTGGACTAAAATGCCCTCACAAAAAATTTTCAAATATGACCAACATTTGTTTTTATTAGGGGTATTTTTGTCCAAAAAATTTAAGTGGGTTATTTTTGTAATAAACTTTGAATAGTATATATTGCTAAAAATTCAGCTTAAGTTTGGGACATTTTGATTAATTTTCTCTAATTTAATTCCTATTATTTACAACATATTATTTACTAAACTATTAACTTAAAAGGACATTTTATTTTATTATTTTAAAAAATTTTAAAATATTATTATTTAAATTAAAATGGTAACAATGATTTTAGGGTAATCTTTAATTTACTCTAACAATTTTAATAATCTTTATCACACCCTTAATAATTTTAAAAGTGATCATAACGCCTCCGAATACTAAGTCAAGCCATTATGTTTAACAATTTATTTGAGTTGACCAGCGTTGCCCTGTGAAAATACAATTTCAACTCTAGAAAAGTGAATTGACAAAAAAATCAAAGATTGTGTGGTATGTGGCAGTAATAGTATATATATATATATATATATATATATATATAGATATATATATGCTACAACAGATTTGGAATGATTGTGTTTCAATATATATATATATATATATAAAACGTAATATTATAATAATAAATTATTAAATTATTTTAAAACTTCAATAAAGTAATTTATAATATTTATATTATATTTTAAATGAATAAAAAAACTGAGATATATGGTTATTACTGTGCTCAACAGTAAACTATCAATAAAATGGGGATTGAACATTCAAATTGTCATTAATTTTGTATCTGTTGCATGTAGTCTATAAAATGGTTTGTGAACTACCTTTTAAGAATGTAACAACCACTTTCACCATTAATCTATTATTTCAACACACATTATTTAGAGGTAGGCACGGTTTGATTTCGTCCAGATTTTTGAAAAATCAGATGAAATTTAAAAATTTCGAATCTCAAATTTTTTAGATCGGACTGAACCAAATAGGAAAAAAAATTCAGACCCGCCCAAATCGATTATATGTTATAATCGGATTAAAACTGGACCGATCGGTTCAATTTTTAAGTCGGTTTAATTTTTGAATAAATTTATTATTTTTTTATAATTTTTCAGTATACTAAACAACTTCATTTTATTAAAATATAATAAAATAACGTCGTTTAGATAAAAAAATATTAAAAAATAATATTTTTGATCCGATCTGAATTTTTTGAATCAAAACCAAAACCGAACTAAAAATTTCAGATTTTTTTATTTTAAGAATTGAAATCGGATTGAATTGCGTAAAATACCGGACCGAACTTATAAATTTCGATCTAGTTCGATCTAGTTTTTTGCTCACTCCTAACATTATTTAAACTTATAATGCTTACACGCAAAGCTTCAATAAATTCCATTGGCACAATTTAGGAACAGGAAATTAATGGGAATGTCATCAAGTTCATCAACAAGACCTGTGATTGTGGAATAAGAGCTTCTGTGAAGATATCTAAATCTTCACGTAACCCACAGAAATTATACTACTGTTACCTAAAGTACAAAGACAAGTGTGAATTTTATAGATGGTGGAAACCAAGCCATGAAGAATATAAAGTCATTGCATATGGAATGAATATTCTGTCATTTGAACATATAAACTTAATGAAGCCATCTGAACAAGAAATTAAGTTGGCAATAGATATCAATGACATGAAATCTTTGATGAAGGCAAACAATGACTCCTGCACATAATTATTTTGCTTGTAGCCATTTACTTATATGTCGTACTAAATGAGTCTAACAAGTGTGTAGTTTAATGTGAAATCATTTGGCAATCAAATTAGCTGGCACGATCATGTAATGCAGTAAAGTAAATAGTTTCAAATGCTAACGAAAATACCTTAGTAAGGATTAATTCCCAGCATGGTTCAACTTTACAATTACACAGAAATCTTAACATTGATAGTACCTATCTACACAAAAGTTTCAGCCATCTTGAACTATAACTTCCCAACTTACATCAAGCCACATAATCCTTTTACAATTATAAACAGTTCATATACATGTCCACCACAAATCTCCCATATTATGTCCATCAAATTTCATGAACAAAAAGTTTATGCATATACAAAAAAACAAAAAAACCTCTGTTGTTAGTATCTTCATCCTACTGTTGGTATTTCATGGAATCATGTGGCATTCATGGAAGTTATGCATCATCAAAATCAACTGTGTATATGTATGAACATATATATATGCACATCACTAGCAAAAAGTATAACTTTTCAATGTATTTGTACTATCAATGGCATATGCATAGCAATCATTTCTCCTGCAATTATGATGCCATTGACTCAAGTTCAGCTCTAAATAATGAAATGCCTCAACAAAACCTATAATTATGTTTTTAAGCTAAGTAATATACATATAAACATTATCTTTTTTTTAAAGGGGGCCTTACCCTTACCCTTACCCTTACCCTTCCTATTTGAATAACCTACTTCATCTCCACTTTGCTTGCTTTGACCTTGTTTCACCACTCTTTGATTGTATATCTAAACACCACCAGCAGCTAATATCTTTCTGCCCTGCACTCCAACCCAAGTAGAATTATTGCTTACATTACCTTGATTCATATGTCTAGTTGATGCTTTTGTCCGAGCATGTGTCTATTGTTTTCTTTGCAAATGCATCCTAACACTTCCACTTGTATCCCTCAAAACTTACGTTTCAGTGTATGGTACAAGTACTGCTGGTTGGTTAGCCATGGACCTATCTTTTGATGGGTTAGCACCTGCGTAATTCAAAAACAGAAAAAAGAGACTAGTTTGAACTTAAGTGAAGTAATCACATATAAAGATTGATCATTTTTTTTTAACCTATGACAAAAGCTTTTGAACGGTTCTTTCTTACATTACCCTCTTATTATTTTGCAAAAATGTCAAAGTCAATTTGTTTTATTATGTTTTTAGTTAAAATTTATAAAAGAAGCAGATGTGTTGCTAACTTGGTAGGTTCTGGTTCTTTTGTTCATATTTGATGGATTGACAACATTGACAGCGCATCCTCGTTTGTTATGGCCGAATTGTGCAAAATTACTACATCGTAGTTTATATCTTCTTCTCTTTGGAGGTAATTCATCAATCTCTCTATGCCTATTCAACTTCAGCCGTCCAGGCAATCTTTTGACCCTTAGTGGATTTATATCATCAACACTCACTCTTGGCTATAAACTTTTATTGGGCAAATGGTGAATCATTCCACCATAAGCTTTGAAATATGCCTTTTTCGTAAACCAATCATCAACATAATCAACATGGTTTCCACTATCATAAGAAATACATGGCATAGCATGCACACATAGGATGACATTTACACCTCAAGCACCACAGTCGCACTGTTTTGATGCCAAATCAACAACATAAGTCCTTCCTTTGTCATCTACCTCAAACATATTGTCACTTACAGGCATAATAGCACAATTTCTACCAATAACAAGTGCTATTGCCATCTTTTTGTGTATATTCTGGCATACTCTTATTCCCCATGTTATTGCCTTTCTCCTCCTATTATTCATCATTTTCATCATCTTTTTCCTAATATGTTCAAGCAAGTGAATGATGAAGAGTTTCCTTTGATTACCTAACCACCCATTAAAGCACTATGTCATATTATTTGTTGTATAATCAGATTTACAAACCTTATCTTAAGCGTGCCTTGACCAGAATTTTGGATTTATTTTTTGTAGTGTTTCGTATGCTCTAACATCAACTCCTTTAATTAATTCCATCGCATCATCGAAATCCTTTTTGTTTGAAGCTCTCGCAACAGCCCGAAATGATGCATTGAACTCTACTCTAAGATGCTTGCCCTTCACATTTACCAGTATATGTCGGGCACAACGTTTAACATGTGCATGAGGAAACTTAAAGGATAATGCACCAAGTATACCTTTGTGTCTGTCGCATATAAAAGTCAACTACCTATTCTCGCCTAAACAGCTTTTCAGTTGTTGAATAAACCATGTCCAAGTTACAGTATTCTCGACATCGTAAATACAAACTGTAATTAGATATATCCCTGTATTCCCATCAAGCCCAACTGCAGACAGTAAAACCCCTCTATAAAGATCCTTTAGGTGACACCCATCAAGGCCAATAAATAGCCTACACCCTTGGTTAAAACCATCCTACATGGCAAGGAAGGATATCATAATTCTGTCAAAGTAAGTCTTCTTTACTCTTTCCATGGCAGTGTAAACACGCACAACAGGTAATGATTGTGGCATTTTATTAAGGATAATATAAGCATAATTCCTAACACTCTTGTAGCTTTCATTATGGTCAACTATCACTGCTACTAATGCTTTTTTTTTTAGCTCTATAAACCTTTTCTTTACTGACATAGGTACCAAAATTCTTCCTCAAGTTAACCTGCAACACAGTTACACTTATTTCTAGATTGGCAAGTATTGTTTCCATATATTGTTGAGATATCCAGGTATTGGTGCATTCAAGATTCTTGAGCAGTTTTTGGCAAATATGTTCTTCATTCAGTTTCTTAATCTAGAACCTATGGCCTTTCCTTATTAATGCAGCATGTAACTTAAAAGGACATGATAGGGTAAAGCAACTGAAAGTCATTATTCTCCTCTTAAACTTATGCTTTCTCATCCTAAAACCCTTTTTATGGCATATCCTTTAAGGGCAGTTGTAAATTCTCTCATATTTGTGAAATATATACCAACCTTTAGTTCAAGAGGTCCATTACTTGGCCTATACAATAATTTTTGAACATCAGCACTCATTCTGGCCATGGCACCATCTTCATCAAAATCTGAACACATGCCTTTATCGTTATTCCCACTCTCATAATCATATAACATTACATCCGTATCTTTATCATCACTATGGATTATATATCCCACATTTTCACTACCAGCATTATTTCTTCGTCTTGTTGCTCTTCATCATCTATATCTGAATACACACTATCCCTATCTGGAAAAGGATTAATAATTGGTGCTATTGGTTCAGTTTGTGAAGGTTCATCATTGAAAAATTATAGTCCTGCCCATCCATAAGGTTGCTCTGTTTGAAACACCTGAGATTGTAGGTCTTCAGTGTATGGATTGGCATTTCCTAAGTTAGAGCAGTATTGGACGTAATGTTGTTAGTTTGAGTGAACTGTACACTATTTGGTGTCATTAGACTTGAGAAAAATGGATTTGGGTTAGATAATTTTGTAGACTCTGACTGTAAAGGACAGGCTGAAGTTAATGGGATTGTAGGGGTTTGCTCTCTCTGAGTTTGTTGCTTCTCTATTGTGACATAGTTTTCTTGTAGAATTTCAAGTTATCTTACTGGTAAGGGGGCTTTGACAATGTCCACAATCACATCAATACATGCTTATTCTACTTCTGGATCATCATTTATAGGGCTACCAAAAACCATAAAAGGGGTAGATTATGCTGCTACAAGAGAAGTATTTGATTGTGCTGGAGAGTGAAATTGATAATTGTAATAAGCAGCTGAACTTGGGACATGTTTTAATGTACCAAGTACACTTAAATCTTTCTACTTTGTGTGTTATGCATCTTTTATGAATAAGGCTCTCTTTAATGAAGGCATAAATGTAAGTGGTAATATATCAAGCAAAAGCTTTATCACCAAAGATCCATTATTAGTATGCTCTTTCCATGCTGTCAACAAATCTACATCTCTTTCAATCAGTATTTTTTTCCCTTCTTTCTAGTCACCACTTCAACCTTGAATTCTTCATCTTGCAACACCCTTTATTTCAATGTTAACATTAACATACAATTGATAAGAGATACCCTACTACACATATCAGAATCTTCCCAACCTAGATTCAGGTGCCAACCCATGAAATTAACATGCAACTTTAAGGGCTACATGTCTGAGTACATCCTATCATCATAAATAACACATGGTTTATCAATCGCAACATAGTGAATAATGTGTTGCTATAACAACAAACAATTACCTTAAGCTTCATTTCGAAATTGCATTTACAACAAACAAAGGATGTTAACAGCACACGAATAATCAATCATAAATTCTTCACTTCATATTATTATCATGTGCAGCACAACAACATATAATTTTACAAATTGGAGTTTTAGCATCTTAACACAGCACATGCAATATATGGGTTAATGAGAGCTACAGTTATAGTTAATGTTACATATGACATCCAATTTAACTTTTTACCCATTGCATTATAAATGGATTGAAAACCTATATTTCTTCTCGTGTCGATGAAGCCAAATAGTCTACTATAAACAATTCGTCTCCTTCACTATATTCACGTCTTCCCTTCGTGTTTAGTTGACAGTAAGTGAATGAAATGCAACAAAACCTATTCTTTATATCTATTAATGGTGATGAAAGCCGCGAAACAATGGATAACCACATATATACTCGGCCGATTTCCCCTTTAATTTGTGTCTTCTCAAAACAACCCATGGTTCAGAATTTTAATTGCTCTAAGTGTTTGATTTGATTTTGTTTAGCTTAGTAAGGCATTGCACATGGCTCAATGAAATTTTTATATGATTAAATTAACTTATGCTTGTATAATGACCTTTGTACCCTTTTAGTTGTTAAACATAACGACTTGACTTAACATTTGGGAGTGTTACGATGACTTTCAAAATTATTGAAAGTGTAATGAATATTGTCAAAATTGGTTGGGCATCAATTAAAGATTACCCATGATTTTATACAAATTGATATCCTAAAATACTCCTAACCTTTTATTTTTATTTTCTTGGTAACAATTTAGAATGTAATGATCATAAAGATTTTTAAATAAACTATGTTTTGATATATATACATATGTATTTAAAAATTAAAATTATATTATTTTTTTTATTATATATTAAAAAAATTATCAAGCATATAATTAATATAAATAAAAAAATATAGATATATATTATATTTACTACAAATAAAGATAATCAAAATGCTGTTTTAAATTTTCTAATCAAAATTAATTTAAACATTTAATAAGATACAAAATTATATCTAACTATCAATTATATTAACACAATATTAAATTTAATTTACATATTATAGTTTATTATTCTCCTTTGTTGTCATAAATAATTATTTACAATTTTCTAACTTGTTGTAAGTATTTTAATTTTTATAAAAAAAATAAATATTTTTTGAAAATTAAGGGGGTATATAATGATATCCGTTAATCAAATTAAAATATTAAAAGATACTTTTTTTAAGATTACATATACAAACTATTAATATTACATTAGAAATCAGCTGAAAATGTTGATGGATTCACGTATGCCACCGCATGGATTCATATATGGTACTGCACAGATATTTTCACCTAATTTGGGTGATATTTTATTTTCACACATGTAGAAAAATCTATCTATACTCTAATACGGTAGATCTCATATTTCATAGATAATATTTTCTATAAATGAAAAATAATTTTGCTGGAGATTGGACTCCACCTTAGAGTTCGGCCTTTAACCACTCAGACAGAGCCTGAGTGATTAATATTAAAACATAATTGGAATAAATGTAAATAATTATTTTTCCACATTTTTTGTTTTTTCTTCATGTCCAGTTCTCTCAATTATGGGAACATAAAATAGCAATAGGGTTTACACTTCATTTGATGATTGCACAGTTGAAGATACACTTCATTTGATGATTACACAGTTGAAGATACAATACATCCATCAGCCATTCACAGAGAGAAGGGCCTTCGTTGGTTGAACCTAATAATTGTTTGCAAGGTGTTGTTTCGGGCAACAACACTTCATAGAAACCTTCCTCGAACTACACTTTCTGTACCAATTCTCTGCTATCTTCATCTCATAAAACTTCCACTTTTTTCATAATTTGTCAAAAACGTCTAGAATATGTCTATGCATATTATTGTAAGAATGTTAATGTACCAACATGACGAGATTATTTTGTGAGGAAACGTCTTGGAATGTGATTATCTCCTAATAATGAAAAATAAGTTGACAATTCAATTGTACTTTAAATTTTAATTTCTTCGACTTCAAAAATAATAGTAATTTCATTACACAAAGATATTATGTGTCACGAGAGGCCCATAAACTATAGATTTTCTGCGTGGAAAGAAAAGCCCATCTTAGAGGAGGCTTCCCCGACGGATGGTGGGCTTGACTTCAATATTCGTATAGTTTTTGATTTATGAAAAATTGTGCCATTGACCGCATTTTATTGTTTTTTCTTTATGTCCATTTCTTTCAATTATGGGGACGTAAACTAGCGATATGATTTATACGTCATTTGATGATTACACAGTCGAAAATACAATGCATCAACCATTCACAAAGAGAGCCTTTACTGGTTGGACCAAGAAAAGAGTGTGATGATGGGATTCACTTGGATTTACTGAAAATATTTTTTATGAGCTAAGACAAATGTTTTAATCTATATTAATCTCTAAATTACATATGCTTCCAGATCAACGCATCTCTGCTTACCTCCTACTTGCGGATATTTTATAATTATTTACCATAAACTACAGGATTAGCTTTGCTTGACAAAATAGTGTCGGCTATGCCGTCGCGCTGATGTTATAAAAATATTGACGCGCAGGATCTGTCGTCATATTCTACTCATGATAATATATATATATATATATATATATATAAAATGCATAATCAATAAAAAATTAAGCAGATGGCACATGAGAAACATATAGACAATTACCATAATAATCCCTATCTCCTCGCCTGCTGCTTTTACAAATGCTTACACACCTTATCTCGGTATCAACATTCAACAACAAACAATGGAAGATGCAACCATTTTCTATACCTCTCTTTCTCTTCTCTTTCTGATATTTGCTTTCAAGTTCTTGTTTCAGTTAAGAACCCGTCACAAAAACCTCCCTCCAAGCCCACCTTCGTTACCAATTCTCGGCCATCTTCACCTCGTACGGCAGCCGCTGCACCGGTTTCTCCACAGCTTGTCAAAAAAATACGGCCCGGTTTTTTCTCTTCGACTCGGTTCCCGCCTGGTCGTAGTTGTTCCATCTTCTCAAGTTGCGGAGGAATGCTTCACCACCAACGACGTCGTCTTCGCAAACCGCCCTGCAACTCTGATGGGCAAGCACTTTTCTTATAACCACACCACTCTTCTGCAAGCACCTTACGGCGACCATTGGCGCAACCTCCGCCGAATTAGCACCATTGAAATATTCTCATCGAAACGTCTTAACATATTTTTACCCATTAGAAGAGACGAAATCAAACGGTTACTGAAAAAACTCTCTAGTGGTTCGCGCCAAGAGTTTTCTAAGGTGGAGCTGAAAATTATGTTCTCAGAGTTAACAATTAATGTTATGATGAGAATAGTTGCAAGGAAGCGATACTACGGCGATGACGCTGAGGATGAAGAAGAGGCGAGGAGGTTCAGAGAGATTGCAAAGGAGGCTTTGGACCTTGGTGGGACTTCGAATCCAGGAGACTACTTGCTGATATTGAACTGGGTTGGGAATTTGGAGAGGAGAATTGTGAACCTCAGTAAACGAATGGACGAATTTCTGCAAGGATTGGTTGATGAACGCAGGAATAAGAAGGCTGGTTTAGAGAGCATGGACAGTATGATTGACCATATGCTTTGTTTGCAAGGGTCCCAGCCTGAATACTACACCGATCAACTCATCAAAGGCCTTGTATTGGTTAGTAGATTTATCTCTCTACTTCTATATATTTGCAGTTTGTTGAACATAAAATTTCTCTCTCTCTCTTTTCTTTTATCTTTTTTTTTTTTTATTGTTATAGATTTCTATTTTCTTTGACAATCTCCCTTGAATATATAAACCTTTAAAGCGAAAAATTTTTCTTTTTTTTTTTTTTTTTTTGAGATGGAATGAGGTAAGACGCGCGATAGAGAAACCAAAATATCTTATTATTAATCAAAGTGATATTATATGTGCAGACCACGCTGATGGCTGGGACAGACACAACCGCAATTACATTAGAATGGGGCATGGCCAATTTGGTCAATCATCCGGATGCGTTGAAAAAGGCTACAGTTGAATTGGACACTGATGTTGGTCAAGAGTGTTTAATCGACGAACAAGATCTTTCCAACTTACATTTCTTCATAACATCGTGTTAGAGACTCTTCGATTATATCCAACGGTCCCACTTCTAGTACCTCATAGATCATCCCACGATTGCGTTGTAGGAGGATATAATGTGCCACCAAACGCAACTCTATTTGTCAATTTATGGGCCATTCACAAAGATCCTGACTTGTGGAATGAGCCCACTAGTTTTCAGCCTGAGAGATTTGAAAGCCGGAAAATTGACGCCTATAAACTAATGCCGTTTGGGATAGGAAGGAGAGCTTGTCTTGGAGCGGGCTTGGCCCAACGTCTCGTGAGTTTAACATTGGCCTCGTTGATTCAATGTTTTGAATGGGAAAGAATAAGCGAAGAAAAAATTGACATGACTGAAAGTAAAGGAATTACCATGCCTAAAGCTAAACCTTTAGAGGTAATGTGTAAAGCACGTCCAATTGTAGATAACATCGTATTAGGATAAATTTTGTTGAAGTTTTTCTTTTTAATTTTTCACACTATTGTTTAGAGATGGTTTACTCTTGTCTTGTATCGTTTATTCACAAATACTTTAGGTTTATTACTCTGTTTTATACTTAAAACTATCTGGTATATATCAAATTTCATATTATGTACAATAATTAGTATTTAGACATTTTGGCTTTTATGTGAGGAGTCTGATTAGCTACCTACTTTCTCGTTTTAATTAATTTTAGCTTAACAACTAATAGAGCTTACAGCCGTTGAATTGTTTAATGTGCCATGCTTATTTTGCTCAAAGACTATTTTGAAGAGCACAAATCTTGATTATTGAAATTATTTTCTTTTGAGTATTGTCAAGCTCTTAGCCTTTCTCTCTTTCTCAAATGAGTAATTACATTGAAAATAAACTTTGTATTAATTCAAATTTACTTATAGATTAATTTAATATTTTTAAAAATTGTAGGGCACCATCACTTACATTTATTTTGTTACTGCTTTAAACACATAAAACAATTTTTAAAAAAAGGAATAAAAATATAGCCCAATGGAAAATAAATTTCTGTAAACGTGCTTGAATACAACAATATAAAATGTAGAGATTATGCTACTTGTGGGAACAAATACAGCAGCAGTGACCTTAGAATGGACAACGTCTACTATGCTCGACAATTCTTATGCGCTAAAGAAGGCTAAAACTAAATTGAAATATCAACTTCGTCCGTCCACATCACTTAATAGACGAACCAAATCTTTACGAATTTCATATCTTCAAAATGTCAAATGCAAAACTTTTTTTCACCAGATAAAACAATGGCACGACGGAAAGATTTAAAATAAGACATAACAGAGGCCACGAGTTCAAATCCTTTTCAAAGGACTTCTGGGAGAGTTTTCCCTCGAATCGAGAATATCTCCTATCAGGAGGACAGTTATCCCACAGTATTTCCAGCGCATTTATGACAGATTGGCGATGGTTGTAAATCTATTAAAAAGAAAATCGGGTAACCTGAAAGGTTTGAGAGCGAAAAATGTACAGCCTAGAGTCTAGAGAGTGATGCGATTTGGGCTGGGTAGAGGGGATGGTCGTGGGCCCTGGGGCAAGCTTGGCCCACCTTAGAGTAAGCTTAACTTTGGGTTTGTCAATACAATCTGCAGCCCATGTGTGAGGCCTGCCCAATCGCGAAATCTATTTTACCTGACCGATTCTCATTTCTGAAGCTGCATTGTGCTGTCATTTTTCTATAGCTGCAAACGTCGTCCTACCCAACCCACAAACGACGCCACGTTAGCCATCAATTACTTGCAATACTTGGTTAGTTGTCGTGTTTGGAGAAAGTCGTGGATTGATATTATTAATTTATTACTAATCATTGCAATTAATTTATTTTGCAACAGTGAAAATGGATAAGTGCTATGCATTAATAATAATTTATTATTGAGGCAGCATCAACATGTCAAACATCCACCAAACGCATCCTTATCCGATATTACTGATTCAAGAATAGAATCAAATACTGCTGGAAAATTAATTTGAGATACCCGAATCTCTTTCTTTCTCCACTGACTGGAGATCTAACAACTCTCGCTCCGGTTTGGCTTGGTAGAGACGATGGCCTGAAAAAAAATTTAAAAAAAAAAAACAACTTCTAGTAGCTAACTAACACAGCATCCTGGTTAATATCGGTGCTGGCTTTAAGCTTGTTTATTTAAGGATAATTATAAGTGAGACATACACAACTGCTGTACCTGATCTTCTTCAACGCTGGGAATCCAGTCATTTGTAGCAGGGTTGCTCGTGATTTCGAAAGCCGGTCTTTCTCCACCACCATTTCCCAACTGAATATCATATCCATTTTCATCACCTCCTTCCTTCGTCACGCTAATAAATCCCCTTCCCGTCTGTTCCATGTTCAAAAAATTAGGCTTCATGGTTACTAGAATCTCAACAGGAATCAAATATTAAAAAAAAAAATGTTTGAAATAAAACCCTGTGGTGCTGTTTGTCAATGGATACCAACTCTTCGTAGTACTGTGTTTCCACAAACTCATCTTGAATCGTCTCGCCGGAATAGACAACCTGCACATAAAAGTAATCCCCTTTACTCAAAATTAAAAAGATAAAATCAAAACGAGAAAATGAAAAGAAAGATAGGTAGATCACGCCATAGAATAGGAATACAGACAGGAGACTGGGACTGAAGAGATCGCAGCTTGTCAAGCTCGGGGATGCATGTAATGGACAAATCTGGAGATTGGCTGGTGGTGGCTGCGGAGTCGGGTTCGCTCCTGTTGGGCTTGGTGGGTCGTTTTGGGGCCAGAGAATCGAACTGAGCCCTGATCTGATTGGCGATCTTCAGCCGTTGGTCTGCGTCCAATACCTCGTCGCTCCGGCCCGGTTTTGTCACCGTCCACTGTCCCGCCATTTCTTGCTTCCTCAGTTGTTTTTATTTGATTGATGGTGAACTTTGTTTCTCGGGAAATTTTCAACAATAATTAATTACTGACTCCATTCATATAATATATATATTTATAAAAGCAGGTCAATAATTTTTTTATATAAAATTTTATATTAATTATAAATTATTAAAAGTTGAGATTATATTTTAACGTATATATTAATTATATAATTAAATATATTATTTATATTAGAAATTGAGATTATATCTCAAAATATATATTAATTATATAATTAAATATAATATTCTAATAATTTTATAATTAATATAAAATTTTATATAAAAAAATATTTATATATATATATATATATATATAGTGGAGAACGACTTTGTTGAAAGATATTCACAACTGTAGCCGAAAACATTGACTTCGTTTTCGTTGAAGGAAAAGGAAGTTGGGCTTTGAGGCCCATGATGCTGAGACCACAGGTCATTGTTGAAAGATATGAAAACAATGGGCGAAGACATTGACTCTTCCTGTGTTGAGGAAAAAGCAATTGGGCTTTGAGGTCTATTATCCGTCGACTGCAGGTCAAGAAAGACCACCATTTTTTGTAAGCCTAGATGCTGATACTGGCCCGTTAAACATGGATTAGATAATCCATGCTCTTTAGGTTGATGGTGATAGAATCTTAGGAAGCTGTAATCTGTGAAACGATGACAACAAACATCAGAATCCGGCACTCTCCAAAAGAATAGCATGACTGTATTACTGAAAGCGCTCTTAAATGTTTTATTTCAATGTAGTTGGAGTAGCACGAGAACCATGAGTTCCAACTTGATGGAGATCATAAGGAAAGCAAAAAGACTTCTGTCCCACATGGAGTGCGAGAACAAAGGAGGAGCTAGAAGCTGCTAGTAAAATGCACGACTGGAAACAAAACAAATCATACCTTACTCGGCCTTTCGGCTAAGATCAAGTGTAGTATCTGTTCTTATCAGTTTAATATCTGATACGTGGGACACTGTCTCACATGATATTAAATTAATTTTTTAAGGGGGAGGGACCACATCGGTAGCTAGCTGCCGGGATCCTCGTGTGTGGCTCGTGCGTTGCACTGCTGCAAGGGCATGGCGCACCCCGCTAGATCAAGTTAAGGGTTTATTAAGCAACGTGTAGTGCCAATTCAAGTCAAGCGATTGTTAGGCATTAATTAGTACATATATTTGTTATATGATGTATTTAGTAATTTTCATCAATATAATAGATATTTTTTAAAAATTGTTTACTTAAATGAAATTATTTGATATTTAAAATTTGCTATTGACAGCTAATTTTAATATTTCTTATTATATTTTTCTTGAATTTTTATATAATAATTAAATTGAAAAATATAAAATGTTAATTTATTTTTATAATATTTCTTATTTGTTAAAATACTTGTTTTTAATAAAAAAAAATTTAATTTTATATGTTATTTAATTTTAAAATGTTATAATTTTATTATAATAATTTGCTAGTACCAAAGTATTTTTTAATTATAAATTTAAATACGTAATTTAGTAATAAAAATATAATATAAATACTCTTGGTAACTATTATCTAAACAATAGCTGTTTTTATAAAAATTGTTAAAAGAAGTATTAAAAGTATAAATATTAAATATATTAACACTTTTTCTTTAGGACGTGCAAACGAAAGTCGAGATGTTCACAAGTGGGTAACTTAAAACAGTGGTCTGATAGGCTCGTTATTTAAACGATGTTATGAGCCATGGTCAACTACTTGACTAGGTCGCTAGCAGGTCCACCTAGGGGATTAGGTCATAGACCACTAGAGTTTTGGACTTGTTGGTCTTTGCTTATTTCCTAGGGATTAGGTCATAGACCAAAACACACGGGTTGAGGACTTCTGTTTCGGACTCTTCCGTCTTCCTTCTAAAAATGAAGCATCCTCGAAAAGTAATTAGTCTTTCATGCAGTTCAAACAGTCCACAATACTCTGGATTACCATCCATTGACGATGAAGTTCAGTTCTATTGAGGAATCGCATATGGGATGAAGAACTACAATCCATTGATTTTGATTCCTGCAGTACGCGCATTTTATTAATATAAAATTTGTTTTAAAAAAATGTTATCTAAAAATGCTATACCATAAATAATAGCAACTCTACAGTGTATAGTGCAATCACAGAATGCTATCATTGAAGAGTTCCTTGTTCCTGCCAATGTGGGGACCTTTCCCTTCACCGACCCAATGAAAGATGACATTCAATTCTTTGGCCAGTTTCTGAATTTTCCACAGGTCCACAGGCATTTTTAGGCTTATATAATTGAACTTATTCATATCAAAGGCATCTTTTAATGCCCAAAATTCTTCTTTGTTACGTTTGTCTTGTTTATAGCTAAATGATCTCATTAAAAATAAAGACTACATCGTCTAATTTATATCTTTAAGAATTATATTCTAAATAATTTGATATATTAATTTTAATTGATTTATAATACTAATAATTAATATATATATATAAATAATAAAACGATTATAATTAATTCACAGTCATAATACTTGAGATGAGTTGTCCGGGTGCAAGTTAGAAGTACCGTATTAATTAATTATTAAATTTTAGATGGAGTGGAAATTTATTCTTAAATTTATGTAAGTTTATTTAAATTAATGTAATATTAAAAAAATTAAAACTCATGAAATTTTTTACATGAGATTTTTATTTATAGATTAGATATTCACTCTTTTTTTTTTTCTTTTGGGGATCATGATTAGATATTCATGGTTGATTTTTCAACTCTCGTGTCTTTCAAGTTGACTTGACTCTTCTTCACCTTAATGGATATCATTAGTATGTATGCCTCTCAACTGCAAGTATTCAATTCTAGCAGATTAGCTCAGCTCCAACAGAGTTTGATCATGGAGAAACTTCGAAGCTACAAAACCCATAAATCTTTATTTCCGCTTATTCTTCTCTTTCAGTTGTTATCACTTAGGCTTACTTCTTCAGCTTACACTCTCCCGGATAAGTATTTCATCAACTGTGGTTCAGACACCGACGTGAATTCCGTCAAGCGGATATTCACTGGGGATCTGAATTCAGCTTCGGTGTCCTTCCCAAAGCAGAGTGACCCTGTTAAAAGCAGCAATCAGTTGTCAGATACATTGGCTCTTTATCAAACAGCAAGAGTCTTCAGGCAAACTTCATCTTACGAATTTGAGATGAACAGTAATGGTACTCATATGGTACGCCTTCATTTCTTCGCTTTCTCTTCTCCAATCAATCTTTCCACAGCTGCTTTTACCGTTTCGGCTTCTAAGTTTGAGTTGTTACAAAATTTTACTGTCCACAGTAGTAGTCAATCTCCTGTGGTAAAGGAATTCCTTCTTAGCATCACTGTAGACAAATTCAGTATCTACTTTATACCTCAAGTTTTATCTTTTGCGTTTGTCAATGCCATAGAAGTTTTCCCTGTCGACCCTGTACCTGAAAGTTTCATTCCTGATAGTGCTCCACATATTAGTTTCGCAGGAACCAATACTGATTATCTGGGTGTACACTCGAAGGTTTTACAGACAATTCACAGAATCAATGTTGGAGGCCCTACGCTTACACAAGATAATGACACTTTATGGAGGAACTGGGTTCTAGATGATAGTTATTTATACAAGATAGAAACTGCAAAATATTTTCAATCTCTAGGTCAGCTTTACTATCAGGATGGAGTTAGTGAATACACTGCTCCAGATTCTGTCTACCAAACTGCCAAAGACATGAGTATAAATAATAGTAGGCCTTCTAATAATTTCAACATAACCTGGCGTTTTAATGTGAGCAAGAATGCAAGGCACTTCGTTCGGGTTCACTTCTGTGACATCGTTAGTTCATCTCCAAATGTAACAGTGTTTAATCTCTATATTTATGGCAACTTTAGGGAGGTAATCAATCCCTATAGTAATGGAATTTACCAGACAGCAACACCCTTTTACAAGGATTATGTAGTTGATTCAGATGACCATGGAGTAATGAACATCAGTGTAGGTCCTAACGCAGAGACTATTGAGCAGCATGCCTATTTGAATGGACTTGAGATAATGGAGATGATGGAGAAATCGGGTTCAGTTCCTGAAATGAGTAGATCCAAGAATAAACATGTCATGCTTGTGGTTGGTTTAGTTCTTGGAGGTTCAGCTCTGATTTGCATTCTGGCAGCAGTGTTATTTTTGGTCTTGAAACGCAGAAAGCAGAAGCCAGATGGATTACCTTCGGATTGGTCTCCATTACAATTATATGGAGGGAGTTCTCATAGTAGGGTAGCTGAGAGAACCCCTAATGGCTCCCCAATGCGTAGTTTAAAGCTTAGGCTAAAAATTCCTTTGGCAGAAATTCAGTTAGCTACAAACAATTTTGATAGGAAGCAAGCGATTGGTAAGGGAGGATTTGGAACTGTCTACAAAGGAACTCTCAGGAATGGCATGAAAGTGGCTGTAAAAAGAAGCCAACCAGGATCAGGCCAAGGTCTTCCGGAATTCCAGACAGAAATAATGGTTCTATCCAAAATTCGCCACCGCCATCTTGTTTCCTTAATTGGGTATTGTGATGAAAGGTCTGAGATGATACTAGTTTATGAATTCATGGAAAAGGGGACTTTGAGGGATCATCTATACGGTTCAAAGTTTCCCTGTTTGTCTTGGAAGCAAAGGCTTGAAATATGCATTGGTGCAGCCAGAGGTCTTCATTATCTCCACAAAGGTTATGCTGGGGGAATTATTCATCGTGATGTGAAGTCCACAAACATTTTGCTGGACGAAAACCACGTTGCTAAAGTTGCTGACTTTGGCCTTTCAAGGTTGGGTACTCCTGATGAAAACCATGTTAGCACAGCTGTTAAAGGCACTTTTGGTTATCTTGATCCTGAATACTTCAGGTCACAACAGTTAACCGAGAAATCAGATGTTTATTCGTTCGGTGTTGTGCTTCTCGAGGTACTATGTGCAAGACCAGCCATAAATCCTTCACTTCCAAGAGAGCAAGTGAACCTAGCTGACTGGGGAATGCTTTATAAGAACAAAGGGCTCCTTGACGAGATTGTAGATCCTTTGATAAAGAGTCAGATCAATCCAAACTCATTGAGAAAATTTGCTGAGACAGCAGAGAAATGTTTGGAAGACGATGGTGCTGACAGACCTACTATGGGCGATGTGTTGTGGGACTTGGAGTATGCATTACAGCTTCAACAAACTGGGACAAAGAGAGAACCACATGAGGACAGTGCAAACGATGGTTCATCTGGATTACCATTCCCTGATGTCGGGGGGGTCCCTTGGTTCGGTGCCTCGATCAACGAAGTTGATATGCCCATGCTGAGAGATGATAGTTTAATCTCGTCAGAAAGTAAAGTTTTCTCTCAATTGGGAATCAACGATGCCAGGTAAAGTTGTTTTAGCCCTTGCAAATTATAAACTTGCTACTCTTTTAGTAAATTCTGATCTATATGGACTACTGTGTTTGTCCCTGTACAGCTCAGATTGCACAAAATTGTGCATTTGAGTATTTTCACGTCAGCTATTACTTTATATTAATGTACTGTACTTTATAGAGGGTATATTTGCAATTGTCATTTTTCATGCCAGTATCAGTCTATACTCCCTGAAAACTATTCTCGTTCTTTAGTGAGCATTGGAGATTAACTATCGCTCTGTTTTACCTCAGAAGAAATGGAAGCCTGAAAATAATGGAGAACTCATCGTAGTAATCTGATCAAGCATCCCATTAAATATTGATGCTAGCTTTAAGTTTGATTTATTTTCTGATAATCTTCAAGATCGAGAATCCAGTCAGTTATTGCAGGGTTTCTCTTGAATTTAAAAGCGGTCCATTCGATCGCGCTTGTTACGTTTTCGATGTCAATTCAAAATGAATTTGATCTAAGTTACACAAACATAATCGAAAATGAATAGACAAAAGAAAACGACCAAAACAAGAAGAAAATTGATCACTACGTGGTTGGGCAGAATGCCTACACCCGCGGCATGGAGATTACATGAAGAAAGAATCACACAAATGGGTTCAGTAATGTCGCTATAGCAGGGCCTGCCGCACCACCACCAAATCTTAGTTAAAATTAAACTCGTAATAGGCTGGTAAAAAGCTTGTTTGCAAAAAAATTGAATTATTTAAAACATTTTTTATTATTTGACAGTAAAGCTTACCGGCAAAACAATTATAGGTACCTGGCGAATGGATAATATGATTCACAAGACTCTGTAATTCATTACATGCCTTCAATTAGTTTTGTACGTACATCTTCTACTTCAGAAAATTTGGCTCTTATTAATGGTACGAAGAGTATCTTGATAAAACCACACAGCAAATTCTCTGTAATCTAATCTTGTTTGAGACGATGGAGATAACTGGTATGCAAATTTTGAAGTCTAAAGTCCCATAGGAAGAAATTTGCAGACAGAGGTCCCCATCCTCATCTTGATTGCCCGTGGTCGGATATTGTGAATCACTAGCGATCAACACGGGAGAGGACACTCAAACTCTTGGCCAGTTTCTGAGTTTTCCACAGGTCCACAGATATTTAGGCTTTACGCCATAAAGCTTATTCGATATCAGAGTTCAAAGGCATCTTACAGTGCTTCAGAAATTCTCCAGCAGTCACCTCTAGTTTCTTTTACACGCCAATTCTAATCTGATCTAAGTTTATTTATTTTCACATTGATTTATAATATATAACTTTTTTCAAATCATGTTATTAAATTTAAATTTCTTTTTGATTAATTGTCATCACAAACTTCATTAAACTCTATTATGGATTTTAATTAGCTAAACATTTTTTAAGATGTAACGGGAAATTTTGAATTTGAATCTCCTTGTTTAACTTGTATAATATGAAATTCTAGGTTCTTTTTCACCTTTTGTTTCCGAATCTTCACGGTCGATTTTTGAACTAAAAGATATTTTAAGTTGACTTGAGTCTTCCCTATCTTAATAAATATTATGTATATATCATTCAATTGCAAGCAAGTCTTCAGTTCTCATCAACTCTGCTTCTACTAAATTTGGTCACGGAGAAACTTGGAAGCTACAAAACTTTATTTCCTCTCCTTTTTTTCTCTTCCAATTATTATCACTTGCAATTGCTTCAGCTTACACACCCACCCCGCCCCCCACCCCCAACCCCACGATAAGTACTTTATCAACTTTGGTTCAGACACTGATGTAAATTCTGCCAGGCGGACATTCTCTGGGACCTGAATTCAACTTCGGTCTTCATTTTAAGGCAAAGCAACTATGTTCAAGGCAGCAACCAGTTGCCAGATCATTATCTCTTTATCAAACAGCCTGAGTTTTCAGGCAACATTTTCCTACGAATTTGAGATGAGCAGTAATGGTACTAATCAGGTATGCCTTCATTTCTTTGCTTTCTCTTCTCCAATCAATCTGTCAACGCTGCTTTAAATGTTTGGGTTTCTTAGTTTGTTTTGTTCCATGATTTTATAGTCCAAAATGATAGCCAATCTCCTGTAGTGAAGGAATTCCTTCTTAGCATATTGTAGGCAAGTTCGAGATCTGCTCTATTCCACAAGTATGCTCCTTTGCGTTTGTTAACGCCATAGAAGTCTACCCTTTACCTGAAAGTTTCATTCCCGATAGTGCTCCACATATTATTTCACAGGAACTAAGACTAATTACCACGGAATACACTCAGAAGGTTTTAAAGGCGATTCACAAAATCAACGTTGGAGGCTTGACGTTTACGCAAGATAATGACACACTTTGGAGGAACTAGGTTCCGGGTGATAGGTATTTGAACAATCAAGAAACTGTAAAAAATTTTCAGACGCCGGCTAAGCTTACTATCAGGATGGAGTTAGTGACATGTTCCCCGGATTTTGTCCACTAGACTGCCAAAGGGAGGTATATAAATAGTATTAGTCCTTCTAATAACTTCAACATAACCTGGCCTTTTAATGTGAGCAAGAATGTAAGGCACTTTGGTCGGTTCACTTCTGTGACATTATTAGTTAAATTCCGAATTCAATCTCTAGTCTCTAAATTGATGGCAAGTTCAGGCAGGAAATCGAACCCTATATTAAAGGAATTTACCAGACTGCAACGCCTTTTACAATGATTTCGTTGTTGACTCAGATGAATGTGGAATTATGAAAATCAGTGTAGGTCCTAACGCGGAGGACACCACTCTTCAAATGCAGGCACTTCTGAGCCTAACGCCTATTTGAATGGACTTGAGATAGTAAAGTTAATTGAGAAATCCAGTTCAGTTCCAGAAAGTAATAGACCAAAGAACAAGCGTGTCTTCCTAGTGGTTGGTTCAGTTATTGGAGGTTCAGCTCTGATTTGCATTCCGGCAGTTGTGCTCTTTTGTATTTGAAACAGAAAAACCAGAAACTGCCGTTACATATATATGACTCCCCGATGCTTAATCTACTCTTGGATTAAAAATTCCATTTGGGAAATTCAGTTTGCGAGAAGCAATTTTCACGTGACAATTCCTCAGGAATGGCACGAAGGTGGCTGTAAAAGGAAGCTAGCGTGAATATGGCCAAGGGGAATTTAAGACAGAAATAATGGTTCTGTCCAAAATCCGCCATCGCCATCTTGTTTCCTTAATTGGGTATTGTGATGAAAGGTCTGAGATGATACTTGTTTATGAATTCATGGAAAAATGGACTTTGAGGGATCATCTATATAATTCAAAGTTTCCCTCTTTGTCGTAGAAGCAAAGGCTTGAAATCTGCATTGGTGCAGCCAGATGTCTTTATTATCTCCAAAAAGATTGTGCTGGGAATCATTCATCATGATGTGAAATCAACAAACATTTTGCTGGATGCAAACGTTTAGGTTCTACTGATGAGAACCATGTTAGCACAGCTGTTAAAGGCACTTTTGGTTATCTTGATGCTGAATACTTCAGGTTACAACAGCTAACAGAAAATCGGATGTTTACTCATTTGGTAGACCGGCCATAAATCCCTCACTTCCAAGAGAGAAAGTGAACCTAGCTGAATGGGAAAAATTCTACATGAAAAAAGGGCTCCTTGAAGAGATTGTTGATCCTTTCAGAAAGAGTCAGATTAATGCAAACCCATGAGGAAATTTGCTGAGATCGCAGAGAAATGTTTGGAAGAAGATGGTGCTGACAGACCTACTATGGGCAATGTGTTGTGGGACTAGGAGTGGGCATTACAGCTTCAACAAAGTGCGCCACTGAGAGAGCCACATGAGAACAGTGCAAACGATGGTTCATCTGCATTACCATTCCGTAATAGCTTAGTTTGGAAGAAAATTGTAGATTTGGGTATTTTCGTGACAGCCATTAGTCTATATTAATGTGGATGTACTGTACTTTATGGAGGGTATATATGTAATTTAATATTTCATGCCAGGAGTAGTTTATTCTCCCTGAAAAGGGTAAACTAATTTCTCATCGTTGACTGGAGACCTAATGACTTTCGCTCCGGTTGGGCTTGGAAGAGATGAAAGCTTGAAAATAATACAGAACTTGCGGTAATCTAATCAAGCATCCTATTGAAAACTGATGCTAACTGTAATCTTGATTTATTTTCTGATGATCTTCCAAGACTGGGAATCCGGTTAGTTATTGTAGGGTTTCCCTTTAATTTGGAAGCCGGTCTGTCTGCACCAACATGTCCGTGTCCATTTGCAAAGTGTATGTTATAGCCATTTTCTTCGCCTCCTTCCTTCTTTGCGCTTGTTAGGCTTTCGATCTGCATTCAGAATGAATTTGATCTAAGTTACGCAAAGAATAAGAACAAAAAATAATCGAAATTGAATCAACAGAAGAAAACAACAAAAACAAAAAGAAAACTGACGGTTGGAGAGAATGGCAAAATCCACGGAAGAAACGATCAGCCTAGTGTTTTATTTATCAAACAATATAATAAGAGCTCTTCACAAGGTTCCATAGATTACAATGAAGAAAGAATGACTCAAATTGGTTCAGTACTCACTCTGAAATTCAGCTCGAAAGATACCCATTTATCAGCTTCGTTTGCCAGCAAAATAGAGCATCTCTTTTAATAGCTTGTAGCAACCTGATACAGCCGGAAATCAGCCTCGCAGCCACATCAGCAATCTTGGAAACACTGATTTAAGAAGTATGCTTCACAGCAATTATAAATCCACTTTCCTCTGTTCAGTGCTCACAAAATTATGGATTGTCCGTGTCACTCCAGTCTACAATGAACTCAAATGGATAAAGTAACACGAAAAAGAAAACAGAGTTAAAAAAGAAAAGTTTAATGCTGCATGTTAATGGAAACCAACTCTTTGAAGTACTGTTTCCACAAACTGATCACGTTGCACGATGTCCCCACAAAAAGAGAGAACAAATCAGAACAAGCAGTTGAATGTAAATTAATTATTTTTGGGGGAGGATGGCAAAGCAATTTTAATTTGACAGTAAAAATAATAATTGCAGGTACTCGGCGAATGAATATGATTCACAAAGACACGTATGATTTATTACATGTCTTAAATTAATTAGCGTTTTACATGCAAACGCAATGGCATGGATTATCTTAATAAGATCATAATTCCATCGTATTGGTACAGCAAAGTCTCCGTAAAGTGATCTAATTGTTTTGACACTGTTGGGCCATAATTCCCAACACCATGTTGGACTGGACTTTAACTTAGTAAAATCGTTACTTAATTTATAAAATAACTTGAAAAGTGAGGCCCAGATTAATTTTAATTCAATTTAAAAACTCAGTTCACTAAAATAAAAGACAAGCCTAAGTTATCAAGCTATTTAAAATAAGAATTTTATCAAAATTATTATTCTAAATAATTTAAAAAATCAACGAGTATAAAAAAAATGGAAAAGCAAAAAAAAAGACATATTTTCTGACAACACAAAAATTTAAACTACCGTTAACGTTATTATTAATGGAAGTAAAGAATTTATAATTTAAAAAAATGAGACAGAAAATAATGAAATAGAAAGATAATAGAAGATTAAAACGATATTCAACACAGAGCTTTAGTCTTTCTCCTAATATCGGGTATTTTAAAATATTAAAATAATATTTAACAAAGGACCTTACCCTTTCTCCTAATAATAGTTATGTTAGAGATTAACCTACAATCTTCAAACTATATTTAAAGAAGAGATCTCTAGGAACACGAGACTCAGAAATTATTTGTTGAATTCGGTCTTCTAACTTAGAATCAAGTATAGGTTTGTTACCCCGAAAACTGCAAACCTGAGAAACCGAATAGAGTAAGAATTGAATAAAATTTTTCATCAAGAAAATATTCAAGCAAAAAAAGGGCAATTAATATCATAAAAACAAAGTGCAAGCAAAAACAAATATGGAGACCGTCATAAAAAAAAACTTGTAGGAATCAGAAATTCGGTATCATCAATTCTAATTTTTCTACCCTAGTCCCCGTCAATGAAGAACCATTTATCTTTCCACGGCTTATTTGAATTCAAGATGTCCGGAAAAGGCTTCTCGTCTTTAGACCTTGTAGCGACGTAGTAAAAAGGGTTTTAGGAACTAACCTCACACGATAAAGCCGCCGGCACTACAAAAAATTTGTTTCATTGTGACCAATTTTTTTCCACAAGATGAGCATGCAAACTAAGATTTTCCATGAGTTTAAAATTAGTTGGCAAGGAGTTAAGTTCAACCCATCTAGCATTTTTACAAAGAAAGGTTGTAGTCGAAGTCTAACCCCCAAATAAAATAACATCTCTAATACCGCTACCTCTCCCTCATAAGACTCGTTGGCTTTTTCCCTTTTCCACGTAGTCGCAAGGTAACTGTGTTTGGAACGTTAAACCTTTTCCTTAATTCCCGAAGTGTGGATTTTCTTATGGAGGAGCGGATTCAATCTAACTTGTATGGGCTCGCTCGAGAATAACAACCAGGTGCCTTAGAATCTGTTGGAATTGAATCCCTGGTGTCGGATTACTTCATCTCTACGTTAGATTGATCAGCAGACTCTACCTCAGGATCCATACTAACCAAGTTTCTTGAAACGCTATCAATAAAGATTGTTCCAGAATTGCGACTAAAACTAACGACTCCCTGACTATTGTCTTTCTTTTTGAAAGGATTCTTCGCATAAACTTCTAGAACATCCTTTTGAATTTATTTGTCTAATCGATTCCACGTATCCGAGCCAATAGAAGGCGATTTAGACCCAACCTGCAATAAACTCATATGCAGTGAATCAAAGAGTAACAATCGGTGACTCTCAAACCAAAAACCAAATCAGCCTTATGCAAACTGTTTCATCAACCAACACAATACCCAAGAAACGCACACTACAAACTCTGGATAAAAGACAATCCAAAAAAGGGAAACTAAGAAGAGGCAAATTTTGTGTACTTGTTTAGGGACAAACATGACTGATGCGATGGAGCGAGCAATCAAAATTCTTGATTAACGGGGTCCTCCCCTCAAAACATGATTTCATGAAAAGGAGAGGAAAATGTGGCGTTGAGCTTCAGAAATATAAATCGAGAGTTTGAAATTCAAAAATATATTATAAAAATAATAAAACCCAATAAACCAATTGAGCTAAGCAAAAGCAATGACGTCACTTTTCAACGAAAGCAATGATGTCACCTTCTTCATATAGGACCGCACCTCTATTATCTTTATATACGAATTAGGCACCTTCATTTCTTAAGTTCATTTTTAGATTAAGTTATATTCAAACCCATTTCTAATAGCCAAATTATTTCAGAGTCTAAATTTTAATAGCAGCTATACACAACTACTACTAAAATTGAGAGACTCTCTGTTGGACTATAATTTCCAACACTGAGATCCTTGATCTAAAAGTTTAGTTAAGTAGGACAAATGAATACACATAAAAATGGGTTATCAACAACCTAACAGCCAAATCATTCCACAGCCTGAATTTTAATAGCAGCTATATACAACTACTACTAAAATTGAGGGACTCTATGTTAAACTATAATTTCCAACGTTGTATAAGAACTCAATGTTAAGCTATAATTTCAACATTATGTTGGACTGGACTCTTATCGGGCAATTCGTTACTTAATTTGTAAGACAACTTGAAAAGTTAAACCCGAACCCAATAAAAGATAAGTCCAAATTATCAAGTCATCTAAAATAATAATTTTATCAAAACTATTATTTTAAACGACAAATATAGAAAGGAAAGAAAAGCACAAGAAAAGACACGTTTGCTTATAACTTGAATATTTACTAGTTAAAATTAGATAGAAGAAATCTGTTATCAAGAGACAATGGAGGTAGAAAACCAAAGGCGGAAGAAATTTTTGCCAACAAGCGTCCCCATCCTCCTCTTGACTCCCGTGGTCAGACGCTGTGAACGACTAGCACTGTATTTAATTTAGCCCGTTTCCGAATTTTCCATAGGTCCGCAGATATTTAGGCTGTATAATTGAGCTTATTTGATAGCGAAATTCAAAGGCATCTTATAATATTTGCAAAATTCTCCGTGGGAAATTATTAAAATTTTACACCGGTCAATTTCTTTTACATTCCAATTCTAATAAGATCTAAGCTTTATTTATTTTCAGATTGATTTATAATCTATAACGTTTTTAAATCATGTTATTTAAATTTAAATTTTCTTTTTCATCAATGGTAAATGGCGGACTTGATTAATTTTATGTTTTGGATTTTAATTGGTAAACATTTTTTTTATAAATAGAAATATAGACTTTGAATCTCATTTTTTGAAAATTTTCTTTTGAGTTATTTTTCACTTATTATTTTCAAACTATCATGGTTTGATTTTTCAACTCCAGCTGACTTCCAAGTCTTCTCTATCTAAATAAATATAACGTCTATAGCATTCGACTAAAGTCCTCAATTCTCATGAGCTTTGCTCCTGCAAAGTTTGATAATGGTGAAACTTGAAAACCACAAAACCCATGAATATTTGTTTCCTCTCATTTTTCTCTTCCAATCATTGTCACTTGTGCTTGCTTCTTCGGTTTACACTCAACCGGATAAGTACTTCATCAACTGTGGTTCAGGCACCAACGTGAGATCCGCCGACCGGATATTCACTGGGGACCTGAATTCAATTTCCGTGGTCTTTTCAGATCATTCAACTTCCGTCTCCTTTTCAAATCAGAGCAGTCCCGTTCAAGACAGCCGCCAGTTGCCAGATACATTAACTATTTATCAAACAGCAAGAGTTTTCTGGCAAAAATCTTCCTACGAATTTGAGATGAGCACTAATGGTATTCATCTGGTACGCCTCCATTTCTTCGCTCTCTCTTCTCCAATCAATCATTCCGCTGCTGTTTTTAATGTTTGGGCTTCTGAGTTTGTGTTGTTGCACGATTTTACTGTCCAAAACGGTAGTCAAACTCCTGATGTGAAGGAATTCATTCTTAGTATCACTAGTGTGGACAGATTCAAGATCTACTTTATACCTCAAGAATCGTCTTTTGCCTTTGTTAATGCCATTGAAGTCTTCCCTTTACCTGAAAGTTTCATTCCTGATAGTACTCCACATATTAGTTTAACAGAAACTAAGAGTAATTACGAGGGTATACACTCAAAGGTTTTAAAGACAATTAACAGAGTCAATGTTGGAGGTTTGACGATTACACAAGATGCGTTATGGAGAAACTGGGTTCCGGATGACAGTTATTTGTACAATCCACACACTGCAAAAAATATTAAGTCTTCAAGTGAGCTTTTCTATCAGGGAATGATTAGTAAATACACTGCTCCAGATTCTGTCTACCAGACTGCCAAAGATATGAATATAAATACTAGTTGGTCTTCCAATAACTTCAATATAACCTGGAGTTTTAATGTGAGCAAGAATGCAAGGCACTTTGTTCGGCTTCACTTCTGTGATATTGTTAGTAACCCTACTAGTGTTCTAATCTTTAATCTCTACATTGATGGCAATTTCAGGCAGGAAGTCAATCCATATAAAGAAATTTACCCAAAGGTTTTAAAAGGGTTTTACCACCCAGCAACGCCTTTTTACTTTGATTTTGTGGTTGATTCAGATAATCATGGAATTATGAACATCAGCGTAGGTCCATATAATGCCAGTCATGCCTATTTGAATGGACTTGAGATAATGGAGTTCATGGAGACAGTTCCCCAAAGTAACAGACCAAAGAATAAACGTGCCTTGCTAGTTGTTGGTTCAGTTATTGGAGGTTCGGCTCTGATTTGTATTCTGATAGTTGTCCTCTTTTTGAGTTTGAAACGCGGAAAGCAGAAACCTGCTGGATTTCCTTTGGATTGGTTTCCATTACATATTTATGGAGGAGGGAGTTCTCATAGCAGGGTAACTGAGAGAACCCCTAATGGCTCCCCCATGTTTAATGTAAAACTTGGATTAAAAATTCCTTTCGAGGAAATTCAGTTTGCGACAAACAATTTTCACGTAAATCAAGTGATTGGTAAGGGAGGATTTGGAAATGTTTACAAAGGAATTCTCAGGAATGGCAGGAAGGTGGCTGTAAAAAGAAGGCAGCCCGGATCTGTTCAAGGCCTTTCAGAATTTCAGACAGAAATAATGGTTTTATCCAAAATTCACCACCGCCATCTTGTTTCCTTAATTGGGTATTGTGATGAAAGGTCTGAGATGATACTAGTTTATGACTTCATGGAAAAAGGTACTTTGAGGGATCATCTATACAATTCAAAGTTGCCATGTTTGTCCTGGAAGCAAAGGCTTGAAATATGCATTGGTGCAGCAAGAGGTCTTCATTACCTCCACGAAGGTCCTGCTGGGGGCATCATTCACCGTGATGTTAAGTCCACAAACATTTTGCTGGACGAAAACCATGTTGCCAAAGTTGCTGACTTTGGCATTTCAAGATTTGGTTCTACTAATGGAAAACATGTTAGCACAGCTGTTAAAGGCACTTTTGGTTATCTTGATCCTGAATACTTCAGGTCACAACAGTTAACCGAGAAATCAGATGTTTATTCGTTCGGCGTTGTGCTTCTCGAGGTACTATGTGCAAGACCAGCCATAAATCCTTCACTTCCAAGGGAGCAAGTTAACCTAGCCGAATGGGGAATGTACTACATGAACAAAGGGCTCCTTGAAGAGATTGTAGATCCTTTGATAAAGGGTCAAATCAATCTAAACTCATTGAGAAAATTTGCCGAGACTGCAGAGAAATGTTTGGAAGAAGATGGTGCTGACAGGCCTAATATGGGCGACGTGTTATGGAACTTGGAGTATGCGTTACAGTTTCATCAAATTGCAACAGAGAGAGAGACACATGAAGACGGTACAAACCATGCGTCATCTGGATTACCATTCCTAAATGTCAGGCGTATCCCTTCTGTTAGCATGTCCATTATCAAAGATGATATGCCGATTTTGCGAGACCAAGACAATTTAATCTCACCAGAATGTAAAGTTTTCTTTTTTACTGGGATTCGAGAATGACAGGTAAAATTATCCCATTTCAGTTTGTGCTCTGCAAATTACAAATTTGCTACTCTGTTAATACATTCTTACTATACGTACTACTCCTGCTCGGTGTAATATACTCTGTTTGTTTGTTCCCATACTAGCTCAGTTTGCAAAAAAATTACGCATTTGAGTATTTAGTTTGAAGGCACAACATTTAAAATGTTTTTTCAAACTACTTATTAGTTATACTTGATAGTTGGTGACTCATTTTACAAAGTAATTATGAATCAAAACTGTCAAATGTGGACCGAAATTAATCAACTGTTATCACTAAAAATTTTACTGGTAGTGTTAGATTGCACCTGAAAAATCATTTTTTCACTCAAAATTGTTTAGTATGAAGAATCCATGGCCTGCCGTCAAGATCAAAGCAAAACTCATCTGATATTTGGTTACATGGGAATCAACAATTTTTGTTTATATATAAGCATATTTTGTTGAAAAATGATGAATCTTTAAGCGTCCATTTGATTTAGTATTCATTTTGAGTTTCTGAAAATAAAAAAAAAAAACAAGAAAACTTGTTTGTCTAAATTTGTCTGAACTGTATCCAAAAATAGTTCTTGGATAAGATTTTTAAATTTAAGATAAAATTAAAAAAATAAAAAAATTATTTTTTTTGTTTTTTTTTTCTTAATAATATTCAACTCAAATTCAAATACAATTTTTTTTAAAACTAAAAAAAAAATTTTAATTTTAAAAGGTCTTTTATTTATAATATATATATAGTCTCAATTTTTAAAATTTTAAGATATTTCATTTACAATATTTATTGACATTATTTTTAACAAAAAATAGAAATTTATAATCAATAATTTCTCTTAATTTTTATATTCATTATATAGTTATCTTTTAAAAGTTTTTATTATACCTTACAAATTTCCTTTTATTGATATATTTTAATCAAAATTTTTTATTAATATTATGAATTTTTTTACATAACTTGTTAGTAATTAATTTACACGAAAAATATATATATATATATATAAATATATATATATATAAATATATATAATTTCTTAGAAGTTCTTAAAATAAAAAAAAATCTTTATAAAGAGTTATGACTGACAAAAGAAATTTTAATTATTAGTTTTCAGACATACTTATTTTATAAATATAATCTTAGTAAAATTTTGGAGTATATAAGATTGGATTTTTATCATTGAACTAATAACAAATTATCAACTAATAACAAATTATTGATTTATTGACAATGTTTCTCTCTCTCTCAATATATATATATATATATATATTGCACTTTATATAATTTGATCATAGTAAGATTAAGAAGTGACAATATTTTTTATATAACATTTTGCATTAATATATGTGAAATAATAGTTTACATTAATTAACTGTTAGTTACTATTAAGATTTGATATAAAATTATTCTAAAAAATATTCAAGCAAACAAGTATTATTTTTTATTTTATCCTTAGATATTATATCAAACATATTTTCTTACTTTTTAAAATTTAAAATCAGTTTTTTTAAATATTATATTAAACAAATTTTAAATATTAAAAATATTAAAAATATAATTCAAAATTTTAAATTACATCCTAATTTCTGAAAATATTTTTCGAATTACATATTAAAAAGGCCCTTAATGATTAGCCCAAAATAAGGGCAAATGGTGTTTTCTCCCATAATTTCATCAGAGAAATATTTCTTCGCTGAAAATTAATTTACCATAGAGAATGCATGGATTAACGTCTAAATCAAAGCAACTCTCATCAGAAATCAGGTGCCACAGAGTCAGCAATTTTTTTGCTCTCTCTATTTTTTTTTAAATTTTTTCTTTGTTCGGAGCATATATAGTTCCATGCTTAATAATCAGCGTTCCATGTTGTCCTCTAATTGAGGCAGAACAAAGTACTAATGCTATGCCCTGTAATCGTTCTGTCTTTTCCTTTAGATTATAATACTTCTTGATACCTCACAATAATTTTTTAAGTACTCCATTCACGTCGCAAATTTAGAATTAATATCTTATTTTGTTTAAAGCACGGCTTTTTGTCTGAAGAAAATTTAATTGACTTGATTTAATTTCAAATTTGTTTAGAGTTTCGGTTCTTATAATGAGACGAGAAACAGGGGGGAGAGTTTAGTTGGGTGGATATGCAAAATTATTTTTAAGGGGAATATTATATTTAAAAAATGTTCTAAACAATAAATTACTTTGAATTGTTTAGATAATAAGTATCATTTTTAAATTTTTTTAACTTGTGTTCTTAAACCATATTAGTACGACTCTTTATTATGAATTACGTATAGGATTAACCAATAATATAAAATCTCAAAATTGTGCTTGTACCTGAAAGTATGTGCACTTACAAATGTGAAGATGATCTTCTAATGTCACATTAACTGAACTTTTAGTAATATTTTAATACATTTACTTTGTAGCGGTTACTTTGATTGACCCCCAAATTTTGATTCAGCCCACCCATGATCCTGCCTGAAAATACAATTTCCGAAAGCAATTGCCTAAAGATATGTAATGGCAAACAGATTTCTGGAGAGTACAAGAAGAAATCTTGATTCTATTTTTAGTGAAGCGTAGAGTCTGATGTAACTTGCAGGTTGCAGCCAAGCTGCTATAAAAATTTTGCAAAATTTTTTGTTAATATTGTCTGAATTGATCTTTCATTAACTTTGGTATGATATATGAAGATCCAAAACTGGTAATTAATTATAATAATAGACAATAGACAGGATGAAAGAATTTCTATGTCTCCCTGTTACTATATAACTTGGTCTAATGTACAGCTAGCAGCTACGTACATACATATATTTCTATATTTCTGAAACAGAAAATCTAGAAATGAAATGAAATGAAACCAACTGATTCTGAAATTTCAAATGATTAGTGGCCAGAGCCTTTCCTGCTAGGTCCAGCAGCCAACGTGAAGACATCTTGCTTTACAAAAACCCGGCCAGTCATCATGCTCTCCACAGAGTTATGAGACGATGAAGAAGAAGATGTTCTATCGGCGTTTTCATTCTTCTCCGCTGATCGAAGAGCTCTGCAATTGACAGAACATGACTGTGGAAACAGCAGCATCGTCAGGATCATCAGAACTAAAAACGAGTGTCTCATCGTTTGCCCTGCCTGGTGACTGGCGTGTCTTCTCCCTTTTCCAAATTTCAAGGGTTCAACAACTCCTTTTGAAATATTCTCTCCAAGTGAAAAAGAATGGCTTAGCATTTCCATTGAATGAGGTACCGTCCTTTATATAAGGGCGGGCTTTTGGTGCTAAAGTGGTAAAGGACGGTGAAGGGCTTTTCTGCCTGTTCGAGTATTATTTGACCGATACCTTTCATTGTTTAGGTCAGTGACAGAGATGCTAAGTTTTATTAATGTTCACATTCCAAAATTTGACTTGGAAATTTTGTTACCAACTGGGGACACACAGGAAGATCCCAAATACCCTTTGATCAATTTTTTTTTATCCCGAAAAACGAATGCCATTCATAAAACGGGAGGTGGGTAGAGTAGGGCTAGTAACTAGCTCCGCGGCTATAGTAAATAAATAATGCAAAAAATATAAAGACCATTCTTATTCTTGATACCATTTCAATGGTAAGAAACAAGATATTAAAGGTAATTATAAAAAGATCCTTCTCTTTAAGAATCAAAAACCTTTTTTCTATAGTTTAAAATGATTTATGCTTCGTATTATTGGAGGGTATGTGTCTTTTCAAGCTCTCAATGAACTAGCAAATGCAACAGTGAGAAGAAGCAACTGGGTTTACATTTACATGTGGTGATTAGACAGGTCATAGTTGTGTTGTGGTTATCTATATATATATATATATATATATATATATCTTTCAGGAAAAGAGCTAAAAGGCACAGGAATTTTATGGCTTTTATTGAAAGGGAAACAATTAAAGTGAAAAAGTTAATGGGAAAAATTCGGTGTGGTTGGATGGGAAGGGAGGGTCGGAGGGAGTTTCTTGCAAGGTGTAGGGTTACATAAAGAATGAATTAAGTTTGTCCACCCACATAAAGTGTGTTTTAAAAAAAAAAAAAATTATAGGTGCAAGGAACACATGAAATTGACTTACTCCATTATTAATTATTGGCACATCTTGTTTGAATAGATAGACTTCCGGATTTCTTCACTACCTGCCAATTCAAGTCCTTTTCCTTAGTCTCCTCTTGACCCAATTAATTTCGATGTGAAAACAATGTTGCATTATAATAACATAACATAGCATAACATGATTTTACACTCTTGGCACTACCGTCCATAGATTCTTGGCATGATATATATCAACAACTAAATACAAAATCATATATTAATGAAATAACATTAAGCTTGTTCTTGAATTTTTTTAGAGCAATAAAATCTTCATCAAAGATCTGCATAAAATTTAAATCACTAACGTGAGCTTAGGCGAATCATAATTCGTTATATATCGTTATTTCTAAAATTTGGTCAATGCATCAAACGTCGTACGTGTGCCTCTTTTAGCCTTGCAACTTGGGAATCTTACTGAAAAACGAGGCTCTAATTTTTTAAGAGTAAAATACTATTTGGCATAATTTTTTTTAATTAATAATTCTACTAATAAATTAAAAATCTACAATAATACAAAACAGAATATTTAACTAGTTGTGTTGGAAAAACTTAGAAGCGGCTGCTAGCTACCTCGTCATAAATAATACATTATCATAAGGAATAACGGTAATCCGTTAAACTTTGCAAAATTAGTTTATGATGAGCAGTAACATGCGACATGTAATGATATTATTATTCATGAAAATGACAAATTTAATATTAAATATGTGAATATGTGATGTATATATATTTGCTCAACACATAATTAAAAAATTTTAATATCTGAGGAGGCTATATATGAATTTAACAAGATGCTCTATACATTTATACATCTTTGTTTGCAAGTATCTTCCTTGTTAAATATTTTAAAAGGTTTGTGTATAATCAAATGTAAATTAAAAATTATTACTAACCGCCGTTGCCGGGGATCGAACCCGGGTCGCCCGCGTGACAGGCGGGAATACTTACCACTATACTACAACGACTTTAATATTAAAATTTTATTTATTATATAGATATTGTAATAGCAAGCAGACTGTTTTATTTGCCCTGCAAAGACGATATTTTGCATTGCTTTCTAACAGTAAGGATTTAATATTTTTTAAAATAAAAGTTTAAATTATTCTTTAAACAAATCATAATCAAAAGGTAAAATCATTTCATAAATTAAATTCAATAATTTTATAAATTGAATACTAATATTGATAGAAATGAAGGAGAGAGATGTTTTTAAATTTTTTGAAGTAAATAGATATTTAAATAGGAACAGAAAAGGAATAAATACTAGTAATTTCTCTTTCTACGCGTCCTATACATCTCTTTACTCTTCACAATTGAAGAGAATTGAAAAATAAAATGGAGCTGATAATTTCATACTTCATATACGTATTTGTAAACACATATATGAAAAACTATTTGTTGGGGAGGGAAAAATAATTTGCTTCAACACTATTAAATAAATCAATGCATATATAATCTTAGCATTTAACATATAAATTTTTTATTGATTTGTTTTCTCAAAGTAAAATTTTAGACATGCAACATTATTTATTTTAAATTGTTTTAAAATAAATGCCATGTATTATGCTCTTGGTTCAAGTTTTTTGAGTACTTGAAAATCAAGTTTCTGTTTAATGGTAGTGTATGATGAAAAACTATAATTTAATAATTTTTATCTAACAATCACCGTTTATAATTAAATTTGAATTTTACTCCCAAAAAAATCTGATGGGATGAACCAAGCTTAATTATAAATTAATTAATTAAATAATACATTTAACTAACAATTATTTCACGATATTTAGTACAAGTAAGACTGCAAGTATAATAATATCTTCAATTATTTGACGATATTTCTTAAAATATTATAGCGAAATCTGCCAATGATTTTACTGCTTAACAAAATTAATATTCTAACAAGAAGAAGTATCTTCATTAATCCTCTTCTGTATTTTCTTTGCTTCCTTGAATTTCATACCTGCTGCGGACACTACCAAGTAAATGACTTCGGTGATGTTTTCTTTCTGAACACTACAAAGCCTAAAGACACGTTCCAAGAATTTCATTGATAAAACGATTGACATTCTGATCTGAAGAACCACCATTCTCTGCGGCTTTCCTTGCTGCATCCTTCAACGCCATAGCCCTCTTCTTCAATTCTGTTGCCTTGGGCTCTTCTGTTACTTCCACAATGCACCTTTGTACTTCTTCTGCGGTGAGAGTTCCATCTTGCTCGTTTCTCATCCTCACGCCAACCTTGAAAACATCAACCAAAAGCTTGGCATCGACTGACTGATCTGTCCACTCCGGATAAGCAATGGCTGGTACGCCGGCTACAACAGTTTCTAGTGTCGAGTTCCATCCACAATGAGTAAGAAAGCAAGCAACAGCTGGGTGCATAAGTACTTTCTCTTGAGAACACCATTTTACGACTAGACCTCTGTCTTTTGTCGCTTCCAAAAACCCGGATGGTAATTCAGCAGACTTCTTCTCTTGGAGCCTAATAACCCAAAGAAATGGTCTGTTGGTATTCTTGAGTGCTGCAGCTATGCTGTCCATTTGATTCTGCGATAATTCCATTATGCTGCCAAATGATATGTAAATGACCGATAAAGGTGGCCTCTCGTCAAGCCATTCTATGCAAGAATCTTCAGCCCTCCACCTATCCAAACTAGCAGCAGTAACAGTTTCTTCTTTTCCTAACACAAATGGCGACACCAATGGACCAATGGGAATAATTGGCTTAAGTGAAGCCATGGACGCGACAATATCCTCCTCTAGCTCGTTGAAAGAATTTCCCAGTATCCATTTTACCTTTCCCAAATTCTGAACGAATTTTATCATCAATTTGTTGAAATGAATAGGATTAGAAGGAAGGATAAAGGAAGGAAGTTCTTTGACTAGTAATACTGGCAAAGTAGGCAATTCTACGGCCTCGTTAGGGTTCTCTAGAGATGGAAATAGCTGAGGTTGGTTAAAGTAACGATAGTAAATGGAGTAGACGGCGCAGGCTTGGATCCAAAGCACTGCACAAGGGATGTTATGTTCTGCGGCAACATCCATTACCCATGGCATAAAGGGATTGGTAATGAGGCAAGAAAATTTTTTGTCCTCAGTTGTGAGATTGGTGATTAGATTTGAGAGATTCTTGGACCCTGCTGTTTCTAAGGATTCAAGCAAGGAGGAAACATACTTTTGGCGATCAAAATCATCGATGAGGCCATCAGAGAAGAATTCAAAGTGAACTCTGGTGGTATCTTGGGTGATGGAAGTTTTGGGCTTGAGCATGTGCTTGCGCGAAACTTCAGTGGTGGCGATGGTGACATGAAGGCCCTTTGATACCAGGAGTTTCGCGAGCCTCAGGATGGGGTTCAAGTGGCCTTGGTACGAGAATGTAACCATTAAAACACGCACTTGTTCTTCACTCCCCATCACTGATAGGAATCAAGGCAACTAGTGAGAACTCAGAAGATTATGAGAAGGGTTTTTCTAGTCAGTACAAAATCACAAGTTGTCGTCACTGTAACGATGATACACCTTATATATATATTATCGTTTAGGTCATGTTTGGAATTTTGGTATTGCTTTAAAACTATAGTTGTTTGCAAAAATGGAAGCTCCACTAAATTACATGAATAATCTATCGATATTTGAAAACTTATCAAAATCTTAATCAGATCTATATTTTAAATTCGTAACATTTTTTAAATAGAAAATAGTTTCTACTTACTTTATACTTAAGAAGAATTGAATCTCTTTTTTTCTATTTGAAGGATAAAAGTATTAACCACCTCAATTAAAAAATATAATTTATAATATTTAAAAAAAAGAAAAAAATAAAAATTCTAGATGTTAAAGTAGATAGGTCTTATTAAAATTTAGTATTATTGAATAATTTTTTTTTATTTTACTTTCACAATAAAGTAAACGTCATCAGAAACAAATATGTTCTTAACCAAGTTCACTGACACTGATTGAGCAAATCCATATTAACCTCATATTACTTGGATATATTTCTCTTGTATGGAATGACCATTTATGTCAATATTACAACTAAGAAGCAAAACCTTTTATAGAGTATAATGTAGGATCTGACACTGTAGATCTTCAATTTTAATGAATATGGAATAAAATCAAATGTTATCCTTTTTATGGCAAGAGCTTGATACTCATTTATAGTAACATGCAACCCATAAAATTAAATTTATTCAATATTTAACTAAATTTACAATTGTCATGTTAGTTGGCTTTGTAAAAAAATTCTTCAAATTTTTTCTAACAAGATAGCTCATTCCATTAACTCTATATATCATAAATTAAAATAGGTCATTAAATTCATTTGAGAATTTCAAATACGAACTGACTTAGAAATCTTATATTACTAGAATATCTATTAATTTTGCATAGTTGTGCCCATAAAAAAAGGTAATAATCTACAGGTCTCAAATTTTTATTTTTATTCTAATTGAGGTAATAATTTAACAAATGAGTGACGTAATATATGATTTTGAAAATTGACAATATCTCCACAACCACTTAATTAATATTATATCATCTATTGACGATGTAAATTGACATTGTATAGATATCAACAGAGCTATTTTACACTATTGTATATATAATTAAAATTTAAAAGCATGTATCTATTTTTATTTTTTTTATTTATATATATGAATTATGAGTTTCATAATTTTTCTTAAAAAAATATAATGAATGTAATATAATTTTTAATAAATTATTATACATAAAAATAAAATGCTAAAAAATTTCATTTAAATTTTTTTTATAATTAAATATTAAATTATTATTAAGAATATTTAGCATATGAGTTTAGTTAACTCATGTGAGAATTTTTTTTATAGTATTTTTTTAAAAATTTTATTTGGAATAAATTTAAATAATTAATTTTAATATTGTAGTCTTTAATATTTTGTGAACAATAAAGACTAAATTGTTATAATTGAAAGAATTATATCTTACTTTATTATTTTATTAAAATTCTTATTTTATTATTTTACTAAATTTTAAGAATAAATATGATGATAACCTAATAATTCAAGAGAGAAGTGTGAATATGAAGGGATATATGTCTATTTTTTTAAACTTGTGAGAGATATTTGTTAACTCTCAGACTCTATGGAGGTATACCTCAATTTTCCTTAACAATTTATACTCATAAATTTCAAAATTCTTTTAGGGCCCGCAGGGGCTGGGTCCGGCATTGTGTAATTGTTATAGTGATTACATAAGTAAATTATATAAAATTATAACATTTATTATTTTAGTAAATTTTTTTTTTGTCTAAAATCCTTTATTAAATTGTATAAACAGTAACAGATTTTATTTCTATCAGATTTAATGCGTTTGATATCGAGAAATTCGAAAGAAAGGTACTTGTAAAGGAATTTGGTTTCTTTATTAGAATTTAGAATGAATAAATTACACAATATGTTAGTATAATGTAAGTAATAATAATAATGACTGATTAATCATGCATGAGAAATATATAGAAGAAATTTAAAATATAGTTAATTTGCAATGTCTCAACATCCAGTTAATAAACGTCACATCATTTGCTGACGATAATATATAAAAAATAACATTGTATAGACCTCAACAAAACTCTTTTTACCTGCGTGTTAGTTAAAACCAGGCAATAAAAGTAACAATTACTAAAATTAAGAAAGGATAAATTCAAGTTCGAATTGACTTTTAGAAAAATCGAATCGAACATTTATTTCGGTTCTGTTAATTAATTTTGTATAATTGTTATTATAATAATACTATATGTCTCAAATTCTTATTCAAAGTTTTTATCCCAAAATAATATCAAAAGAGTGATGATGTAGTTTGATAAATAATTGAAATTGGTAATATTTTAGCAATTACTGAATGAATTTTACGATCATCTGTTAACAATTATATGATACAAAATATATGATTATATAGGTCTCAATAAAGCTAATTTTACACTATTATACAATAGAATTAATAAATTATTAAAATTATGGTGTGCAGGTTTAGATGCCGTTCATTTCGGTCTTTAAAAAACTCAAATTGAATAAAAAATGAGTTCAGTTTATCTTGATTATGTTGATTTTGAGTAATTGTTACTATAAAGAAGGGTAATATTATATATTTCAAATTCTTATTCTAAATAGTGTGATATTTATCAAATAGTGATGGAATAATGTGAAAAAATTTTAAAATAGTGAATATCTCAATACCCCCTGTATACAATCTGTTGATGGGGATGTAATGTAAAATAACATTGTATACATTTTAACAGAACTATTTCGCACTACTGCTTATATATAATTAAAATCCTACACACAAAAAAAAAGTTAGTAAATAATTAAAACTAAGAGTGGCTTGCAAGCTTGTGTTCAATTAAATTTTTTCAGGAAACTGAACAAACCGAAATGAATTAGTTTTACTTCATATTGAAATCTTTTAGACATTAAACTGAATTGACTCGAATCATATTTGTTTTGTTTAGTTTGATTAGATTTCAATTCACATTTTAATTTGAATTATTTAAACTTAATCTGAAATGTACAATCTTTAATTTTTATTTTAAAAATAAATAATAAATTTTATCGTTTATTCTTATATGAATATAAATCATAGTAATATACAATATTATGAGTTTTTATTTTCAAATTTCTTTATTTTCGGTAACTTTTCAATTTTAATTTCTTTTATTTTGGTTTTCAGTTTGATTCAATTTATAAATCGAATCGAATAAAAAATTATCGATATGTATAGAAATTGATTATGGCCAAAAGATTGAAAACGTGGAGTTCTTTATTATTGATTTTATCAATACTCTCTTACCTTCTTTTTAAATATAAAATATGAAGGAAACTAAACTTCTATTTTATTAAGAAATGTTGTTTTAACAAATTTAATGTCTGAAATTGTATGTCCTGTTATTGTTATAAGAACATGAATAATTAGCTCAAGACAAGTTAATTATCTATCAAAAAGTAGTTCCCGAAGTTTTTTTTTTCCAAATAAACGTCAATAAAAAGTTAAAAGAGAATAAGAATTCGTTTATTTGAGTAATAAAATAATCAATCTCCTAATTTTCTATTTGTCTCTTCAAGAATTTATATCAATAAAAAACACAAATAAATTTTTATCATATTAAGATAATAAATAGTAGTTTTTCAAAGTTAACAAATTCAGAAGATTCTTCGGACAAAGTAATTATTAAAAGTTTGGTTTATAATATAAACAATAAAAAATATTATTTCCACCAGATTTAGAGTTTGTTTGGCACACCTTTACAAATAAACCTTTTTAAAATAAACCTTTATCTATGAAAATTTTATAAATAAAGTTTTTTAAAAAAAAAAATTATTAATCATTTAATTGTTATAAATAATTTTGTAAAAAATTTAAGTACTTACTTTAATAGACAAATTTTTAATGTACTATTTTAAAAAAATAACGTAAAATTTTTCAATGAAAGTAAAGATATTTTAAACAATTCCGTCTTTTAAAAATATTGGAAAAACTCTATTGTCAAAAATTCAAATTTTGAACTTTTTTAAATGAAAGAAAAATAATTTTTTAATTTTTAAAATTTTTTTCGAGTACCAATTAAATAACATCAAAAAATTTTAAAAAAAAATTTATCATTAAAAAAATCTTTTTAATTAAAAAAAAAAAATCAAACCAAACAAGAACATTTGGTATAAAAAGAAACTTAACTTTTTATTAGAAATTCTGAACTGAGTTAAATTGCATAATATGTTTGTATAGGAATGAACTTAACTAATTTAATGTGAGAGACAATAGTAATAAATGATGAATTATACGTCAGATCAAAGGAAACTGATTTGTTGATGAATCTGATGGAGAAAAAGTCTGCACAAAGACTGGAAGTAGGAGCAAAAAAAAACGTTTGAGCAGTATAGCAATCCCCGTTTGACTAGAACAATTAATTTCTTTAAATTTATTCAGTTACATCTAGCCATGCTTTGCAAGATTGCCCAATCGATGGAAGTTCAATTCCCTTATATAAGCAAAAAATGGAGGGAGTAAATGAATGATTTTGGTGGGTGTTTAAAGAAGATAATATTATTTAAAGATATGAAATTAGACTCAGGGTTATTTTCGGTATTATGGAAGGTGGAGAAAGCAAATTTTAATAGGTTTCAAATAAGGTCATCTTTTATATATATATAAAATCTATATATTTTAAAATTATTTTTAATTTTTTATAAATTATTGACCGCATACTCATGGAGTCAGCTTGGATGGAGCAGTTGTTACCTTTTGAATTTTGATCTCAGAAACATCTTCTTAACCATGTAATTATCAAGCTCAGATCCTATCCATCTATTTGTACATTATATATATATATATATATATATAATGTATATTAAAAGTTAAATTTCACTTTTTTTTAGATTAAAATAATGAAAACTTTTAGATACGGTATTAGAGATTAATTTGACAGTCAAAAGCATAAATTTTGAAAATCAATATTAAACTTGAAACTATTTAAATGTTTTAATGTTGTACACTAATTTTTAAAGATATAATATTAATTTAAAAGGTACGAAAAATTCTTCGTCTAAAACTAAAATATTAAGTATCAGTCGTTTTCAAAAACATGCTATTGAGCTTAGATGCATGCACTCAGACTGGGGAAAAAAATGCAATTTTGATTTCCAATTATGTTTGTTTTTTAACATAAAGAAAATTCAAAAAACAATTTAATAATTAATACACTACCAAATCAACTAATCACCATATCTATCAATTGAAAAAAAAATATTTACCTATATGTTATTAGAAGAAAATGAAAGGGCTCCGAAATTCGGGCTGGCACGTATTGTTATTTTAGACCAGTAGAAGATTGACAATTGACCAGAAAAATTTTACCCAAAGAAACTGCACAATCTCATGGTCCCGAAGCCACTGGAAATAATAATATTCAATAATTCAAACATTAATTGGTCTTTGCAAACTGCTAAGAAATCAAACATTAAAATATGACTTGTATGGCTGCTACCAATGAAATGATACCTAATATAATTTCTTACTACAACTGCTTAATTGTTTCTCTTTTCAATTAACATTATTTTCTTCACCCTCCAATTTAGACTCCCAATTCTACAGTTTTATTCAATTTCTTTCCATTTTTTTTTTTAAACCCAAGAACCTCCCTCGTTGGTTCCTCGGAAGGGAGCCTTTCTTTCACGTTTCGTTTGAATACATGGGAGATTCAAAAGTTCTCACGTTTTGTTTGAATGGTGTTATTGCCTAGTCAAAAATAAGATCTGTAAGGTATGTCACTAGTCAAGAGCTTCACTCGCCTGCATCCTATATATACCACACCAGATTCTCCCCCTTGCCTATCATATCACCCTATCGCATAAACTGCTTCAGCATTTTACCCCTTTTTTTTTTTTGGCATAAAATATTATGGCAACTATAATCAAATCTCCCAGCTTACTTTTGCTTATTCTACTGATAATCTTTAACATTTTCTCGTACACTGAAGCCCGTCCCTTCAATATCATGATGGCGAAGAACTCTTTGAGCAAAGGAGTACTTGAGGGTTTCTTTGATGGTTTATATCTCGGAGCAATGAAGCAGTCTGGTCCGAGTCCCGGTGGAGGACACAAGTTTACTGATGGAAGCACTCTAGGAGGCATGAAGCAGTCGGGTCCGAGTCCCGGTGAAGGACATAAGTTTACTGATGGAAGCACTCTAGGAGGCATGAAGCAGTCGGGCCCGAGCCCCGGGGAAGGAAACAAGTTCACCAATGGTCGTAATACTCTAGGAGACAGGAAGCAGCTGTCGGGTCCGAGTGCTGGTGTAGGCCACAAGGTCGCCAACAATCAATCTCTAGGATCCATTAAGCCGTCAGGTCCCAGCCCTGGTGTAGGACACAAGTTCACTGATAATTATTCTATTGAGGGCGTTAAGCAGTCGGGTCCAAGCCCTGGTGGAGGGCATTAAAGTTCCCTCCATAACCCAGGCCACTCGTTCTTTCAGTTACTCTAATATTCTTTCTTTCTTTTTTCATTTATTCAAGTACTGTCGATAATAGCAGCAGCCTTTATCTCTCTGTTTTTTAATTTTTTAGGACAATACTATACAGTTGTTTAGAAGAGGAAAGTCTTTGTTCAACCTTGGACGTCGTATACTTTGGAACGCTGTGCATATAGGCCGGCCAAATATACTATAATAACTTCCAATTAATTGTCTTAAATTAGCTTTATTATTTGTTATTTCTACTTAAACGCTATCTTAATTCCTCGGTTATTCTTCCTCTGTTTTTGTATTATGCCTTGTGGGATCGATGAATAGTTTTAAAAAAATCACATATTTCCGGTTGGGTACTTATGCCGCCAGTTTTGGAATAACATCAAAAGGATAAATAAATAAATAAATAAATAAAATTATTGCTTGAACAAACAAAGAAAAACAAACATATAAATGCATGATTTTATCTGGAATTAATTATTAATTGCAGAGATAAAATAATGGAAAATTTTATTTTAGTCACACCCTTTTTCAACAAGATGTCAATTTGTTCACTAATTTAACACGTGTATCATACACATTTCTAATATTTTAAATACTTGCCACTTCTATTAATTCTATCTAACGTAAAGGGGGCAATGAAATGAATTTTCAAGACCACTTCCGTGCAGGGTAAAGTAATTATTTTACATAAGAGGATAAAAAATTCCTTCCTTATGTTTGACTATTTATTTTGATCTAACTACTATTTCCATTATATTCACACCTGTATTATTCAATAGAATAGAAAGAATAAATATTAAATTCCTTGAAAATGTAAGTGAGGCGGAAATTGAGGTTCTTTTTTGAAGAAAATAGAAAAAAAAAAAACTAAAGTAAAATTGACTAAAATAATAAGGACAAAATTTTTAAAAAAATATTTAAAATATTAGAAATTTTTATAACACAAGCGTGAAATTATTCAAAAGGTTAATGACTAAAATAAAATTTTCGTGACGATTTTTTTAGGGGTCGACATGATCTTCTAAATGATCTCTGTTTAGGGAGTTCTATTTTTCTTTTGCTATTTTCGCAAGCCAATACCCAGAAGGTCAAAAAGGCAACAGGGATGTTATCTTTTTAGTAGTAAATAAAATTAAAATAGAGAGATAAAGAGAGAAGAGTTCTAACTTCTAACTAAATAAAAAGAAAGGAATTTAAATAAATCGAGAAAACAAATATAAATAGTTTGAATACACATTATATTTTAACTAAAAAGATTATCACAGAAAAAGAAGAAGAACAGAGCACATAATATGAAACTAAAGTATACCGCATGTAAAAAATCTTGTGTTGTAGACATTTCTCGTGTAAAATGAGGCACTAATTTAATTTACAAGTCAAAGTGCGGCAGAATCACAGCATCAACTGATACTGACAATGATATATATAATTTGCATGCCACATGCATTCATTGATTATATAGCTTTGATTAATAATAGTCCAGTTCATACAGCTGCCTCAAATTTTTTGGGGCCCCGAAGCGAATATTTGACCAACATATCTACTCCCCCAATTATTTTTCCAAAACTCAAATTGCCCTGAGTTGGTGTGAGAAGTCCACACCAGCTGGTCGTTTTTAAACTCAACGCTTATAAGAATAGGAAGCAGACGTGGGTTCATACCATCAGGCCAACGCCTAATGGTCAACTTTGAAATAGATTTAATTTTACTACAAATATACGTAATTAGTATCCTGGTTTTTTTCATTAGTGAAAAAACTTCTTTTAACGATAAAATTTTTTTAAATTTTTGGCGTTGTCTGTTGATATTCAAAAAAAAATTTTAAAAATTAAAAAAAAAATTTCTATTAAAATAACGTCAAAATTTGAATTTTTAATAATAAATTTTTTTTTTTTTTTTTAAAAAAAAATAAAATTATCTAAAAATATTTTTATTTTTAAAAAAAATATTTTATTATTTATTTAAAATAAAATATTAAGCCTTTGTTTATTAAATTAATTATTCAAATTTTTTTAAAAATTATTTGTAACAATTATATGATTAACAAATTTTTATTAAAAATTTTATAAATAAAAAATATATTTCAAAAATTAGTATTTAAGAAATTATATCAAACAAATGCTTAGTATCTATTGACTTCATATCACCAAAGATATATTTTCATTGAATAAAATTGTATACTAACTATTTTTATCATTAGTTAATCGTAATAGAATAAAAAAATTACGCCTGATATGATTACTCAACTATGTACGTGTATCTCAGATAAAGGACTCAAATACGAGTGATTGACTATGATGTTGTAAAAGGCATTATATATATGCCATTTAAAATTTTAAATAAAGTATTTGATAATTATGGTTCAATTATAGTAATTTTAGAAGTCAAATTTTAACACTTGTAGAGTAGGATATCGATTTTACACTAGGCCAGGTGGCTAAATTCGTATTTTTGTTATAGTTGGTGGAGACCGGCTGTCTTGGTTTTTTTTTTTTTTTTTTTAAATGGAAAATGATAGACTGAAATATATGTATCAATAGAAATTAAATATCATATTTATACAGTTCATAATATGTATATTCTAATCAAATTGATTAAGGTTTACACTTAAGTGGGCGTATTATCTCAACCATTTTAATGATCAAAATTCAAAGGTTAAATCCTTAGCATTAGAAGGAACGGTGAATAAAACCAAGGAAAAGAAGGTGATAATTGGAATGAATTGGGATTCTGTTTTGTTTGGATAATAATGCCTCAAATGTTAAAGTATCACGTATGTTATGGTTAATATTTAATAAATAAGTTAATTAGAAATAATATATTTATGAATCAATTAATATTTTAATAAAATTACTTTAATCAAATCATTAGTATTTCAGAGGATAAATTTGGAAATTGAACATAGAAGTAAGGAATTTTTTTTTTTCAGTAAAAGACATTTTAATTTTTAGGATTTGATTTCTTAGACTGACAAGTATAAAATATTAACAGTAGTGCTAAAGACACGAATTCTCTATACCAATTACAGGATATAAATAATATAACATGATAGTATTAATTAGTGCATGGTCCATGTTATCTATTTCTATTAGTAACATTAATTTCGTTATATGTTGTATAAAGTGTGTAAAATATTAACACTAATAAAATTATATGCTTTTTTAGACTCTTACTATTATATATGAGACAAAGATACATATATAGAAGGAGAAAAATTAAACTTACAAAATGAAGAAAAAAATGATATATTTGAATTTTTTACAAACTTTTGATTTGATTTTTTTTTTTTTTGCCAATTATATTTGGATTTACTACCAAATACATTATTTGATATATGTCACTACCAATTTCTAAGACATGTTTCGAATATTTTGATGAAATACCACTAGTGTTTGGTTGTGCCAAGATTTGTTTGCCATAAAATTTTTTATACAAGGAACTGCAATTATTTGCTTCCATAAGAAAAACAAAATTGACAACAGGAAGAAAAAAAAACATTAGGTTCGTTAACATTATAAATAATTCACTTGTGTTATTATTTTTTATCAACTTAAAAATAGTTACCATAACAATAATGGTTATTCAAGTTTTCAACATGATCTAAAAACTCGTAACTTTAACCACCTACTCGCTTAAAATATTTCTAATTTTATCATTTTGTTTAGTGGTAGAAGCTCAACCATACGATGATGATTTAAGGATGCCTATTAAGAATTCTACTCTTTATCCAGGTATTAGACACGAGACTCCTCCTTTTCGCTTGACCAATAAAATTGCCACAACAATTAACTGGCTGACAAATACAAAAAATTTTGGAGGCATCAAAAACTTAATTCAAGTATCGGACATCATGATCCTCCTTTCATCAAAAACTCTTCTGCCAGTCCAGCTATCGGACACCATGACCCTCCTTCCATTGAAAACCTTACTTACAATCCAGGTATCGAACACCATGATCCTCCTTCCATTAAAAACTTTGCTCTCAGTCCATGTTTTGGACACCGTGATCTTTCTTTTGTAAAAAACTTTGCTGCTAATCCAGATATCGGATACCATGATCCTCCTTCCATTAAAACTTTGCTCCTAGTCCAGGTATTGGACACCATGATTCTTCTTCCATTAAACAACATGATCCTCCTTCTATCAAAAACTTTGCTTTCAGTCTAGCTATCAGACACCATAATCTTCTTTATATCAAAAATTCTGCTCCTAGTCCAGGTATAGGATATCATGATCCTTCTCCCATCAAAAACTCTGCTCCTAGTCCAGGTATCGAACACCATGATCCTTCTTCCATCAAAAACTCTGCTTCCAGTCCAAGTATCGGATACCATGATCCTCTTTCTATCAAACTCCATACCTGGACACCATGATCCTCTTTCCATCAAAAACTCTACTTCCGGTCCAGTTATCGGATACTATGATCCTCATTGTATCAAAAACTCTGCTCCCAGTCCAGGTATCGGACACCATGATCCTCTTTTTATCAAAAATTTTGCTTCTAGTGCAGGTATTGGACATCCTAATTTTCCTTCCATCAAAAACTCTATTCCCATTCCAAGTATCGGATACCATGATCCTCCTTCCATCAAACACCATGATCCTCCTTCTATCAAAAACTTTGCTCTCAGTCCAAGTACGGGACACCATGATCTTCCTTCCTCAAAAACCCTGCTCTTAATCTTGGTATCGAATGCCAAACTCCACCAAATTTGCAAGGTTCTATCTAGTCTGTGTATTAATGGACATGGATCAGTTGCTAATATTGTTGCGGCAACCAACAAGCTTACAAACACAAAAACTATTAGAAGCAGAAAAGGAAAAAATTTTGATTGATGTCAGTTTATAACAAATTGAACTAGAATATAGTTGTAAGCTACTTGACTCAAAAATAAATGATAATCGTCCTTGATTTGAGTTGATCGGAATTTTGATGGATATCTTAACATATTTATATATATTATTGTTTGTCTATTATCAAGACTGTTCTTCCATTACACTCTATTCTATTAAGAACCAATCATAAATTTATCCTTTTATTCTAGTTATACAAAAATACTTCCAGTAATTATCTTTCCTTTCTTTTTTTTTTTTAATTTTAACTTTAATTAGATATATAATGTTCATCATAGAAACCATCAAATTTTTCTATAGAGAATTATTGAGATAGTTGTATAAAATCAATATATTCAAATCAATAAGTTGTTATTTTTATAATAAATTTGATATGAGGAGTTAGTCTATTAAAATTTGAAGAAAATATAAATAAAAGAGAAATTAAAGACTACAATTTGTCATACCATTAGATTGGCTACAAATATAAAACGTCCTCCAAAAGAATTGAGATGAAGCTTAACACCACCTTATCAAAAAAAGAGAAAAAATTCAAACATAATATATATAATAAGCCTTCGAGTCTGGAATCTGGATTACTTGTAGTGTTTTTTAAGGGTAATCTCCAATTTATTCCCAATTAATTTTGACAATCTTTATCACATCCCCAAAAATTGTGAAAGTTATCAGAGCACGTCCAACATTGATATATTAATTTTTACTATATGATTATGCTTAAATTATTTATCATTATGTTTAGTTCGTTTCGAGTATCTATTTTTTATTTTAAGCATTTTAGTATTATTTTGTAGGTATTGACATGTTTTAACATGAAAGGCATGAAAATAGAGCATAAAAGTCTATTTGCCAGCCATCCGAGGAAACCACAAAGTTTTGTGCCTGGGAATCAAAATGCAAGCCAATGAGGATTAAAATGCAGAAACATCAAATTAGAGTCCCAGCTATAATGAAATAATCAAAAGTAGAGGAACCTAATTGAAATTAGATATATCATTTACCTCCCCAGGCAGAATCTATGGTGCGGCTACGCCAACCCATGGTGTGCCCGTGCCATGCTCTCCGGCCATGCGACCCAGATCATACTGTTTTTACTCAATTTATCCTATTTTTGGCTCTCAGATTAAAATGAATGGCCAAATTTAGTGATATTCTAAGTTTTCATGTTTTTTAATTATGAGCCACCATAACAACTTTAAGAGAGAGGAGCTTTGGAGAGGGAAAAAAGAGGAATTTTGTTAGAGAGAAAGAAGAGAAAATCAACAAGAAGAAGGGGATTTTATTAAAAAATTAGGAGACTCTCATCAACACTTATAGATTCAAATTCTCCTCATCTAGTTTTCTTTCTTTCCCTTTTTAATTTCATTTTGAATTGAACAATTTGTATTAATTAAAATTATTAATTTGATTACTGAATTTTTTATGATTAATCTTAAACTCTATTTTATGTGTGGTTACATTTATTTTTTAAGGTAATAATTTAATTTATTGAAAGCATCCATATTCTAATATTATATTATTTATGATTTAATACATAGTATTAAATATTTATCATGATATTTAATGTTTTTAAATATCTACCCAATATTTATATGAATTGTGAACTAATATGAACTAAGAGGTAATATCAGATTTAAACTGTGTGATAAATACAGTAAATTACATGTTAAATAAAAACGTATTAATATGATTTATGCAATTTAAATTGAAATTATCACTAATCGTAGTACGCTGTTGTTTAATCTAATTTACATAGAGATATAGTGACAACTTCTCTTTAATTCTTAAAATGAATTATAGAGGTCCAATTCTATTTATTTTGAAATGATTGGTATCTAAATTTTATCAGCAGAGATAGGGTCGAAAAAAATATGATTGCAAGTATGAGATTTTAGCAAAATGTATTAATTGGATTCGTGGATCAAAGGAAATGTATCCTGAACGTAACAGCCTAGATAGAAATATTTTAAATCGAGAGGCTGAAGTTTAAAACTTTTACTCCTTGGCTCAAAAATTGTTACATCTCTCTCCTTAAACGTTTTTTTTTTTAATTTTAATTATCATTTAAAAGTTGAAATACTCAAAAAAATTCTTATTAAAATATTGAAATAAAAATTAGTTTTAATCAACCAATTGATTTAATAGTAATTAAAATAAATCATATATTTATTGTATATATATATTCAAAATTTTAAAATTTAGATATTATTACCTTATAAAAAAGACATATTGCAAGAACAATAATAGTAATAATGATATAGAATTATTCAAATTTTTTAAACTTAGGTATTATAATATATCTCCTAATTTTTAGAAAAAAGCAAATATTCTCTTAAATTTTTAAAGAGTGTTAGATACTTTTTGAGTTTTGAGAAAAAAGATACACCCCAAATTTTAAGAAAATTGAAAAATACCCCTTAACTTCTGTTAGTTTGAATTGTTAAGATATTATTATCATTTTAATCTTGAAACATAATTAAAATAATAAAAAATAATATAATTTTCTCATTATTGATAATTCAGTCCCTATTATTTCTAATATATTTAGAATTAAAATGTTAAACTTAAAAAATTTACTTTATTTTATTATTTTTTAAAGACTTTGGAAATAAAAAATATTTATTTAAATTAAAATGCTAACAATTAATTTGGATAAAATTATATACTAAATCACCGACTTCACCTTCTTTTGGACTCTTCTTCACATTTTAAAATTACTACTGGGTTTAGGGCCAGTTTGGGATTGATGTGGATTTTGAAAAAATCTACTCTTATTGTGCTGTAAAAATAATCAGTTTTAAAGAAAATGAGTTTATATTTGATAAATTTTATTTTTAAAACTATTGCGAATTTAAAAAACAGTTTTGTTTGTTTGATAAATTTATTGTTAAAAATATTGTAACAATACAAATGATTAAAATATATACAATAAATAATGATAAATAAAAATTACTTTAAGTGTTTAATATAATATAATATATGCTTACTTAAAATAATTTATAATTATATATATATCATAACTAAAAATAAAAGTAAAAAAATAACAAAAAGAAAAAGTTTTGGTTTTAATAATTTTATTTTTCAATTAAAGTTGAAATTTAAAAATTATTTGTAGAGTTAATTTTAGGTTTTTGTAATTTTAAATGGATATATTTGTATTATACTTACAAATAAAACCACTTTTCAAAATCAAATTTTAAAAAGTAATTCTTTTTCTACTTTTTAAAATTTGCTGTAAGATGGTATGATTTTGTCAAAAATAATTTTAAAAACATTTTACTAAACACCTAAAATAACTTTTGATAATTTAAAATCATTTTTATCTCTTCCAACAACAATTGCAAACGGGCTCTTATTCAAAAATTACTACCAATTGAAGTTTGAAGAAGCATGTGGAATTTGCTTAAAAAGGAGGAAGAAGAAAATTTGAAGTCAATATATTTAGAAAATTTTGGATTTTTTAAATTTGTTGATTGTGATTTTTCAAAATATTTCTGCGAGCTCATGGTATGGATGTAAAGAAGGGTTTTAGCATGCTGTTGAATTGCCCAAGGTGGAGGAGAGCATTTGTCCCACATGGCTTCATGTCCGAATCATAGAAAACAAATTGAGGTTTTAGGGTTTCTCTTTTCGTTCGATGAAGGAAGAACATTATAGGGACAATGAATGACATGACACCTTTCATTTTTTTGGCTTAAAAGTTCCACAAAACGTACCATTTCACCACTTCTTTATTCTTTAATACCTTTTGCTAGTATGCACATAGCACTTTAACCTTTGAAACTAAAAAAGTTGACATAAGCAGTGTATTTGAAAATTATTTTTAAAGTGAAGAAATAAATATTATTTATAAAATAAAGTAAAAATTTATATATCATTTGTCCGATAAAATAAGAAAATGTAACAAGGAGAGAGAATATATAATAAAAAGAAAAGGTATGAGAAAGATTTTATAAATTATAAGATAAGAAATGAAAAAAGAGAGATTTAAAAGATATAAAATACTTTAATTAATGAATGTGAAATATTTTTTAATGTTTTCTTACATTCAACCTCCACTTTTCATGTACCCTTAATCTAATGGCTAATAAAAAATGTTAAAATGTGTGCAATCTTAAGGGGTTGCTAATCCCTTAATTAAAATTACAATAAATTTTTTAATTTTTTTTTAATATATATTAATGAATTTATTTTAAAATTATAAATTGTTAATAATAGTAATAAAAATATTTTACTATTAAAAATATTTGTATTATGAATATGCCTATTCGATATATTATTTATTTTAAAATTAAATATCATATTTGTTAAGGGGTATTTTCACATATTTTCTCTAAAATTTGTAAAAATCTCAGTTTGATAGCAGATTTGTGAAAAAGGACACAGACCTCTCATATAAACAGTAAATTAACCAAAATACCTCGAAATCTAATTTTTTGAAAATTGTAAAATAATATTACTTTGTTTAAATTTGAATTATGACCTTAATAAAAAAAGAAAAATATCTTCACCATTGTACCAAACACATTTTAATAAAATATTTTCTAATCCTTAATAAATAATCATTTTAAAAAAATATATATATAATTTCTATAATAATTAGAATTATTTTATTATTATAAAAATTTATAATTCAAAAATAATTTTATAATCATTAAAATTCTATATATTAACTTGAATTTAAAATTATTATTATCATTAAATTATAAAAAAATATAAATTATAATCATTTTTTAGATTTTTTTTAAATAAAACAATTCATTTTATTTAACAATTATTTAAGAATAGTTTTTTAAAATTATTAGTGTTAATAACAATTTCAAAATAATTTTATTTTATAAAAATTTAAATTTATTTTCTTTAATAGTTATTTAAGAATAATTTTATTATTGTTATTTGATAATAATTTTAACTTCAAGTTATTGTATAGAATTTTTTTTTTGAATTATACTTTTTATAATAAAAAATAATTTTAATTATTAAAGAAATTATTATATATGTATTTTCAAAAAGATTATTTACTAAAGAGTAGAAAAAATATTTTATTAAAATGTGTTGGGTGTAATGGTTAAGATATTAGTCTTTTTTACTAAGGTCATAGGTCTAAATCTAAGCAAATTAATATTATTTTGCAATTTTAAAATAAATAGATTTAAGGGTATTTTGGTGAGTTTACTGCTTGTAGGGGAGGTGCGTGGAAATACCCCTATTTATAAACAAAAATTAGGTTTTTATTTTTTTTTTAGTTATTTATCTTAGTTAGTTAAAGGTAAGAAGAAACCATAACTAAAAAAATTAAAAATCTAATCTTTGTACATAAATATAACATTTTAACTTAAAAATTATTTTTTATATTTTTTTTATGAAATTTAATTTAACATTTTAATTTTCATAATTTTTTATTAGTAATATAAAATAAATACCATGAAAATTGACAAATACCCCTGAAGTCTGGGGAAATGACATATACCTTTAAAGTTTTGAGGTTGACAAATTTCTCTTAAGTTTGAAGAAATAAACAAATATCTTTTAACTTGCTAGATTATTATTATTTTTATCCATAAAATTTAGCAAAACAACAAAATAAGATTTTTATTTAATTATAACAATTTAATCCCTATCGTCACAATATACTAATGACTAAAACGCTAAAGTTAATTTTTTTTAATTTATTTATTTTAATAAAAAAATTAGAAAAGAAAATATTATTATTAAAAAAATTCTAATAATGAGTTAGACCAAAGTTATATGCTAAAATATTTCTAACTCTTTTCTTTTACTTTCTTAAAAAAAATAATTTAATATTTAGTTATAGAAAAAAATTAAATGAAACTTTCTAATATTTTACTTTTATATATATAATATATCTATTTAAAAAATTATATCATATCCACCATATTTTTATAAAAAAAATTATGAAACTTATAAGTAATTTTAGTAATTTTAATAATAGATATATTATATATAAGAAATACAATGTTAAAAATGTTTCATTTAATTTTTTTTTAATAATATATATCAAATTATTGTCAAAAAAGTAAAAGAAGAAGATTAGAAATATTTTAACATATGAGTTGATCTAACTCATTGTTAGAATTCTTTTAATAATAGTATTTTTTTTTAAATTTTTTTTATTGAGATAATAAATTAAAAAATTGACTTTAACATTTTAGTCCTTAGTGTATTATAAAAAATAAAATACTCTACTTTGTAAGGATTAAATTGTTATAATTAAAAAAGGTATACCTTACTTTATTATTTTATGAAAATTTAAGGATAAAATAATAATAATCTAATATATAAACTAACGAAGGTTGTAAGAAAGTTTGTTAAAACTATAAATCATTAAGCATATACAATAATCAATGTAATTATTAAACAATAAAATATACGACGAAGGTTATATCATTAATTATAATAAAATGCAATAATCATAACACTACTGTATATCATTAATTTTTTTTACACTACTGTATATAAGACAAGGATGCATAGATGGAAAGAGAAAATCATAACAATACAGATTGAAAGAAAGAGCATAAAGAGATATATTTGGATTTTGATTGTTTACCAGCTCTTGATTTGATATTCTACCAATTACATTTGGATTCACTGCCAAATATAAAATTTGATATAAGTCAACACCAATTTTAGTTACTCCAATGTTCTTAATTAAGATTCTTTTGTTTACATATTACTAATTATTTCTGTTAACTTATATATCACAATATTGGAAGTGCTTTCGACATTCCCAAAATATCATGCACAAAAATATAATTAAGAAAATAAGAGGAAATACAACTTATGTTAAGTTTTACAAGATATGCTTGCCACAAAATTTTTTATGCAAGGAATTGCAATGTTTGGTTCCATTTAAAAAATAAATGCCAAAGGAAGAAAAAAAAAAGGCTCATTAACATTATAAATAATTCACTTATGCAATTATTTTCAATCAATTTAGAAACAATTTTCATAATAACAACCACCACCCAAATTTGAAACGGCCGAAGAACTCAAAGTTTCCACCAACTTCTCGCTTATAATATTGTTGATTCTATCATTTGGTATAATGATAGAAGCTCGATTGTTCGGTGATGATTTGAAGATGTCAATTAAGAATTCTGCTCCCAGTTCGGTGATGATTGGTCTGGCCGCTAAAACTATTGTGACAACTAATACGCTCACCAACATGAAAACTCTTGAAGGAGTTAAAAAGTCTGCTCCCAGTCCAGGTATTGGACACAAAACTCCTCCTCCTAGCTTGACTGTTAAAATCATTGCAACAACCAATAAGCTTGTGAATGTAAAAACTTTTGGAGCTGTCAAAAACTCTGCCCCTAGTCCTGGTGTTCTACATCAAACTCCTCCTCCTAGTTTGAGAACTAAAAATGTTGTAATAACCGACAAGTTCAAGGACAAAAAGGCTCTCAGTGGAGGTGTGAAAAACTCTGCTCCTAGTCCACGTGTCGGACACCAAACTCCTACTCCTCCTCCTCCTCCTCCTCGTTTACAGGGCTCTTTCTAGTTTTGAGTGTTGGACATCGGCCAATTATTGATAACAAGCTTACAAACACAAAAGATATATGAAGGATCCAAAACAAAAATTACTTGATGTCAGTTTGTAATAAATTAATTAAGTGTACTTTGATTTAAAAACGAATTAAAATCATTTCTTGATTTGATTTTGTTTAGACTTTAAAGAATATCTTCACATATTTTCGTGCATTATTGTTCGGGTACGATAAAGATTTATTATTATTCTCCTATTATGCTCTACACAAAAGTTATATAATCTACTATTTTTTTAAAACTCGATATGTAATCTTTGGAATAAATTTGAAACCACTTTGTTTTTTTTTTTTTTTGTTTATAAACATAGATTTTATTACTAAACTAAAATAAAAATAAAAATATTTTACAATAACAGATACAAGAAATTAATATTGATTTATATATAACCTACTATTTTAAATATTCGATCAGACATCATTGTAATCATATTGACAAATAAAAAGAGAAATAGTTTATAAAAAATAGTTTTATGAATGATCTCTTATGAATGATCTCATCAGTAATACTGCACACCATAATTCTGAGCTCAAATAAGAATATTCAACTTAACTCTTTTTTAGTTGGCCTTCACGAAGGATGACTCATCTATAATTTTTGCAATGAAATATAAAGGCCTCTCACAAAGTATAACTTACCTGTAATTTTTGCAATCAAATATAGATAGCCTAAATCTATTTATTTTAAAATGTTTGGTATCTTAATCTCAATAGTAAAGATCGAGCCAAAAATAGGATGAGATTTCTAGAATGAGATTTTTGCCAAATGTATTAACCGAATTGGTGGAGCAAAAGGAAATATATCCAAAACAGTAATGGCATAAATACAAATTTTTTAAATTAAGGGGCACAATTGAAAAGTTTTAGTCCTAGCAATTTCAAACTATGGAAAAAAACAAGACAACACCAAGGGGACGGCCAGTCAGCCAGTCACGGCTAAAAAGAGAGAGACCTGCACTGTAGTGCAATGCTGCACTGAAGCAAACTTTAGTGCAAGAAGGGATCAAGATCATATTCTTCTCGCCTCGTCTGCTTCGATGGAAATGGGAAGCTCTCTGAAGGAGGACATGGCCAAGGAGATCGATATGTCAGAGCAGAGAAACTCCTATTCTATCTCTCCCCTTGCATCCATGAAGTAACGCATTTCTTTCTAATTTAGGTAGTATTTATTTTTTTATTTAAAATCTGAACATAGTTAAAATTTAAATTCAACTTAAATTTAAATCATATTTAAATATGAATGTTAAACTATTTATTTTTATAAAAATAAAAAATTTAAAACTAATATTTTCAATTGTTGACCTATAAATGTTAAATTAGTAAATTAAGAATATTATTAAAATAAATATTTAATTCATTCAAATATTAAGTTATTCATATTTAAATTAAATTTTTTAACTTAATTACATTTATATATTTTTAATAAATTTTCAGATATAAATTAGAAAATAAATAATTTTTAAACATATAAATAATTTTATTTGAACTTCAATTCAAAACACAAATAGTTCCTTAGTGATTAATTAATAGTTTTATTATATTACTTTAATAAAAAAAAATCATTAGAATTTTAAGGGTTAAATTTAGAAATTGGAAATAAAAATAAGGGACAATTAATAGATTACCCCCTCATATTTAGAGGAATAGCAGATACTTTCCTCAGGATAGTGTGCCATCAATATGCCGTTAGTTTAAAGACCAATTTAGTATTTTTCAACTATATTAAAAAAAAAAAAAAAAGAATTCCTAATTTCATTTGTACGTGTCCATCTACCTACCCACCAACCCGCCCAAGCAAAGCAGCCCCTCTCCATCGTTGGCCAACAGTTTCTCACTACCCGACTAAACAAACAAACCAACACAACATCTTCTTGTCAATCGATATAAGATGTTGCCTTCTATTAGGAGTTAGCTTAGTTAATAGTTGTTTATTAACTAATTCCTTTGTACAGCTAGCAGATTCTATTATTAGTTTGTTAGTTTCTTTCGGTTTAAACCTAATATATAAAGGCTAAACTTCTTTTGTAAGGAGCCAAGTTAATAAGAGAGAATGTTTCCCTCCATCTTCGATTCTTCTTTTAATATTCTATCAGAGCACTGTGTGCTTCTTCTGTGATCTTCTTCAACCTTCTTGGACTTAGATCTTGATTTAGTTCATCTTTTCTTCTTCGATCTTCTTTGATCTTTTGGTTTTCTTCTTGTTGCTTGCCTTTGATCTTCGATTGAGCTAATGGCAAGTGATAGCAACTCTCAGAACACTACATACACTACTAGAACTTTGATGAACAATTGCACCATTGAAGACTACTCCAGTCCTTATTTTCTTCACTATACTACTAATCCTGGTTTGGTTTTAGTTTCTCAACCACTTACTAGAGATAATTACACATCTTGAAGCTGATCAATGATAATTGCTTTTTCAGTAAAGAATAAATTAGGGTTTATAGATGGATTTATTCCTCAGCCTACAGTTACAGATCTCTTCTGAATTATTTCTTGAATATTGAATTCTGTTTCAAAGGAGATATCTGCTTCTGTTATTTTCTCTCAATCTGTCTATGAAATTTGGATTGATCTTAAAAAGCGATTTATACAAAGAAATGGTCCAAGAATATTTCAACTTAGGAGAGAATTAATAAATCTCACTCAGGCCAATTATATGTTGGTGCTTATTTCACTAAGCTCAAAACCATTTGGGAAGAACTTAGTAATTACAGTCCTGCTTGTTCATGTGGCAAATACTCTTGTGGTGGAACTAAGAATTTGGCTGATCATTATCATATGGAGTATGTTATGTCTTTTTTGATAGGGTTGAATGATAATTTTGCTCAAGTTAGAGGACAGTTACTGCTCATGGATTCCATTCCTCCAATTAATAAAGTCTTTGCTCTAGTTTCTCAAGAGGAACAGCAAACACATCTTAGTGAAATTTTTGGTATTTGCTGTCAAAATAGATTCACACAAGACCAATTCTATTTAAAGCACTGACAAACCTAATCAAAAGACCAATCTGCACCCACTGTGGCTATTCTGGACATACAATTGACAAATGCTAGAAGCTGCATGGTTATCCACCAGGGTATAAGCCAAGACAAACAGAATTCTAACTCCAACTCTAACACTGGGGTATTAAAGGTTGCTAATCAAGTTTATGATGCTAGAACTTCTAATAATGGCAATCATATGAGCAATTTGTGCAAATGCTCAATCCTTCACAATATTCTCACTTGATGGCAATGTTGAGCAATCATCTTTCAGATGCTAAGAATGGTTCTGACGCACCTATTTCTTCAACACGAGCTTCAGGTGCTTGCTTGTCCATTTCAATCAATCTGATCTTCTGTTCTTCTAGATATTGGATTGTTGACTCAGGTGCAACCAGTCACATTTGCTTTAGTGAGCATGTTTTCTTGTCCATGAAACTGGTTCAAAATGCCTTTGTTATTGTAATACCCTGGGTTCTTGCTTTAATTAAAATACATGTGTTGGATATGTCCACTTTATATTATACGAGGACATAACAGTTTAGAATTTATAAGATAAATATGTTTATAAAAAAATTATTGATTAGGACGAATATGTTTATGATTTTAAAAGAATAAAATTATTGGATAATATAAATTTTGTTATGAATAAAATATATAAAAAGAGAAGTTGAAAGATTTGATTAAAATTAAGATGTCGTGTGTTTCAATTTAAGAATTTGGGCAGTACCTGCGTGAAGTAGGTAGTGGTAAGTGTTAAAAATAAAATAAAATAAAATAATAAATAATTAGGCAAAACATATTTGATTTTAGTGGTGCATATATATATATATATATGCATACATACATACATACATGCATATAAACTTTCGTTTTTTTTTCTATTCAATTAGAAACAGAGTGAAGAAAGGAGAGAATAAAGGAGGACAGGTTCGGTTAGTGTTTAATTCTTAACGATTAATTTTGAATTTCAAGTTTAGTAAATTATTTACGTAATTTTGTTGTGAAAAGTTTAACTGTTAGTATATAAATATATGTTTAAAAACTATGTATATATATAAATGCACATATTTTTAGATAACGAAGTTTGAACCATTATTTAGTATTGTTGGATCATTATTTATTACTATTGTTAAATTGACAATATAAGGTGATTCGGAGGTAGAGAAGTCAACAGAGCAATAGAATAATAACAAATTTGTCAAGTAGGTATTTATATGCATTTGGTGAATTTTGATTTTAAAATTGAAAAGTAAGGTGTTTAATTTACAGTTGATGTTTTGATAAATGTGTATGAAATTTCTGAATCACCACGTATTAATCCAATTAATTATTTTTCGAATTGGGTTTAAATAGTAATTTTCATAGGGATGTTAAATGTACAAATACAGTGAGAAAATTGTATCAACACGTATTGTATTTTTATAAATATATGGTTTGTATAAAAATATTATGAAATGAATTGATAAATGAAAATGTGATGGCCATGGTTATTGTTGTGACGTGGCACCTGTGTTTGAGGCGACGGTCCTTGGGAATAATGCCCCTAAAGGTCATTTTTATTGAGGCAACGGTCTCTAAAAATAATGTCCTTAAAAATTGTTTTTGATGGGATGACGATCTTTAAGAATAATACCCCTAAAGTACGTATGACCAGTTTTTGAGACAACGGTCTTTCAAAATAATACTTATAAAATATACAAACACATATGAAATTATGTGTTTTACGTTGTTTATATAAATATTGAAATTAAAATTTTGATTTAATATTCTTCCATACTCTTTATTAGAAATTAAGAAGTACTTTTATGTTCAAATTTATTTATTGCAATTTTTAAAATTACCTTTATATATAAATATCTATTGGGCATTAACTCATCCCTACTTTTCAAGTTTAGGCAATACTGGAGATTTGTAAATAGAAGACAAAGGATACTCTAGGACTAAGATTTTGCTACTTTTGAAATTATGTGTAATTATAAGAGTAAGATTTTGCAATGTATAGTTTTGATGCAATTTTCATGTTTGTATTTAAATGTTAGAACTCATGAAACTGATTATATTTTGTTAATTAATAAAATGAAACAGTTGGTGTTTAATTTTATTGAAAGTATTTAAATTGAAATTTTAAAACTTACAGAATTACATATTTGACGTATACTATATTATAACAGAAATTCTGTCGAAATTTCTTAGAATTAAGGATGTTATAGTTACTTTGCCTAACTAAAGTAAAATCTCCGTTCAATTTATTAGAACTGTGAAGCTCTCATCTCAACTGGTTTTTGATGATGTGTTATATGTTCCTCAATTCAACTTCAACATGTTGTTTGTAAGTGCACTAACCAGGTCTTCTACTTTAAGGATTCAGTTTCTTACTGATGCATGCCTTCTTAAGGAATTTCCCAGCTTGAAGATGATTGGCAAGCATAAAAGAGTTGATGATCTCTATGTGATTGATTCAAAAAATTTTCAAGACCAAAATAAAGTCTTATATTCTGTTTGCTTCTTTGTGTAATGTTTCTTCTGTTGTTAAAAATGTGAATGCTCAAATATGGCATCACATATTAAGATATTTGTCTACTAAAAGACTTGGATTTTTGCAAGAACAGTTACAGTTTAATAAACGTAGATTTTTTTTTCCTTGTTTTATCTGTCCACTTGCTAAACAAAAGAGACTGTCGTTTTTCTCTAATAATCACAAGTCTACTCAAGCTTTTAGTTTGATTCACTATGACACTTGGGGTCCCTTTCATCAGTCTACTCATAATGGTTTAAGATATTTCTTGACTTTGGTAGATGACTGCACACGGTTCACATAGTTGTATCTTATAAAAAATAAGCATGATGCTATTGCTATTATTCCACAATTTTTTTGACTCATTGAAACTCAATTTTGTGCTGTAATTAAAAAATTCATATCTGATAATGCTCCAAAATTATAGTTTATAGATTTCTTTCATTTTAAAGAAGTTATCCATCAATTTTCTTGTATAGAAAGACATGAACAAAATCTTGTGGTAGAGAGAAAGCATCAACACCTTCTTAATGTTGCTTGGGCTTTATTCTTTCAATCTTAAGTTCCTGTTCAATTTTAAGGTGAGTGCATATTTACTACTACCTTTCTAATCAATAAGACTCATTCACCTCTTTTATCTAATCATGCTCTTTATACTTTGTTATATCAAAAACCTATTGATTACCATTTCTTAAGCGTTTTTAGAAGCCTACGTTTTACGTCAACTCTTTCTTCCCATAGAATTAAATTTACACTTGAAGCTAGAACCTATGCGTTTATTGGTTATTCTCTAGGTATAAAAGGGTATAAGATTTATGACATTATTTCCAAACAAATTTTCGTTTCCAGGGATATTGTTTTCCATGAGACAATTTCTCCTTTCGTACTTTTTCTCCTTCTTCTTCTGACTTGGTTGATCCTTTTCTTGACTTAGTTTTACCTAAGTCTCTTTATGTTACTTCCTCTTTTTCCTCACGACAACCAATTTCTGCAAAGTGTTCATCCTTTTGATCCAGTTTCCAACTATACCATTTAACCTCATGCATCAAATGCTAAATATGCTTTAAAAGATGTTATTTCTTACTTTTGTTGCTTTAGAAGATGTTTCTGCTCTTATTTCAGCTCCTCAACCTCAGTAGAACAACTAAACCACCTTCCTACCTTAGAGATTTTCATTGCAATCTCTTAACCAATGATTCTATTCCAGATACAGATTCTTCATATCCCATCACTTATTTTCTTTGTTATGCTTCATTTACATCCTTTCATAGCACTCTCCTTTGTAATATTTCTTTTACTTTTGAAGCCTAATTTTATCATCAAGCAATCGGATTTGATCATTGGAAGGAGGCTATGCAAAGAAAGTTAGAAGCTATGGAGTTTAATAAAACTTGGACTGTTATACCTTTTCCTAAAGATAAGCATTCTATAGGCTGTAAATAGATCTGTAAAGTGAAATATAAGTCAAATAGGAGCATTGACAAATACAAAACACGTTTGGTTGCTAAAGGATACACTCAACAAGAGGGCATGGATTTTATTAAAACCTTTTCCCTTGTAGCAAAACTGGTTACTGTCAAAATTTTTGTTCCCATTACTACTAAAAACAATTGGCCTTTCTCAATGGAGACTTATTTGAAGAGGTTTATATAAACATGCTTCTGGGGTATTCTAAACAGGTTTCTCATTCCAGTCTTAAGGGGGAGAAGTTGGTTTGTAAGCTACACAAATCAATTTATGGATTGAAACAGGCATCTCAACAATGGTTTGCCAAGTTTTCTCATGCCGTACTTATTCATGGTTTTACTCAATGTAAATCTGATTACTCTCTTTTTACCAAAGGATCAGGTCTTAACTTTGTTGCTTTGTTGGTTTATATTGATGATATTATCACCACAGGAGCACAATCTCAGAATATTGATTCTTTTAAAAGCTTTCTTTATAATCAGTTCAAGCTTAAAGACCTTATTGCTCTCAAATACTTTCTTGTCCTTAAACTTGCTTGATCCAACAAAGGTATAGTTCTATCTCAAAGGCATTATTCCTTGCAGTTACTTGAAGACACTGGCTTTCTTGCAAGTAAGCCAGCTTTATTTCCTATGGATCCAAAGCTCAAATGAGCTCTTTTGAAGGAGATTTGCTTCATGATCCTATACTTTATCGAAGACTTGTGGGAAGATTGATATACTTAACCATTTCTCAACATGATATAACTTTTGCTGTTCATAAACTTAGTCAGTTGGTTTCCCAACCTTGGTAGTGTCATCTTGATGCTGTGCACCATTTGCATCAATATCTTAAATCTTTCCCTGGTTAAGGTCTCTTATTTTCTTCTGCTCCTAATTTTCACTTTAAAGCTTTTGTTGATGATGACTGGGGAGCATGTTTGGATTCTCAAAATCCATTTTAGGCTTTTGTATTTTTCTTAGTGATTCAATGATTTCTTGGAAATCTAAAAAACAAACAACACTATCTCGATCTTCAGCTGAAGCTAAGTATCAAGCCTTGGCAGGTACTATTAGTGAGTTAGTGTGGATTCATCAACTTCTTCAAGCTTTTCAAGTCTCTCTCACTGGTCCAATTTTAGTTTTCTGTGATAACAAGCCGCAGTGCACATTGCCTCCAATCCTACTTTCCATGAATGCACCAAGCATATTGAGATTGATTACCACTTTGTACGAGACAAGATCAATAATGGTTTTCTCAAGCTTCTTCCTATTCGTACTCAACATCAATTAGTTGATGTTTCACCAAGGCACTTCCTACTGCTAGTTTATTTGGCCTTTTATCCAAGATGGCCATGATTGATCTTCATTGGCCACCTTAAGGGGGAGTTTTAAAAGTTAACTTAGTTCATAATTATTTATTAACTAATTCCTTTGTACAACTGGCAAATTCTATTATTAGTTTGTTAGTTAGTTTCTTTTAGTTTAAACCTGATATATAAGGGCTAAACTTCTTTTGTAAGGAGCCAAGTTAATGAGAGAGCATGTTTCGCTCCATCTTCGATTCTTCTTTTAATACGTTCTTTCTCTTTTGCCAAAACAAAAGCAACCAACAATGACAAAATCATGAGATCTAGATCTAAGAGTGTGAAATTGTAAAATTCACTTTTGGTGAATAATACAGTATAGATGAAAAGTACCGTAACTATGAATAGTAACTCACACAACCAATAGCTCTGATACCACTGTTAGGAAATTAGGAGTCGAAACAAAACATGCAATTATAATGAAATTGAGAAAACAATGAAAATAAACGTTATGTAGGAGGTATAACCATCCATCACCGTAAAGTAATAAATAAGTAGGATGTATAATCGTTCATAATAAAATAAAATAGCAAAATAAATCGATATAAATATTTTACGTGAAAAAACTCTTAAACAAATTAAGGTAAAAATCACAGGCAAGTATAAGAGTATTTCACTATTTTAAAATGGAGATTGCAACTCTCTTTCTCTCTAATAACAAGGAAAGAATAACTCTCTAAATAGAAGTATTTTACACTCTCTCTCAAAATGGGAGAAGGAAACTACTATAAATACCTCATCCTTTTCACTATTCCATTAATCCCAAATCATCCTTTGAGAGTTTTTACAAAGAGAGAAAAATTAGTTTCTTTTTTGTGTTGTATTTTTTACTTAGAGTTGTTTCTCCTATTTCGATAGAGAGTGTAAAATACTCTTATTTAGAGAGTTGTTCTTTCCTTGTTATTAAAGAGAAAGAGAGTTGTAATCTCCACTTTAAAATAGTGAAATACTCCTATACTTGCCCGTGGTTTTTACCCTAATTTGTTTAGGGTTTTTCCACGTAAAATATTTGTGTCGATTTATTTTGTAATTTTATTGTACTATGAACGGTTATATCTCCTACTTATTATTGTTATTTTGATGGACGGTTATACCTTCTACTTATTTATTGCTTTACGGTGATAGATGGTTATACCTCCTATACAACGTTTATTTTCATTGTTTTTCCAATTTCATTGTAATTGCATGTTTTGCTTCGACTCCTAATTTCCTAACAGTGGTATCAGAGTTGTGCGGGGTTACTGTTCATAGTTACTATTTACAAGTACTATTGATGGTGAATTAGTGAAATTCGGTATAAGTGAGAAGCAGATAATCATCAACAATAGCAGCAAAGTTTGAAATTGAGAAATTCAACGGAAACAATTTTTCATTGTGGAAAATGAAAATGAAAGCAATTTTAAGGAAGGAGAAGTGTTTAGCAGCAATTGGTGAAAAACTCTTGGATATCAACACAGGCAAGTGGAACGAGATGGACGGTGATGCAATTGCCAATGTACACTTGGGGCTAGCTGATGGAGTATTAACTAGTGTGGAGGAGATGAAGACGGCAAAGGAAATATAGGATACTTTGACAAAATTGTACAAGGTCAAGTCACTACACAACAAAATCTTCTTAAAGAGAAGACTTTACACTCTTCAAATGGCTGAATCCACATCGGTGACTGATCATATCAACATCTTGAAAACTATATTTTTACAACTTACAACGTTTGGGTGCAAAATGGAGGAAAAATAAATGTGCGGAGATTCTACTTCAAAGTCCACCCAACTCATATGATCAACTCATCATCAACTTAACAACTAATGTCTAAACGGACTCTTTAGTCTTCAATGATGTTGCAGCCACTATCTTAGAAGAAAAAAAGAGGCGCAGAAACAAAGAAGATAGAAATGTGAGTTCGCAGTAAGCAGAAGCATGATCAATGACAAGAGGAAGATCAACTGAACGTAAGTCCAGTGGGAGCTAGAATCAAGGTAGATCAAAATCAAAAGGTAAGAAGAATGTCAAGTGCTACAATTATGGCAAGAAAGGACACGTCAAAAAGAATTGTTGGAATAATAAGAAGAGTAGAGATTCCGAGATATCAAAGGCTCAGGATTGTGTTGCAAGTACCTCAGATGATGTTGAAGTACTATACCGTAAGGCAACAATGATTGTTGAAGGTAGAAAACGACTTGCTGATGTCTGGCTTGTAGACTCAGGAGCAACATGGCACATGACCTCTCGAAGAGAATGGTTTCGCACATATGAACCTATCTCTGGAGGATCTGTATACATAGATAATGATCATGCCTTGGAGATCGCCGGTATTGGTACTATTAAGATAAAAATGCACGATGGAATAACTCGCACTATTAAAGAGGTACAACATGTCAAAGGCTTGAAGAAAAATCTAGTGTCTTTAGGACAATTAGATGATCTTGGATGCAAAACTCATATTGAGAATGGGATTATAAAGATTGTTAGAGGAGCGCTTGTGGTTTTGAAAGCAGAAAAGATTACTGCAAATTTATTCATATTTAAGGGAGAAACACAACAGAAAGCTGATGGGTGTGTTGCTTCAACTAGCAAAGGAGAAGAATTGACAATAATGTGGCATCTTAATCTCGGCCACACGTCAAAACAAAGTTTGAAGATTCTCTCCGACCGAAAATTACTTCTAGGACTTAAAGCGGTGAAACTACCGTTTTGCGAGCATTTTGTTATAAGTAAGCAGCATAGGTTAAAGTTCAACAAATCTAATACTGGGAGCAAATGCATTCTAAATTTGATTCATTCTAATATTTGGGAATCATCGGAAGTGTCTTTAGGATGAGTAAAGTATCTTGTGACTTTTATTGATGATTACTCCAGGAGATGTTGGGTATATCCAATTAAGAAAAAGTCAGAAGCGTTTTCAGTGTTCAAAGACTTCAAAGCGCGAGTGGAACTTGAATCTAAGAAGAAGATCAAGTGTTTGAGAACAGACAATGGAAGAGAGTATACAGATGGTGAGTTTCTTGCACTATATAAGCAAGAAGGTATTGAAAGACAGTTTAGAGTACCATACACTCCGCAGCAAAATCAAGTGGCAGAGCGGATGAACAGAATTCTTGTAGAAAGGATGAGAACTATGTTAAGAACTGCGGGACAACCTCATTCATTTTGAGCAAAAGCAGCAAAAACTACTTGTTATGTGATAAATTAGTCACCATCAACAGCAATTGGGTTGAAGACACCGATCGAGATGTGGACTGGTAAACCAGCTGATTACTCTCATCTACATTCATTTGGATGTCCTGTGTATGTAATGTATAATGCCCAAGAAAGAACGAAGTTAAATCTGAAATCTAGAAAGTGTATATTCTTGGGTATGCTGATGGTGTAAATGGGTATCGCTTATGGGATCCCACTGCCCGCAAGGTCATAGTCAGCAAGGATGTTATTTTTGTAGAAGATCAACTACAAGAAAAAGATGGAGATGATAGCACATTGAAGGAAAGCTCAGAGACTACAACATTATACGTGGAAAATGATAAAGCACAAGAAATTTCAGACTTTTCTGAATCATCACCAGAGCACGAGGTACAAGAACCAATTAGGTCTGAGGCTCCAAAAGTTCGTCGGTCAACTCGCGAAAGGAAAGCACCAACTTGGCACTCGAAGTATGTTACAAAGAGCAATGTAGCATACTGTCTTCTAACAGAGGATGGCGAGCCCTCAACTTTTCATGAAGCTTCGAGTAGCTCAGATGCATCTTTATGGATGGCAGTAATGTAAAAGAGATTGAAGCTCTACATAAGAACAAGACATGGGAACTAGTACCATTACCACATGGAAGAAAAGCCATTGGTAACAAATGGGTTTATAAAATCAAACGGGATAATAATGATCAAGTGGAACGGTATCGTGCACGATTAGTGGTAAAGGGCTATGTTCAAAAAAAAGGTATTAACTTTAATGAGATATTTTCATCGGTGGTTCGACTTACAACAATCAGAGTAGTCCTAGTTATATGTGCTACATTTGATTTATATCTTGAGTAGTTAGATGTCAAAACTGCATTTCTTCATGGGAAGCTTGAAGAAGAAATCTATATGCTCCAACCAGAAGGTTTTACTGAAACAGGCAAGGAGAACTTGGTTTGCAGGTTAAACAAGTCTCTGTACGGTCTCAAACAGGCGCCAAGGTGTTGATACAAGAGATTTGATTCCTTCATAATTAGCTTTGGGTACAACAGACTCAGTTCAGATCATTATACGTACTACAAAAGGTTTGATGGTGATAATGACTTTATTATTTTGTTGTTGTAAGTGGATGACATGTTGGTAGCAGGCCCCAACAAAGATCGAGTCCAAGAATTAAAGGCACAGTTGGCTGGGGAATTTGAAATGAAGGACTTAGGACCAGCAAACAAGATTCTAGGGATGCAAATTCACCGAGACAGAAATAATAGGAAGATTTGGCTATCTCAGAAGAATTACTTGAGAAAAATCTTACGACGCTTCAACATGCACGAAACTAAGCCAATTTCTACACCACTTCTTATTAATTTCAAGTTATCCTCAAGTATGTGTCCTAACAATGAAGCAAAGAGAAGAGAGATGTCTCGAGTGCCGTATGCATCAGCAGTGGGAAGTTTGATGTTCGCTATAATATGCACAAGACCAGACATTGCACAAGCAGTGGGAGCAGTTAGTCGTTTTATGGCGAATCCTAGTAAAGAGCATTGGGAAACTGTGAAGAGGATTTTGAAATACATCAAAAGAACCTCAGATGCTACATTATGTTATGGAAAATCGGAATTCACTGTCAGGGGTTATGTGGACTCAGATTTTGCAGGAGATCTGGATAAAAAGAAATTTACTACAAGCTATGTGTTTACACTTGCAAGGGCAGTTATAAGTTGGGTTTCAAAATTACAGACTGTTGTGGCACTATCCACTACAGAAGCAGAATACATGGCAGCTACACAAGCTTGTAAGGAAGCTGTTTAGATTCAAAGATTATTAGAAGAGCTCAGGTACAAACAAGATAAGATCGCTTTATTTTGTAATAGTCAGAGCGTCTTACACATTGCAAAAAATCCAGCATTTCATTCAAGGACAAAGCACATAGGGGTTCAATATCATTTTGTTCGAGAAATGGGGGAAGATGGAAGTGTAGATATGCAAAAGATACATACCAACGAAAATCTGGTAGATGGAATGACCAAGCTAATAAACACTGACAAGTTTATATGGTGTAGATTCTCATATGACCTAGCAGAAACGTAAGCAAGCATGGAATTGGCAAGTAAGGAGGGATTACCAAAAGTGACTTTAAGTGGGAGAATGTGAAATTGTAAAGTTCACTTTTGGTGAATAGTATCGTATATATGAATAGTGCCGTATTTATGAACAGTGTCATACTGTATAAGAGCACCGAAAGTGCAGCTACTCCTTCTTAACTTTCTTTACTAATTAGGTTGGTGTTCAGTGGAGAAAGTTTGAATTTAGGTAGTGGTTGGTAGATGGAGAAATTTGTGGAGTAAATTGTGGAATGTGTGTTGAAAAATGGGAGAAGGAAACCATTATAAATACCTCACCCCTTTCACCATTCCATTAATCCCAAATTGTCCTTTGAGAGTTTCTACAAAGAGAGAAAAATTAGTTTCTTTTTTGTGTTATATTCTTCACTTAGAGTTATTTCTCCTATTTCGAAAAAGAGTGTAAAATACTCCTATTTAGAAAGTTGTTCTTTCCTTATTATTGGAGAGAAAGAGAGTTGTAAACCTCACTTTAAAATAGTGAAATACTTCTATACTTGCCCGTGATTTTTACCCTAATTTGTTTAGGGGTTTTTCCACATAAAATATTTGTGTCGATTTATTTTGCTATTTTATTTTATTATGGACGGTTATACCTCCTACTTATTATTGTTATTTTGATGAATGATTATACCTTCTACTTATTTATTACTTTACGGTGATGGATGGTTATACCTCCTACATAACGTTTATTTTCATTGTTTTCTTCATTTCATTGTAGTTGCATGTTTTGCTTCGACTCCTAATTTCCTAACAAAGAGCTTGGCTTAATCACCATGAATGCTACCTTAAATAGCACTTGTGTAAGTGATTCCACTTGCTTGCTAGAATAAAAGAACCATTGTTGGTCCTTCGTTTGTCATCGATCTCTCTCCCTCGTCAACATCAGGCCACAAGTTAGAGATCTGAAAGTCAAACTAATGAGGGAGTGAATAAAGAAATTCAAGGGTATAATAGGTATTTGGCATAGAAAATAAAGATTTAATTGACATTGGACTACTTGGAGGTGTATTTGCCGTTTTTCCAATTTAGAGCATATTTATTATTTCTGAAATTTTAGGGGTATTTGTCGATTCTCTATAGTTCGGGGAGGTATTTATCAATTTCTTTAAAAATAAGTTAGGGCAAATCTAAATAATAATTTGTGATAAAAAATAGAATAATAAATTATATAATATGTAAATTAAATTTAATGTTGAGCAATAGGATATTTATGTTATACATATTTTATCAATTTTTAAGAATTATTACCAAAATTTTTTATGATCACTACATACTAAATTATTATTAAGAAAGTTAAAAGAAAAAAAAAAATGATCTAGAAGATGTTAGCTTATCAATTTTTTAAATTTATTTTAATATTTAATTTAAATAATTAATTTTTTTTGAAGTTTTTTAAATAATAAAATTATTTTAAATTTAATATTTTAGTACCTAGTATATAGGGATGGCAAAAATCTCTGCAAGAAAGGAGTCCATAAGAGTCTGACCCATTCGAGTTAGAAATTAAAGTACTACTTTGAGCTAAAATAGGGAACAAGCTGAAGATGGGGATGAGAGCCTATTCTCATATTAAAATCGATTCGTGATAGGGATAAGCCTCTTGTCCCATCCCGCCCCATTCCCTTGAAATTAAAGTCAAGTTTTTTACTTAATTACAAATATGTCTATTTTACTTAATAAATTATTATAAAAATTTTATAGTTTTTATTTCAGTCAATCAAGTCCTTTAGAAAGTTTATAATTTTTTAATTTAATTAATTAAGTCCTTCATATATTATCAACTGCCATTAACCACTATTTAATGTCATTTGTTTGGATCACTGTGGATATTATTTAAATTCAAATGATTATTGAATTCTTTACGCAAGAGTATATTCATTGTCATCGTTTGAGTAACAGTTTGTCGTATATCTAAAATTAAATGTTTCAGACACCTAAAATTCAACCTTAAATCTACGGCAAACAGTTGTTTAAACAGTGAAAGTGATTATACCATTGCGTACAACATTCACCATAGAAACCATTCAAATGCTTGTTAAAATTCTTTACACAATGATATATTCAATATCGTAGTTTAAGTAACCATTTGCCATAAATCTGAATTATATATTTTAGATAACAAAAACTCAACTTCAGATCTATAGTGGATGATTGCTCAAACAATAAGATTGATTATATAATTGCATGCAACATTTAATAAGGATTTGAATGATATCTATTATGATTGAAACATATAACATTAAATGGTGATCAACAAGGGTCAGTAGCGACAACTCAAGGGGGGCCAAAACCAAGTCAGGGGCCCATACAGGTCTCTGGCCTAAATTGAGGTCATCCCTAGCCCAATCAAGGATAGGGCCAAGAATTGGGGTCCCTAGCCTGTGCCTGACCAATTGCCATCCCTATGAATATGTTATGAATAACGTAATAGAGACATAATTGTTAATTATAATAAAATTATATCTTATTTTTATTATTTTATCAAAGTTTAGGAAATAAAAAATAATATCGTAACATGTCAAACTAACGAAGTTAAGTAAAATTTGTCTCTTCCTATTTTCTCCAAACTCACAATATCTACCACACCTCACAAACCCACGAGATATCTTACCTTTTCTCAAAAGTCAAGGGTAAATAAGAATACCTCTATTGAAAAAAGTAAGTGGGTCTATTGAAAATTAGTGTTTATTGAACACATTAAGTGAAAATTAATAATATTAAATGTATTCTATGTGATTGAATTTTTTTATATATTATTCTCGTAAATTAATTATAAAATCTCAACAGTCTTCTTTTTAATCATCTTCTAGCGTCGCATCAATTTCAGAGGAAACTTTCTTTTAACATGCATTTAACGTGTGGTGTGAAACAGACTTAGGGGCATGAAATTTATAAAAGAAGAAATAGTAATTATAATTATAAAAAGGTTTATTAGATCTCTGAATAATATAACATATGAAATATATTATTGTAATAATTAACTATAAAGACTGTAGTGGAGCTTATATCATTAGAATAAAAAGCACGAATAAACAATCAACGATCAATGATTCACTTGAATTTTGATGTTGAAAGGTTTTCAATTTTAATTAATTAATAATATCAATTAATTTCACAATTAGTTAAATCAACATAATACAAATTTAACAATTATTTCTCAATCCTGTGTCTACGAGCTCATACCCAGAGAAAAATAATTCACTAAGAAATAAAATAATAGAAATACTAATGAGCTTATACAAACCAAAGACTCTCTCTTTGTTGTCGCCGTTGTGTTGGATCTTTTTATATAGTCTTATTTCACAAGATCTCTTCACTTCTGATATCATCAAACTCTCTTCAACGAACACAGCTTCTTTTCCCAAAAAAAAATCAAGTTTCTCTCCTGAAAACACAACCACAATTATTTTTACAACACTTAAAAAAATTTAAAATTTTTAAGTTTATGATAATAGGAAATTATCAATGATTAATCTCTACTAAGTTGTTCTAAATTAATTCATAGAAAAATAAGAAACAAAAAATCACAATTTCAAGAAACTCTCTTTGAACGAGTTTTTCATATACGAAGGCTTAACGAAATCTGAAAAGTATTGTTTATCTAAGAAGAAAGGTAAAATCTAGTTAAAAAAGGATTTTAGTTTCCTTATTTAAATAAATCTCCTAAACTAGAAAGAATACTCACTTTCTCGACTTCTTTTCCTAATTAAACTTGAACTATCAATTAATTCTAAAATAACTAGAAAACTAAATATATTAGTTTAATTAAAAGAAAATTTGTGCAGATTTTTCTATTGTAATTTTCGTTGCAACAAAATTCTATCTTACAAAAGATCTTGAAAACTCTTAAATTATATTTAATTACCATATAATGCTAATAAAAATCCTAATAGCTGTCAGTTGTTGTTAATTGCCTTTTACTAGTAATCTTTTATTTACAACTTGTTATCAAAAAAATAATAATATTACGAAAAGTTGAAAAAAAAAAGTGCTTGAAATACAAATTTTGAGATGCAAATTGACGTGTGTAATAATATTGGTTATCATAAAGACCATGTTACTTGCTATTATTAATTACATTGCTTCTGTATTTTCATCAATTAATACAATCAAGTAATATTAGTTTGTATAAAGAATTTATATATCCAGTATTATTCAAAGAAAAAATTATAATTTTTTACACGATCGTATATAAGAAAGGATATATGTACATGAAGAAGAAAATTAAGAGGATACAAGTTGAAAAAAGAAAAGAAGTCTATTTAAATTGTTTACCGACTTTTGATTTGATTTTCTGCCAATTTATTTGATTTATCGGCAAACATATAATTCAAAAATGTTTTGAGTTTGAGGAAATACAACTGGCACTCGATTCTACCAAGATTTGCTTGACATAAAAAATTTTATACAAGGAATTACAAAGATTTGCTTTCGTAAAAAAAAAATAAATGCCAAAACAAGAAAGAAAATAGAATCATTAACATTATAAATAATTCACTTATGTAATTATTTTTCATCAACTCACAACATTTTCAATTACAACAGTCGGTGTCCAAACCTTTTATATGGTCGAAGAACTCAAAACTTTCACCAACTACTCACTTATATTATCTTTAATTCTAACATTTGATTCAAAGATAGAAGCTCAATCATATAGTGATGAGTTAAAAATTATTACTAATTAAGAATTCTACTCCCAATATGGGTATCAGCCACTAAACTCTTCCTAATTTAATCACTAAAATATTTGTAAAAGCTGGCCAGTTCACAAACGCAAAAGGTCTTAGAGGTATAAAAAGACTCTGCTCCGAGTTCTGCTATTGAACACCAAACTCCTCCTCGGACGAAAATTGTTGCAGTAACTAATAAGCTCCTAAACATAAAAACTATTGGAGATATTAAAAACACTGCTCCCAATCCAAGTATCGGACACCATACTCCTCCCCTTAGTTTAACTACTACAGTCGTTGCAATAACTAACAAACTCATAAAAGCTCTAGGTATCAAAAACTCTATTCCAAGTCCCCAAGTATTTGACACCATACTCCTCTTAGTTAAATTAGTAAAATTGTTGCAACAACCAATAAGCTAGTAGGAACTACTGGAAATATCAAAAACTCTATTCCCAGTCCTGGTATCAGACACTCACCTCCTCCTTCTAATTTAACTATTAAAATTGTTGCAACAATTGGCATCAAAAACTCTGCTCCCAGTCCAAGTATCGGACACCTTGATTCTCATTTCGTCAAAAATTTTGCTCTCAGTCCAAGTGTCGAATACCATGATCCTCCTTCTATCAAAAACTCTGCTCTTAGTCTAGGTATCAAACACCATGATCCTCCTTCCATCAAAAACTCTACTCCTAATCAAGGTATGGGACACCATGATCCTCCCTCTATCACAAACTCGTCTCCCAGTCTAGGTATCAGACACCATGATCCTTCTTTCATCAAAAACTCTGCTCCCAATCCAGGTATCGAATACCAAACTCCACAAAATTTGCAAGGTTATTTCTAGTCCGTGTATTGGACATGATTCAATTGCTAATATTGTTGCAACCACCAAGAAGTTACAAATACAAAATCCATTGTAAGCATAAAATTTTTTTATTAATGTCAGCTTATAATAAATTAAACTATAAGATATTTGTAAGCTACTTGATTCAAAGGTGAATGGTAATTGTTGTTGGGAAATTTCTTATTATGAGCCTACATATTAACAATAATTGTACATTATATATGCTATCTAATTATTAACTAATTAAGAGTGATCAATTAAGTCAATTAAATTATTGGGTTTTTAAGTCATCTCTTAATTAGTATGATTTTGCAATGTTTAGAAGCCCAATTAGTTTTTTTTTTATTTTTATGATGGGTTAAAATAAAATAAAATAATATATATTAATAGGTTAAGGTCGCGAGTCTAAATATAACGTAACATTAACTCATATCTCATTTTTAAATGATATTAAAGTTTCTCCTTGTTCAAAAGAGTTTAGACAGAGAAAACTAACAACCTTAATATCTGTCGCGTCTCAATGGATTCATGTATAATTCCAATCAATTTTTCCTTAATAATTTAACATGAAATCTTGGCTTAGATAGAATATTTTCATCATTAAAGTTTTATTTAGTTTTCCAACAATCATCTCTTAATTTGAGTTCACCAGAATTTTAAGGGATATCTTAACATATTTATATCCATTATTATTTGTCTATTATCAAGACTACTCTTCCATCATGCTCTATTCTATTAAGAACTGATCATAAATTTATATTTTTACAATCTTTTACGTATACATCATCACTATAAACCATCAAATTTTTTTTTTTCATGGAGAATTACTGAAATAGTTATGTAAAATCAATATATTCAAATCCATAATATTTTTTGTTTTTATAATAAATTTGATATAAGAGTTGTGGATTCAAATTTGAAGAAAATGTAAATAAAAGAGAAATTAAAACCTACAATTTATCGTATCATTAGATTGGCTACAAAAATAAAACGTCTTCCAAAAGAATTAAGATGAAGCCTAACACCACCTTAGCAAAAAAAAGAGAAAAAATTCAAACCTAGTATTTATAATAAGCCTTCGATTCTGAAATCTGGATTAGTTGTAGCCCTTTTTATTGTAAAAAAGAGTTTTAATGCAAATATATACAATCGAGTGTACGAAATTCAAAGCCTCAATAGCCAAATCTTTGGAATTAATTTCAAAAATCAATTGTTTTTTTTTTAAAATAAGCATGAATTTTATTAAATTAAAGTAAAACTTTCTACAATAACAAATCTATTAAATGAAGATTGATTAACTTATAATCTATCATAGTAAATATGCAACCAAACACCATTAAAATAATACTGAAGCATAAGAAGAATAACAAAGTATACATCAAATGACAAATACCTTTATAAAAGATATCATCACTGATAGTGCACACAATAACTTTGAACTTATCTAAAACTGTTTCATGAAATCTTTCAATTTTTCACGAAGGATGACTTCTCTTTAATTCTTACAATGAAATATAGATGGTCCAATTCTATTTATTTTGAAATGTTTGGTATCCAAATTATCTTAGCAAAGGTTGGGCCAAAAAAAAAAGATTTCAAGTATGAGATTTTAGCTAGATGTATTAATTTTAAGGGTGGCAATTTAGGACATGACACGATTATTCAATACGAATTTAATGCTATTAAATATGTTCAAATTTAAAAAATTTAATACGAATAATAATCGTATCGTATTCATGTCGACATGATTATTATTTATGTCGTATTTGTGTTTGACATATAAAATATGATTAATTAAACGAATAATCGTGTTTTAAATAGATAAACAAATAATCTTATCTTAAATTAATATATTTTAATAAAAAAAAAAATTATATAATATAAATTTATTTATAACAAATAATCCTTAATATAAAGATCTAATTATTAAATATATTTTACGTTTAATAAAATATTTTATTTTTATTATGTAGAGGGGTCTACTTGAAAATAACTAAATAAAAACTTTATATTCACAGGTAAATTTCACATTTGTTATCCGTTTTACACAACAACCACCGCTCTAAGCTTCTCATTCAAATTTAATCCTTCTACTCTAAACTCCAAAGTATCGATTAGCTTACGAAATCTTCTCCATTACTGCTCTTATGTAAGAAATTTCTTTATTTTTCAAATTTCATAACTATATTTATATATTTTTTATGATCTTTATATGAATTATTTCTACATATTTTGTAATTTGTGTTCTTCTTCTCATATAATCTGTATATTACGTGTATTTGGAATGGAATTTAGAAGTTAGAATTTGGAATGGAATTTAGAAGTGTATTGATTATTTTAAGTTCTAGGAAAACTAATTAAAATAGTTATTAATTAATAATTAATTTATAGACCAATTTTTTATTCTGGGAATATTCTTGCATGATGTGTTTTGCTATTATCCTAATCTTGCTTACACGGCTCATGATGTCTTGAGCATTCTTATATCTATTGTTGCACCTGAATCAACTTTTCGCATTGGTGGTAAATTACTTGATCAATTTCAAAGTATACTTAAGTCGGATACAATAAAGGCGTTAATTTGTACAAGAGATTAGTTGTTTGAAAAGAGTGGTAATAAATTTTTATATAATTTATTTAAATTTTCTTTTTGTTGCTTATAAGTTATGATATTTATAATTTGTTTTTATTATTGTTATAGAAAGCATCCATGACCAATTAAATGATCTTAGTAGAGAAATATTAAACTTGAATATTTCAGGTGCTTCATCTTCGTAAAGTAGTACGATTCCTAATAGTTTTTACTTTTTACTTAAGAAAATTTAATATTTGAGTTTATATTTTTTAGTTTTTAATGGTTGATTTGTTATTTATGTTATTTTTGTTATTTAGAAAAATTGAATTGAATTGAATTGAATTGAATTTATGTTGTTTAGTTTTTAGATGTTAATTTGTTGTTTATGTTATTTTTGTTATTTAGGAGAATTAAATTTATTGAATTTATATTGTTTAATTTTTAGTTGTTGTTGATTTGTTGATACGTTATTTTTGTTATTTGAGAGAATTGAATTGAATTGAATTGAATTTTTGTTATTTAATTTTCAATTGTTGTTTATGTTATTTTTGTTATTTGGGAGAATGAAAATTAAACTTATGATATTACTTGTTAATTGTTTATAGATGATAGAATATATTATTTATATTGTTATTTGTAATTTAAAAGAATTAATATTTTTGTTTTTTTACTTATAAATTTAAATGAATGGTGTTTAACTGAAAATAGTAAATTAGTTTATTTTTATTATTTTTTGTTATAAATCAATCGTATCTTAAACGAATCATAGTCATATCTTAATCGTGCCTTAAAATGAATAGTATTTGTTCTTAAATAAATCGTGTTTTAAACGAATAAACAAATAATCGTGTATAAACGAATTGTATCTAAATAAACAGATCTATTTAAATTTAAAAGAATTGATACAAATAACAAATGATTCATATTTATACCAATCAAATATTAAAGAAATCGTATTCGTATCAGTTCAAATTTGATTCGTTTATCCGAATTGCCACCCCTAAATTTACTCGGATTGGTGGAGTAAAAAAAAACATATTCGGAACATTATAGCCTAAATGAAAATATTTTAAATTGAGGGCCTGAAGTGAAAACTTTGATTCCCAGGCTCCCAGCGATTTCAAACAGAGGGAAACGCGAGACAAATCCAAGGGGACGGTCAGAAGAGAGAGAGAGAGAGAGAGACCTGCACAGCTGCACTGAACTGCGGCAAAATTTAGTGACAGAAGAGATCGTATTCGTCTCGTCTCTGTGCTCCGAGCGAAATGGGAAGCTCATCGAAGGAGGACATGGCCAGCGATGCCGACACATCGAGCAGAGAAACGCCTCCGCCCAATTCCAGCGTCTTCACCGAGGGCGAGCGTGTGCTCGCCTATCATGGCCCTTGCATCTACGAAGCCAAGGCATTTCTTTCTAAATTTTGTTTCCTTTTCTCTTTTTCTTCCCTGTACTTCTCAAATTAAGAGTATTTTTCTTCTCTGTCTGGTTATGAAATTAACGACTGAACAAACTGTATTGTTTAATTTTGTTTTTGTTATTATTTCAAGTTCTCATTCTTGTTTTACGCGTTGTGAAATGTTTGGTTCCTTGAGCTTACGATTTAGTTTTTGATGAATCTTTAGCTTATAGTTGATAATTTAGTATGTGAGAACTGATTAGTGAAATATGTCTTCAATTTTTTTGTATTTAACGTGTTTCGGATCTCAATTTGTGTTACATTTTAAGTTGTGGTGTTCTTAATTGAATCGAATAGTTGCTGTAATAAGTAGATTTGATGTAATTTTAGTTCTGGAGTTCCAAATTAAGTAATGTGAAGTTTGATTTTCTTTTCCTTTTCTTAAATGTATTTAGATACTCTGATGTACGGCAAAACTGTGCTTTTAGTGTTAAATGTGGTATCCTACCAAAATTTGGTTGTAAATTTTTTACTGTGGAGGCTGTTGTTCTGCAATATTATTTTGGGAGGAGGAATGAGGGAGCTTATGATTTATAATTGTGGCTGTTTCATATGGTGCCTCGACTTCTGAGGCTGCTAAAGTGGATGTTTGGTTTCACATTGGTAAAATGTGACACTTTTCAATGTAAAGCCTGTTTCTGATTAACATCTGCTCTTGTTCTTGAGTTGTTATGCTCATGCAATCTTGATAGGAGTATGAATCATTAGTTCTTTTAATATCTGAATGTGGTATACTTATATATTTTAGGTTCAAAAAGCTGAGCTTCGGAAAAAAGAGTGGAGATTCTATGTTCACTACCTTGTGAGTCTACTTTTCTTTTTTCCTTACTTCAAATCATGATATACTTTCTTTGGGAGTTTCTTTTCAGTTACTACTATAAAATGCAATGATATTCTTGCCTTACAATTCTGTTGCTTGAACCACTGATATGGTGGGAAAACTAAGTATTACCTCATGTTCAGATCAAGTGACAAAGCATTTTCTGTTTTGCAGGGTTGGAATAAAAAGTGAGTATTTCCTCTGTTGTATTTGCCTTGCTATATTTTTCAAGTTCCAATTTCAAAACTTTGTGAGGGACAGAGAGCTAGATTTAGATGTCATCTTGTCTCCTTTGCTTTCTTCCAACCATTTTAATGTTGCCAAATCATATAGTGCTTTAGTGATTTCTGATTCAGATTGCACTGTTCCAACTGTGGAAACTTTTAGACAGAAGCACTCAATGTAATTATTTATTCCTTTATTTTACATTTCATGAAATAATTTGTAATAATATACAGTTTCTGTGAAGGATGCAACAAATACCTCATTAAGAATCAAAACAAATAGGGATTATATAGTTATGTGAATATTTCATATTATACTTATTTTCCTGTTCACAAGATGGTGTGTTTTATAGACTAGTTAAAATTATGAAATGCATGTGATAAAGAAAAACTTTCCAAAAATATTTTCTTTTCTTTATCAATGGCTGGTTTATCACTTTCACCTAATCTTGTGATTAAACATATCTAGAATGCATGATATGATTTAGAATTGGTCAATGCTATTAAATGAAACTGGCCATTGCCAAGTAGTCATGGTGGTCCTAGACTCCTATCATGGCTGTTGGCATCTAGAAGAGTATGCTTTGTCTTGTGTCTTTTATGATAAAGGAAGTCAGTCTCATTAGTTTTATTCTTTCAACATTTAATCCATTTACTGATTTTGTATTATTAGTTAAACCAATGAGATCAGTACCATGTTGTTTGAAAGTTCCATTCTCATGGGTTGACAAGAGTTATGGCCGCTTGCACCTGTGCTGATATTTTGTTGGATACAGACTGCCCTTTGCTAAAGTTTATTAGAGATGTTTTTTATATGGATATGAGGGAATTCCACCTGGATGGAACAACAATGAGACATTTATCTAAGAAAAAATCTTTTCAGAGTGGGAGACCAGGAAAATTTGCTTTCATTAATATTTATGGCCCTTTTCAAAAAGGAATACAGAAATCATTACCATGGATTGGACATATTGCCAACAGTTGGGACGAATGGGTAGGCGTGGACCGGCTACTGAAACATACTGAAGAGAATGTGATGAAGCAGCAAGCCCTGCAAAAAAAACAGGGTGCAGACAAGAGTTCGAAGTCTGGACGGTCTTCTCAGTCTAAGCAGAAAAGTTCATCAGGTTAGTTCAACCCTTTTTTTTGGGTTTACTTATTCCAAGAAATAGTGGCTTAAAAGCTCCAATAGCACTTTCCCTCTTGATTTCGCATGTTGTATGCATTTTTGTCTTGTGTTTCTCTGTACAGTGGTCATGTCAAGGATACACATAAGCACCACCACACACCCGAAAACTCTTGTGCTTCATTTGGCAGCAGCTTAACATGCAGAGAGAGCTCCCCAAAACATAGTCTAAATTTTCCCAAAATTTGGCGACTAAATTCAATCTTCATTTTTTATGCATTTGATGCTTCCAATGTGTGATCAGGTGTTTGTAAGGTCACTTATGGTTCATGTTTGATGTTGACTGACATCTATAGGGAGGCTTGGTTTTTTTTAACACTGGGGAACCATTGATTGGGATTCCCAGGCGCTCAACTTTCAGCTTCAGTTAGTCTCCTTAGAAGCAAGAATGCCAACCAGAATAAATGTGGGTCCAACAAGGACACTTACTGAGAAAGCAGTAAAAGCCTTTCTTCCCCCAAAACAGGTCTTATAATCAGTTTTCATGCCCAATGTTGATGACAGCATCTTTCAACTGGTACTTAACATGAGTTTTCACGAATAAAGGTGAATAAAGGTGACTTATTATGAATGGTCTCTTGTGAATAAAGTTTACTATCGATTGAAGATAGGGGCTTAAGTTCACTTTGACCCTTTTGCTATGGGTTTGCCATGTTAATGTGGAGACCTTTGTCAAGATAATCACACTCCCAACAGTAAGTGGAAGACTATAAAATAATGTTAATATAAGCATCAACGCAGACAATGAAAGGGGTCTTATGGTCATTACCATTGAATGATATCTAATGATCTTTTAGCTGTTTAGAGCAATTGCCTTTATGAGTTCATGAGGACTTAAGCCTTTTTATCTCTTCTACTTGAAAAAAATAGTTTATTCAACCACAAAGTCTAAGTTCACGTTTTAGACATTACATTTTGGATCAAATGCATGAATGACTATTGTTTCTATTGATATGGTATTTCACTTCCAAGCCTATCTTTCCTACACATTACACTAATTGAATATTGGTGCATCTATATTTATTTTTCTTCCATTACATTTGAATTATTTAATTATTTTTTTAATTACTCCAATTTTTGGAAGTTTCTAGTGTTGGACAAAATAATTCTTAGTGCCTTATACCCCATTATTGGCTATTTATATAGCTCATGATCTTACAGATGCGAAAGGGGATAAAGAGGACCTCAAAAGCTACGGTATCAACAGATCTTTTCTTGTCCCTCGTCCGGAAGTGAATTGTTCTTGCAATTTTATATTAGCTTTCGCCATCGGTATCATTCATTATAGGTCTTACTGAACTTATTTCTATTGATATTCACGCTGCCTCACTGGGTATGCATGAAGCAATTGCCTCCCACCTATGTTATTCGCATGATAATATTCTTACAGTACCTTATTTTCTTAAAGGACCACCTTCAATGTGGAGATGGATACATGGGATACCCATCTAACTTACATGAGAAAGACTTGTGGATAAAGCCATTAAAACTTGTCAACATTTTATCACAACTTTGCTGATGCTAGTAACATATTTTGCTTTTCTGTTAGTATGAGTGCAGAATCCAGGGCTAACCTTAGAGTAATATTTGGCAACGAATATATGATTGACTAAGTTATGGAAATTGCTGGGTCATCCTGTGGACAATGTTGGTTGGATAAATTGTGATTTCAATGCCATTTGGCCAATATATCCTCCTCCTTTTTTGAGAGATCCACAATGTATGAATAATTCTTAGAATGGTCTGCATAAAACACATCAAAATTGATTGCATGCTGTCACTAGGATGCTTACAATAATAGTACCTTTTCTGCTAAAATGCCATTTTAAGACAAATTTACAGGGATCCTCAAGCATGGCCATGTATTAGCCTTTTCTCCCTTTTCAAGTTTATTTATTTATGTCATTTTGAGAATGATATATGCTTTAAAAGGAGAACTTCATGTCATAACATGTGCTAATATTTATGGCAGGGTCAAAAGGGAAGAAGCGAAAGAGTGAATCAAGTGTAGAGGTCTGGTTTGTATATCCTTAAATATACTGCCATAAAAATAGTTATTGAATTTTTTTCACCTGCTGCATTGGAGCTGCTCTCCTGTTTATTATTATTTTCTTTAAATATTCATCGAACTCCCCTTCAATATCCATAGTTTTATGTAATAATTCTTTCAGAAGCCATAAGGTTATGTTAGAGAGTAACACACGCAATGAGTTCCAGTTTTTAGATTAAAATGTAGCAGTTGGAGACACTTGTTTCTTGTTTTCTGAATGTTCAGCTGATGTATTAGTTTCTCACCTGCTATCGCTACGGGTTGCTCTGTTATTAATTTTTAATTCCCTGTGGATATCTATTTGTCGTAAGCTCGAATGTGATTATGGGATTCACAAAACAAATAGAGAAGATATTGATGATAAGGAGCAGGTTGCAATTTTCCCAGTTTTAGATTAAATTTTCTTGCTATTTACCTTCTTTTTTTTCATTTATTACTTGATTAAGGGAGAATCTGCAAAGATACATATGCACGTGCAAATGCTTCATTTGAAAAGTTATATGCATTCCTACTATCCCTTGTAAGTTTCCTAAAGGCTTTCTTGTAATATTGTTGGGCTAAATTTGATTTTTTAATTGCTAGAAGGATAGTTCATCTGTAGAAAAGCTCATCAAGATCCAAATCCCTTCAACATTAAAGAAGCAGCTTGTTGATGATTGGGAATTTGTTACTCAGCAGGATAAGGTACAGACTGTTGAAAAAGTATCTGCCTTTTTTATATCAATGATGATTGAATATGATTTTGGTTGAAATGGAATCAAGAATTTAATAAATTTTGTCATCTCATATATAGATATGGAAACTTAAATGCTGACTTAAAATAATGTACATAGCTGATTCTTTGATAAACTTTCCTGATAGATTGTATTTTTTCTGCAGCTTGTTAAACTTCCACGTTCACCAAATGTTGATGACATTTTGACGAAGTACCTTCAATACAGGTCAAAAAAGGATGGCATGTAAGTTTTACCTCTTACTTGACATGCTAACTTTATTTCTTTTGTGTCTGTGCTTGTGCTAGAGTCATTGTTGCTTTTGTAACTTATGTCAATTTTGACATGAATGTATTACAGTTTTCCTGGTATCATCTTTTGAAGAGCAAGTTATTTCTTTCTCGTGTGCTGGAATATTACTGGCTTGAATCAGATTGAGAAATGTTTATCTCTTTCAATTTTATAATAAACAAAATCATCATAACTTCTAATTACATATTCATAAAAGTATTCTTGGTTGAAAATTAAGTCAGGGTTAGTTGTTTGATTATTTTGGGCTCACAAGCTCAACATTGTCCTTTTCATAGTGAATTTATGAGATATTAATGTGGTTCTTTATGATTTTGTTTCCTTATCATTTCAGTGATTACTGATAAAGTAATTCACCACTTATGTTGAGAATGGTAATTTCAAATGAAAGAAATTCTTGACCAATTTTGTTATGAAAGGCAGTGCATCAGCTGAATGAGAGTGGTTATAAAATTTCAAATGGGTGAGCCTGTAAATTTTTAAGTCGAATTGAATAATTCTGAATGGAGACCCAGATAAAGATCTTATTTGTGTTCCAATTGAATGAGGAAACCGTTCCCCTGTACCCTGAAGCTGAGGAGAGTTTAGCTTCTTACTCTGTAAACTTGCACAAAAAAAATTGGATGTACATAAACAGATAATTATGTCACTTGGATACCAGGAGTGTCTGTGAATTTTAAAATGTTATGAATCAATATTATGAGTTAGGCTGTATGGAGTAAATTGAAATCTGATCATTACAATAATTCTTGAGTTTCAAGTTTCTTAAGATTACACACCTAATGGTGATATGGATCATATTTTTCTTGGATACAGGATGACTGATTCAATTGGAGAAATCTTGAAAGGCATTCGATGTTACTTTGACAAAGCGTTGCCTGTGATGCTTCTTTATAAAAAAGAGCGCCAACAGTATCATGATCTTGTCATAGATAATGCCTCTCCATCAACCATATATGGTGCTGAACATTTACTACGCCTCTTCGGTAAGTATGCTTTTAAATCTCACAACCAAAAGCTTTCATAAAAAATTACATGTTTGCTTTAGTTTTTTTATTTGTCAAAAGGGTTTTTTTAATCTAAAAGTCATTTTTCAAATTTTTTGATTTCATTTAGTTGACGTTGGAAAAGGGATTTTGAGAACTAAAAAATCGTTTTTCTTCTACTAGAAGTAATCCAAAATTTGGGTTTGTTAATAGAACGTTTTGAGCATTTTTAAAAAATAAAATTGTTTAAAATATTCTTATTTTGTTTTAAAGATTTTATATTATTTTCTTTAAAATAGAACATTAAAAGCTTGTCTTTTAAAATAATTATTCTTCTTTTAAAAATTATTTGTGACAACTAAACAATTAATAAATTTTTGTTAAAAACTCCACTTATAAAAACTCCATTAGTAAAAAGTCTACTCCAAAAAACTCTACTTGAAAGGTATATCAAACTGACCTTTAGTCTATTTGGTCTTTATGCAAATTATATTTCCCCTTTTGGCAAAATTTTTAAATTAGTGATGATCTAATAAGTTTCCATGTGATCTATTTGTCTATCCATTACATAGAATTAACTTTGTTTAAATTTAATTTACCTATTTTATGCGTCTTTTGCGTGATTACAGTTAAGTTGCCTGAGCTATTGGCGTATGTCAACATTGAAGATGAAACATTGACCCGCTTGCAGCAGAAAATGATTGATTTTCTCAAGTATTAATTTAATCTTTGCTCATTACAATCTTGCATTTTTGGATGAAATTAAATTGCTCAAATATCTGATCATTTTTAATAAATAGAATAAAAATTGTGTGATAATTTTTCCCATATCGATGTTGTCTAACTATGCATTGGATTGTTTCTTTAAACAGAAAAAAGAGTTAAATATGGAGTCTGTGTTATTTTCAACTGTTTCTCTATGTAATTTTTTTAGTTCATGATTGTGTGAGAATTAGTGAAGACTTTTTCTTGCAAAGGTAACATTATGTTTTCTTGGAGAAGTTAAAAGGTCAATGCAAGTATGAAATATAAGAGAGAAATGAACTTGTTCATGAATACTAAATTCGCAGTCATCAAAAGGCCCAACAAGTTTTAATCCTTTGGATAACATTTCAAAATTGTGAAGATGTTTGATTTTATCTTGTGGCATCAACCCCTTGCACAATTTCTAAAATAACTACTTGATTTGTCTTGGAAATAGGCACCCATGTTGTCCCAATTTACACCGTAGGTGATCATTTAATATGCATGTGATTGCATGTGCAGATCTATAATTATTTGCTACAAATCAAATTTTACTAGTCCACGATGTTATTTTCTTTCCAGTTAAATTCACTGTAGAAATATATTTTGGGCTTTGAGGGCAGTTGATCACAATTAAAAAGGAGCATTAAACTTTTTTATCTTTTTTATATGAAATTTAGCTTTGTTATTTTACACATTAGAGGGAAATTATCTAGTATTGAATTAAAATCAATCCACTGGATAAATATATTTTGCTCAAGTTTTGTATGAAAGTTTTCAAACTTTTTGTTCATCATATCATAATTTGATCACCCAATGCGGTATCAGTTTGCCTGAAATAATTATGTTCAATGTCTGGCAGGTTTATGCAGAAGAATCAGAGTACATTTTTTCTTTCTGCTTATGATGGATCTAGAGTTTCTGAAGGTAAAGGCAAAGGAAAAGAAGAGTGAAGTTTCTGCTGAAATGTGTCTGCCATCCATTATCATATTACCTCCTTTGAGATAGTGGAGTCACTGGTAGTTTCACTGACTATCTTGGCATGTTGTCTTCTGCTTCAACAATTCAGAGAAGAGAGCAGCCAATTGTTGTAACTTTAGAATCTGTTATTATTTTGTGCTTCCAGACGGTGAATGACATATGGTATTTAAGTTTTCACAATAAAGAGATTAGATTGCAATAGCCAAAGTCTCTGATTTTGTATTGTATTCGGAATCTCTGATACACGCTCCCCCTCTTGGCCCTTCAGTAGGCATTTCAAGACAGAATCAACGCAGCTTACGTGGAAGTGATAAAAAACACATCATGTTTTTAATATTCTGCATTTGATTTATGGAGATAAAGATTCATCAAAACTTAATTGATATGCATAGCTTAGCTTGCACTATTTACTATAAAAGTTTTTATTTCTGTCCTTTCAAAAATTTACACAAGCCACAGGAAGGATCTCCATGGCAAACTCATGATATGACTCGGGATTATTTAACGTATGAAAACCCAAATGCCAACTTATTGTAGAATGATGTTGACATTCTTCCGTCAAAGCTGCCGCAAGTCACGTCCAACACGAACCTATACCTCATATCATTTCTTTCCATTCTCTCAGGTGCCTGGTTCACATATTCCATTTGAACCATCTCTATCATTGATTTCAAACCCTTCTCTGCCCAAAAATCCAGTATTCCCTGCGTCTAGTCCATGCTCTCATCCAAGGTTCCTGCAATCGATTTCTTTCCTGTATAGCAGCACAAGATCTATATTAATTAACAGCATTCTGTGTGTCAACGTTGGAATTAAAATCAGCAATGGCGTACCTGCAGCTAAGGCATCTGAATCAAATTGCAGTTTTGGAGCAACAGCTACTAAAATTAACTTCCCCTCAACCTGGAGAAGTGAAAGGTAGGACTGCAAATTGGAACGGATGAAATGCTGGAACAGCGACCAGTATAAATAGTCTAGGCTGTTTGCTGCTTTTCTCCATCTCTTCCGCATTGAAGCTCACCAGACAAGCATCCGTGCCCAAGTGTTCTAACGCCTCCTCTCTCTTCTTATCTGAAGAACTTATCATAGTCACATGATGTCCGATTGCTTTTGCTATCAATACGCCAAGATAACCAACTCCACCTAAACCCAAAGTTCCTGCCTTGAGAACCTTGTCAGAATTTCGGAACTGCTTCAAGGGTCTATAAGGTGTCACTCCAGCACATAGCAGGGGTGCCACAAACCTGTTTTGACATTTGAGAATTAGCTGGGAACTATTGACAAATTAAAGCAGTTATTAGTTTGCTCTGGGAGGGCTTTCATACATTTGATGAACAACCATGGCAGAAGAGTAGCTTCCTTGTGTGAATGTTCCGTCTTTATTGATGCTATTGTATGTGAGAATTCTGTCATTGCAGTAATTCTCCATGTTGGACCCGCAATACAAGCATTCTCCTCCACAAGATCCTACTACCCCAACTCCCACAATGTCTCCAAACTTCAATTTCTTCCACTTCTGAACCTAACTCCACAATTTCTGCTACCACTTCATGCCTTCATAGCAATCAAACAGAACCATATAAATTCTCTAAATATAGTTTTTCAGTTATCATAATACAATATTTCACTATTTCTTGATATCAACAGATTGCAAGAAGAGGTAGTTGCACACCCTGGAACTAGAGAGTAAGTTGGAGGAACAAGCTTACTCTTTATCCGAAGAATATCAGTGTCATCCATTCCACAGAATAAAACATCTTCCGGGGCAGTTGTCCCGTTTATGATGACAGTGAAATATTAGCCTGCCAATTGCTAGTTTGTGAGAGAATGAGATATAAAGTAAGAGGGTGAAACCTGAGAGTACAGGAATAAGGAAACAGGTGTCCTGAAGGATCTCCAGCTGCCCAACCAACCACCTTTCTTCCTTCCATTTTCTTTGCTTCAAGCTATGAACAATAATCAGTATGAAAAATATTTGAGAAAAGTTTGAGAAATTTGAAGATGTGCTACTCCTTTTTGAGATTTGTATCCATATATACACAAAAAGCATCTTGACCATAACTCGGCGGCTCACAATATTCAAGCATAGGATTGAATAGAATACAAAATAATAATGCAGTCCACCGTCATGGGACGGCTAAGATAAATTGTCTAAAGCATTATGAATATTTTATGGATTGTTTTTGTCAGAATGCAAAATACATGAATGGCAAGCAAGAGGAGGATCTCGTTGTTGGCCATATCGAGTTGAAAATAAAGGTCCCTCTCAACCATTCTTTTAAAAAGAAAAAAAAAACACTCATAACAGCTCAAGTCTGCGCCCCATCTGGAGTTCTGGACGATCAACCTGCCCCAGAAAAAATTTACCCCAATGCTAATATTTACCTAATCGAACTTCTTTCTTCTTGCGAAGGAAAGTAAACACTCACACTAATTAATACCCCAAAATTAATATTTAACCTGCCCAATCAAATCACTTTCCCCCCTTGAGAAGGCAAGTAAGGTTCAGTTGCCACAAAATTAAAACTTGTTGGGTTCTGATACCACTTGTTGGAAATATTTTACAAGAAATCTCTCGCAATAAAAAATAATTTTATTGATAAAGTAATTACACTTAAAATACATACATTGACACACAAATACACATAGAGTTGTTAGAGTCTATTCTCTCACTTGTTATTTTGTATTTTGGATTTAGATTCAGTCCTACTCTTTTTTATTATGAACTTTCAAAGATTCATTTTGAGATGATATGATTTAAAATGAAAAGTTGAGATTACATTTTAAAAACTATACAAATTAATTCTAAAATTATTATTTTACCTTTCAGTACAATAAATTATAATGATTAATAAATAAAAGTTTTTAAAATGTAATTTTAGTCTTTCATTTTAAGTTATGCCATATGATAATAGATTTTTAAAAGTTCAAGATCGAGACTAAATTCAAGTCCTTTTTATTTTTCTCTGTAACTTCTCTCTTCTCTGTCTATGATTATAGTTTGTGAAGTTGGTTATTTCACCGACTACATGTTCTCCAACCTTCTGTAGTTTATTCTTTCTTCTTCGAAAAGTATTTTTATTAAAATTACTGCTAGTCAATTTCTTGTTAATTAAGATTGAAGAATTTTCAATTCAAATTGTCTAGAAGATTCTGGATTATTAGTTGGCGGTGATTCTAACAAAAAGTGAAGAAGATGTAAAAACCGCATCAAATTTGCAAAAGAGGAAAACAAAAAGAAAAAATTATGGCCATAGCAACCACATGGAGGACCTATTAGTTAAAACGATAAAACTATGTGTTTATCTGCTGTTTCAATGAAACGTAGGGACCTATTGGTTAATATGCCATGTTGATTTCTATCTTCGTCGTGACCAGCAATTATTGAGGTCTTGATCCACAATTTTCTGTCTTTTGGGCTTAGAATTGACTAAACACAATCAACAAAATAAAAAAAAAAATGTAAAACCTGGGCCCCCAAAATGAGCTCATAGTGTGGATTCTCTAACGACATCCAAACCTTCAGCGCACACAACAGCAACAGTATCAGCATTCAGACACAGAGAAACAGAAGCGCACGACCTCCTCCAACTAACTCGCTCCGTCGCTCCAGCTTCAGCCTTCCCTTCAACAATAATGGCCTAAAAACTTCTCCTTCGCCTTAAAAATTAAATATTCAATTCTACAACAAATAACAATGGAAACCACTCTTCTTCATTATCATTCCACCATCCACGTCACCAGTCTCCCTTCTCCCACTCACTCCTTACGAATCAGACGAGTCAACTCACTCAAACCAGTTTCTAATTTTAACCAACCCGTAATTCGCTTCAATTTCAAACCCTTCTCTTCTCCACTCAACTATCCAGCGGTTAACTGCCTCTCTGAGCATCACAATCACGATCATCATCACCACCATCATCATCATCACCATCACGATGGTTGTGCGGAGTTGAGTGGGCCACAGAAGGCGGTCATTAAATTTGCTAAAACGACTAGATGGTTGGAGTTGGCGAATTTCTTGAGGGAGCACTTGAAGTTGTGTTGCTGTGCAACGGCGCTGTTTCTAGCTGCTGCTGTTTGTCCTTATTTGTTACCGAAACCGGCGGTTAAGCCTCTACAGAATGCATTTATCACCATTGCTTTCCCTCTCGTTGGGGTAAATATTGTATTTTGTTTCAGTTTAGTTCTTAATTTTGGCACTTGAATTTAGATCTTTGCTTCTTTTGAAGTTCAGTACTTTCATGGCTTCAAATTGGCCTAATGTTTACTTTTGAAATTGGCACGCTTAGAAATCTAAGCGTACTATGAACTTCATTGTGTTAGTTTCTTTGGTACTTAGTGATTTGGGCTTAGAAGCCTCTGTTTCTGGGAGGTGATCATGCCTGATTGTGCTCATTTGTGTTGCGATTACTGCAGTGCTTAGGTTTGCATTTTGGAGTGCTTTTCTAGTTAACGCTTCTAAGTGGAAGCACTTCCTACAGAACACCTAAATCCGTTATTTGAGAATCCACTTCTTAAGTGCTTGAGAAATGCTTTTCTGATTCAAAAAGTGCATTCTAGAAAAGCCTATGTGAAAGTGTTTCCCAGAGAAGCAGACTAAGTACTTTTTTATCCCAAAAACATTATTTTCATTCCAGCCAAAACTGCAAACCTGAAACAAAGCACATCTGTTGATGCCAAAAGCATTCCCAAACCCAGGCACATTTTTTATTGTGGTTAGAAAGACTGCAATTTGTAAATTACAATACAGTTTTATGATTTATCGAAGAATGCTATTGTAAATATTAACTGAATGGTTAAAATTGATTAATGATCAAGAACTTGTAAGCATTCTCTATTATTTCCTTGCTTCATGTTCCTTGTTTGACATGTGTATCTGTCTTTATCAGGAACTCTATGACAATACGATTTTATTTCAGGAAGGTGGATTAAATAGTTATCTTTTTTCCTTCTGCCACCAGTAGGACTTTATTCTTGTCAGTTTTGCGTCCATGCTATTTATATTTTGCTGCTTGTTGAGGAATTGCTTATGTTATTATTAAGAATTTTTCCTTTTTATAGAATGAGCTTTGTGGGGATGGTAGAACAGTCATTGTGTTTTCTTGAGGACCTAATCTGTTCAAACATGAATTAGAGTGTATGGTTGAACACTTCATTTTCCCATGTAATTTTCTTGACACTTGTCAGGTCTCAGCATCCCTCGATGCTCTTACTGATATTGCTGGTGGAAAAGTTAACATCCATGTACTAATGGCTCTTGCAGCCTTTGCATCAATATTTATGGGGAACTCCTTGGAAGGAGGATTACTTCTTGCTATGTTCAATCTGGCCCACATTGGTATGCATTTCAAAATGCGGTATTGACAAACATTCCTTTTTGGGGTTAATTTATGTTTCATACTCTAACATATCAGTTGTGCAGCTGAAGAGTTTTTCACCAGCCGTTCAATGGTGGATGTTAAAGAGTTGAAGGAAAATTATCCTGATTCCGCCCTCGTGCTGAATGTTAACGATAATAACCTACCAGATATCTCTGATTTGGCATATAGAAGCGTGCCTGTACATGATGTGGAAGTTGGCTCATATATTTTGGTTGGAGCTGGTGAGGTCTGTGATAACAGAAGTATTACTTCTTTGCCAATATAAGAGCATTTTCAGTACCACCTTTTGTTATGGTTTGGCACGGTTGACTATGGTGCAAATATTATAAAACATCTAGCTGAAAGAAGCAAACGTTCATTATGGTTTGCATCCTTACAGATACTTTGTATCGAGAAATTTGTTAACCTTGTATGAGATGAAAACCATTTTGCTTGCTATGAGAAATTGCAGCACAGTCATTTATTAGACTATGTTTATTGAGATTAAACATGAACCTACCTTTCATGTTCTTGAGAGGTTTAGTTTAAGATTAAACAGTAAAAATTCATTGAGATATAAATTTCTGTGAATTAATGATCCAAGGCTACCAAGCTGCTGCTTTAATTGATGTACATTCATATTGTTTATTCTTTTCTGGTTATGTATTTGTCAGTGGATATAGGTGTATGCCTTAAAATATGTCATGTCAGGTTCATATGAATGGTATTCTAAAGATACGAAATTCAAACATGTTATGTCTTAAGGCATGCAAATATTTTCCATGTCGTGTGAGAACCATGGTCATTTGAGATAGGCATTGCACTTCTATATGACTGTCTACATATTTTGGGTCATGTTCTCTTCTAGAATATGTGTATTTTTCTGACCTATGTCTGCATTTCTCCGACTTTTCCTTCTTGCTCATGAATTAAGTGTTTTTCAACCATTTTTCAATGTTAGTCTACTAATATCTCATGGCAGCTTCAATCATTAGATAGTGATGACAACAACATCATTCTAATTCAAAGTTTTTACCTTCTAATTGATATGCTAAAGTATGGAAGTTTTGAATTGGGTCTGGAATTATCTTAGGCTGTGCCTGTTGATTGTGAAGTATTTCAAGGCAGTGCAACAATTACTATTGAACACTTGACTGGGGAAGTCAAACCGTTAGAGGCTAAGATTGGAGATAGGGTTCCTGGTGGTGCAAGGAATTTGGATGGTAGGATGATTGTGAAGGTATGTTTTTCAATTTGCTTAGATTTAAATTTCTTCTAGCAGCAGATATGTGGAAAGAAAGGAGTTGCTTGATATTGTCATTCCAACATCTTCTGAAATCTTTGATCGCACAAATACGTCAAAGCTTTTGCAGTTTTTTCTTTTTCTTTTTTTCTGTCAGTGCTCCTTTATATTCACGGTTAAGCATTTTTGTAATCCAAAATCTGTATCAGGCTACAAAGACATGGAAAGAGTCAACACTAAGTAGAATTGTGCAGTTGACTGAAGAAGCGCAATTGAATAAGCCAAAGCTTCAAAGGTGGTTGGATGAATTTGGTGAGCAATACAGCAAGGTGGTAGTTGTTTTATCAGTGGCTGTTGCTCTCATTGGACCATTTCTCTTTAATTGGCCATTCATTGGCACATTAGGTAATTTGGATGAAGAACCCTTACTTTAATCCATGTTCTTCAACTATTACATTTACTGCTGATTGAACTATTTATTAAAGATGTTGTTAGCTTTTTATATGCCATACTTCATTTGTCTTAATGTGCTAAAACATGTTGAGTTTTGAATCTGGTGGTCCGTCTTTCTTAGTTTTTGATGCTTTGGCATAGTCCTGCTCTGTTTATCACCCATTTCTAAGATGTTTCTGGCAGATCTTTAAATTTACTATTTTGAGGACATTATCGTCTTCCATCTTGTTTAATGTTTGTTTAATTATTTAGGATGCAGAGGATCAGTATATAGAGCATTGGGACTCATGGTGGCAGCATCACCATGTGCCTTAGCTGTAGCTCCATTGGCCTATGCTACTGCCATTAGTTCCTGTGCAAGAAAGGTACCAATCAACTAACTGCCATACCCATGAGCACCTCCTTCTTGATATGTTTCTTTAAATATCAAGTATAGATACCTGGAGTATATTCTTGTCACAAAGTCTTTTTGGGCCTTTGTTAGCAACTAATGAAAAAACAAAAAAGAAAAGAAATTATTGTGAAGACTTTCTAACTCTATAATATATGGTTGATTTATAGGATAAGTGGATAATTAAAGCATGAATGTTTTCTAATTGGGAAATATTCCAGAGAAAATAACTCAATACCAGTAACAAATGAATGGCAACTGAGAGATTCCAGTCATAAATAGAACTCTGTCTATTGTACTTAAATATGTCGTTTGCAAGACAAATTACTTCAGTAGCCATGAGTTCTTTCTACAGGGGATATTGCTTAAAGGTGGACAAGTACTTGATGCTCTATCTTCTTGCCACACTATTGCATTTGATAAAACTGGGACATTGACAACTGGGGGCCTTATGTTCAAAGCAATTGAACCAATTTATGGCCATTTCATAAGAAAAAATAAGACAAATTTTGCATCCTGTTGCACTCCCAGTTGTGAAAAGGAAGCCCTTGCTGTAGCCGCTGCCATGGAGAAGGGTACTACTCACCCTATTGGAAGGTATTCTGTCAAATAAAAGCATCTTTTCCTTATAAAGTGTTTATCCGTAGAAGCTATTTCTGTAATATATTTGGCATGGTTACTCTTCATTATAATGTAGCTTGCAGCATAACTGGTGGAGAGATGATCAGTCAGAAAGCTTTTTGCTTCACATCATCTGCCATTCTATGTGATTAAATGCTAGGCAGGGAAATTCTTGTATTTTACAAATCATATATCTAGCTGTTATGCCGATAATTTTTCCTGTTGACCTAGCTTCTACGACCCTACTCCTCATGTGTCATGGAAGTTAAAAAATGAGCACTGCAAGAGTTTAACTGTATACTGTTCCTTTCCATTTTACTTGGCTAAAAGGTTCTCATAAATAGATTGTGTCATGGTAGTTCCTAGGAACTATAATACAAAGGATAGACCTGTATAGTTATTTCTAGTTATTGTTTTGCTTACATCCTTCTAAGCTAGAAGTGCTAATGGGACTGATGGATTTTTTAGCATGGTATGGCTAATGTCAATTTTTTTGTGCTGAAGTTCCTTACCATCTCACATCCCATTTTTTCTTTGCACATCCTTTGATTCTCTCATTTTCAGATGAATTAACTCAAATATGTGATCTTGTACCTAGGATTCTTTATTTTATTTACAAGTCCAATTTTTGGTTTTGATTTGAGGTAATTAAGGTGTTTCTAAATTTTTTCTCTTCATTGAGAATGTCAGTTGGGTTGACCATGTGGCTGATCCAGTATCTGTCACTTTTGAGTCAATTTTGTTATCTCAAAGAGGTGATGAGTTTGATCTCACTGATGTGTACCTTCAGCTGATTTTCGTGCTTTATGAATAAGCTATTTATATTTGTTGATATTTTGTGGTAAATATGATAAATACAGAACCTTGAATCGAATCTGAACATTTTCATGTTTTCCCTCATTACTACGGAACTACACATGTTTGTTGTTGTCAAAACTTTAAATTGTCCTTGTTGTCATTATTGTGGATGTTGTCATTTGTTATTCTTTCTTGTGAAATTACTTTATCATTGATTCCTTTTTTCCATGCAGGGCTGTGGTAGACCATAGTTTAGGGAAAGACCTTCCTTCTGTTTCCATTGAAAGTTTTGAGTACTTCCCCGGTAGAGGTCTCACTGCAACTGTAAATGGCATTGAGGTACTGTATTCTGTCATAGTGTCTATTCCGATGGTACCTTACTCTCATCTGCTTTTTAAGCAATAACCCAGTACAAGCAGCATTCTAACTCTTCCAAATCCTATAACTGTATGATTCTCTGACCTTTACGAAATTCTTTTGGCCGGTTAATAATGTGAATTTACAATATTTTGTGCTTTGTTATAGTCAGGGAGTGGAGGGGGTAAAGTGCTGAAAGCATCTCTAGGTTCTGTAGAATTTATCACTTCTCTCTGTAAATCGGATGATGAATCAAAAAAGATCAAGGAGGCAGTGCATGCTTCTTCTTATGGAGATGGCTTTGTTCATGCTGCTCTTTCTGTTGATGAAAAGGTATAGCCTCACAGTTATTCTAATTTAGTTAACTCAGTTGATTAAAAGAATCAATATCTGAAAGCTGAATAAGGTATGCATTTAACTACATGATTTGCACTCTTTTATTGGTCTTGGATGTTGCAAGGGCCTGTCTAAAATAGATCCCCTTCATCTGTATTGGTTGATAATGGCGAGACTTTTCTGTCTTATTGTGAAACAAAGATTTGTATTTCATTTAATTTTCATAGTGATATGCAACTTTATACAAAATATTAGATGCAAAAGTTGACACCTCATTGTACGATATCACGTATTTCATGAATCACTTCTTGCAAGGAACTATTATATAATTGCCACTAATCTTTGTAGGTAACATTAATTCACCTTGAGGATAGGCCTCGCCCTGGAGTTTCAAATGTTATAGCGGAACTAAAAGATCAAGGAAGACTACGTATCATTATGTTAACAGGAGACCATGAGTCCAGTGCATGGAGAGTTGCTAATGCCGTTGGCATCAATGAAGTTCACTACAGTCTGAAGCCTGAGGATAAGCTCAATCATGTGAAGAGTATATCCAGGGATATGGGTGAGCTATAAGATGATTACTATCTTTATCACTTTGTTTTGGTCACCTAGAATTAATGCACAGCATGTCTCTCATATCTGATGAGATCTCAAGCCTAAGATACTGAAGCTCAAAGAATATTTACACTTATAGTTTGATTCATAGGTTTCTTGTTACTTTACATTAGATGTTCTTTTGACATTTCATGTTGTTGTCAAATTATGTAATATCCATTGAGTAACTCAAAATGGCTCTCTCAAAAGATTTTAGTATTTTGCCACAGGGGGAGGATTGATCATGGTTGGAGAAGGCATCAACGATGCACCAGCACTTGCTGCTGCGACTGTTGGAATTGTGCTTGCTCAACGGGCTAGTGCAACTGCTATAGCTGTTGCAGATGTCTTACTGCTGCGTGACAATATCTCTGGCATTCCATTCTGTATTGCCAAGTCTCGCCAAACAACTTCCCTGGTACTTTGTTAATCATTTTGTCATGTTTTTTTGTTATTGTCTACTCTTCATACTATTGATGCTCAGAGCACATGTTCTTTCAGGTCAAGCAGAATGTGGCCCTTGCTTTAACCTGTATCATTTTGGCTTCTCTTCCATCTGTCATGGGTTTTCTGCCCCTATGGTTGACGGTATGAATCAATCTAGTGATTTACTTTCCAGACCTCATTGCTTGAAATTATAATCTGTTTGGGCAATGTTGACAACAATGAAGAATACATAATCTTACTATGCTTTTGATTTCATAAAAACAAGAGGCCTTCTATGTAACAGATCCTTGTTTTTGTGATATGGCTAATGTATTCGACTCGGTTCAAGGGGAAATTTTCATCAAGTATGCCAAGATGCCTATTAAAAGACTACACCACATGAAAGTTCTTTTGCAAATTTTGGTTTGATTAGGCAATTTTTGTGTTCAAGTTCTTTTCTGTTTATAACCAAAGCTTGTAGGTTTTTGACTGTTGGTTCTTGGTATATATGCAGGTTCTTTTACATGAAGGTGGTACACTTCTTGTTTGCCTCAATTCAATTCGTGCTCTAAATGACCCCTCATGGTCGTGGCTACATGATTTACAGAATTCAGTTAATCAATTTAAATCCAGACTTGCCTTACAGCAGAAAGAAGACACCAGTACCAACTCCATCCAGACTGCATCATCTTTGTAACTAAACGCTAGATATTTCTTTATTTTTTCCTCTTTTCTCCTATTCATTTCATAGTTAATTGATGGATAAGCAAACTCTTGATGATCCCCATGTGTTTGACTGTTTGTGTATAAAAAGATGTCAAGATCCCCAATATCTATTTTAGAAAGAAATTTTGTTCTTGAATTGTACAAAGTTTGACTCCAACAATCTTTGATTAACTTCAGTTAATTATAATTTTGCAACAACTATTTCATTTTGCAGTGCTCAATCTTCACGACGTCTTTTTATATGAACATGATGCTTCGAACAAAAGGTTGCTCTGGAATTGAAATTTGGGCAGGAAAACAACAGCGTCTATTAGGCTGTTAGAATATAAGCTAAATATAGGTGAAAAAACAGAAGAGTAATGAAACATGCATGACATCCTATAACCGTTAACCGCTATAACAAATATGTTAACTTTAGCCTAACCATTATCAATTTTATCAGCGTTTTAATTTCTAGCTCCCCAAACTACCACCTTCAACAAATATCTGAGATTTCGTTTTACGAGTACACAACAATCTATTTATGATCACGGAAATACCCGAAAGAGTTAAAATTCTAACAGACACTTGTGTTATGGACATACCACCATCTGCTTTTAGATCTCTCAGCTCAGGTTTTGAGTATTTTCAGGTAAACGGATACACTATTTGTACCTTCATGCCCATAAATGAAAGAGACTCTTAAGACTTTAATTAGTCCATGCATACTGTTCTTGATCACTGAAATCCTTGCGTCTCTTTTAAACATTTTCGGATAAGATTCAAACTTCACAACATTTAACCATAAAAATATAATAAATATAAATAGAGTTAAGCCATTGGGAAATAGAACAACTTGAATTAACATTTCCAAAGGATTTTTTTTCTTATATTTTTTCTCCCTTTTTGTTGCAAGTTTTTATACCCTAAATCTAAGAACAAGTTCATAGATTGCAAGAAAATCCAACTCTTCTCTTTCCCCCACCCCCATTCTTTTTTTTCTCTTTTTTTTTTTGGGTTTTTTCCTCTTCAATCTAAGACCACCGCCATATTTCATCAGCCTGATTTATACCCATCTCCATCCTTCTCTCTCTGTACATTCACCAAAATTATTCCTCTAAACAAAAGAGAAAAAAACAAAGGCATAGTTTTCTCCCCACCACCCTTTCTTTACTGTTTCCATTTTCATTAACCCTTAACCACTAACCAATCCTCTGCATAGCAACATTCCTGAAAACCCCATCACCGCTACCACCACCCTGATAACACGCGCCACCTCTCTGCTGTTCAAGCGCCGCCATGTATGTCCTCACCTCTTGCCTTATCATCTCCTGCATAACAGCCATAAATTCTGAACTAAACCCCACAAATCCCTTCGACCCACTGTCACTGCTCCTCTCTTCCCTACAGCAGCTCACAGGACCACCCAACGAAGGCTTTGCATTTACTGCCTGAGCTGGCTCAGACACTTTATTTGAGACTTCTGGGGAATCCGCACCCGGAAGGGACAGACTCAGTGAAGTTGGAGGATCGTTAGAAGACGACGTCGTTTCTGGTACCATATTAACGTCAACATTGATGCCGCCAGTTCTCGCTACAGGTTTGAATATATTATAGTTAGATGACAAACCGGGCACGCTAGAATCGCTGACGTCAGATCCCGATGGACTACCCGGGTTCATATAAAGCCCGGTAGTCACCGGCAGACCGGATCCCGCACTCACGGATCTTTTCAACGGTTGTTGCTGACAATTTTCTCCGAAATCCCCATCATATCCATTACAGTTCCCAAAATTACCGTTCCCTGTCATTAACGAAGAGCACTTTCGCTTTAATGTCGAATTCCAGTGATTCTTAATAGCGTTGTCGGTACGCCCGTTGAGGAGGCGAGCGATTGTGGCCCACTTGTTGCCGAAGCGAGCGTGGGCGCGTATGATCATCTCGTCTTCTTCGGGAGTAAAGGCACGGTGCTCAACTTGCGGTGAAAGCTGGTTGCACCACCGCAGTCGGCAAGATTTCCCCGATCTTCCAGGTATTGATTTGCTGATTAAAGACCAGTTTCTGGGGCCGTGTTTTTGAACCAGCAGCTGTAACGCCTCATCTTCTTCAGGGCTCCATGGACCCTTGATCCGATCCACTTCCTTCCTATTAAACGCCATTAACGAACGAACAAAACGACGACCGATTTAAGAGGTAGTTAGAACATGTAAGTTTCAGTTTGAATTTGAAGAGAGAGAGAGAGAGAGAAAGAAGGTTTTTGTTTGAAGCAAGACCAATATTAAGAGATGGAAGAGAAGGGATATATAAAGGAGAGAGAAGGTTACTGGGAGAACCGGTTATAACTGTGATGAGAAAACCGGTAATTGGAGGTAAGCGGTTGAGGGTATTGGGTTTTGGGATACAGCTGGAAATGGACACGCGTCGTAGTTTAGTTGCACTGATTTACATGAGTCGCTCTCTGTTAAAATCTCTGTGCTTTTCTTTTTTCTTTCTTTTTCATGGAGTCTCTCGTCGAGGAGCGTCTATTCCACTCTCTCTTTTTCTCGTTAGAAAAGCAGATCCAAGTCAGGTGTGTTCATTACATGGAGCGGGCACGATTTATCTCTTTTCCATTTTGATTTTTGAATTTCACTTTAATTTTAATTTGGAGCGTCAAATTATAATCAGCCATATACACAAAAGCATTTAAAGTTTATTTTGATTTGATTTAATGATTGACAAATTCATCAAATACAAAAATAGATAAACATATATTATTCTTGAATGCTAAGGTTAATAATTTTATGCTCACGAATACTACCACAAATAATGTAACATAAAAAGTTAATAATTATTTTATTATGCATGACATACTTAATTTTGTCCTAATTAAAATAAATGTCACATCAATTATATTATGTTATACTTTAAAAAATGATAAAGAATTCTAAAATTAATCAGAATATATATGACCCAATTATATATTAACAATAAAATAAGTTAACCATTATTTAACATATATTATGTGGGCATGTGAAATACATATTCATAAAATTGAAGTATTGAGATTTTAAAAAATAACAAATTTCAAAACTAATTATACATCTAAATTTTACTTTATATCATAAAAACACAATAACTAAGAGGTATTGAATTTTCGAAAAAAGAAATTAGGGGTTATTGAATTTTAAAAAAAAAAAAATTACTGGTTATTAAACTGGTAAAAATAAAAAACGCCAATCACCACGTTTCTGATTTCAACTTAACAAACAGACGGGGCCGGCCTGAAGTTGGTACGCGACCGTACGAGACTACTAAATGACGTCGTGTTGGCACGCGCCTAGTAAGAGCGTATGATACGTCTTACAAAATCTACCACATACATCATTTCTCAATATTTATATTTTTCCTTCTTTACTGTTCTGGAAGTTATAGAGACAAACCAAACTCTGAGAACCAATAATTTTAAATAAAAAATATAAAATAAAATTTTAATTAATATCTGAGGATAAACATGATAATGGTTGGGTAAGGTTTGATTTAGAGTCTGAGTTTGACTGAGGACGCCAGCCTGTATAGCATTTCGTCCAAGATTTTTCTGTTTTTTCTTTTTTTTTTAATTTAAAAAATCAAATTAGAAAAAGAATTTAAAAAGGAACTGCCGCACGGAATAGCTGAGCTGGCACAAAACGACAACAGTGGTCGCCGAATCGGAGGGCGAATCATTACTGCTATCCTGCCAAGTCCAGCCTGTAAACCTGCCACCACCACCTTGACTTCCTCCGTTCTCACACACGTGTCAGTAATCCACCCCTTTCCCCTAACTGGCAATTACCCGCCTCTCCCGGTGTTCTCCACTCTTTACTTGTACGGAACCGGTAAAACCATATCCTTAATGCACACGCTCCCATACACCGGGGAGGCGGGGACCTTCCTCCACAGTTTCCGCCCCGCTCAAATTTTAAGCTTAATTAAAAATTTTTAAAATAAAAAATTTTTTTTTAAAAAAAAAAAAAAGAGCTTGTAATAAATGAAGAAGATATGATAGACGGAACGTATCTGTTTCTGTTACTCGTACAATGTACCTACTACCTAATATCTGTTGTTTGGTATGTGAAGGGTTTTTTTTTTTTTTTTTTTTTTTTTTTTTTTGTAAATCTTGACCATACCCTCGGTCGGTGGTAGACGCTAGGCAATAAGCGATATTTTCTGACAATAAAATTGACCCGACGTAAAAGTTGCGGAGTAAAGATAATGTGTATTATACGTGAAATGGGAAATTGTACGTAAGTGTACATTGCCTCTTACGGGTCTCATTCTTGAAAACGGAATACTACTGTTTCTATACGAATATGGTATATGTAACATTCATTTGTTTTCTTTTTTATTTTTAGGGAAATTGACGTATATCACCTTATGTTCGGGGAATAAATACTTATCTATATTTGGAGAAAGACAAATATCTCCTTAAGTTTGAAAAAATATATAGAATTATCTTACTTTTATTTAATTAGTTGATTGATTAGTTAAATATTATTTATATTTTTAAATTTTTAAATAATTATAAATTAAAAAATAATAATTTTAATTATAATAAATTAGTCCCCATTCTAATATTTTTTATCATTTATATTTTATAATTATAATAATTTAGTCCCTACTTTAATATTTTTAACAAAATACTACGAACTAAATAATTTTTTAATTTATTATTTTAATACAAATTTTAAAAAATTATAATAAAAAAAATCTAACAATGAAGTAGACTGATTCGGATGCTAAAATATTTTTAACCCTTTACTTTTTTTTTTTTTTTAATAATAATTTAATATTTAACTGTCAACAAAATTTTACAATATTTTTTTATTATTTTATTTTTATATACACTATATTCATTTAAAAATTATGTTAAATTCATTATATTTATTATAAAAATATAAATAAAATATATAAAAGACGAAAATTTAATATCGTTTGTTAATAGAAATAGTAATTAAATATATTTTATATTATTGTTAAATAATATACTTTAATTTTAATAAAAAATTTTTAAAAAAAGATAGCACAAACATGCACATATACAACATGTACTTTTTTTTTATTTATACTTTTTTATAATTTTTTAAAGAAAACATAATAAAAAGTTAAATAATTTTTAAATGGATATATTATGTATACAAATAAAATGTGACAATAATATTTTATTTAAAATTTTTTATAATTGAATATTAAATTATTACTGAAAAAGTAAAAGAAAAAATTAAAATTATTTAAGTGTATGGGTTTGATCTAACTCATTATTAAAATTTTTTTAATAATAGTATCTTTTTAATTTTTTATTGAAATAATCAATTAAAAATTTATCTAATTCTTAATATATTTGTAAAATATTAAAATAAAGATTAAATTGATATAATAAAAATAATTATGTCTAAATTATTAATATATAAAAGTTTAGGAAATGCAAATGATATTTATTTAATTGGTCAACTAATGATATTTAATTACTAATTTTATTAATAAATGATATACAATTTTCTTCTTTTATATTTTTTTTATATTTTTATAATAAATATAACGAACTTAACATAATCTTTTAAATAAATATAGTGTATATAAAGATAAAATAGTAAAAACATATTTCAAAATTTTTTTGGACAATTAAATATCAAACTATTATTAAGAAAGTAAAAGTAAAACGTTAAAAATATTTTAACATATGAGTCCGGTCTACTCATTCTTAGACTTTTTTAATTATAATTTTTTTAAAATTTTTTATTAAAATAATAAATTAAAAAATTTTTTAATTCTTAATATCTTGTTAAAAATATTAAAATAGGAACTAAATTGTTATAATTACAAAATATAAAAGGGTAAAAATATTAGAATGGGAACTAAATTATTATAATTAAAATAATTATTCTTTACTTTATGATTATTTAAAAGTTTAGGGATATAAATAGTATTTACTTAATCAATCAACTAACCGAAACAGAAGTTAAGTACGGTATCTGTATATTTATCCAAACATTAGGGAGATAAGTGTCTATTTCCCCCAAATATCAGTAGATATATATCAATTTTCTTTATTTTTATTTATTTTTTTTCATCGGTTCAATTTCAAAATATAATATTAAATTAAAGTCTTATAATAACAATTAATTAATGATTTAAGGAAAAATAAAATAATCCGTAAAAATAAAAAACAAATTGCCATTTTTAGCTTTTGAAACAAATTATAAAATTTGCTTTGGTTTTTTTGTTCCTGGCAATTTTAATATTCAGAAATTTATTTTAAATTGATATTTAAGTTGGAAATCAGTAAAACATGTTAATATTAACAAAAATCTTCATTATGACACCGTGATAACAGTTTCATTAAAGGTAATAGTAATTATACATCTTTTACAATTTCATATTGTTTAATAAACTAAATTAAATGTCTCGTTATCTGATTTACTCATCGCACACATGTATTCTTATTATATTTTTAATATTCTAGTAGATGATATTTTAATTTTCAAAATATGATTTATTAAGGTAATTTAAAATCAGTTACAAACAGTGGTGAAGGATACTGTTTGTATAGTGTTATAGAAGAAAAAGAGAAAAAAGTATTATAACTCCTCAATAGCTTCAATTGCGCTTCTTCGTAAAGATGAAGAACATATAACAGGGCAAACTATACTAAACAAGTAAATAAAGAAGCACGTTTGGGTGGGTCATTTATGGATATACAAATACAAATATTCAATGGAACCGTAAATGCTTATGTGGCAATGGCAATTCAAAAATATTAAAGGCTATAAAATTAAGAGCATGTATCTAAATTATTTTATCACAGAACAAAAACAAGAACACGTATCTACATACAATCTTCAAATGTCACCCACATTTGGGCGACACTGAGAAACACCATACTAAATTACTAATACTAATGCTAATTGCTACATATTTTAGTAATCAAGTGGTTAATATATAGTTATAATCCCTAACTTATTTTTATTTAGTGCAAACGTGATTTAGCCTCAATTACAACTAATTATTCGTAAAAACTTGGGTTTAAAATAAAAGACTAGTTGAGATTTTTTATTATCAATTTAAAAAAATAAATCAAAATATTCGAAATACCCTGCGAGTGATCGATCAAGTATAAAATAGAATAACAAAATAAAAAATTAAGGGGGGAGAAAGCGACAAAAAGAAAAGGTGGATACGGGCAATCGTACTTTCAGCTTTATAACCGTTACAAAGGAACAGCTGTCAGGGTCCCATTGCTCCCTTACTTTTTTTTTTTTGTCTTTTTTTCCACGGTCTTTATTTTCAAACCCGTTTTTAATCTAACTTCAACCGCTGCGTACCCACACAACACATGTGCTTCATATACTTTATCACGTGCTTCAGCCTCTCCCATTGGAGACACACGTGCCATTTGCATCCTTCGCTGCAGCAGGCCAGCCTAATCCATTGCCTTCGAATTCACGTTTTTGACCCTCCCTCTTTTGCCCGTCTTTGGCGTGTAGTGCGAGGGCATTAACGTAATTCACCATTTTGTAGTATTATTATTATGTGGGTGATGAGAATCTGGGAGGAAGGTACGGTGGGTGATTAGTTAATTAAAGTCACGTGGTTATCCACATTCCGGGACGTTTCTTGTCATTTATTTATGATTTTGTTAATTTAGAAAAAGGTCTCTCTGATTGATTGTAGCGGTTGGATACAAATTACAATGTCTTTGAGTTTACATTGTTAATTAATTAATTAATTAATTACTTGGTCGGTACATTTCTCTGCCACAAGCAAGGAAGGAATAATGTTTAAGCAAGAAAAATGGAACGACTACAGGACCACTTCCATTTCAAGAATCTTATCGACAAATTTTTACCTCTATCACATTAGTTTAATATGAGATTTTAGTAATTGATTCGTGTAATTTAATAATAAAAGAAATTTAAAATTGGTTAATATTAAATATTACTTTTAAAGTTTATATATTAAACGTACAAAGGTAAATATATTTTAAAAGATTATCATTCATTAAGTATCTTATTAAAAAAAATTAACTATTTGTAATTACCCATCAGATTTTAATGGATTGCATGTCAGGAGATATCGAAGTTTCAAATTAAAAAAAAAAAAAAAATCAGGTCCTTAATTTCTTGATTGGTATGTCTCAACAATCTTACTAAAAATCTAACCATGAAATCTTTGAAGATTTTGATTCAATGAATGTTTTCGTTTTTACATTTAAAAAGAGGGACAACTACAAATAACATGTATGGAATCATAATAATTCTGTATCACGGCATTTACATTAATGGCATAAATAATAAAAGCACCTCGCACTTGTAATTCAATATCATGTAAGAAATTCAAAATAACAATAACTCTTACTGATCGAGAAGATTTTTAAGCATAAACCATTTTGTTAGATGTGTAAGGATAGGTTTATTAAACAATAACAATTATCTAAAGAAATCTAATATTTAATTTTTTTTTAACACCGACATTTGTTATCAAAATTTACTTGGACAGCTATTATATTATTTTAGCTGTGACAGACAATTTAGGACTATCTATATATTTAAAAATAGACAATTTGTAGTCATTATTTAACTTTAGTTAAAGGAACCATTTTTATTTCACTATGAGTAGCTATACTATTTGAAAATAAAGTTGTGAAAGAAATTTAATTTCTATCCATACGATATTTCAAACTATGTGTTGTTATTTTCATATATTTTGTGTAATAGCAACCCTTATTAATAAACCTCACTAAAATTTTAGAACTACGATTATGAATAATTCTCATATAACTCTAAAATTAACTATATCCTCAATTAAACTTTATGATAATATTTTTATATTTATTTATCACAAAATTTTTAAGTGGGAGTAAAAATTCCAATGTCTTTCTACGTAAAAAAAAGTTTTTATTACACACAAATATTTACCTAGTATTTTTTTAATAAAAAAATACAAAATTTTGTTTTATTTTATCATTATAATTTATAATTATAAAAATTTAGAGTAAAAAACTATTAGTACTCAAATTATGAAGAAAATATCACGCTGTTTAGAATCTTATGAAAGGATTTGACGAATAAAATTTTTTCATGGACGAGATATTTCTAATATATCGAGTAAGCAGTGCAAAAAGTCTCTGGCTGGCTTCCCAATCATCGTTAAAGGGTGAAATTGTGGCTCATCCACGGCCCATTCATCAAGTCCACCGTCCAAAACTCTCTCTCTCTCTCTCTCTCTCTCTCTCTCTCTCTCTTTCTCTCCTGAATTATTATCCCAAAATTTCACTGCACGTGAAGCACGCGTGGTAATATTGCTTCCGTGTCCAAAAACGACAACAACGACAGTTGTTACGAATATCACACGAGCAACACATGTTGAATTCTAGGAGGTTCCACGTAGCCACCGGATTTGATTGTTGAACATCAGACACTGCCGTCCCCCCAGCCCGTTCCCCTAGTTTCTCGCCACGTCAGGAGGTTAGTTGAACTAGACCCCACCTTAAATTTTGTCGTTTTTCCCCCTTACGTGGCGTTGTGAGCCCCGCTATTAATTAATTTTTGTAAGTAATCCGTTGCTGTCTCCCTTCGAACCGTCAATGAGATAAGCGATGGAAATGCCACGTAATACGGACTTTGCCAGCTATAACGCATTACTACTTTTGTTTTTATTACTATTATTTAAAATTAAAAAAATAATTTATTTTGAGAATAAATTGATTTTATCGAAAAAGACAGCATCTATTTTGGGGATTCGTTAAGGGGATGATACCTTCACTATCCCATGATTCCCGCTATCGTAAGCCGTATGCATCCATCGTACCATACTCCTCCTCCTACTTCTCGTTTATTTATCTTTTCTTCTCTCGTGCAAATCTGCGAAACTTTTATTTTAGTTTAACAAGCATTTTAGTTTCTCGATAAATACTAGTTAAAAGGAAAAAGGTTGAAACGACGTAGCATTAGCCTTTTTTTTTTTTCTTTTTTTGTATGCTTGCTCGCTAAGAAAATGACTCCTTCCTGCTTTTTGTTGTATTCAGCTATCATTTTGTAATTCGGTTGTCCAGTCCAGCTTAAGATTATCTTATAATTAATACAATTTTAAGCTAATTTAATCCAAATTTTTAGGTGTTTATAATTTTGAAAACAATTTTTTGTACTATTTTCATTTTCGAAGCTTTAGAAAATATAAATTAATATAAAATAGTTTTGTATATATAATAAAAAATTCATATTATTCAGACCAATATAAAACCCACGGTAACATGAATAATTATCGATGGAAATTAATAAAATTTATATTATAAGGTTTGTTAATGGTCCACTACTTAGGAGATTTATTGACTTTATTTGCTTTATATTTTAAAACTAATATACATTTTGAATACGTTAGGTGAGATGTGACCTGAAAATTAGATTCTATAATATTATATTATAATATAAGATATAACTGAATAAACCTAAAAGAAAAAGTACTTAAATAATGATATATTTTATTATATTCAGTTTAAAAATTTGTAAGTGCAAATATAATAAAGATAGATTAATAATAAAGCCGCGTTTTAATTAATAAATAAAAGGAAAAAATTGGTCAGTCTTAAACCTGACTAGCGAAAAAAAGGGACACGAAAGGGGGTGTTTTGATAGTGCCCACCCAACCACTCCTTTCCCTTTCTTTACATTAATGCATTTTTTTTTCCCTTCTCCATCTCTTGGGCGGCCCCTTTTAGATAATTTCATGATGCTTTTTATTACACCCTTTTTCTTTATTTCTACCAAATTTTTATTTGTTACGTTCCTATATATATATATATATTCATATTTCATTAAAATTTAAATAAAAATATTTTTAATTGACAAAAAAAAAATTAGTTAGTAGGTGATTGACTCTTTACTATGATGAAATTAACGAAAAAATAGTTAATTAAAATAAATTACATCTTTTTATATTGTATATAATATTCTAATAGAAATTATATCACAATTGTCAGATAAAATACAGATGAAGGTAGAGTAATTAAATGAAAATATTTCTATATTATTTTAAAAAATATGTAATGACTGGTTCTTCATCAAATTCTACTAAAAATTTTTATGATAAAAGTACATTCCAAAAATATTTATGTAAATTTCAAATTTGATAATTTCTGAGGTAGAGTTGCAATCAAAATAACAGGTGTGAAGTGAACCAATATTGTTTAACCGTGCAATTAATTAACTCAAATGATAGAGCGAATAGCAGTTTGACAGCATGCATGCATGGATGGACAAAATCAAAAGCATTATAATTTAATCAAAATTAATTATTAATTTCGTAAGTTCATGCAAAAGGATGCCATATTGATTGGGTAATATTCCGATTGATCTTTACCTTACCTCATTCAAGCCTGTTGCTTCTACCATCAAATTAATTCAGTTATATATATGAAATATTATCTGCTCATTTTAGAAATCTTTATAATTTTTATGTTTTTACTTAATTTTTATAAATATAAAATGTTAGATAAAAATATATATATTTTTTAACTTATTGCTACTTTTCTTTTAAATACTCGAGTGAGGGTCTCTTGAAATTCGTTTTGATTTGTTCTATTATAGCACAGTTTAATATATAGAAATTCATTTTCAATCATAAAAATTTGTGGAATAAAATTGAACTATAATTAAAGAAAGGAACCCATTCACTTATATTTTATATTTAGTAATTATATACTTAAAAAGTACTTATTAAAAATTGTGTAAACTAATATTATATTATTGTCACGTTATTATATTGTAAAATGGTAAAAGAAAAATTTAGGAGAGTATGTAAATATAAAATATTAGAAATAAATATAATTAAGTTACATCAATTTAATTTAATTTTGTATAAATAAATTATAATTAAAATAGTTAATAAGAACTTGAATTATTCACTTAATACTAATTATTTTAGATATTTGAAATCTTTGGGACCAAAATTCAACTTTTTTTTTTTTTTAAATTAAAATCCAACCCTTTAAAACAATTCTAAATAATGATATTCTCTTTTTTAAAAAGAATTTTTATAAAAATTCTGTTGAATCACATGCAAATAATTTAGAACAATTATTCTTTGAAAATATGAATTATCCATTTCAACTAGTCAATTGTAGCAAAATATGAATAATAATTAATTGATTTTTAATTATCTCAATTGGTTAAACTTTGGGGTTGTATCGCATTATGCATAACAATTAGGCATAAGATTTCACTATTTTTAATTAACTTACTTTAAATCTTTTTAATAATGCATGCGTCTTTAAAAGTGATTGTGGGCGCAGTTAGTAAGTGCTTTTGTTTGCTTTCTTTTAATATGAATTCTTTAGTGTTTGAAGCTTATCATTATTAATTAATGTAATTCTGTAACACACTTGATTACTAATGGAAGTCTAAATTTATGATTAATTTAATGAGGTTTACCTTACTTCATCAAATTCTATCCCTTTTTTCTCCTTAATTATATATTGCAACATTTAAACCTCATTGGCTAGACTTGAGCAAAGGACACATTGATGGGATCTAAGCAACACTGCCTCCCACTTTGTATTACTTAATACTTACACTACTTTTTTTTTTTTTTTTTTAAATTTTAACTTTATGAAGCTCACTTGTAATTAAGCCTCTAATCACTTGACAATTAGGTTCTATCAATCTCATATTATAATAAACTTATTTTTACACGATGATTTAATTTTAAACCCAAAGAAGCCCTAAAATATAGTCCACAAGGTCCAAACACTCCCATGTGAATTGTGATGGCCTAGTTTAATTATAGTACCACGGAATTACAATACTAAAACACATAAAACCGAAAGAAAAGAGCGAAACGATGAAAGAACAAAAGCTACAGCAGTAGAGATATATATGTTTTGAATGTCTTGATATGTCAGAAAATTGGTGGATACGGCAACTAACAAGAAGATCATGTTTGTTGTAATAAAATGAAAATTGAAATTAAAGTGGGTTGAATTGAAATGAAATGTTGGAGAATCAAACAAAAGCCCTGCTGTGAGAAGACAAGTTATGATATGTTATGTTAGGGAAAGGCTTATTTACAAGGAGTCACTTTTTGTCAATGTGGTGGAGCCACATGTCAGCTCTTCTTGTGTGGCCTGCAGTTAGGTCACTTGTCACTTTCTCGTTCACAGCCTGAAAGCTTTTATTCTATTAATGATTCACCTCTTACATCCTACAGCTTTCAGAATCACTTCTCAATTTTTACTCTCTCTTTTTACTTTTCTCCATATGCGTTATTTTTGCTTTCCAAGCACGTGTTATTTTCATAGTCTTCACCACGCCGAAATTGGAGCATCTGTCTAACAACGTAACCGAGTTTACTACTTGAATGAATCACGGTGATTAGAGGCCATGTACGAATGAGTTGGGAGTTATGGGACGGCTGGTGGGTCTGGGTGTTTGTTGTTGGACTTGGGGCTTCTGGGGGCGGTGGATGTGCATGGTAATGGGATGTGAACGGAAATAAAGTAACAAAAATTGGTGCTGCGGTTTCTTCTTTTCAGTGGAAAATGTAGGGTCTATGATTATGACTATGATGTTTACTGTTTACTGTTTACTTGTTAGGTTTGGTTCTTCTTGTTCTTTTCTCGCGACTTTCATTTTGAGCACTGCTCCTTAATTATTTCTTTTTTGTTTTTTATATATATATATATATATATTATAATAATGTTTGTTATTTCTTTCATTTCTTCATTGATAACGACATTTAACTGTTGAATTAGTTTAGACCATTCTATTTGATTATCTAGCTTAACAACTCACAGGATAATTTATAGTTAACAAGACCCCAGTTGACCCCCAACTTGCCAAGAAGAAGACAAGGAAAAACGAAGGTAAATGGGACTACGAAATCTTCCCCATATTTTTGTCACAACTGTTATTATTATTATTATTGAATAGTTATATAACAGATATTAATTGTCAGAAAAGTTGAGATCATGATATATATAAATATATATATATATATCTATATAATCTTTCTAAGGATTGGAAATTGCAAATTGCAATGAGCATATTCTCTATTATTCATAGAGAATAAAAGAAGAAATGTACAGGCATGTATACTAGTTAATAAGAATGTTGGATGATTTTCTGGGTAACTTAAATAACTCAAACTCGTAAGTGTGTAGGAGTAAGAATTCAAAAAAGCAACTACTACTACTACTACTACTACTACTACTACTACTACTACTACTATTTATACTACAGTTTAATTCATTGAAAGTGGAAAATGTGAAAATGTCTTTACCTAAGAGAGAATAATTAGTGTTTCCAAAACCTCTCAACATCATTAGCTGTGAATTGTGATTGTGATTGGAGGATGGATGAGAACAAACAACATAAGTCTCTTTTGATTATCAAATTCAAACCCCTTATGCTTATCTCCAACCATTCCCAACCCTTACTAGCTAAAATATCTACTTAATTAATATTTTATTCAATTAATTAATTAATTAATTAAAACCCAAAAAAGGGGATTGAATTAAGTTGATAAATATAATTAATGTGGTTGAACTGGTTGCCACCAATTTACACTTGTTGCTGCTTCTAATAATTTATTTTATATATCCATTAACAAAAAGCAATTAGTGACAAAAGCAATAATAATTCACCTAACAATTAGATTGAGAGGCTAATTGTTTTGTGGAATTGTTGTCGGCCTACTGCCACTCTTTTAAGTTCTTTAAGTCCTCCTAACTAAAGACAATAATTATGAATACGAACAAGAGGCTTAGTTAGTCACACTGTTATATAACAAAGATTAATTAAATTTTCTTCACTGTTTTACATTTACTATAATCCTTGAAGACCAATAAACACTTACATTATAAATTTATAATTGATGATGGACTATAATTTTCTACTATGTTGGTAAATCTATATCCAAAACGACATGGTTTTAATCATACAAAGTAATTATGACTGCTTTTCACCAATTAGCTTCGGCTATATTACCACCCATTTCCTAGTTTATTTTAAAATCGATGTTCTCAGCCCATGTTAAACTCAAATTGGTTTCTAGTGGGTCGGACTTGACATGGGCTTAAAAGTTGACTGACTTGTTGAGTGACTCTATTTCGCCCCTAGTCTCGTAATTTAATTGTGTGACATTAGGCCTCTGCTCAATCCGGCTTTAAGCCCAGGATCCAAATTCATCTCTCCCTCCATGTATTAACACACGTGTCAGTTCCAGATGATTCCACAGACTACAAATGGCTGTGAGGTTACGCTCTCCGGCTCTCGCTCTCTCTTTGTTTCTCCGACCAACCGCAAACTCTGGAAAAACTACAACTTTTATTACCTGTTCGGCATCCCCTTCGGCCGAAATGGACCAGGAACAACCCAAAACACGCGTGGTGGTTTGCGGCGGCGGCGTCATTGGTGTTTGCACCGCTTACTTCTTAGCCAAAAAAGGCGCCGCCGTCACTCTCATCGAGAAATCCTCCGTGGCTTGCGCCGCCTCCGGAAAAGCTGGCGGATTCCTGGCACTGGATTGGTGCGACGGTGGACCCCTCTCTTGTTTAGCGCGCGTGAGCTTCAATATCCACCGTTCGCTTGCACAAGAGCTGAATGGACCAGAGAATTACGGGTACCGGCCACTAACCACTCTCAGCCTCACCGTAACCGAATCGCAAACCGTTTCCTGTGGTAATTCTAATTCTCTTCTCCCTTCGTGGGTCGACGGCCCGGCTAAAAGCCCGAGAACAATTGGGTCGACGGAGACCACAGCCCAAGTTCATCCGCAGTTATTTACAGAAACTCTACTGAATAAAGCTGTCAATGATTACGGCTTGGAGCTAGTCATAGGGAAAGTTGAGAACGTCGGTGTTGGTGAAGGAGGACAAGTTCAGTCGGTGGTGCTTCAGGATGGGCGAGTGATTGAGTCGGACGCCGTCGTATTGGCGCTTGGGCCGTGGTCTGGAAAATTTGAAAAGTTGTCATCGATGTTTAGAGTGTCTGGTCTGACGGCACATAGTATCGTTTTGGAGCCGAGAGAAGCTGATGCTATAACGCCACACGCACTGTTTTTGAGTTATTATCCGGCGCAGGGAGGCAAGCCTATGGACCCTGAAGTGTATCCTCGTACCACGGGTATTTCTCCTTCTTAAACATTAATTTATGCTTGTCTTTTTTTTATTTTTTTGGGTGGGGGCATTCTGGGTATGATGAATTTTGGTACATTTGGATAGGAGTTTTAGGAGTGATGAGAAAAAGTAGCGTTAGCCATTATTAGGGATTATTAATTGTTATCTGAGTACGAGGTTTTTGAATGATTTGGGTGGCATTTTAGTGGTACAATTCTTGAATCATATACAGATGAAAGACTTTTGAGCCAACATATAACAATTGCATTTTTTGCCTTGTAATGTACTCAGTCTAATTGTGTTGAAGCACACAAAAGGTAGGATTGCATTGTATTAGAAGGAATTGATTGATTTGTTACCTAGTTATGGAAGTTTAAACTATTTGAGTCGCATTGTAGGACTGCCATTGTATTTATGAATCAAAATTATGATAATAAGGATCTTCTTACTTGAATTTTGATGGTATTATTCCTTTTGTATTTAATATCTTCATAAAGTATGGCTCTTTATGATTGGGATGATAAAGGGTGTTGCAGACCAAGTTGATGTTTCCTTTTTACTAGATATTAGATTGTTGCCCTTTTACTAGACATTAGATTGCTGGTCGGAAGAGGGTGCACACTCTATAGTTGTAGTTCCCTGGGCACTTAAAACAAAGTTCAAAGGGACTGGCAACATGTTATGTATATTTTCTAAACTACATTACTCGTAGAAGAAGAAAACTATGATTGAATGAAATGAATTTTAGTAATGACTGAAGTTTACCATCTTAGGGTGCAAATTTTAGAATTCTACATCCATTGAGTTAAGGTAAAAAGATATATTTTTTTTTCCTTGTTTACATTCTTTGTTGGCTATCTTTATCTTTGTTCTTCCATTAAATGGCGTTTCTTGTAACTGTTGTGGTTGCTTCATTTCATTTCATACCTGCATTTGTCTCTTTTAAGCTCACCATTTGAAATTTATTTGTTGGTCTTGTCTGAACTTATTTGCAATCTAAATATATGACCTTTATATCAGGTGTTTGTTTTTAGATATACTTTGTGTCAATTGGTTTTTGCTCAAGTTTTGATATGGCTGCAGTTGAAGCTTCTATTCTGTGTTCATAGACATGCCTTGGTTTAGTTCCTCCTTTACCTTTTAGCCATTCTTATGACCACCATACAAAAGATGATAGATTGTCCTTTTTTCATGTAGACTGGTCATTTTATATTTTTCAAAAACATTGTATATTACAAGAAACAAACCGAACCCCTTCTTAGCCAAGCAGGGCTTGAATACCAAACCCCTTACACAACCTCAACAGATTTTACTAGTTGGACTAACTGGCACCTACAATTAGACTTGTTACCTATTCACTTCATCTTGTAAGTTACTAATATTAACAAATCAATTTCATCTTGTCTCATCTTTTTATTTTATTTTCTTAGTAAGTATTCATCCTATGCGGATGACATAGCCTATGGACACTTCCCAGTGGTAAAAAATTGATTGACTATATTTTCAGGGGAGGTGTACTTGTGTGGGATGTCATCGGAGCAGGAGGTTCCAGACGATCCAGAAACAATTTCAGGTGACCCTGCATCTATACAGATGCTAAAGAGGGTAGCTGGGACAATGTCAAGCCATTTAGGGGAAGCAGGCGCGCAAGTGAAGGCAGAGCAAGCATGTTTCTTGCCATGTACAGATGATAGTGTGCCTGTAATTGGGGAAATTCCAGGCGTTAAAGGTTGTTATGTGGGAACTGGGCATAGTTGCTGGGGTATTCTAAATGGTCCAGCCACTGGTGCTGCTTTGGCTGAGCTTGTTATGGATGGCCGTGCTAGCATTGTTGATCTTGGTCGCTTTAGTCCTGCAAGATTCCTTGGACGTAGAAAATATTTATAGATGTGATTTGGTAAAAAATGTTGTGATCATTGTACAAAGTTGCTAAAATAAAGGTGAAGGCCGCTCATGTGGTGAACTATAGCTCACTGATTGGGCTGAAATCCAGGCCCATCAAGTTCTTTCCGATGCTCAATTAGCCAGTGTCTGCAGTCGATCATAGATATGGTCCATTAGGATGATGAACACACGTGAGCGGTGACCACTCTTTTCATATCATGCTCGTAATGTGGAGGTCATTAAATTAAAATAGATAAGAGGGTTCTGCCATGTTCAGACTCCGTTATCATTCTTTAGGTTGGAACATTATTAGATTGCCGAAATGCAGTAATGGCGTTCACATTAAAACTTACAAGGATCACTTTATTCCCATTGGGATGGAATTTGTTCCCTATAAAATTTAAATGCGTGATAACCAGATTCTTTAATTAATTCTATTCCCATCCCATGTGTCCTATCACCAATCTATGGACACAACCGGAGGCAAAATTACATAGAGATGCAACCCATGAGCGTTCACGGCAAATATTAAACGTTACCGTTTGACCCGGTTGAGTCAAGCCTCATTACTAGGGAGTCGAGGGAGTGGTGTCGTGTCATTCACGGGGCCTTAATTCTTAAATCCTTATCTTTCTCTCGCTTCTGGGTCCGATTGATTTTTTTACTCACAAAAGATGATTCATTAGTGATAAAGTGCGTGGGATTACAGCTGAAACTTGCTTTTTTGACGAAATTGAACTAGCTTTTTGAATTGTTAAATGATAAAAAGTTGGTCATGGGAAGGTGCCCACGAAGCAATGAGTGCATGTTAAGGAATGGCTCTCCATAGACAAAAGCAGACTCTCATTTGCATTGCCCCCACCCTGCAAAGCAGAAGGATTTCAGCAATTCTATTCACTGGTCTTTAATGCTTCTCTGCATCGATTGAATTACTACATTGTTTTGACAATGTTGTCCAACCCTTATTTCTTTTCTTTCTAAAAGTTGGGTTCCCAACCCCAAGCCACTTTTGCTCCAATTAAGAAAAGTGGGTTGTTTTAATATCTTATTCTAATTCACAATGCAATTTGTATTTTTTTTTTCCCAATATTATCTAGAGAATCTGTAATAATATTGTTTGGTTCTTTGGGTCGAATGATAAGGTAGTGTTAGCTCTAATTTTATCAAGAGTTCTAAAATGTTCATATGAAACTGTAATAACTTGACAACTAAGGAAACAAAAATTGACTGATTAGAAAAGGCACAAAGTATGCTACTCCAATGATTAATCAATTTTTTATGGTTTATTTATTATATTAAATTATATAACCCTGGAGAATACAAGAGTGACAAATGCTTACCAGCTTCTAACACGACGCCAAACTTAGGTGTTTGGAATTAGAGACCTTCCAACTAAACTGAAAAGCTTGGCGTTGGTGTGAATCAATACAATTGCACACAGGCTTGCAATTATATGGCAGCAAATACTCCAAACCAAATATAGTAATTTGTTTTAGGCTATATCCAATGGAAGCAGCTCACTGCATTTTGAAAAATAATAATGTTAAAAATTGTAGTTAGGTTTTACTTGCATATCCATTTAATCTTTTAAATTTTAGTGAGTTCAGATTGATTTTTCAAAGATTTGAAATTGATTGAATTTGATATCAGAAAGAAAGAAAAGGTGAAGGGATTGGTAAAGACGAAAGAGAGACGGGGACCGAAAGTTAAATGACTAAATTGAAGCATGACCTGAGTGAGACCAAAACTCCATTTTAACTGAAATATTGCTAGTCTTGCTTGCATTGTGATTCCATTGAGGCTGTCAAGATTTAAGAGATTAATCATTCATGATGTCAGAACTCAATTAAAAACAATAAACAGTTGAAAATCAAACTGATTCATCATCCAACACAGCAGTTAAAACATTCTGCTAGTGGTTTTTTTTTTTCTTTTGCCTTTTTAAACTATGGTGTCTTCAAAATAGTAGATTCTTTACTTACGTCCAAACAAAGGGAGGAAGAAACAAGATCCGCTCATTTGGCTTGGGTGAAGAAAAAGTAGAAAGCTCACAACTTCAAGCAAGTCCTACAAACGCAGACCGCAAAATGTCAAACTTTTAAAGGCCTGTTTTTTACTTGGCACTGACGTTTTCCCCTTTTACGATGCTGGGAATATTGATCTTTGAATAATACATTTTGTACGAAATCATATTGGATCTCAAAACACACACATTAAAACGAAATATAGGTTGTATTTGGATTCAAATTGTACCTAAGGCTAACATTAAGTCTGCTTAAATATTAGATTACGCTTTTTGGTATTAATTAAACAATGCCATTTAGATCCTGACCAGACCAATAAACAAACCGTAGGCTTTGCAGGATTCCTTTTGATCTTTCCAATAGTTTATAGCAAGAGCAACGGGCTAATTCCATCTTTTAACCTCACTAGTTGCTGTTACCACCTTTGCACATAAAGAAAAAGTTCATTGCTTTTGAGCTTTTCTTCCCATTATTTTTTGTTTTCCTCTTCCAGTAGAGAAAGAAAGGGATTTCTGTAACCAAGAAGAAAAAGGAGCATACATATATTTTATTGATGGTGGTTACTAGAAGGAGCAGATTGATCTAGCAGAGACATTGCTTATTTTACCATGTTTTATTATTAAAAATTTGAAATTGTAAATTAATCCGATAAGGTTATGTATCATTTATCATAGTGTGAACAATATTAGTCTTTGACTCAGGTATATATCTTGTACTAGAAAGAAAGAGTTTCCTAATCTTGGTTATATTACATGCAAAGTGAATGGGCCACCAAACAAAATGGCGCCAGGTCTTCTAATCTTGGATTTATTAATATTATCTGGGAGGTTCACCTAATTATTTTATTGGTTAACTATTTTATGATCAGGTGGGTAAAAGGCTAAAAGCTGCCACAACCCATTTTAAAAGCAAAAAAGAAATGAGATGATGATCGACGAGATAATGCATTCCCATGTGTTCAAAGTCTGAAATTTAGCAGCATTTCTGCACTGATGGACTAAATCCAAACAACCCCATTGTCAAGGGTCTCAGTTGCCAATAAAGTCAATTGCAAATCTATGATCTGCGTTTGAGTTTCACAAGAAGGGCGAATAAACATCTAAAGTATTCTGCCTAATCTTTGTCCACCGTCAGAAAGAAGACAACTTTGATGGAATCATAACAGAGAGTTTAAGCATATGTTCCAGTTGATCAGAGAAAATGTGTTTGAGTTTTCAAGGAACATGAGAACATGTCTTGCTAGGTTTGTTTAGTGGGGCGTTTAGGGTTAGCTCATTTGCTGCATCAGCCCATTGAAAAAATGGGAATTCACAAACAAAAAAAGTTGCAATCGACTCAAAACAGAATGCCCTCAGATTTTATTCGATATGAAATTATGATTCTCTGCATTAATTGAAACTTACCCTATAGATGTGGAGCCATTAATCCTAACTTTAACTAAGCTTTGAATAATTTTACCAGTTAAGGGAATTAATTTGAAGCTTCTGTTTACTACAACAATTATTAAACCAAGACATTAATAATTTCACATTTAAGTGCGACAAGCTCGTTGCTGGGCCATAGTCGGATCAATTTCTGAGAGCAAAAAATCCACCATTGGGTTAAATTTTCAAACGGTGAAGCAGAAGCACTGAATGAAGACCAAGATTTTTCATACAGATGAAAGTATTTTGAGTCGTTTTATACAGATGAAATTGACCTTTGATTTTATTTAGCTCACCTCCAGCCCTGGTGGGAACAGGGAAGGGACCATTTTATATACGTTCAACTCTTACCAATTGGGTCTATACTGTTAAAAAAATCCCGAGCCGCTAGCAGGACATTAGCCTAAACTTTAATCTATGTTACTGAAGTAAATAATATAATATTAATGGAAAGGGCAATAAAAAAACAAAGGATTGAAAAGTCAATCTAAGAAGTGAGCACTGCAACTTTCCAACTCCACGTTGGTGTCTTGTAGTGAAGATGCTATTCGCATCACATTTCCTGTTTCTTAAATGAGAGCAATGCAAAAAGAAGCAACAAAAACAACGGCGATAGCATTTAATCATTCATTTATAGCAAAAAAAAGCTTAATTGATATAGCTGCAGGCCTGCTACACACAGCAATTTTGGTAGCAAGAAGTTTGGTTTGGTGAGCTGTGCTGCGCTTCCCTTCACTTCCCTCAACTTGAAATATTTTTATTGACAACTTCCGTCACATGGTCTCTGCACCCTCATAAATCTCACTTGCCCTTTCTCTCTTTTCTCTCTCTTTCTTTCTCATTCTCTGGTTTTTCATAGGAGAGATGTGGTATCAGTGTGGGAAATTATGAATTTGTCTAGTGTTAATCTCCGTTTCTGGTGGAGAGTTCTTGCTGTGTGTGTTAGTTTTCTTGGAGTTGTTGTTCAATCTTTTCGGCTAAACACAGATGGTGTTCTCTTGCTCTCTTTCAAGTATTCGGTTCTCAGTGACCCTCTTGGTGTTCTTGAAAGCTGGAATTACGACGATGTAACTCCATGTTCATGGAATGGAGTTACATGCGGAGCTCCAGGAACAGACAACACTTACTCTCGTGTAACAGGCTTGACTCTTCCAAACTCTCAGCTTCTTGGCTCAATTCCTGCCGATCTTGGCATGATTGAATTCCTTCAAAATGTTGATCTTTCCAACAATTCTCTAAACGGGTCTCTTCCTTTCTCTCTATTCAATTCATCCCAGCTTCGGTTTCTTGATTTATCAAACAACTTGATCTCTGGTCAGTTACCAGAAACAATGGGACGGTTACAGAACCTTCAACAACTTAACCTCTCTGATAATGCCTTGGCGGGAAAGTTACCTGACAATCTTACTAGTTTGCAAAATCTAACAGTTGTTTCTTTGAAGAATAATTACTTCTCTGATAGTCTTCCTAGGGGATTCAACTCTGTTCAAGTTCTAGATCTGTCTTCAAATCTTATCAATGGATCTTTGCCACCTGATTTTGGAGGTAACAGTGTTCGTTACCTGAACCTCTCTTGCAACAAACTTTCGGGGGAAATTCCACCACAATTCGGGGAGAAAATTCCAGGTAATGCTACAATTGATCTTTCTTCTAACAACCTTACAGGAGAAATCCCAGAAGCTAGTGTTTTCATGAACCAAGAAAGGAGTTCATTTTCTGGTAACCCTGATCTGTGCGGTGAACCATCCAAGAATCCATGTCCAATTCCGTCTTCACCTTCTCATCTTCCTAATATCACTGCACCAACTTCTCCTCCTGCAATTGCTGCAATTCCCAAGACTATAGACTCATCCCCAGCAAATGTCCCTCCTGGATCAGCCACTAAACCACAGCAAGGACCAAGAGGGCTCAGACCGGGAACCATCATTGGAATTGTCATTGGAGATATTGCAGGAATTGGGATTCTCGCTGTCGTTTTCTTTTACATCTACCAGTTAATAAAAAGAAAGAACATTGAATCCTCGCTCAAGAAAGAAGCAAATGCGGCAAAAGATACTTTGTCAGTATCGTCATCTTCATCTTCAGAGTCAAGAGGATTCACAAGATGGTCATGTTTACGCAAGAGAGGAGATGGTGACGAGGAATCAGACACCTCAGCCTCCGACGTCGAAGACAATTACCAAAGTGGTCGAAAAAGTCACGACAATCAACGGCACCAAGAACATGACCAGCAAAACAAGAAAGGGACATTGGTAACCGTTGATGGAGACAAGGAACTTGAGCTTGAAACTTTACTCAAAGCTTCAGCCTATATTCTTGGTGCTTCTGGTTCCAGCATAATGTACAAGGCAGTTCTTGAAGATGGCACAGCGCTGGCGGTTCGCAGAATTGGTGAGAGCAGTGTGGACCGGTTCAGGGATTTCGAGACCCAGGTCCGAGTCATAGGTAAATTGGTGCACCCCAATTTGGTTCGGATTCGTGGGTTCTACTGGGGAGTTGATGAGAAGCTCATTATCTATGATTTTGTCCCAAATGGCAGCCTCGCCAATACCCGTTACAGTAAGTTTTGTTTCCTTCGTTTTCTTTCCATCCATTTTCTTTCCAAGTTTGGGCAATTACGCGCACGTTAGCATAAAACTATCATATTGGCTAAAGTGCACTAGGGTCTTAGATTTGACGATGGAAGAGGAGTAGGTGTAACTAAACCTTGTTGTTTAATGCATGAAAGAAGTCAACTGTCTGGAGGGTCGTACTCGACTACTCGTTACTCGTATTGGTCATCGTTCAGGCCCACGGCGTTTGATAGCGGTATACGTACCCATGCTTTCCAGAACCGGTCACTTCCCTTTGAAAACAACACCAGTCTTCCCCGTCCCTGTCGTAGTTTTGCTACCTTGTACACGTAGATAGATACGCCTCTTTAATCATAATTAATATCTCTGATTTTGGACTTTGGATTTTGCAGGGAAAGTGGGCTCATCACCTTGTCACCTTCCGTGGGAGGCCCGGCTCAAGATAGCGAAAGGAGTGGCCCGCGGCCTGTCCTTCCTCCATGACAAGAAGCATGTACATGCAAATTTAAAGCCTGGCAACATTCTATTGGGTACAGATATGGAGCCGAGAATCGGAGATTTTGGGCTTGAGCGGCTTGTAACTGGCGAGACGAGCTCTAAAGCAGGAGGTTCAGCCCGAAATTTCGGAAGCAAGAGGTCAACAACTTCACGAGATAGCTTCCAAGACCTGGGACCTGGGCCTAGCCCAAGCCCAAGTCCAAGCTCATTAGGAGGTATCTCACCTTACCATGCACCAGAGTCCCTGAGAAGCCTGAAGCCTAATCCTAAGTGGGATGTGTACTCATTTGGGGTCATACTGCTTGAGCTACTAACTGGAAAGGTCATAATTGTGGATGAACTGGGACAAGGAAATGGGCTCACGGTGGAAGATAAAAATCGGGCTATGAGGCTCGCCGATGCGGCAATTCGAGCTGATTTCGAAGGCAAAGAAGAGGCCTTGTTGGCCTGCTTCAAACTAGGGTACAGTTGTGCATCACCTATCCCACAAAAGAGACCATCAATGAAAGAAGCCCTCCAAGTTCTTGAGAAAATTCCATCTTCGCCTTCACCTCCACTGTACCTTTACGGTCACTAATGAATAAGAATAAGCGCTCAATTTGGACCGTTTGTAGAGACATATTGTATGTACGATTTGACTGATGATAGATCTTTTATTTGTCAAGGTCTGGATTGTAACTGAGTTGAGTTCATTAGTAGATCTTGTTCTTTTAACACTAATTTTGGACTATTCCCATATCATTTGAGTTACTTGGACTACTAGCAAATTTTTGTAGCGTTATTTATTTATTTTTTATTTTATTATTATTTATAATTTTCTTTTGATTAATTTAAGCTGTTTTCATTAGGTCAATTTTTGTCCTGATTTAGTTGTTTTCTTTGACTGTTAATTTGCACATGTGTTGGATTATGGGGTGATCCAGTAGTATGAAAAGCAAATAACGATGAATATTTGTGCATCTTTGGTCGCTTTAATTTTGTGCAAATAATTGACTACAATTAATAAATCGAGTCCATTATCGAAAGTCACATAATAATGATAAATATTGTTAATTATTTTACGTAACCGTCATTTTCAATCATATCATAGAAAAGAACAATGGCATTTCTTTAATGAGACAGCACTTTAATCATTTGTCAATTCTGTTGGTTCGCTGCTTGAAATAATGTCATCAATAAGACCTTTTGCCGAATGGCTTAAATTATTGAGGCGTCACATAAGTCGTGTCTATCTTAGGTGTACAAAAGCGACAGTGTGTCTTGGCGAGAGGTTGGCAGCAAATCACAAAGATCATCAGCCCAGTGGAATTCCAATTAAAATTTCCGAATTCCCATCGAAAATTATAGAAAATCTCTGCAGTATTTTTACATATTTTCAATATTTTTTTAAAAATAATGTTAGAAAACCATATGATTCAGACTAATTATATAGTTTATTTTAAAATCAATTATTAAAATTGTCAATTAAAAAAATCAAAAACATTGCATTTCTAAAGAAACATTAATGTATTGCGGTTAGATGCGATAATGGAGTTGTTTGAAGGTGACCTCGAATTGGTTTTTTTATAATAAAATGATTGAGATAGAACAGCGTTTATTAATGTCAGGTCTAGTCTGCAAATCTCGGAGTTAGTTGATCTTGTACATTCAATATTATTAGTTAAATTGTCATATTTAATTTGTTTATCAAAACTTTTAAAGCATCAGGTTCATACGCAAATTTCGGCACTAGTAATTCAAATCCATGCAATCTTTGGGTTTGGGCAGTCATAAATTGGGCTTGGGCTGAGTTACTGAAAAGAATCGAGTCCAAGTCCTTAACGGTCCAATACTCCTAAATCGGCAAACGAGGAGAGGAGCGGGCTGCCGGTTTGGACCGTTAGTCAGACAATTAATTTTGAATTGAAAAAGTCCCGCTCTCCACTCATTTTAAACCCCTCCTCTCTCTCTCTCTCTCTCTCCCTCTGGAATTGAGAGACGTTGGACAGAAAGTAGAGAGACGTTAGAGAGAGATTTCGTTTCGACTCCGCTCATAAACACAGAAACAGAGAAAGAGAGAAACCCGAAATGGCGACAAATATCGGAATGATGGATTCGGCTTATTTCGTCGGTAGATCGGAGATCCTCGCTTGGATCAACTCTACTCTTCAACTCAATCTTTCCAAAGTCGAAGAGGTTTTTCATCTATCTTCAATTAAAATTCCAATTATTATTATTATCTTTATAATTTTTGTTATAATAGTTGAGAATTTGTTTGGATCTATGAATTTCAGGCTTGTTCAGGTGCCGTTCACTGCCAGCTAATGGATTCGGTTCATCCAGGGATGGTGCCGATGCACAAGGTCAACTTCGATGCCAAAAGCGAATACGAGATGATCCAAAACTACAAGGTCCTTCAAGATGTCTTCAACAAGCTTAAGATCACTAAGGTCTATATTCTTTTTCGTTTCTGTATTTCTTTGATTATTAATTTAAACGTTGCTGTTTTTTAATGTTTATTTTTATAGATCCGGAATTCTCCGATTCATCGATTCTTGCGTTATTTTTTTTTTCTCAAATTTATGTATTAATTGCAAGATTATTAATTTTTGCTCTTTATTTTGTATTGTGGCCTTTGAATTTAGCACATAGAGGTTAACAAGCTGATAAAAGGAAGGCCGCTTGACAACTTGGAGTTCATGCAATGGATGAAGAGGTACTGCGATTCTGTTAACGGAGGTCTTATGCACAGGTATATATTTCTTTTGACCTTTTCACCTTAATCTTTGACTACGAATTTTATTTAGTTATTGATTTCTAAAAAAATAATTTATTATTTTTTCTCTTCATTTTTGCAGCTTATTAGCTTTGAAATATATATATATATATATATTAAATACAAATATCTTTTAAATTTGGCTATTTAAGTTGTCTTGCTGTTAGTACAACTCTGGTTGCTTTCTGGATGCACTTGACTAGCAAGTCCAATGGCTACCATCGTGTTCTGCGAAGCATACTAAGGTGGCATTTAGACGAGTCATTTTTGAACTGTAGATTGCCTTAAATGTGAAACTTCGGAATATACTTCAAAGTTTTTGGTATTCATTCAGAGAGATCTTCAGCCCTTTTCCCTTTTGCCCCTTACATGAATGCTAATTTTTCGTAAATTCTGAAATAGTACAGATTTCAAGGGTTTAAGTGTTGTTTGGAACAAGTAATTGTGTTCATATTTGCTGATGCTCTCTTGAAAATTATATTAATTTGAATTAAATAGTAAAAATGAAAAGGTTATTGTTGTCTTCCGGTTCTTCAATCTTTGATGCCTAATGAGTTCCTTGGCTCCTTTCTAGATTAACTAGGTCTTTTGGCTGGTGTCAATAATGATTATGAATTGTGAAACATCATAGCAAAATTCCCTTTTATCATTGTTTTCAGTTACAATCCATTGGAAAGGAGAGAGGCTTCCAAGGGAGGAAAGGAAGCAAGCAAGAAATCTACATCATCACAATCTACAACCAAGGGTGTGACAGCCGCTTCCAGGCATCAGTCCTCTCATAGTGCTAGAAGGAATGATGTATCATCTGCAAACCCGACAACTCAAGTTGTTAAGACCTCAAAACCTTCTGCTGTAGTTCCAGCATATGATGAGCAGGTAGATATTTCTCATCTACGTGATGTCGAACATCTTAGCTTCGCAATGTTGAGAGTCTAATGCATCTTATATACAGATCACAGAATTGAAGCTTTCTGTGGATAGCCTTGAGAAGGAGAGGGACTTCTATTTTGCCAAGTTGAGAGATATCGAGATTCTTTGTCAGAGTCCTGAGATTGAGCATTTGCCTGTAATTTTCTCTTGGCTATGTTTTAGTTGGCATTATAGAGAACTGCATAACATTCATTATGCATATGACTGGTGTTTTGAAGTGATAATGAACTAAATTTTGTGCTGTTTACAGGTTGTAGGAGCAATTAAAAGGATCCTGTATGCTACAGATGATGATACATCAGTGGTGGCTGAAGCTCAAGCCATGGTGTCCCATCACCTGAAGGAAGCGGAACCCTTGAGTCCCATTGCTGAGGTATCAGAAGAAAGAACAAGTTCTGAAACTCAAAAGAGGAAGAATATTGTGAATCTTGATGTTGATGCTGCTGGCATCACAACATTGTCTCCAAGGCAAAGGCTTTCTGATGTTTCTGATGTCCATTGCAGTGGGTCACCTCTTATGACTTACTGATTTTATCTTCTCATTCTGAGGCTGTATTCTCTGTATTCCATATATCTAGACCTAGCAAGCAGAGATAGTTGTGATGCATCAACAGTCTAGTAGTTCTGTTTAATCCTTGAAATATACTGAGCTGCTTAGAAAGCTGCCATTGCTTGTTTTGTTTACTTAGAATGTCGAGTATTCTATTAATGTTCCCCTTTTTTCCTCTCTGATGCAACACTTTTGGGAATGGATGGAGCAGGTTTTACTTGATTATAAAAATTAAAGCTGCGCTATATTACATCTCGGTTGTAACTAGACTCTATTGCTAAAAGTTGGAACTTAGCTGGTTTCTGTTATTTCGTTTCCAACTGGAACCATCAATTTTACTTGCTATATTGGCGCCAATATAGCTGTTTATTCATTTCAGAGAATCCTGATGCTTTTGTTTACCGGTTTAGTCTGGTCTAAATTGAGTGGTACAATAGTACCTTATATTATGTAAAATTCTGTACCTTCAGTCTTAGATATTGGCTGTATAAGTTGACACGGTCATGTTTTCATGTCTTTGGACTTTTTTTTATTATTTTTTAAAATTTATTTGCTAAAATTATCAAATATCCCCAAAAGTTGATTATACAACTATTAAAATCATTAAAGGCAAGTTGGATTAAAAGATTGCTTGTGGCATTAACAAGTTTTTGTCAAAGTGTACATGAGTGGATGAGTAAATGTTAATTGTGTAAAAGCAAGTATTTTATGGAACAAGAGTGTGTAAGAAACTTTGAGATGTCTTGGAAATAAATGGGTGACGTGTGGAAGTGTTTGCATGAATTAAGGATTCAGCACCTCCTTCTAAGGCTAAACAAATGGTGCCAAGACTAAGTAGCCAAACCACAAACTCCCATTGAACCATGGAGAGAAAACTTAATCTATATATATATATATAAATTTTCACTTAAATATGCATTTGTAACCTTCAACATGAATACACGAGGTGACAGGGTTAGCTTCCAAATCTCTATCCTCGAAAAAATTTGTGTGTGTCTTTTTAATTGAATTTCATATTATTTATTTATTTATTTATTTTTGATAGAATGGTAAAACTACGCATCCATCAGAAACAAGGAATCCACAAAGTAGTACAGTTGAAACAGCGGTGGAAACCAAGGATTATCGGTCTTCAGCAGGGCAGCAAGGGCAAGAACAGAAAAACGTGCAGGTGGTTCACCAGCGGCGTCCCACCAGTGGCGGTGTCTTGGCTGACGCTGCAGCTGCTGTCACAAACACCCTCCAATCTGCCCAGAATGCCATTTCTGGAAATTAACTGCATTAATTAATTATCGTCTTCCAAATCAACAAATAATTTTATGATCTTAGCTATTTATTTCTTTTGCTTTGGAATCTTAATATCAATGTAATTAAACATCGTTGATGCATATATAATTTCATTAACTCAAAGGAAATTTCGTTATCATCATCTGTTGTATATTTTGCACGAACAAGATAAACTTAAACTTTGATTTACAATTAATTAACCTAGTATCTGTAATTTTCATATACTAGGGGGACCCATTAAAATTCTGATTCTAGCACAACTTGGTATGATAACAGGAATCACTGCAAATTCATGTCAAAATACAATTTGAGACTACCGAATGTAACATAAAGCTAGTGCCATTTATTCTTCTTCTACAAAACTCATCCGAATCCAATTCTCCATTTCCTTTATGCCCTAAGGCTTAAGCCAATATAATATTACGCAGAGCACATATTTTCTTCTGCTTCCCTATACTTCTCAGCCCTCTAGAGTGTCAAGTCACAGCTTGTTTCTTCTCCAATTTTGAAGGTGCGTGCTATAAACCAAGTCTTGTCTCAATTTCTTTGATTAAATTTATTGAAGTTTATGATTTTTGTTTTTGGTGGGGTTTGGTCATTATTTTATCATATATTTGGTTGAATAAATAGAGCAACAATGGGTATGGCAATATCAAGACTGGTGAGAATGTTGTTTGCGAGGAAAGAAATGAGGATTCTCATGGTGGGTCTTGATGCTGCTGGAAAAACAACTATTCTTTACAAGCTCAAACTTGGAGAGGTTGTTACTACCATACCTACCATTGGTATTTAATTCTCACCTCTTTTCTCATATAATATATATTGGTACTCTGTGATAAACGGAAAATTTTCAGGCTTGTGACAGGAAAAAATACACCAAGTTTTTCGTTTGTAGTAATATTATGATGCAGGAAACTTGTTCAAGATTTTATCTTATAATTCAAGAATCATTAATTTGTTAACTCTTGTTCCTTAGAAAACATGATTCCGTTTTACAAATAGTGATGAATGTAAGAATTTTTATGTCAGTTAAGAAGAGTCTTGGGGTACTCTTAGTGCAATACATTTTTCTACTAAATTTTTCTCATGTGTGCCTTAACTTTCTTATAATTAGCTGAAATATATACACGACAAGAATTAAAACTTTTCCACGCTGAAAACTTGACAACTTTTCTCTTATATGACAGAATATCAGTTGAAGGTTTCAAATTCAAACAGAAAACGAGATTATTTGATTATTTATATTGATTTTTGACAAGCCAGGATTCAATGTGGAAACTGTTGAGTACAAAAATGTTAGCTTCACTGTGTGGGATGTGGGAGGTCAAGATAAGGTACATATTGTAGCATATCTCCCAATGTAATACAACAAAGTTGAGGAGAGATTTTATATTTTAGGCTAATTTTTCACTTAATTATATGCAGATAAGACCACTGTGGAGACACTACTTCCAGAATACACATGGTCTTATCTTTGTGGTTGATAGCAATGACAGAGAAAGAATTGCAGAAGCCAGAGATGAACTCCATCGGATGCTGAGTGAGGTTCAATTCTGTCTTTCTTAATCTTTAGGAATTTTCTTTTAGACCTTCCAGGAAAGAACCTAATGAACAGTCACCAATTCTGTATGACTGAAAATGATACTTCTGATTCCTGCACTAATCATTTGTATACTTGATTCTTTGAATTCATGGAGGCATGCCAACAAGTATTTTGTTTTATGTTACAGGAGGAATTACGTGATGCGACCCTGCTTGTGTTTGCCAACAAGCAAGACCTCCCAAATGCCATGAATGTTTCAGAACTCACTGATAAACTTGGCCTGCACTCACTTCGCCTGCGTCGCTGGTAAAAGACACAATTAACTTTCAAATAATTCATTGAGGTTTATCATCAATTGACATTGGTCTGATTACTGGCATTTGAAAATTTGATTTGTGCAGGTATATCCAGGCTACTTGTGCCACTTCTGGCCAGGGACTTTACGAAGGTCTTGATTGGCTCTCTAGCAATATCTCTACCAAGGCAATATAACCCATTCTCCTTTAAAGTACATCCTTTATTTTATTTATCTATTTTTGTAAACGCTATTTCTGCTGAAATATTCATAAACCACCAATATATTCTTTTATCTTTGCATGCAGGCATAATTCTGCCGCTCATGATTGATGAGAACTTTGGTTTCCTATCATTCCCATATTGTGCGAACTGAAAAGCATGTAATTGAACTTCATAAAGACATCCTGTAGTATTATCATTGACTATAACACAAAGTTTTTGTGTAATGTAATAACTGATAAGAAGGAAGCAGAAGACAAAACTCCAAATATTTGCTCATGGAAATGGCTTTGGTAAAGAGGGCAAGATATGTTTGAATAGAATGCTCTTCACATTCATAATTTGATTGGTTGGAGAGAAACTAGAGCAAGGAATTAGAGAGGCAAGAAAAAGAATAGAAGGTAGAACATTTCTATCTTTTGGTTGAAAAGAAGTGATAAGAAGCATGCTAGGAAGAAGGAATTAATTTGTTCAATCCCTCCACAACAACAACAATCAATATTTCATGAATGGGTGCATGAGTTTATGAGATGAAAGAAGAAGTTTCATTCAAATAGAAGAATCGTTATATTTCACCCTTATCTTACATTAATATTCGGAAGTTGGTTATGCATATATAATTTTTAACATATGAAAGTATTATTGATGTAAATAATTTTTAATTTAGTAGGTGACATTATTCACCTTATCATAGGTCACATTTTTGCCTAAGGTTATAACACTCATTCAAGCAGTAACATATAATTACAATACAGATATAAATGCATACTGCTTATGTATGCTAGTTCAATTCTCATTAATTGGATCATTGACGAGTGTAATAGATAAGACATTTTTATAAGCCTACGTAGCATCTTTAATAGTTGGGACAAGGCTCAGTCGGATTTATTTATTTTACAGAATTTAACCATCAAGAATTTGACTGCACTTAAAACCAGGCATACTTGCAGTCTTGCAACCAGGCAATTGCAGAGCAATGAGCGAGGTTTGAATTTATAAATCAAATCAATCAAAACAACAGCTGTATTCTTCGTAGACCATGCTGTTATTTATATCAACAAGTACAAAATTTATGTTACAGTTACAGTAAACATTTTCATTTTTCAGTAAAATAAAACACTGTTATGGATCTCGTTTGGCCAGTGCCCAGATATGCTGGAACCCTCAAGGTCTACACAATAATGATTTTATAGAAAGAATAGAAGTGCTTTCTGCCAAAGCATTTAAAATCACTTTATGAGAAAACACACACACGGATCTTAGTATTATTTTTACCCCAAAAAAGCACTTTTATCTATTTGAGTTGACACCAATACCACTGCTCAACACACCCTTTATGAGAGCTAATGAGGGGAAAAGTCCCCATACAAGTAAGTTATAATATTGAAATTTCAAACATTTTTTTAATAATAATAATATACAAATACAGCTGCATTTAGTAATTGCACTGTTTGAATTGTTGGTTCAATCCCACATCTCTGTTTCCTTGTTATAAGTTTGGCTACAAGTTCAAAAAGATATGCAATAATTTAATAGCGGTTCCGTTCTGACAAATAAATTATGAACTTCTCAACGTTAGGTAGATGTCATTGAGCTTAATTCCCACCTTAAAAAAGAATTCTGGTTAGAAATTGACATGTTTCTAAATGTCATCAATTTGAGTTTCACTAGTAGGTAAGGTGGTTGTTGACAAAAAAAAGGTTATCAAACATCCAGTTTGCAACTGCAGACACCCATTTGACTCATGAACTTACTTAATTCTTTATTTATAAAACAACCACGAAAACTTCTTCTCTTTCAGTTGCTTGTCTTCTTGATTACAAACATGTCCTGTAGTTAAGTAAAAGCTTGTCCAAATTTGTTAAACCTTGTTTTATTAATGTTCAGCTGTTAAAGTTTTAAGCCAAGCGAGTGGACTAACATAATGCAAGAACTAAAGTAAATGTATGGCTCAGTTCTCAGTAATTTCCTTGTGCTGTAAAAGATTTGAGAGCACCAGTAGCGTGGGTAGAAACTGTCTGAAATTATCTAAACGTCAGCTGACTGGTCTCTCAGAAACAAACGTCCTATTCCAGAATCAGCATGAAAATAGGAACAAGAGAGTACTGAACTTTGACAAGGTCTCCCCAAATAATTGAAAAGGCAGAACTTTTTCTAGCTGTTTTCAACAACTTCATCTCCACTCTGTTCTTTCACATGTTGCTCACTACCAACTCCTCTCCATTTTTTTTATTTATTTTATATTATTTAGCCACCTGGGACCTGTTTTGCTTTTATTCTTTTTCTTCCTTAGTTTTCCTCGTGATTGTTTTCCTTTAAGGCAAGTGAGGACAAAGGAGTAATATGAGACAAGCAAAAAGCCTTGGGGTCATAAAGTCATATCTTCCTTTTTTATTATCTTCTTTTATAAACAAATTAATTGATTCAGAAGCCTTATGGGATGAGATGACTTTAATGTTAAAATATCTTTGGCAATTGACGACCGGTTTAAAATTCAGTTCAAAATCTAATTCTGATGTTATAGATGTGTGATGTAAGCCAATCACAGCAAATGCATTATTGTTGCATTTGCTCAGTGCACTACAGCAAGAAACAGATAATAGATGTTAGGCCTTGTACTGGTGGCAATAGCATCCTCTATATTAATTTTGGCTAATAATGTTCTTTCTAAAATCTAAATTACAGAATCATAATTGACCATTGCAGACTGCAAATTTGAGCTACCCTTACTGCCCAGAATAGGTCATTTTCGTCCATATCGATATGGTGCATGCCAACTGCTTATTGCTCTGGCTACTATAATGGATGCTTTCTCTCCATCAGATCAGAAAACAACTGGCTTAGTACAAATTTAGTCAAGACACCAAAATACTTGATGATTTATTCACAACTAAACATCCTATTGCATTTTATGTTTTCTACTACAGTATCAAATTTTATCAGAAGGTTAAGATTATATCTCCGTATTTAGTTGTGATCTGTCTTCATTTAAATAAATGAAAACCTATATTCCAAAAAACATAAATAAATGAAAATCTAAATCACTGTTGAGTCCAATTTAATAGCTAGTAAGATAATCTAATAGAAGGTAATTATCACATGATTCAAGAATTATTGTTGGTGGGACACTACCTTAGCTGTTCCCTCTAAACTCTCATGAGCAAGAATTATGCCTACTAATGTCAAACAATACTGTAACTTTAAAACAAAGCAGAAGCAGGAGGAGCAGGACCACAAAATCAAAGGACCAAACACGTCAGCACAACATCAGAAGATTATTCATCAATTCATACACTCACGAATCATAATTGTTTAGCTGTTCTCCCACCTGTTGATATCTTCAGGATTAATGAGACTTGTCAAATACCAAAATGCACCAGCAGATACTTTTCTTACCCTCTTGTCCTTCGTTATTTTTCTAGCAATACAAACTTTAGTAATTCACTTAATGATAAAAAACACTAATACAAAACATCTCACAAAGCCTTAAATTTAGCATGCTCATTACCCTACGGCTTTTATCTTGTAAAGTTGAGGTAGCTTCGAAGGCTAAAAATTCAACCAATAATTGCCATTTACTATGTGCTATCAAATTATTCGAGCAAAATATATGATACAGAGCACATTTAGCAATGAAAACTCCAAAGTAGTTTGCTTCAGCTTACAGATAAATTTATATCCGTTTATTAGTTCTATGGTGTCATCTGTGTCCAAGAGGCATAAGATATGTGGACAAGAATAGGCAAACCCAGCATTTAAAACAGTCTAATTTCCTCAATTTGTGTGAGGTAACTGGTATTGGCATTCATTTATTTGAATTTTTCCTAACATAGACTGCACCATCATATATTGAATCAAACTACTAAAATTATCCCTGCATTCATATTTCTTCGCCAGGGACAAACATATATTCATACCACATATCTTCAACGAATAACTGGACTTTTTTAAACCCAATTACTATCACAAGGTGCATAATAGAAACATGTTGGCAATGTTTTGAATGCATATCCCAACAAACCAGAAACAGCAAAAAGAAAACAGAGACAACATAGGTAGAAGGGCAGGTGACTGATAAAAGAGTTGGAAAACAATTAATATAGCAGTATCAAAGTCATAAACCATAAGAAAAACATTGCAGAGTATGCAATCAAACCTGCTAAATTTTAGATAGTGGAAAATATCCACTAGTTATGGTGTAATACTAGATCAGATGAATTAGACTATTGACTGGTACACATTAAAAAGAGTATGATCAGTACACATATATTCTGTCAATTATTTTTATTGTTGATAACAATATTACTTAGAGATCACCCTATAAGTATAATAGTTTCCATAGCAACAATTTTGGTTGTTTAAGGGTGAGAGGGAGCAAGTTCTTCAAAGCAGGAAGAGACTGTTGCAGTGAGAATTTGGTTATTTCTCAGATTTTACCCAAGTATTTGACAACCCTAAAGGAGCTCATCAATTCTTTTAGAAGTTCCATACTTAATGAGTTGAAAGTGCTAAATCTTTCTCTGCATATTATGGTCTAAATTTGTGAAGTAGTGAAACAAGCATTGCTTCCATCATTCACTAGACTTTCGTTGGAAAACTCATCATCCATAAAAAATAACCAACAATTTAAGTTAACCATCACCACCCAAGGGTCTTCCTGCACCTAAATTTGTGAAATTGATTAGCCAATAGGGTATGACAATGTAGATGAAGCAGAGTCTAATCAAGAGATATAAAGGCAAAACACACTGTATGCAACTTTAAGGTAAAACTCCATCTATTCTCTCATTCTCAAACCATGAAATCATTCAACTCAATTTAAAAAGGTGGAAGAGTGCATCTTCTTTCATTTCTGCCTATTTAATATCAAAAGTTTTAGCCAGAAATGCAACAATAAGTAAATTGGCAGAATAATTGCACCTTGATAACACATAATGCTGACATTAGCAAAAGCCTAAACGAGGGATTGTATAACAACATGTTCTATGGTAGATATTAGGACAAAGAAAGACTAACGAGGGCTGCTAAGCACATCCACAAAAGTGCGAGTCAGTGAAGGCAATCGCATCTGTTGAACACGGGCTCTGCTTCTTTTGAGTCGAGGTTCTGGTGATGACGATATTGATGATGCAGCAGCCCAAGAGTCATTTGAGCTTTCACAGCTGAAAGAAGCATCAACAATACCACTTGGGCTTCCAGGGAAGGAGGAGAGATACTTGCGCTTGCAGCTAAGCTTTGGGCTTCCATTGCCTCTTGCTAATTCTAGGATGAGTATGTAACACTCCTTTACTTTATCCTGCTTAAAAGACAGTAAGTCTATAAATGTTGGCAATCAAATTTGATGAAAATACCAAAAATAGAACATAAAAGATGATATGAAAACAGCTGAATCCATATAACTTGATGCAAACCTCATTGATGGTAAGCACACTCATGAGCAGATTCTGGTATTCAGCAGAATTACACGGCTCAACCTCCTTAATCGTATGAAGCATTGTTGCAGTAGCCAATGTAGAAGGAAGGTAACAAATAAACCTTGAATCTGGAATCAAATCCAGTACCAAATATTAAATTTTGAAAAGCAAAATATGGCAACTAGAATGCCAGGTTTTCTTTTTTGCATCCTATTTTTAAAGAGCAGATTCCAAAATTAGCAATAAAAGGCTTCTTTTGAGTGCTTACCAGCAATGACACAGAGAAGCAAACGCTCACACCTATAAAGAAACTCCCAGTGCAGGCTCGTCTTCAGTCCAAGCCTTCTCACAATGTGATCGAAGAAGGAAATAGGGGTCACCGGATTCATCCTCCACTGAAGAGTAGACAGAATCAGAAGCTCCATTCTCTGTATGGTCTTTGCCTCAAAAACATATTTTGACTGCTCTACCTAAATACAACACGAACCCACATTAATAGAGAAACAACTTCTTCAATGACCACACAAAAAAACAGAAGAAAACCCCATAGCAAAATCTAATCACAAATCGAAGAAACGCACAAACAAACAAGAACTCTACTTCTTTAAATCTATAAAAAGCTCAAGAATAAAGCGACATTTTAACAAACACCCGGATAGCATAATACAAAAACCATACCTGCAAGTCCAAAAGAAGGGGCACTTGGGTCTCTTCCACTTTGGCAGCGAGAGACAAGCAAGCTACAGCAAGAAGTTGACTCATCCATGGCTTGTCTTTTTGAAACTTTAGGCTTGAAGTGAACCTATCGAAGTAGTTCACAGCAAGAACGACAGTCAAAGCATTGAACCCATAGTGTGCCTTAACCCTCAATACCCATTCAACAGCATCTTTACGAGCCAACATTAAAAAGTCATCTGAGATTGGTTCACAACAAAAACAGTTCTCTTTTTCTTTAGAGATCAAAGACAATAACTCATCATTATCCCAAAACAGGTCATGTTCAAGCAAAACAGACTGCAAAGGTAACTCCTTTTCCTCACATTTTTCACTCTCGGAATCAATAACACAACCCTCATCCTCAAAACTCTCTTCGTCACAATACAATCCATCAAGAGCTAGAGCAGGAGTTTCAAGCTCTTGAGCTTGGTTTTCTTGCAAAGCCATCTTCTTCTTTGAAGAAGAAAATGAATCCTCTGCTCATTATATCATGAAAAAACCAATTTTTAGCATTTCTTTCTCTCTCTCAACCTCTCAGTAGAGCCTAGTGTGAGAGAGAGAGAGAGGTGGAGTGAGCAAGCGAAGGGTTTTATCTGGGAAAACTTTCACGCCTGTCCTTTTTTTCCTTCCTATTTTTAATTAATTTTCCTTTTATTTTATTTTCCTTTTCATTTTCTTTTATTACTTGGTTCTTTTGGGGAGTGTTTGGCGCCAATGATATTTAGTGGGATGTAACGGCACAGAGAGGAGAGGACGAATTTTTCTCGCGAAAATAAAAACCACAAATAGAATCGAAAATAAAGAGCTTCTGCCTTTGCCCCTGCCACTGCCACTGCCACTGCCACCACGCTGCCTCTGATAAAGACGCGAAATTCAAAAGCATAGTGCGCGTTTCGTGTCGTATCGTTTCGTTTCGCTTCAATACGTATCGGGTATATTTCGTAGATCAGCATAAAAGCTCAAAACCCCTCCCTTTCAAAGAGAGTGCACCACCCGCTGGCTATAATCATACCAAGAATTCTAATAAAACAAAATTAAATAAAAACGAATTTTTATTGATATATTAAATTTTAAATTTAAATAATCGTTTGTTTGAATCTATTTAGAATTGACAATTTCTTTTTGAAGAATGACTTTTTTGTTTTCTAACTTGTTCATTAGTTTTTGTAAATGCCAAATAATGACAAATATATAATAATTGATTAAAATAATAGTATTTTTTTAAAAGATTTATTAAAAATAAAATTAAAAATTATAATTTTGAAAAATTACTAGAGAATAATACCCATGAATGTTAAACGGACCGAACGTTGCTGCGTGAGTAGGATGATGAAACGTGTGACGGCTTTATGGACAGCGTCATATACGCTCCTTGTTAGGTTTTAGGAGTGCATCGCTGTGGTCCACCGAGTGGGGTACAGGGGTTGACCGTTTCAAACCGAAACTTCTCATTTCCGTTTTTATTTTTGGATGGAAAATTGCGCGACTCGCCAAACAGTAACAGTAACATATATGCTTTATTTTTTATCGGTAAATAAAATAAAAATAAAATAACAAACGGTAGATCTTTTTATATGATCACTCAGTTCTATCATCATCATATTCTGACAACGAATTACGTGGACCAATCATAAGTGTAAATTGGTCAAATTGATGACAATAATGTTTGAATTGCAGGGTTTTTTTCAATGATCTCATAGATTCTTTATTGTTTAATTATTTTGGGTTAATCCGAATTTGCTTTATACTTTTATCCAATGATTCGCTTCATCATCGTGTAGCCTTACTCTCACACGTGGTAAATTACCATTGTAAATCACTTCTAGTATTTTTGACTCAAAATGCAGAGCGTATTGCTAAAGATTTGATATATGACGATTAATATATTTTTATTTAAATATTTATAACTATTTATCAGACTGAAATTAATATATAATCACAATGATTTAATAAAGTAATTTACCAAAGTTATACTTGAAGTATTTATATACTCCAAAATTTCAAATTTATTTTGTCGTGTCAACATTGTGTTGGTAAATAGTTAGAAGTTAATTTTTGTTAATTAATTAAAAGAGATAAATTTTTTTAAAAATAAAAATACTGATAATGTTTAACCAAAAGATGCTATACATTTGCTTATCCAAAAGAAAAATCCCAGTAGACTCATTTATTATCGAAAAATGGTGAACAATTTTTGTAAAAGATACATGTCTAACTGCAGTGCTTTATAAGGCAATTACAGTTTTTCGTGTGGATGTCTATTTTCACTTTGGAAATATTTCTACGTCAAAATATTAAAAAGAAACAAAATAATAATAATAAATTGACAATTTTATGGTGAAAAGACAACACAGCAATATCTGGATCACGACCAGGTAGCTTCGTGGGCGCCAAAAAGGAAAACAGAAAGGCGTATATAAAGTTGTACAAACCAACAGATCGTTGCGAGTATTCGTCTAGTGCAAGGTGTAATCCTTTGTCTTTTACTCCTTTGCCTTTTTCTTAATTCAAATGAAAAGAAAAAAACAAAAAAAGCAAATCAACCGTTTTTAAAATTACCTCCTTTTGGTATGTTACCGGCGTTACAAGTAACCAGATTGAAATGAACGAGAAAAGAAAACCCAATACTACACCGTTTCACCTGCGGTAAATCAATTTTATTATTGCCAAAAAATAAAAAAACGAAAGCGGGAAAAGAAAATTGGAGAGATAACGTGTAACTCACGACTCACGAGAGAGGATATGGTGAGGATTGTAGGCAGAGAGTACAAAAGGGACAGCTCATAGGAGAGAGAGAGAGTATTGTACATTGGAAACAGACGAAACGAAACTACCCCAAGAAAACCCTCTCTCATAATTGTTGCCGTCTTGTTAGCCATTCGCCGTACGCTTCCTTTGGTGTCCCCCCCTCCCCACGCGACCCATTCCTCTCTTTACATAATTATGAGGTTTTATCACATGCCTCCCCTGAGGTTTGGCATATTGACATCTAGAAAGCATCTTTCCAAAAATAGTCACTGACCACCCCTGCTGTTAGCCACTTGTTATAGGCATTTTAACAGAAAATTCTACAATTACAAATTTAGCCTTGACAATTCAATTGCAAAATGCCATGACTTGAGACTGAAAAATTAAAAGTGACAAATGCTTTTAACAGTTTATGAAGACAAAAATATTGATAAAAAAACACCCTCCTTCAAACAAAAGAATATATATTAACCACCTCCTCTGTTAGCATAATATATATATCACCTGAAAAGCAAAAAATAACCGTTGGAAGATTTCAAACATTCAATCCCAACAGTCATTTGCCAAGTGGCTATAAAATGCCTATTTCTTTGTTCCTAACGGACACACAACACATTCATATTAGAGACAGTTTTTGTTATTCATCATATCAGGCACAATCAATGTCGTCAACCAATGGCGGTACCAATATCAATAGAAATATCATCAAGATGAAGAATAGAGAGCGCATCTGTGGAGATAAAGCTGGAATAAGGGTTTCAGAGTCATCAAGAAATCCAAATAGAATTTATTTCATTTGTTAATCCAGGAAGCGCAAGTATTTTGAGTGGTGGACACCAACTTTGATGAATACACTCCAAAATATATAGAAAACATGAATGGTGTTGTGCTTTCGAATGATATGCTGAATGATTTGAAAATGGTTGTAAATTCTTTGTAAAATCATATGCAGGATGAGTGTAAGAAAAATGATAGCATAAAGACGTTAGTGAATATGAATATTCTATTGTTTTGTGGCTCAATGTGTAACCTGATTTTGAGTTATGTCTTTAGCAATTAAGATGTTGATGTAATGTGGTTATGTATGCAATGAAAGAATTCATAACAAAGTGAATGTGTACACTGTATATGTAATGCATTAAACATATGTGACGTAAACAATCTTTCTCATTTACGTGTAAATTAAATAGCAGATAATCTCTAAAATAGCATACATAGACATAAATCAAAATATGGCATAACATATATAACTTACATAACATCTTTGAAACAACATACATATATATATATATATATATAACTGTTATAACTATACAAAAGTAAATCAATGAATATATATATATATATAGCCATATAGATGTCCTCAAATCTGTTTAGCATTTAAATTTTAATACAGTCATCCAAACATAATAAAGTTTACATCAGCATGCAAAAGTTAACTAAAAAATCTATGCTAAAAGATTCCACAAATAGAATCAAACACACATCTTGCATTTGATTCCATTTCTGCAATCTACAAATACTATCCAGTATGTCTTTAATAACTGATTGTGACCACGTATCATTACTCCAAAAAGTCAAAAAATACAAGTAGCTGCTGGAACATTCATGGTGTGACTTGTGTACCCTGAGTATTGTCTCCTGGTTATGTATACATATATGTATTAGTATATAAAATTGCATTTTTAATACTTATGACCAGTTTATGAGTTTAGAAATTACCTAAACTTGACATCTGAGATAGCTGTGTTTGGGAAATTATTTCTGGAGCTTGGCTGGTGGATGCTTGAGCTTGGCTAGTGGATATGAAACCCACATACTGACCTCCAACATCTTCATACTAAGCATTAATTTTCAATATAAACTTCACATTATTTTTCAATCATTTCTTATAATACTATTATCCATCAAACACAGAAGACAAAATACTTTTTTTTTTTAAACGAAAAAATCGATTTACAGTACATTTTATTCCATGATTGATTACACCATGCTTGTTGTTATTTATCCTTGATTTCAACATATAATGTCAATAAAACACAAAATCCCAACATTAATCTTCCTTTCATGGCAAACCACAAAAACCCAGCATATACATTTATAACAAACATCGATTTAGTTAAGAGTTTTTAGTTTTATGGTTGATTACAGCATGCATGTTATTATCTACCCTCAATTTGTTTTAATACGATTGAAAATATGAAAAAATTAACTCATTTGTACTTGGATTTGTAGCTCTATTTTTCGTCTGATTCAAAGGAGCAAACACTCAAAAAATACCTATGCAAACTCCCTTTTATACATGCCTGTACTTCAATGGCGCGAAATAGGAGTAGTTTTGCATGCAAATCTGCTGATAAATCATGAAAAGATCCTTATTTCCTCGTAATTTGATGTTGTAGATTGAAGCCAGTTCCTAGAGTTGACATTTTTTTTTTCTGATTTCATGTAAGAGAGATGAAAATGGTTTCGTGAAAAAGTGTTTTAAAGTCAAATATTTCCTATTAAAATGAGTTTAAAATTCATATATATTAAACTTATATTTTTACCGTTAATTCCGTACAATACTTATAACAGTTGACTGAAAACAGGGGTAGTCAGTGACCATTTTTGGAACGATACTTTCTAGGTGTCAATATGCCAAACCTCAGGGGTGGCATGTGTAAAACCTCTATAATTATTTTACAAAAACAATAATAATAATAATAATAATAATAATAATAAATATTAATTATATTTACTCGTAATTTGTTGAAATTATTTATACGCCACCTGCCGTCTATAACTCAATTCACCTAAAGTCAGTAAATGCATTCCTACTAAATTCTAATTTTTTTATTACATTAAATAAATTCTCCAATAGAGATGTAAAATTGGAATTACAGGACTAATAAATCGGACCACAATTGAGAGAAGCAGAGCGAGGCAGGGGGAGAATTAAAGATGTGAATTCATGTAACTTGCTATTTAATTATTGAAGCAAAAAAAAGTACAGTTTTGTTTCTGCGATGAAAAGAGCCACAGAGAAAAAAAAAAGAACGAGACACCAGGCTGTTGTTTATGTAAATTGTCCCAATTTCGCATTTCAGAAATACCAAAATTTAAATATAATAATAATAATAATAATAATAATTTGTATACATAATTTTGAAGTTACCAAAACACACTAAATGTGCCACAGGGAGTCCCACGACCATAATTACTTTTACTCTTTCATTTTATTTTGTTTGTCTCCACGAGTCCCAACTGAGCAAAGCTGAACCTTTTACCTGTCATCTGTTCATCACGCCTGCTAATTAATTGTTGTCTATTAAATTTTGGAGAATAATCTTGAGATAAAAATTATTGTATTATAAGTTGAGTTGTTCCATAAAAATATAAAATTAATGTAGTGTAATCATGTAACAATTATGCAATAGTGTCATCTGTATTATTTTGTATCTCTTAATTACCAGTTTTAATACTACTATAATTTGAATAATATTCCGATACAATTATATAATAATATCATCTCGTGTGTTTGTATCTCATGGTTATAATCATAAAAGATTTAGATAATTAATATTCCTTGAATTTGAACAGTATTGAGATACAAATCAACGCGATACAATAGTATTAATTCAGTAAAAATACAAAATTAATGTAATTAATGATAAATAATGTAAAAAATGTTATCTTTGTTGCTAGAAGACACATTACAATTTGTTGATAGCACATAGTTCGTACTGTTAAAATTTTCAACACCAACCTCAATAATGTTATCTTTGTTGTTAGATAAATCCTTATTATATTCAGAATTAAAATATTGTAATTTTTACTCTATGAAATATAAATATTAGAGATCGATGGAAAAAAAACTAATAATTGATATTATTAATATTTAGTAAATAATTTTAATTTTATTATATTTAAAACTAAGATATATAAATAAGTGAAACGCAGTCTATGAATTTAAATTTACTGCCGTTGACTAAGCGACGGCATGATAAATTATCAACGTCAAGATATATTACTTTAATCATTGTGGTTTTCTTTAATTAAATCCTAATTAACATCATCATTTTCATTATCACGCACTCTTTTTACTAATAACATCATAATGAACTGAAATCCCATCGTGTCTTGTATACAGCTTCAAATATTGAGGATAATTAATAAATATCAATTAGCAAACAAAATTAATTATTATTTTTTAGCATATATATATATATATTTATATAAGCAATAAGTTAGCAACAAAGGGATTGCAATATGAATGCAGTGCTCGCATGCATGCAGAAGGACTTTCAGCTTCAGAAACCTGCCAGTGCCAAATACGTGAAATAACAACGGAGGAAGAGAAGGCGATTTCCATAACCAAAATATTATTCAGCGACCAAAGAGATGAAAAGAAAAGGCTAACATGAATATTTTTCCTATTCCTCCTGGTTTCCTTGTTTTTTATGTTAATTAATAATTAAACAATGATGTCTTTTTCAGAACAACAACTACAGATAAACTTTTGTCCGCCATTTCCGATGACTTTTTAAATTTCAAGCAGTCTGAATCTGATTTCTGAACAAGCCTTCTCAGATTTTCGTCTTTCAGTCCACATAAAATAATCTGGTCTCTGCACTTTTGCCTCTTTCTCTCTACAAAATATATGAACACAAGGAGATAATGGGAAGGCAGAGAGAGGTAGCATGCATGTAAATGTTTACAAATATTGCTTGCTAGCTAGCTAGCTAGCTATGCTTTTTACGCTTACACAATAAAGGGTTCTGTTTTTGCAGGCCACACACGATGGAAATAAAAACGTGTTTCTCTTCGCCTGTCTCAAGAAACTACCGATAGATTTGTAGGGTTTACCTAGGAGGATTGCAAGTTCAGCCTCTCTCTCTCTCTGCGTCTTCTTTAATTTCCTCTCTTTCTTTCTTTCTTCAATCTTTCATGGCTCGGGCAGCGAGGTGGAAAGAGAAAAGAAATGGGTGTGATTTGATGGTGTTGTCCAGCCAAATCCAACTTTCAAGTAAACAGCAGAAATAATAAAAAGAAAATAATAAAGTTACCATTACGTATACTTGCATTATAAAGGTGGTAGTGTTATATATATGTATGCAAATTTCTTTTTCTTTTCTGGTGGAATCATACCATGCGCAAGTTTTCTATTATTGAATTGCCAACAACAATGACAAGGAGATTGTAAAATATGCTGCATCATTTTGGTTAAAAGTCAATTTCAGTTCACACTCACTTTCCCACAAACGCACGCATCATTAATGTTATTATGTTATGTAGTATGTATGTATGCGCGCCACTGCTTGCAATTGTGCTTGCTAGGCCACCCATCCCACACCTTCAAACTTTTACATTTCTTTTTCACTTTCGCAATGTCCTGCTTCATCAACCAGAAGAAGAAAACAAAAGCAATCATGTGCTTCCTCCTGCCGCGAGGGCAATAAAACTAACGTTACAGTTTGTAGAAAAATATCTCAGATTTCTGCTCAATATAGTCAATAGGCAGTATACACTTTTACATTCACCTTTTTTTTTTAAATAAAAAAAATAAAAAAAATAATAATAAATTAAATTACTTTTCTATCCCCTTTCATTAGCAGCTTAGTGGTAAGATGATGAATACCTAGCGGTAGAATATTATATAGTTAACATATACGTGGCAGCTATAAATCAGACATGACCACCGTTAGTCTCAACCAACCCCAAAACGATTTGTTCGTAGTAACAATCACCAAGTAGGAAGATAAATTAACGTATCGAAGATTTAAATATTTAAACATTAGAAAAAATATGCACATCACTCCTTTTCACTCAAAGCAAATATTTTGATGAGAAACTAATCATTGGACCCCCAAAACTTCTAGAACGGGAAGTAAAATGGCCGTAATTTTCATCCCACTACGCTCGCAAAATCACCATCATATTGTATTTGTACCAACTCGTGGATTGCTCTCAATGGATCTCTCCTTTCTTTCTTCTTCTTCTTTTGATTTTTAATAATGCCCACGTTGAGAAATCAACAACTCAAGCATGTTTGCCGTCCATTTGAGCAACAATATTGATTTCATTAGTCATTAGAAGCTGTAACACAATTCATGATGGTACCCATGGCTTTGACTAAACCCTAAACCCCGCAATCAAAAGCTTTGTTCGATCAATTTCTCGCTTTGACTCCCATTACAACATTATGAGAATACTCGAGTGGGGACACACGATCAATTATTCAGCCTTCTTCACAAAACAACTCCTCTAATTATTAATATCAAGACCATTTTTTGTAACATCATTAGTATACATACTAATGATTGCACTCACGCTGCCATTTTTCCAGCTTGATTTCACGGATTCGTTCATTGAATCTTCTTTAATTTGTTTTGGCAAACACATTTGAATCCTTTATTTGTTTACAAATAAGATGTAAATTTTCAATTTAGTCATTTATCTCAAGTAATTTGAAGCCCATAACAAAAAGTTAAGTGTGATTGTTACCATGAATGGATCATAAATTGGAAAAAAATGATAATAGTTTTAATTTTAGAACCAGGATTCAATCCTGATCTCTTCCCTGATTAACTTTCAAGAAAATGTTGATACGTGTTAATATTTAAAATAAAAAGTTAAAATTTGATTTTAATCAATTTTACTAACTTATTATTATAATTTACTAAAATTAAAAGTAAAAATCATTATTTTTTATCCAACCACCAAAAGCCACCATTAATTTTGCCGTCAATTAGCATGGGTCACCATTGATCACTATAAATATGTCATCCGTTTAATTTATCATAAATATCATTGAAATAATGTTATCCATTTGATTTACCATAAATATCATTGAAATTTTTATTAAATGTTCTATATGATGGTATTATCTCTATTACTACATAGGCAACTATTTAACGTAAATCTAAAATTGAATTTTGAGTTTCAAACATTTAATTTCAGATCTACAATGAATAATTATTCAAATGGTGATAGAAATAATGTCATTATTAGAGCATTCAACAACAATTTCAATTCTATTTATGATGCTCAAACAGATGGCATTAGTTGGTAGTTAGTGGCAATAGTGACATTTAGTGGTTAGATAAAAAATAATAATTTTTATTTTTAATTATAGTAAATTCTAATATTAAATATGATAAAATTTATTAAAATTAAATTTTAACTTTTTATTTTAAATATTAATATGTGTCATTATTATAACCTTTTTATGCATGATAATGATGCCAAATGTTGGCCAACATACATGATTTTCTTTTAATACAAAATGCAACAATTTTCTTTCACGCTAGATTAGGTTGGGGTAGTGTTTTTGACATCTAAAGCTCGGCCCAAAATTCAATATAGGTTGAACTAACTGGGGCAGTGATAATATTTTCCATCTTTTCCTAATAGAAAATTATTGAAAAATCAACAAAAAAAATATTTTAATTTAACAAAATTTAATGTTTACTTATTTATTAAAATTAATTAAATACGTTTCCGTTGCCGGGAATCGAACCCGGGTCTCCTGGGTGAAAGCCAGACATCCTAACCGCTGGACGACAACGGAAGATTTAACATGTCACTTAAATATAAATATTACTTTAAAATCCGTTCAACTAGGTTTGAAAATTTTATCTCCATTTCCTACTTGCTGGCCCAAAAATTGGTTGGGCCTGGCCTAATCCATGCCGAAACAATTTTTGCCCTTTTTTTTTTTAATTTATCTTGTTCTAGTTCTAGTTTGTTAGTAACACCTAGCAATTGTGCATGAAACTCCCACTTTGTGTAATACGTAAATAATGCCTCGTATATTAGCATAGTTCATTACTCTTAAAAATTTGTAAATCAATCTCATGTAATATCAAAGATAAATTTACGTGAATTATAAGAATATTTATGTGATATAAAAATTATATTTTAAAAATATATATTTATAGTTTTTCAAATTATAAATATTTTTATGTGAATTATAAAAATATTTTTAATCAATATAATGTTGTAATTGCCTATTATTAGTACAACAATTCGGAATAATAGAGAGTGTAGAGGGAACAAAACTTTCGATAAATTTGTTAAGAAAAAAGTTAAATATATTTAAATAGTTTAAAAGATAAAATTAAGAAAGTTAATGCTATGTTAATGTTAAAAATTGTTGAGAATAATAAATTGGTGTAGAGTATATGTAAAATTTTGTATCAAAATTGAACTATGTATAATTATATATATTTAGTTCTTCTGTCTCATGTAATTTCAATTGAAAGTAAAAAGGTAAATTTTTGAAAAAAAATCTATGAAAAACTTGAATAAGTCGATAACATAACTGTTTTCTCCTAAATAAATAAAAAAAACAAAAAAATAAAAGAGAAAGGCAAAACCACGCACCTTTCATCCGTCAGTTTTCAGTTATCCTTCAACTTGAGATATTAATTTAAATAAATAAAGGATAATTATACGAAAAATGGTGCGAATTCATAATTGCAATTTGAAAAAGACAAAATGAGAATAAAATTTAAATAAATAAAGGATAATTATACGAAAAATGGTGCGAACTCATAATTGCAATTTGAAAAAGACAAAATGAGAATAAATATAAACAAGTTTTGGTCCTCAAGTATCGGCTATTGTCTGAAAAGAATGTATTACCCGAATCAATCAAGCAATTACAGGCCTAAAATAACAAGTCCTCTTTTTTATATTGAATGTTACAAGATTTCCCGAAAATAAATAAATAAACAGAAAAGACTTTGAGTAGATGGAAATTATTATTACCTATTGGTCTTAGCCTCCCTCATTTATTTATGTATTTATTTATATATCTTGATCTTGTAACAGATTTGCTTGCTTTCCACAATCCTATCGCTAGTATTGGTCGTGAAAATGATGATAAGTGTGGGTCATAAACACATGAACACGTAGTAGAGCTAGCAGTTAAATAAATTTTTTATGAAGGGCTTTAAAATTGCACATTAATGTTGATGTTGGTTGACTACGAAGACTTAGACTTCTTAATTTGAAGATGTTGGGTTTAATTTTCTCGGTGGAAGTACTTGCCACCCTTGTGGAAATTTCCTATTTCAATTTAAAAACGACCATGGATTTGTAACTGCCTTGACCACTTGTTCTACGTTATAAGTTTGCCCATTCATCACTTCTTCCTTTTAATTTCGTTTTTTCATGTTTAACTTATGTAATGGGTTCAAAAGAATCACAGTTAAATCCAGAGTCTTAGTTTCTCAATTGTAACTAGAGTCTAGTTTATGGAATCCGAGTAATCCAATATTAAAACTTATTTTTGGATTTTTAAAAAGATTTGAAAATTTTAAATTATTATAGAGAGATTTTAATTATTTTTGAATAACAGTTTAAGAAAGAGTTTTATGAAATTTTAGACAAAATGTTATTATTTTTCTGTTCAAATTATATTTAAAAAAAAAAAAATCCTCAAGGGAGATGTAACGATTATGACTTGAAATGAACGCTTTTTGCGTTATTAATAAAGATATAAAAATAGGAATACTTGAAGTCGTCTTTATTCTACAACAAAAAGAATGTTGCATTCCACAAACAATAAAAAAACAAGTTCGATTTTGAACCATTCAAATTTTTTAGTTTTCTATTATTATTTCATATTGAATTTTTCTTCAAATTCAAATTTAAATTTCATAATATTACAAAACTAAAATTCAAAGAATTGCAGCATTACTCTCAATTTAAAAAATAAAATAAAGACAAAAGCAAATGAAATAAAGACGAGCATCGTTACCAATATGAAACCATACTAATCTTCCTTTTGTCCAAATTACTACAAATCCAAATGCAAAGACTCCACAAAAAATCTCCAATTGGGCCAGTTTTAACGTTCTCAAATTTGTCTTGTCTTAGCAACCCAGGTAAGCGCAAGGCTCTTGGAGGGGTGTGCTCGAACCCTGCGATTTGTAGGGATCTCTTTCACATTGTTGGAGGGGGAGGAATTTTGAGGTGAACTACAGTAGACTGTGGGTTTAAAACTTTCAGTTGTAATATTAGTAAATATGACTCGTAAAAAAAATAAAAAAAGAAATTGTCTTGTCCTAATTCTTTTCATTTGAAACCCCGCAAAGAAAAAATCGAAACGCCGGAATTTAAGACCACGCAGAGGCTTCCGCGGCAACCCGGGGGGGGGCCACTTATCGTGTGTTTCACTTCACACAAAAAATTCAAGTGCGGGGACTCGCGTCATCAGCTTTGACGGCTTTGATCAAATCAGTAATTGCGGATCAGGAAATCACGCTCGAATTCATGCACCACGAAAAGGGTGTTCATGACAGCAGCTAGTGCGTGATAAATATACTATATCTTTTGTTTATTAAAATAAAAAAAAGGGGTGAGTTAAATTAAGTAGTCGGCTGGTGGCGATTGCAACGATGACACGCACACCATTTGACGGGGCCAACGCCAGACCTTCATGAACTAACCAAACATTACATACATCTTATACATTGCATTACATTACATTACCAGGCAGGCAGGCAGGCGGGCAGGCGGTCAGTCTTCATTCATCCAAATCCGATTCCCCTCATTATAACGCTCTCTTTTATTTCTCAAAAGTTGTTTGCTTTAATATAAGCAGCAGTCTGAAAAGAGGCAAAACTACCGTTTCTTCATATTTGCGCGTGTTTTTTACTCGCCGATGGGCCAATCTCCTTCTACGGCGGTGGAACCGACCGATCGCTTTAATTTTTTCCCCCCGGCGATTATTCCTAATGAAATGGTTGATTTTTCCGAGGAATTTGTGGACGCTCGGGATTATACTAGCGATATACCGGATGATTGTTTGGCTTACATTTTTCAATTCCTAGGGTCCGGCGATCGCAAACGATGTTCGCTTGTCTGCAAGCGGTGGCTGTACGTCGATGGCGGGAGTCGTTACCGACTCTCTCTCAATGCGCATAGCGAGATATTGTCGTCTCTGCCTTCGCTTTTTGTGCGTTTCGACTCTGTTACGAAACTCGCTCTCCGATGCGACCGAAAATCGGTTAGCTTGAGCGATGACGCTTTGGTTTTGATCTCTCTTCATTGTCAGAAACTCACGCGCCTCAAGCTCCGTGGCTGCCGCGAGATCACCGATCACGGTATGGTCGCATTTGCTCAGAACTGCAAAACTTTGAAGAAACTTTCATGCGGTTCGTGCATGTTTGGCGCCAAAGCTATCAATTCTGTTCTAGATCACTGCACGCTGCTCGAGGAGATATCAATCAAGCGGCTCAGAGGAATCCACGATCGGGCCGAGCAGATCCAGCCCGGAGCGGCCGCGGCGTCGTCTCTGAAGTCAATCTGCTTGAAGGAGATGGTCAATGGTCAGTCTTTTGAACCTCTAGTGATGGGAGCTAAAAAGCTTAAAACTCTGAAAATTATTCGTTGTTTAGGTGATTGGGATAAAGTATTAGAAATTATAGGAAATGAAAAGAGCAGCTCTTTAATTGAAATTCACCTTGAAAGGCTTCAAGTGAGTGATATTGGATTAACAGCCCTCTCGAAATGTTCAAATATTGAAAATTTACATATTGTGAAAAATCCGGAGTGTTCAAATATAGGACTCTCGTCTCTTGCTGAGAAATGTAGTTCATTAAGGAAGCTGCACATTGATGGATGGAGGAGTAACAGGATTGGAGACGAGGCTTTAATTGCTGTAGCCAAACACTGTCCTAATTTACAAGAACTTGTTTTGATTGGTGTTAATGCAACTCACTTAAGCTTGACGGCGATTGCCTGTAATTGCCAAAAATTGGAAAGATTAGCACTTTGTGGAAGTGGAACAATTGGTGATGCAGAGATTGCGTGCATTTCTGCGAAATGTGTGGCATTGAAGAAGCTTTGTATTAAGGGATGCGCTATTTCAGATATGGGGATTGAAGCGCTTGCTTGGGGGTGTCCCAATTTGGTAAAAATTAAGGTCAAGAAATGTAGAGGAGTGAGTGGAGAAGTTGCAGAGTGGTTGAAAGAACGTAGAGGATCCTTGGTTGTTAACTTGGATGCTGGAGAGGTTGATGTTTTGGATATGAGTGGTAGTGAAGGTGGAGTTCAAGAAAGTGGTTTGGAGTTTCCAATGATGGGCGGGCAAGTAAATGTTGCTGATGCTTCCTCAAGTGGTGTTGGTAGGTTGGCATTCTTTAGGTTAAAGTTGGGACTTTTTACTGCTAGGAATTTGGTACCTTGCACATTTAGACGATGGTCCAACGGGGAAAGCAGTTCTAATGACAATTTGTGAATGATCTAAGAGTTGCAAGATTACTTTTGCTTTTGTATTCAATTCTTGTGGTTTGATAGGTTGAACTGCTTTTATGTTTTAAGCTCATTTTGGATTTTTTTGCTGTAGTATATTTTGTTGAAATCTCTCTAAGAAGCGATTAAATGCCAAGATGGTCGAAAATTAACTGTGAAAGATTATTGGTATTGCTGCTTGCAATCATCTGCCAAAGCTGTAAGGATTGATCCCTACAGTCTTTTATTTTGTTATTTTCTCTCTCCTATCTCTTTTCTTTAATTTGGTTAGCAGGAAACGGAATTGGTTATATTGAAGTGTCAATTATATTTGTTTAGTTTTTGGTCTCAGTTTGTTGGTGGCTACCGTGCATCTGCTGCTCTGTGCAGCTAAGTGGTAATCTGTGGCTATACCCTCCTTCATAAGTTAAATGAATCAATGAATTTGGATTGCATAAGCCTAGTGATTTGTGCACACATGCATTCTAAAGAGTTCATGTTATTGCAATTTGGTGATTTAGTAATTTATCATAAAAAATTTCTTAACTTACCTGCACAATGAAACATAATGTGTTGATGGAAGAGAATTCTCTCTCCAAATGTTTTATGGTTCTCATTTTAGTTAAAAGGTTAAGGATCAAAGATGGAGTCCATCAAAATATTTATGCAGTTCCTCTACCACGTAAATCTGAGTGTTGTTCTCTTGTCATCAGAATAAACATGTAGTCTTGGTTTGTTAAAGCGGTTTTCTACCCTTGGTAGTATTTTTCTTAATTAACTATTGAAGATCTATGATGCGCAGATATTTTGAGTGGTAGCTTTCATTGGCAATGAATGATATTTGGCTTGGTTCCTTGAATGCTTTGAGAGGAAATTTCCGAATGGTGGACATTGACTAAGATCACATGAATTCAAATTCTAGACAGAAAGTGGTTAGTGACTAGGACAGATTGATGTGGGGCTCCAATGTGGAAGTCGTTGTAAGACTGGGATAACTATTTCTGGATTCTCTTTAAGCTGATTCTGCAGTCTTTACTTTCAAACTTTTATGTTTTAACTAGTACTCTTATCTGTTTAGAGCAAACTAGGAATAAATCGTTTCAAGTAAATAAGGCAATCTCGTATGTGCATGCTGACTTGTATGGGTGGTCTGGATTAAAGCATTCGTTTTGTTGGTATTTTGTGCAAAGCATTAAGCGAGATCTGCTTAGTAAGATATTAACTTAGTTGATATGTTAAGTCTTCATTCAATTTAAATGGCACGAAAGATGCTTGTTTATTGTTGAAATGAGCAGTTTCTAATCCACATGGTGTAAATAGTGCCAATTTTTGTTACTCCACGAATAACTTTCTGTAATGGAAATTCGGAGAATCCTGGAAGGCTCTAATTTGACTTAAGGATCTGTTTGTCATAATCAGTGTTCTGGATAATTTATGTAATCGTTACCCATTAGCTTCGAGGATATTTCCGGTTTTCCAGATGTTGCCCCTTAGATTTTGTCTTATGTCTCAGCACTTGGGAATTCTTATTCAGAACGAATTTTTTTATTTTAGAAAAACTCGATACGTTACACATATGTAATTTAAATATGCTTGTAATAATTTATATTGTAAGGATCAAATAGAGAGGCACATTCTAATTTTAAAAAAGTTAAATTGAACGAGTAAATCTTTGACTATTATTATTGATTAGAACATTTATACGTTGAAAATAAAGAGATCTTCTAATTTAAAAAGATCAAACTCGAATAACTACTTAAAATATTATTAGACTATTTAAAAATTGGTTAAGACGAAGTGGAAGTAGTAAACAAAAGAAAAAAAAAAAGGAAAATCAATTTTCAACACTTCGATTTGAGTTAATATTCGACTCACATTCATATTTCATTCTCATTTATCTATTTATTTATTTTCTAGTTAGTTGTACAAGAATCTGTCCAGGCTTGTTTAAATAGGATTTGTTATAAGATAGTCCGAAAATTGGATTTATATTGGGCCACGAAAAATAGGCCAGGCTTAATTTTGTCCATGTTGGGCTGGGCTAAATTCTTGACATAAGATGTGTCGTCCCAAATTTCAGAATTGTTAATCAGTTTAAATATAAAATACCCAAATTGGCCAATCAGAAAGTATAAACAGTAACCAAACTAACCTAACAACCCTAAACCCTTAAACCTTCACTCTTCCCGGTTTTTACACCAGAAAACTGACGCATCAGCCGTCGGAATCTTTAACCAGAATACCCAAAATGGACCAGAAACTCGACACTCTTGAGAAAAAGGTGAGCCTCTCTTTCTGATTCTTCTTTCACTTTCTGTATTCTTGCGTATTGAATCTTGTGAATTTAACTCATTTTTTGCTGTTGGTTTCACTATCAATTACTCTACTATAACATATTCATTTAATCCTAAATGCCGTTGATGTTGAAGTAATTGCAGCTTATAAACATTTCAGTTTAAATGCTTTGACCGCAAGTTTTAGTAGCTTGTTAGTTTTAATTGTGAAAATGCTTAGGCTGTGTTTGCTAGCTGGGAATTAGATCTTTGGATTGAAAATTTTGGATTTCTAGATAATATTTGTCGTTACCATCGTATTGACATTTAAGTTTTCTTTAGGCTCTTGTTGAAATTGTCAAGTTGGTTCAAAAGCGAGGCATGCAGGGTACTGCAGGAGGGTGGAAGGACTTTTTAAAGAGTTATGATAAGAAGTTTGGATCTAGTATAAGTGATCCAGCTAGGAGGTCCAATGAGGCATTGGTATCTTTTCTGAAAACTTTTACTAAAGAGGATGATTTGAAGGTAATGGTTGATTCCGACAGTGTGCTTGTTTTGATTCTTTTGAAAGATCTTTACATAGTATACCATGATATGAAACTCTGTCAAGCTTTTGAATATATATGATTCCTTGTTGCTCTCAGTTTATTGCAAAAGTAATGCAATCTCATTTGAACCGTGATGTACTGGAACATTTTAAAATGGTATCTCCGGATGATGAATCTCCTGAGCAGGTATGGTCTAGTGCATCTTTATTCATTGAAGGGTTAGGTGTGTAATTCCTTTGAAATGACATGTTGCAGTTCATATCCATTTTCTGATTTTTAGTTATGCATAATTGGTATTTATGAAAGATGTCAAACTCATGGCTTGATTGATGTGCTTCAAGTTACGGTATCTCGTTTGATAAGCATGTTTTTTTTTCCATGTTTCTCTCTTCAAATTTTTCTGTTTTTGTTTGCAAAAACTGTTGTCTTTTATTGTCCTTTCAGTCAAGTTTCTGTTTCAGTCTACCTAAGTACCCAGTGATCTGTTCCAAACCTACACATGGATGTAGTTTAATTATCCAGCGACATTAAAATCCTTTTTATTAGTTTTTTCTTTCTGTTAAAGATCCCATATATGTATGTGTGTGTGTGTCTGTGACTGGATGATGTTTTTGTGAAGCTGATTTCCAATTTGAGGTTGTAAGTAAGACTGCACAACTTTATTATAACTCTTGCCCGTCATCCCTTGGCAAAAAGTGTTATGCTGATTTTACTTTATGTCTTTGTTGCGTTCTTATGAAATTAGTGAGGCACAAAAACATTCAGTATTACAATCCTTATACTATAAGATCTTATTGTAATCCTTGTTCATTTGCATTGGTGGCAGTGCAGAGGCTGGTCCGTTTAACTCTTCAACACCCACAATATCCTTTATGTTATATGTTCCCATCATGCAATGAGGTTTGGAGTCTCAATCTTTTCTCCTTTTATCTACATTTATTATAAAAGTCCTTATTTTTAATTTATTTGTCATATTTGCATTGCTTCAAATTTGGGGGAGAAAATTCAAGTTAGAGGGCGATGTTTTTCTTGGGGATCTTTGTCACTGTGTGTTAAACTGAGAATGACTTACTTCTATTGCTTATGGCTGAAAATGCTACCTTTTCTCTGGCTCTATCTGTCATCATAGTCTCTTTTCACTCTTTTTTTAATTCAGCACTAGCTCATAAAACCTTCATTTCTTTTCTTGGTGTTTTCAAGGCCTAAATGCTTTACTTTTTCCTTCATGTTCTTTCTCGCACCCTTAATGTGAACCAAATTTATTCTTCCCATCTGTTGTAGTACTTTATAATCTCTTTTGCACATTTCAAAACTATCGTACACATCATCTTCTCTCTCTGTTGTAGCTAGTGATACCACAAACTTCTTGGTGAGTCCTTATTTAAATCCAATTCCATGTTTTATTACATAAATCTATCTCAATTTTGGCTTTCTTAATAAACAGTTATTTTAGTTCTTGATTGCCTTACTGATTGTTGCCTAAAGTTGGTGATTGTGTTGTTCTATTCCAAGGTTTTTACATTCTTGTTTAATTATCTTTCTGTGATGGATATATTTGGATATAGCTATTTATTGTACTTATAGTTGCTAAATAGATGTGTTACTTTTGATATTGTAAACTAGTCTTGTAGATGTAAAATAGCTTAGGAGGAAAGTCAAGCTATACAAGGGCATTATCTATGTTTATTGAATAAGAATTACTGGTGAAACAGCTGGATTTCTGTTGCTTTTGTCTTTTGATTTGGATTTTATTATTACTTATCTGTCAATCTGGCTAACCTAATTAATAACTTCTGGTTGCTGTACCAGGGGTGGGTGGTTACGAAGCTTGTAAAAGGTTCCAAGGTGATGACATCAAACATGATGTATGCTGTTGATTGTGAGATGGTTCTCTGTGAAGATGGCAGTGAAGGTTTGGTGAGAGTGTGTGTTGTAGATCGCCATTTGGAGGTACTAATTGGCTTTCAACTTTTTCTCTACCAGCCAGAAAGCAAAAAAAAAAAATTGTCTGGTCAGACTTATGATTTGGTAGTTTATGGACCTCTTGGAGATCCAAGTTCTTCCAGATTAAGTCACTTTTGTGCTCTAACTGCAGTTGATGAAATTCATATCTTATTTAGTACCAGATTATTCCTCAGCACCTAAAGCAATTGAGAATTTGGGGTTTGGTTTTTCAGGTCAAGTTAGATGAACTTGTGAAACCTGAAAAAGCAGTTGCTGATTATAGATCTGAGATCACTGGAGTTACTGCAGAAGATTTGGTTGGTGTTACCTATTCATTAGGAGATATACAGGTAAGATACCATTGGTTCTTTTGTATTTTTCGAGGTTATAGTATGTTGTTTGAGATTATGTGCTGCATTTTGTAGAAAAGAATGAAGAAGTTACTATCACATGGAACTATTCTAGTGGGGCACAGTTTGAATAATGACCTGCAAGGTAAGTTAAGAATCGTAATTGGACATTTGGGCTTGTCTTGTTGAACAATGACAGCGGTTATTGATTTCACGTGGGATTGTGTTTCTTTTGTATCAATTCTTTGGTTACAGCGCTAAAGTTAGATCATCAACAAGTGATTGACACATCCTTAATCTTCAAATATTCAAACGAACACAGGAGACCTTCTCTGAATAATTTGTGTAAGGCAAGTTACAGAAATTTAGTGTCCATGAGTGTGGATTTTGCACACATGCACTCATACAAATATGGATCAGCATTCCCTTTTATTTTGCAAAAATTAGATGTAACTTGTAAATTATTAGATTAATGCACTTGGAATGCCTTAGAATTGCATTTGGCATTTATTAGTCCACTGTGCATTAGTTTTAATATCATATGTGATCTAAATCACTCAAAAATATATTAATCTAAATAATTACAAGTTCTTTCAGGATTTGTATAAAAAAGGAGCCGTTGATCCTGGTCAATTGTCCCAACATGGGATGTCATAAAATCTCATTTGGGACTATTCTATGATCAACTTAAGAATTTGGCATTGTTATGAAAGGCAAACCTTTTATTTTCTTGTTATAACAATGTACCTTTTCTATAGTTTGTGCTTGGCTATGAGGTTCGGAAGGTGGGTGCTCCACACAATTGTCTGGATGATGCACTTGCTGCTATGAAACTAGTACTTGCTATAATAGAGCGTGGAGTTGATAATGCCATACAATTGGTTCAAGAAGATGTAAGTTTAGCCTTTACAGTCATTTTTAATTCTGATTGATATGATTCATGGTCTTTTGTTTTTTTTTTTATTTAAACTCCAGGTGCCAGAAAGTGAAAGGTCAAAGCTGCTTTTGCACAGAATACCCACCAATGTGCTTAGTGAAGAATTACATAAAGTTATTCCTGGGGATTTCACAATTGAAGTCAAGGTTGAGTATCATCTTATTTTGTTGTTTGGTTTGGCTAATCAATTTGAGTTGTTGCACTTTTGCTAGTTTGTCATGCTAGACTCTCAAAGCTTATATGTACACTATTAAGTAAGATATGGGAGGCATTCATTGTCTGCATTTTTCCTCTATTATTATGATTTCATTTCTGTTAAATAAAAAAAAAGAACGTCTCCATTCACTTATTTGCTACCTGCAATAAATCATGCATTCTCTATTGAGCAAATACTATATTGGTTATTTTCTTGCCTGAACCCCATTTCATCAGGAATTTTCAGTTTCTGAATCAGCCAAAAAATTGATGAGGGGGAAATGAAAGAGTTGTTAATTGTGGATTTTATGCCTAACGTCAGACATGACCATGGGAACAGTAGCATATTGGCTTCCAGGTATTGCAATACAAAAACATTTTCTTAAACAAAGAATGAAGTTCTTAATTACTATGGGAACAGTCGCATATTGGTTTCCAGGTATTGCAATGCAAAAACATTTTTCTTAAACAAAGAATGAAGTTCTTGATTTATTTTTATAATTAAATGACTTAAACAATGGTCTGTCTCTCTGTTATCATGCTTGGAAAGAAATGTAAAACTCTTGAATGAGGAATTTAACAAGAATTGAATGATGGGTGCTGATAATCTTGTCTTCCATGTGTGAGAATAAACTGACCCAACCATGGCACCTTATTGAGATATAGTTTTCATTGCATTAGTTGAAAACTGCAAACAATGAAAGTTGAAGTTGTTGATCTGATCATTCAGTGACCTGACTGCTTGCTTAATACTCATTTATGTGAGTCATTTTCCTTTGTACATATCCATGTTAGATCTCTAATGCCGTGGATTTTTTTCTGCAGCCATCCAGAAAGGCTCAAGGAGACAACTACTCTGCCTTTGCAATATTTAGCAATCCACAAGAGGCAAATCAAGCATTTGAAAATGCAAAAGGCAACCAAGATAAGGTACAAAAAATTTGAAGTATTTCATGCCTTGATTTCACTTACTGGTTCTTACTTTTTGAGTAGTTAATTATAGATTTATTTTATCGAGAAATTGTTTAGTCTTTTCCCATAACATGCTGAGGGTTATTGTTATGATTTCCAATGAGTTGTAAGAACAAGATGAGGTTAATGGTGAGAGAACAGATTCATATCCTATTATGGTAGTTGAATTAGTGTTAGTGTTCCTGCCAGACATATTGTGAATGTATGTCTGCGGAGATAATGCATTTTTTTTGCATGAGGGAGAGAGAGAGAGAGAGAGAGATTGTCATCCACACTAGTTATTTGGTAGTTATAATTTTAATCTTGATATGCTGTGTTTTTTCAGGATTCATATGGACGGCCCCAGAAACTTGTTGAATTTCAGTCTAATGTTGGGGAAATTGCCAGTCTATATGTTCGTAAAATGGTATGTGACAAACCTCCTAACCAAATTTTGGTGAAGAAGAGAGCTCTCCAAGGCGAAGAGAACTCAGGTGAGTCCAAGAAACTTAAGACACATCAGGTAGAGAAAAAGAAGAGAATGGCAGATATAAATCCGTGTGAAGATCACTTGAAAGAGATTGAAAAATTGAAGGTAGAACTGAGAGAAAAGGATTTTCAAATTTCTATGCAGGATAAGATCGTATCTGACCTTAAAAAGAAAGTAAAAGAGATGAAAAAGAGTAAAAAGAGCAAAGCAAAGTAAACATGGCTGTGGAAAATTCTATAGGTAGGACGTGTATACATGCTTCAAATTTGCTGTCTATAGATTATTACCTCTGCACGCAATTTTAGGGGTAGAATTTATAACTTAAGGAGAGGATGGTGAATATCATGTTGCTGTCTGGAAAGAGGTATTTGTTCCTGCTTCAAGTGGGACGATTTTTGGGTCATGTAATTGAAAATAGGATTTCGTCTTTGATTTTTAACTAGCAGAAGCGAAGAATTATGGCTAAGAAGTTAGAAACACTTGAATTCAGCTGTTAAAAGATATGAGAAAGAAAGTTAAAGAGGGATAGAGGGGTATTAGACATGCAGACTGCTGAGTTTGTATCATTTGTTCAACATTTCCTGATTTGATTCAATTATTCTGTTGGCTGGTAGTTTATCTACTAGTCCAAATATTTGCAATCTAATTTGTCCTTTTTTTTTTAATTTTTATTGAGAAAATTGTCTTGAGATTTTTAAAATCTTATGTTGATGATAATTAATGAATTTACAATCTTTTAACATGTGTGTTGTTATTCATGTATAATCAATATTTATATTTATATTTTATTAATTAATCGCTGCTTGTAGTTTAGTTATTTGTCCGTATTATTTGGTTATAAACCTATATTTTTTCAAGTAGAAACTCTAAATTAAAAAGGAATCACTATTCAAATTCATTTTCTTGAGGGCGCGACGTGTCTGAAGCTGGTTCAAACTGATATTTTGGGGAAACGGGTTTGTAATTAATAATAAATAACAATTAGTGTGTAGCTATCTTCCAATTCATAAATGAAACGGATTTGCAGTGTAACAGCTTATGAGATCGCTAGCAAAAATTTTCTGATTAATTTGAAATTAGTTTACCCTGCTCTGCCGTGGCAACAGGATAACAACAAGCCTCCCTTTGTCAACTCGTCCACTAAGGTCAACTAAGGTTGTACAGCTCCCTTTTTCAGCCTCAAAATTGAGCCGAGATTAAGGGTGTTCTCTTATCTTTTTAAAAATTAATTTATATAACAAAATCCAAATTTAAAGGTCGATGAAAATGTGTTTAATGTATTTATATATATACACACATATATATATACTCGAGCCGGCCAAAGCGATCGCATGCTTCAACATACGGGAGAGGAAGGGATAGCGGATCATACAGCGTATGAAAGAGATGTACCTCGTGAAATGAAATGAATTTTAAAAATAAGTAAAATAAATGAATTTAATTATCAATTGGTTTCCCAAATCCCAAAATTCTCCCAAGAGCCTTATCATTTGTTTACGACGAGATTATGTACAAGTGTTTGTCCGACAATATGGCAACAGTAGTGATGCTTCTTCATTCACTTTCATAATCTTCATCATCTCCGAAGCTGAAAACTGAAGCATCGGCAGCCATTGATTTTATATCACTTGCCCCGACTGAATCCAGATTTGGAACCACAAGGCCTGATGCTGGTTTTCCAGCCCCATCAATGGTTGCTTCTTTAGAAACATTATTCACTGTTTGTTCCTTGTTCATTGGGGAAAATTGTCCACTCCTCTGTGATACATTCTCCGCTGTGGCACTAGATACTGATTCCCCTCCAGAAGCAACAGCAGGAGTTTGCTCCCTCTTTGATCTACTTGCGTCCTCTCCATCACTGTCCGAGAACACATCATCGTTATCTTCATTTTTATTGACTTGACTTCTGTTGGAATCAGCTGCAACTCCCCCAGTTGAGACTGAAACTGAGCTACCATCTGGTCTCTTGCTGGCAGAATCAGTTTTAGGCTTTGTTGGTAAACTACCATCATAGTCTACCATCACAACCTCAACCTGGAATCCAGGAGCAGGCAATTTTCTCTGCGAACCACATCCAAGGGGTCATGAAAAAGACAACAACATAGGAGGAACGCCTTTTCACACGCAAAAATATCAATTTCATAAATATACTTTGGACATAATATGCTCATTTACCTTGTCAAAACCATCAAGATCAGATCCATCCAATATTTTTCTGTTCTCAGTCATAGTTGTATTTAACCAACTGCAAGCAAATCCAAAAAAGAAAATTACAAAATGTTACCAGCAACCTTGAGAAATACTGCATATGCAAAACCAAAAAATAATTAAAAGTAATTAAAAAAAAAAAGAGAAGATAGGAAAAGTTAAATTGAAGAAGAATACATTGGCATATCACATAAAAAAGCAAAAAGCAAACTCCTAGGAAGTAATACAAATTCTTGTATGTGAAACAAATTTTGTCAAAAACAGTTCTCATAGTGATCCGTGACAGGAATAAGGGAACTGTGTCGGGTGGCTGCAAATTGATCTGATGAGATTAACATGGAAAACTGCTATGTCCTTTTAAGTATAACATCCCAAAACCTTTTATGAAAAGGACTTTTCATTCACTAATTAAGCATTGTAAAAAAAATGTAAAACAACATAGGCAATTCACAAACCAGTAGAAATCTCCTTGTCGATCATGAAAATGGATTTTGAAATCCCCCATCAATTCTGTTAGACCAGGCTCCCCTGGCAAAGCAAATACCACAAGCCCTTTCCTTGGAGCTTTAATCCAGAAATCTTCTGGCTGCAAATACAAAATCAGTGAGCTCAAATCAGAAATAAAAAACAGATGTGTTATGCACTCACAAAGATTAACCGAGTAAACTAACATGAAAAACTATAAACATTTACCATTAAATCCTTAGTTTTTGGATGCTTTCTCGTTGAGAACAGAATGCCTATAGATGAAGAAAAACATCTATATCAGTACAGTTTTAAGTGACACCATGCATTAATTTTTGCTGGCAGACAATGTTGAATTTTCTATACAAATTTCCAGACTTTTTTGCAAACTCAGCTATGCATATCGTTGAATTAAGAAAGAAAATACAGAAGACTCCATTCCTCTCTAAACAAGCATTGGTTTCTATATCCTAGTATGGTCGTGGAACAAGCCCAATTTGGATAAAGTCACATATCCAGCTAACAGATCAATACAACACAAAATAGCTCTATTGGAGTATTCTAAAATAGAACTTTCTTTCAACAAATGTGAGTGGCAGACAGCCCACACTTTGATGATATTTTCAAAATACTTAACAAGGTCAGTAGAACAACGTAACATACCACTATGATTAGAGATAGTAATAGAGGGCCTGATCCAATAAGGGCATCGGATAAGCCGAAATCCCCTAAGCATGCACCTGTAAAATCATAATTTCAGTAAAAGCTTGACGGTTAGGTTGAGGCATGTGATAGAGAGATCAGTGTTGTACCTACGTGCTGGCTGAATTTCTCCACTGAAATATGTTAAGATTCGCTCAAAATATTTGACATACCTCTAAGGAATGCAGAAAAAAAAAATGACTACTTGTTCAAATGATGTAAAAAGATCTATAGTTAGAATATAACATTTGATAAAATAATGACTGACAATCTGACTTGGGAGAACTAGAGCTTTCCCATCTACACATCGTTTCTGGTTGTAATAATCAATGGCCTCCTCTGCTGTCGGGAAGAACTGCACGGAAGGCAGAGATGGTAATAATCAAATCCTGAACACAACTCAGAACCAAAAGAAATGATGAACATTTATTAAAATGAAATCCCTGAGCTTAATGGATTGATGACAATCTCACCTTAAGGAATAAAAGAAGGCTACAAATCATTAATCCTGTTCTGGCCATACCGGCTTTACAATGAACAACAACCACATTTAGAATGTCCTCCTTCAACCATGAGTATGCACTATGACAAAATGAGGATATGAGTTGAATAGGGGGACAATTATGGTCATCGAATGGGAAACATGCAAGCTGAAAAGAGACAGAAAAATCATAAGTAAGCTGGAAAAGCAAAATTCCACAAAAGATGATAAACAACATGTAGCTCAGACTCATTTTTGTCAATTTTTAAAGCATTCTTTATTGTCCATAATATTTTAAATCCAAATGCAGAGCGAAGTAGATAAAAATGTCATTTATACTATTTTCTCCCTCTTTTGGGTTGCACAGATCTTTCTTACTCACAAAATGATATCAACAAAATATAGCATCTATAATTCAGGAAAATAATGTATTATGCTTAACGTGATACTTATACAAATATGAAAAGCTATAGGTATATAAAAGTATGAATAGCCATAGGTTATCACATCATCTACATAACAAAAAGTAGAATTAGTTTATGGGCTAGCCATAACTTAACCAAAATGTAAGAATAAAGTGGTTGATGTCCAACTGTGCGATTCCAGGAATGGACCCTATCAGTGACACATTTTTCCTACTTTCGAACAGCCCCAGAGTGTGAGCTTAAAAAATCAGTGACGACAAATTAGCTTAAAAATGTCATTTATACTATTTTCTCCCTCTTTTGGGTTGCACAGATCTTTCTTACTCACAAAATGATATCAACAAAATATAGCATCTATAATTCAGGAAAATAATGTATTATGCTTAACGTGACACTTATAAAAATATGAATAGCTATAGGTATATAAAAGTATGAATAGCCATAGGTTATCACATCATCTACATAAGAAAAAGTAGAATTAGTTTATGGGCTAGCCACAACTTAACCAAAATGTAAGAATAAAGTGGTTGATGTCCAACTGTGTGATTCCAGGAACGGACCCTATCAGTGACACATTTTTCCTACTTTCGAACAGCCCCAGAGTGTGAGCTTAAAAAATCAGTGACGACAAATTAGCTATTTCTTCCAAAGACTTTTAAGTTATTATCTATGATCTGACATTGGCTCTTATTCATCTAGTTTTCAGATTCATATCTTACTCTTCATGAGAATGCCTTTGACTTCTCATGAATTAAAAAAATAGGTGGCATTTATAGTTCAGAAATTTTAAACTGATAATACTTGTGTCACTTTAAAGAAGTCTTTTTAACAATAACTTGGAACATTCTAATCCTTGTACTGGGAATAGAGATATAAATTTTATGAATAATTTTGGTGGCACATTGAAATTTAGAAGACAACTTGGGCCTCTAAAACATTTTGAATGCACCAAAATGCACACCCCCAACACATGCATTATAGAAACACACGTACAAATACATACATACAAACATATAGATACATGCACATGCATATCCTTATGGTCCATAATAATCTCAGAATTTTAGAACGCACTTAAAGGTGAAAAACATACCTTTCCTTCAAATAGTGATGCATCATACAACCTCTCAGAACAAAGATTATATACCTTGTATTTTCCCTGCATAAAAAAATATTGATTTTACTAGACATGGACTTTCCAATGAAATTTTGACCAAAGTTAATAAGGATTGTTAGGTATTAATCTGGACAAGTTGACATTCAGCTAGTGACAAATTAACATACACTCAGTCCAGCAACTTTGATCATATCAACACACAAAAATAAGCACCGAAAGTACTAGTAACTGCAATGTTGATCCTTTATCTGAAAACACCTCAACCAATTTTAAGAACAAATCCAGCTCCAGTACCACATAGATACAAAAGAAAGAAAAGAAAAAGAAACATAAAGATGATAAACAAATATTTTAATCCATGCTTAAAACTAAGTTATGAAATTTTATTTTGACTCTGTGTCTCCAATTATTCTGATTGTTGTATCCACTAATTTGCATTCAGAATTAGACTATTAGCTTGTCTTTGTAACAAGACAAAGTACATGTTCCCTCTATCAGAGCATGACAGCTACCAGCCAAAGCCAATATCACGCCAAGTTTTAACTTTTAATTTTATGAAATAAACCTAATATAATATGGCTACACTCAACAAGTATACATAGCCACAAAAAAAAAAGATTGTCTGCGTCCTTTCTGGCTCAATGCTTGGGCTTTATTTGTTCCAAGCACTCATATCTCACTGGTGCAGTAATAAAATATACGAGAGTATACATGAACTTAGTCTCCACTGAATTAATCGACAACTCCTTTTGTTGTTGTGATACTTGAAATTGATCGCATACTTCTTTATAATTTTTTATCCCTTTTCCTCAGCCATAGAAAGTAAAAAGCATTTTCCCTGTCTTCACAGAATTAATCAAAAAATGAATTCACAATTTTTTTACAATGATTAGAAAGTGATAAAATTCTGTCGTGGTGCTCAGCGCCAGCATTTGCAGCTTAGAAATTCAAACTCTTTAGTACCTTATGATGAGTCTCGAAAAACCTGATCACTTCTTCCATGTGATTTCTGTAGAAGCCCTGCATCACATTTTCTTGTCATAACTTGTTATAAGTTGAAAAAAAAAAAATAGCAAATCAAAACATCCTCATAGCTTATGTTCACCTCAAAATATCCAAAAAACCCAGAGCTTATGTCACCAGCAGGGAACCCCATAGCAATAATATTTTCGGTAATATATGTCATGTCCAAATCAAATTCTCCTTCCTGTACATTAAACATAACATCATGTTGAATATGAGTAACAATAAAAAAAAAAAAATGAAGTGTCACTAAAAGTGAAATGGTAAACAATGAATGTATTCTAATTAAAACTTAAAGACTGTCATTGAAAATAAAAGTATACTAGCATCACACAGTAATGCAGATAAGTTACCTGATATCTTCTTTTGTTTTGAGAGACAATACGACGTGCCTTGACCTGCACAGCCTTTACTGCATTCCGAGAAGTGTCAACCAAACCTTTTGTGAGTGACTCAATAACACCACCTGGGCTCGTTGTTGAGGTGCCTTCAGCACTCTTGTCTGCTGTGGGAGTCACAGAGGGCAAACGCAATCCAAGCTCACTTGTGAAACGTGCAAATGGTGACATCCCAGCACTTCCAGTCTGTGAGTTCTCTTGTGGGCGTGGCACGGGCTGTGGAAACTTCAAATTTTTAGCCCAAGATGATATGTTTGACGGAGATAACATGGATATTGGAGATTCATTTGCAGAAGCATTGTCACCAGTTTGAGTGGCTGCAGCATGTCCAACACCAGAAGCTTCATGGGGAGCTGTAACATTTGAAGATTTATTAGGAGGTTCAGCTTTGGAAGCTTTAACAGGAGATTCGGTGTTGGAAACTTTAGCAGGAGACTCTGTGTTTGAAACCTTAGCAGGAGATTCTGCATTGGAAACCTTAGCAGGAGATTCTGCGTTAGAAACCTTAGCAGGAGGTTGAGTGTTGGAAGCTTTAGCAGGAGACTCGGTGTTGGAAGTTTTAGCAGGAGGTTCAGTGTTGGAAATATTAGCAGGAGATTCAGTGTTGGACATTTCAGCAGGAGTTTCAGCGTTAGAAACTTCAGCAGGAGACTTGGTATCATGAACGTTAGCAGGAGATGAATCAACTTCCGAAGACTTATTGCACTGTTGAAGAGTTGAGTTGGCAGAATCTGAATCCATCATGCTACCCTAATAGGTCTAAAAAATAATCCTCGTCAAAGACCTGCTGATTCAGTTTAAAATGATCACTAACGTGAAGGAAAACTGCATACCTTTGAAGACATTAAACTAAACCAAGAAATGCAAATATCTGAAAAGACAGATGAAAAAGATAATTCTTACTCCATCTACATAGAAATACTAGGGCCCCAGTTCCTTGATAAATCGAGCTACTGATTTCTCTTTTTAGATATGATAGTTATAAATGCGATTCATTAGAAGATTAATTCGTGCAATTATTTTTTTTCCTGTATTTTAACACGAACATATAATAAATCAATAATATAAATATGGTGGTCCAAACAGTACATAACGTTCAATAACATCAATTCAAGAACATATAAATTCAACGCACAGATTTTCATTACAACTACCTATGCATTACAGCAAACAAACTGAGATCTGGCAAGCAATCAAATTGTTCAAATTGAAATGAGCAAATTCCTGAAGCGCATTGTAAATATAACCATGTTATTGATTAGATTGATATCAAGGACAGTTGTTGGAAAAATATTGAATCACTCACCAGAATTTGAATCCCGAGCTTGACTTGAGCTTCAGGTATTTCGCGACAGTAAAATGGCTAAAGATCGAGAAATGTAGCGTGCGATCTGATGAGGCAAAAGGAAACAGAGTATGAGTTAAAATTTGGCCTGATGTGGGGGCATTACGAATATCAACGAGGGCGTATTTAGTTAACGATGAGAACGTCGACATGCAGTGAAAGAAGGAAGGAAGGAAGGAAGGAAGGAAGGAGCCATCCTTCGTTCTGTTCTTGCATAGAAGTTGGTGTTGCACAAATCAAACCACCCGCTCTCGCCGGTCATAATTTTCTAATTTTGCCTACCAATTAACTACAGTTGATGTGAAAGACGGGCCCCATAGGCCGGGCCCTTAGGTGTTTTCAAAGCCCATCTTGCTTCCCAGTAGTCGCCCGTGTTTGTTACGATTTTGTTCTTATACATCATTACATTTTGCTCCTTATCAAATTCTTTTCCTAATGTTTGAGATTGTATCAGTTAAATAAAAAAAAAATGAAGAATGTATCTTTTATTCCCCTCATCTAACTCTAAACGATGCATTTACTCAATCATCTTCCATCATTTTTTTATTATAAAATAATTCTAACACCAATTTTTTGGATTAGAGGTGCTTTATTTATCCATTTTTCTTTTTTATTTTGCTTTACCAGAATAATATTTTGTATAGTAAAAATATTGAAAATAATTTTGCTTTTTTCTTTTTCCTTTTCCAAAAATGCACACATAAAATGTGAAAATGTTTACAAAAACACTACGGAGGAAAAGCAATTTTTTCACCACCTCCAATTTGACAAATCCAACTTGCGAACTTGCAATAGAGGGATGTTGTGCCATGAGGTACAAGAGTTAAGGCTATACGTGGTGCATTGGGTGAACACAGTATTGCAAGGTCCATTTTTAATGGAATTTGATTTGGCGGTGTTGGCTTCAAATCTCGATTGCACCAAGCATTAGATGATGCTTGAAGGTGATGTCCCTATCGCTTTCTCTAGCGATTTTCTCACCCAGGAGTCTTACAATGTCTCTCTTTATGACTGCAATATTTAGGTGTTTAATTAAATTAACAATAACCTTATTACTCTTATTATAAATGATTACAAATCAACTTACTGGTGTATGTAGGTACTAAAGTTGATTTCTCACGAATCAACTTGCCTATTAAGCAAAATAGACACCGAATGAAAGAATGAAGAAAATTGAGATAGGTTTCCACTTAATTCATATATATGACTAACAATACAATGAAGTGGCGTGAAATCTTCCCTCCTAACTTGCTCTCAAGTCTCAGCCTCCATTTTTCCAAGATTAACCCAATTTCACGGTAGATTGTTACTATTACATAAGTTTATGTAGGAATTTTGGCGAAAAATCAACATTTCAGGCTTGGGTTTCACTATTTTGGCATGTAAATATTAGTGAAGTAGCCATTTTCTTCCAACAATAAAGTAAGAATCACATCACGTATTAATTATGTTTTTATCCTTCAATTTGATGACCAATTAATGGTCCAACGTAACAGAAAAAATGTAAATGTTATATTCCACATTTTTTCTATTTAACTGATATAATCTCAAATTTTATGAAAAAAATTTGATAATAGCCCTTTCAAAATAAATGGGTTAAGAGTAGTGTTAATATCAAATTTCATCACCTACTATCAATTAATGAATTTGTTTATATATGAGAAAAATACCTTGGATTTCCTCTATTTCTTACCTTATATATTATTCTTTTTTCATAGAGTTTTTGAAATGCTATCTATAGTGGAATTAATTAGAGATGACTAGATGTTTTACATCTTTATCCAACTAGGTTGGACCTAGTCGAATTATTTAGGAAAATTTATCAAAATAATTACTATTCACACCCATTTAACAGAAATGACCACTGTTCATAATCATTTTAAAAAATGACCAACTGAAAAATTTTAGGACAAAATTGCCCCCTTATAATTTTAAATATATTTGGTTAGTCTTTTGCATTCTTCTTCTTTTTCTTCCTCCGTTCCTTGTTCGTGATTTCTATGCAATTTTCATCCTTAAAAACATTCAAACAATTGATCTTCTTATTTCCTTTTCCTTCCTAAACTAAACTCTATTACAAGTACTTTGAGAAACACAATCTTCAAAATATTAGGTCAGTGTTCAAAGTTTGAAAAACATGAAAAAAATCCTTGAACAAAAGAGAAATCGTTTTGTTTGTGCATAACTAGACAATGTAGTGATAGAAAATGATAAATGGGTATGTATTTGATGTTTGAAGTGCTTGGTGTGTATTGCTGACTGATTTAACACATCTTAAGAGGGTTGGAGTCAATCTGGTCGATACTTTCGAGCATGGTCCCTTTTCTACTCATGCTCGAAAGTACACTTTTGAGCATGGAGAAAAAAGAGACCATGCTCAAAAGTACACTTTCGAGCATGAGTAAAAAATAGAACATACTCGAAAGTAAAATAATTCAAGCAAGAGTAATTTTTTTTTCTGTCCTCCGTGTTCGAAGGTACTTTTCATCATAGTGGTCATTTTGGTAAATTTTTCATGTTACAAACTAATATATAATTGGGTTTAGTGTAGGCATAGTTGAGCCACTAATGATAGTAACTGTAGATGGAGGGTCATGGGAGCGAACACTAGAAGGTGGTGAAAACTATGTTAGTGGAAGGATGAGGGGGCTTTATGTGGAGCAACACATAGCATATGAGCAATTTATGCAAATGTTGTAGGAGGTATTGAATATTAGTCTTTCCCAAGAACAGGTCAATAATCTTCTTCATTTGCTCAACCCCATTTCTTAAACTTCACCCACCATTCCAAAGGATTTTTTTTTTCCCCATGGCTCAAAAGGAAAAAACCAGTCATCTTAGTACCTCTTCTATCTTGTTTTTCTCATTCTTGTTCTTCTTAACCATGTCAAATACTTTGGTTTCTTCACTATCTTCGGATGGAGAAGCTATTCTTTCTCTTGTCTCTGCTGCTGGTCCTTCTGCAAAAGCATCTTCTTCAATATTATCTTCATGGAATCCGTCCAGCTTGACTCCATATTCATGGCAAGGCATTACTTGTTCTCCTCAAAATAGAGTTATCTCACTTTCTCTCTCAAACACATTCCTCAATCTTTCTTCTTTACCTCCACAGCTTTCTTCTCTGTCTTCTCTGCAACTCCTCAATCTCTCCTCAACCAATATTTCAAGTACAATACCTCCTTCTTTTGGCAAACTTCCTTATTTGCGCCTTTTAGACATCTCCTCTAACTCCCTCTCGGGTTCAATTCCTGAAGAGCTAGGCCAACTCTCAATGCTTTAATTCCTTTTCCTGAATTGCAATAGACTTTTAGGCAAGATTCCTCCTCAACTTGCTAATCTCACTGCACTTCAAGTTTTTTGTTTGCAAGACAATCTGCTTAATGGTTCAATCCCATCTCAATTGGGTTCTTTGGTCTCTTTACAACAATTTCGTATCGGGGGAAATCCATACTTAACGGAAGAAATTCCTCTACAGCTAGGAATGCTCACAAATCTTACAACATTTGGTGTTGCAGCCACTGGTCTTTCTGGTGCTATACCACCTACATTTGGTAACTTAATCAATCTCCAGACATTAGCTCTTTATGATACTGAGGTATCTAGGTCGATTCCACCTGAACTTGGGTTATGTTCGAAGTTAAGGAATTTGTATTTGCACATGAACAAGCTCACTGGTTCAATATCGCCTCAACTGGGTAAGTTGCAAAAACTTACTAGTTTGCTTTTATAGGGCAATGCATTGACGGGATCAATTCCAGCTGAACTCTCCAATTGTTCAGCACTTGTTGTTCTTGATGCCTTTCCTAATGATCTTTCTGGCGAAATCCCTGGTGACTTGGGAAAGCTAGTGCTTCTTGAGCAGCTTCATTTGTCTGATAATCTGCTAACTGGTTTGATTCCATGGCAGTTAAGTAATTGTTCAAGCTTAACAGCTCTTCAGCTTGATAAGAATCAATTATCGGGTTCGATTCCCTGGCAGGTGGGTTACTTGAAATACTTGCAGAGCTTCTTCTTGTAGGGCAGTCTGGTGTCTGGAACAATACCATCCTCATTTGGCAACTGTACGGAACTGTATTCCCTTGATCTTTCAAGGAACAAGCTTACTGGGTCAATTCCAGAAATCAAAATAAGAACCGTGTACTCATTATGTACATAACTAAGAGGAAGGAGGAGGGGGCATATGGTGACAGATATTAATAATGAAGTTGACTTCTAAGCGTTTATTACTACGAATAGCCCTTACATGGTGAGCAAAAAGGGATATTGTCCACTATACATCACATTGAATCGTGTAGCTAGTAGAGAATAAATAAGGTCACCTGTGTCCTGTCATCGTGCGACATATAGAGTTCTTGCAAATCCTGCTATGCTAACTCAATTCATGTATTCGAGTGGAAGCAATCAAGTAAACAAAACACTTTTTGCAATGGCACCAAAGTTCCTATACAACACAAAATTTGAATACACAGGATAAAGATTAGCAGATCATTTCTCCCAACCATGTCAAGACCAAGAAAGGTCTTCGCAGTATCATAATCAGTTTTTTGATGATGCGACAACCATTAGCGGAGTTGATTCTCCTCCCCAGTACAACAAATTTCATGATAATGATAGTTGTGGTTTTCAAGGTTTTTAAAGCGGCATTGGTGACATTGATGTTTGTAATATCTAGGTTTTAATTAATGCATAAACATGGAAATTAGAAAATAAATATACTTATGGGAAATAGATTATTTAACTATGGACGAATGTGTTTAAACATTTATAAGAAAAAGATTTTTGGGTAATAAAAATTTATTATAGGTAAAAAATGAAAAAGACAAAATTGAAGAACTTCAATAAAGTTTAAAATTTAAAATATTTCCTTTAAGTCGGTGAAAAAAAAAATGAATGAGAAAAACCAAATGTAAGGATTTGGTGGATTTGGCTTTTTGTTTAATGTTTATTGTGCTACGTGTAAGTAAATAAGAAAAACAAGAAAAAAAGGTCTAGGCTTTTGGTGGTTAACATGTGTAATACAAATATATATGTATAGGCATGTAGTTTTTCTTTTTCTTCTTACTATTAGAAGTAAAGGACAGGAACGAAAACAAAAAGGGAAAGGAAAAAAAAAGGAAAGAAGGTTTGTTTAAATTATTATTTTAGATGATTAGTGTTGGTTTTAAAGATTAGGAAGTTGTTTTATATGATTCAGTTGCAAAAACTTAAATTATTAGTGTATAGATATGTGTTTAAATATATATATATAAATATATTTTTAAATGGTTAAGTTTGGACTGTTATTTATTATTATTGGGTAATTATTTATTGTTATTGTTAAATTGATAGTAGGAGGTGATTCGAAAGAGATAGAGAAGTCGATAAAGTAATAAAATTATAACACGTTTGTCAGTAGGTATTTATGTGTATTTAGTGAATTTTAGTTTTAAAAATGAAAAGTAGGGTGTTTCATTATAATTAATGTTTTGATAAATGCGCATGAAATTTCTGAATCACCATATGTTGATCAAATTAATTATTTTTCGAATCGGATTTAAATAGTAATTTTCATACAAATGTTAAATTTTCAAATATAGTGAGAAAATTGTATCAACACGTGTTGTGCTTTTATAAATATATGATTTTTATGGAAATGTTGTGAATATATTTGATAAATAAAAATGTGATGACCATGGTTGTTGTTGTAATATAGCACCAGCGTTTGGGGTGACGATTCCTAAAAATAATGCCTCTAAAGTACATTTCTGTTAGGGTGACGATCCTTAAAAATAATGTCTCTAAAGTACGTATGACCAGTTTTTGAGACGACGGTCCTTCAGAATAATGCCCGTAAAGTACGCAAACACAAATTTATGAAAATTATTTTTTTTATAGGTGCAGGATCTTGCAAAGTATAATTTTGACGTAATTTCTATGCTTATACTTGAATTTTAGAAGTCATGAAACTGATTATATTTTTTTAAGTAATGAAATGAATCAATTGGTGTTTAATTTTATTAAAAGTGTTTAAAGTAAAATTTTAAACCTTACAAGATTACATATTTGATGTACACTATATTATAGTGAAAATTCGGTTGAATTTCTTAAAATTGGGGATGTTACAATGTTCCTTCACAATGCGAAGAAAGAAAAAACATCGCAAATGAAGAAACTGAGGAAACAAAACGGCATCATGTTGGTTCCGGTCATATGAATAGCTCAATGGTAGGTCCATCTACTTCAAATCAATTTATTTGATGGTTGCCTCCCGTTTCACCATTTATTACCATGCTGCCAACTTCAGCATAGTCAAGTACGAGATTAGGTGACGTGTGTGCTGGACAGATTTTTAATATTAAGTAAGAAATTTAAGATAAATTGGGTTTAATGGCATTGAAGAACTACTTTCAGTTCAGGGTTTACAAATCAATAACGGATCGGTTTGAGGCCAAATGTATTGTCGAGGGATGTAAATGGCGAGTCAGAGCCATTAAGAAAAATAGTGATACACATTTTTGAATGTCTCACATGAATTCAGTGCACACGTGTTAAAATGAGGAGTTGTAAGATGGGCATTGGCAAGCATTGACTCGGTTAATAGGTGAACTAATTAAGGATAAGTTTACAAATGCTAGTAGAATTTACACCCCTAGGAATATTAGTGATGATATTCAAAATGATTATGGGGTTTGTTTACCCTACATGAAGTTATGGAGAAACAAGAAACATGCATTGAAGCTTGTGTCTGGTGATCCAGTCGAGTCATTCAGGGGACTTTTATTGTACTGTCATGTTTTAGAGGAGAAAAATCTAGAGACGGTAACAACAAATGAAAAAAATGCTGATGACCATTTCTTATATTTTTTATGGCCTTTGATCCGTGCGTTTGAGGATTTCGCACCACGATTCTACTTGTTATTGTTATTAATGACACATTCTCAAAGAGCACTTATCAGGGGACATTGTTTATCGCTGCTACATTGGAAGAAAATGAAAAAATTTATCCTATGACATTTGGTGTTGCCAATTCAGAGAATAATGCATCATGGGAGTGAATTTTGTTCAAGGTTCGAGAAGCTATTGGGCCTATGGATCATTTGGTATTCATATCAGATTGACACACCAGCATTGAGAAGGCCATTAATATGTTATTCCCAGAGGCAGCCCACGGTTTTTATTCTTACTATATTGTTGTAAATGTAAAGGTAAAGTATAAGATGCGAACTCAACAGATGGAGACTTTTAAGGCTACATACTTTCGAACTGCAAAGGTTTATCGAACAAGTGAGTGTAATGAATATTTAGAAAAATAAGGAGGATGCATCCGACAGTTGCAAAGTATTTTGAAAATGAGGTCGGATTGTATAGGTAGGCAAGATCCCATTTCTTATCTCGACAATATAACTTGATGACAACTAACATTGCCAAGAGTATGAATGCATTATTGAAGAACATACGGAGGCTGCCTATCATTGCATTAGCTGAGCATATTAGATTACATGTGTAAAGGTGGTTCTACAAGCGTAGAGAGGAGGTTGCTTATGCAATGCAATCTTGATTGAGGCAGCCTATAAGGTTATTGATTTCGAATTAGAAAAGTCTCGTACTATGATCATGCTTTTGGTGTCGCAAATCAAATTTGAAGTTAAATAGCAAGGAATTATTGAGATTGTGAACCTAGAAGATCGGTCATGTAGTTGTCGATAATTTAACTTACAACAGCTACCGTGTGCTTACGCTCTTGCAGCATGCAGATTTATTAGTCACGCGTATAATTCACTGTGCGTACATTATTACACGACTAACATATAGTTGAATGCATATGCAGAATCTATTCATCTAGTTGACAATGATGTAAATTGGGTAATCCCAAATAAAGTGAAAGAAGTTATTGTCAAGCCACCAAGACAGGGTCTACCTTCTGCCTATCCAAGGAAACAACAAATTCCTCCTATAGGAGAGTAAGTTGTTCACTGAACATGTTCTAGGTGTCAACAAGGTAGACACAACCGCGTCACATGCAGAAATCTAATCCCCTTCCACGATAGTCAGTGAATTGCAAGAGAATTATTCGCTTCCAATTTGTGTCATGCTTGTATTTTTACATGAACACATTAAATTTCAACATTTCCATGATAATGATGTTTGTATTTTTTATTTTGATACATTAAATTTGAATGTTTTTATGATAATGATGTTTGTATTTTTTACTTTGATACATTACATTATATCTACTTAGTAGTGTCAAAGTTTTTATGTTAATAAACTTAGATAAAATTGTCGAACGTACTGTCAGCCAATTCCCTTTCAAAAATATTATTGGTTTGACTTAGATAAAATTTCATATAGATAATAGCACTGAGATCAAATCCAAAAATAGTATTACCTGAAATTGTCATATAATGTTAAACTATTTCATTTTTTGCTCGCTGTACTTATTTTTTAAATACTAAACGGTATTTAGATTAATTTTATATCATTAATTTATTGTATGGTAAAATGATAAATATGTATTGAGGTACAAAAGTCTTGTTGTTGTCCTCAAACTATAAGTTATGAACTTAAATCGTAATTGCTCAAAAAATATAAAATCGTGATACAATTAAATTGAACTAAACTGTCAAAAAAATATATAATAACATACACCAGAGTGTATCGAAAAGGTTCAAAACAAACAAACAACTGTTTATAATAATTGTTCCTGCTACAACTCAAAAGCAATCCCCCTCCTAAAAAATGGTCCATCAGCAGGCGAAAAATTTACAAGTCTGCGTAATCCTAAGTAATATATATACATGTATGTGAAAACCCAGCACAACAGCTGCTGATAAGGCACGCCATTAACTAGGCATACATATGTAAATGGCTCATCTATGTCATCAATCTCAATAAGCGTGCTGTAAAATCCTGCATCTCATAACAAATAAGGCATAAGCTCGCATAAGGGGGCCATAACACCCCTCATCGCTTGATCTGTATGCGTAAAAGGGGCTGAGTCATATACCATAATATGCCTCCGACAAAAATGAATTGCGCGTACCACCCAATGACAGAAGTTGATGTAAATAGAAATGTACACCTCGTCTGTAGTCCACCAAGCGCAGTGCACGGTGATCTTTTGATCCTCTACGTGTGACTCAAGATCGATTTGAGGGGGAAAAGTACTGTATGCAAGCTTCCTTTTCAAATATTCCTCCCACATATAGAGGAGTGAGGTCTGCATAAACAAAGAATTAAAATAATAAGTCAGTATATTAATGTAATTTTTAATATACTAAACACAACATATAAAAACTTAATTTTTTGTTATGCAAGTCTTATGTACATAAAGGTGTGTGGATGCGACAGTCTATTGCTGAGACACTTGTGTAGAGCATGCGTCCTGTTTGTGTGCCAACAGTTGCATATAAATGTCAATATACTGCAAAATAGGTAACCCATTAGATTAAAAATATAATAAATTTTTAAGATAAAATTTTAACATTCAATTATATCACTTGCATTGTCTTCAAGCCATTGTCCGATAGCCGCAACACCTGTAATCCAATTTGGTGTCACTGTGATGGTCCGGGTCTTAATCAATACATTTGGAGTATCCATCCATTATAGATACTCGGCGTACAACTTTTTCGGAAGAGGCCTCATCGGATCTATGTGATAGTTTGAACTGTACTATGGCTACCCTTTTAGCATTGAAGGCCCACCGTTCTTGAAAGAATTCATATACGGGGTTCGTTGTGACCAACTCCTATTTGATTCCTGCCTATTTTGACTGAATTTACCTTTTTTCTATTGATCAATGATACAGACACTAACCTTGCCTATACCATTGGCCTGAAAGATCAAACAAAATACATTAGTACAATTTATACAAAATTTTTTGTAGAAAAATGGGTAGAGTTTCCTCTTACTCAGGACAATACCGATGACGCATAAATTAAAAAATTTAAGGCACTTCATACAAGAACAATATAATTGGGACCATTGACACCTTAACAACATTTAACTCCACAATATCAAACAAAACAGTTTCCCATCACCTAATTAAGTGAGGCCTCAGGCTCTCTAAAGTGCAAAATAATGGTGTATACATATAAGAAACACACTTGCGGCTCGCTATCGGTGTCTCTTTACATTCTGTCAACCATTTCCCTGACCAAGATGGTCAAGGACTCTTTTTATCGGCGCAATAGCTCGTCTTGACGCTGTAACATGTGCTCATAATGGTTCCACATCTTTTCCTGCTTATGGTTGAAGTTTATAAAATCAGCACGGAGGGAATGGATCTACTCGTGTAAGTTTTTATGCTGCTCTGATGATGTGGGGGCATTGACAAAGTCCATAGCAACAAGTGATCTATGTGGCATATTTGTACGAAAGCGTGTGCGCTACAAGTGAAAAAAAAAACATTATATTGACAGTGATAGTGTATAAAATATCTTAACTATGTTTACAAATAAATACCCTTTTCTTTTCGGACTCGGCGGTGTAGGCAGTGTGCGACGTTGATCATGATCAACATCTTACAATATATCATACAAAATATGTTCAAAATCATGCACACATTACACAATAATGAGTAAAAAATTAACATTAATCTTTTCCTTTTTTTTTAATTAAAAGAGTCATAAATACCGTCTATAGACTGGGTGACCTCAGTGATGCAGTGTCCTTACAGTCCTTGATCGACTTATCAGCACGAGCTTATGGGAAGAGATGGCCTCCGTATTCACCTTGACTCGCTTAGTCCGTGCTCAAACACGCTACATAAGGCTTTTGCCTCTTATTTTGGGTGGGCTCCAATATAAATAACACGATTGGCGCCTATAAGAAATAACATATAATTACTCATGATTGGAAAAACAATCCATTGATAGGCCTACAACCCTAATATTGTTCGTTGTTATTGATTTTTTCAATTGAAAATCATACATTGCTGTCATTAAAGATGTATGTCATTAAGTTTTTATCGCGCACATTCTTTCTCTTCACTACCCACCTCAACATACGAGGCAAATGGGAGGAAGTGCATGCCCCCAGCTCCGATCCAGCCATAGAACATCCTCATATATCGAAATCCACATGCAATTAAATAACTATAACATCAATACTACATTTTCATTTCATATCATTTATTCTATTTAATAATAAGAACGACACATGAATAATAAGACTAAAACCTAACCTGAAATGCAAATGAAAATCCTTCAAGGTTATATCTATTCTTATGTTTCTCACTCGTCTTCTTCTTTTTTGCGACCTTTCTTCTATACATCGCCAACTGCCCACGCATCGCTCTACTCAGACAACGGAATGTGTATTTGAATACAATAGCTTTTCATAGATAGCGGTTAAACTGGTCCAAATCATCGTCTATCTCCAATAACCATAAATTTGAATGATATCACCGATTCTGCCGAAGTAAAAGTTGATCCAATAACATATAGAGCGATATCTTCACTGTATCCATATCATCAATCCGCCTAAAGTTTAAAGCATGAAACTCTTTCTCTACATTCTTCAATGATATACTAGTCACTCTTTTGAAATACATATCCCCCAGCCTCGTTGTTCCTTATGTATTGCTCGGATAGAGCCCAAAACTTAATCCCGTAATCAACCCAAACTCAACATAAGAAAACTGGATAGTACAGCTACCAACAAGAAACCGCATCTCATCCTCTGCTCCCTCCGTCACAACCTTGTGTAACAACATATTATGCATGAGATTCCCTGAGAACTGGATCTTTTTCAAGTCCAACAAGTGACTTAAACATGTCCTTTGAAATATTTCACGTTGGGTTGGGGTGAGCTTTTTTCGAACTTTATTCAACACCCGAATGTGCGATAAAGATGTCACAACCTTGGGAAAATGGTCGACTTTCTTAATCTTTAATTCAGTCTTTACATTCACAACCATTTTAACCTGTTCCAAATATAGGAAAACAATTAGTAAACAAAAATAACAAAACTAACTATGCAAATAACAAAATAAAAAACAAATTATTCTGCAAAACTTGAAACTCGTTGTTGAGCACAAATAAATTTTTTCATGTGCTTGAAAGTTTGCATGAAACTTGCTTAAAAGTAAAGATTTAAGTACATACTGGAAAAATCGAAACTTACTCTCGATCACATATCAATTTTTTTATATGCTTAAAAGTAAGTCATATTTGCATACATATGCTGGAAAAATCGAAACTTACTTTCGAGCACATATCAACTTTTCAATGTACTTGAAAGTACTCTAACAAATGCTCGAAGTAAATCACGAGTGCATTGATATATTGGAAAAATCGAAACTTACTTTCGATCACACATCAGTTTTTTCATGTGCTCGAAAGTATACATAAGAAGTGCTCAAAAGTAAGTCATATTTGCATGCATATGCTGGAAAAATCAAAACTTACTTTCAAGCACATTTCAATTTTTCATTTAGCTAAAAAGTATGCCTAACAAGTGCTCGAAAGTATCAAATGTTCAATAAACTCGAAACAAACTTTCGATTAAAAGGGAAAATTAATGTCTGCTCGAAACTGTAATGTTCATATGATTGAAACCATACCTAAAGTTAGAAAAATCCTATTTTTTGGACAAATTTAACATAAATCATAGTAATCAGATACAAATCTATAATTCATCCTACCATTTGATGAAGTTTCAAAGTTTCTATGTGTGAACGAAACTGTGTATGTGTATTTATGTGCTTGCTTGAAGCTTGCGTTTGTGATCGAAAGTGTTGTTTGTACACAAAACAATGCATCTCAAACTAATTCAATCCCAACAACACAAAATTTCCATGTTTTCTAATAACTCAATTCAATTAATGATTATTAACTTCTTAATCAAGCTAATTTAACCAAGAAAATTACATTAAATGCTACACATCAGTTAGAAATCGTACCTTTGGAATGCTTTTATTGTCGCTAAGCAACCGGAATCAACCTTCGTATTTGTCGACGTTAATGCCGATCTTCTCCCCTTGTACACATTCGTTAACCGTTGCTATCAATAAGAGCTGCGTAATGTTTCAATCATGGAACAGTTTCATGTTGGGATTTTAGGGTTTCGAACACTCCTAAATTGAGTAATATGACTTGGAAAATTTTGATTTAAGGAAGAATGGTAAAGGTTGCAATTTTGTCTTAAAATTTTTTAATTGGTCATTTTTTAAAATTATTATGAACAGTGATCATTTTTGTTAAATGGGTGTGAATAGTGGTCATTTTGGTAAATTTTTTTAATTACTTATAAAATTTTTGTTTTAGACTTGACTTAAGAAGAACATAGGCCTCACGTTCTACCTAATTGGACGATTCATTGGGGACATGGCCCATCTTGTAATCCTTATATGTTCTAATATTGGGCTCATAAAAGATAAAGGAAATTGGCTCATCAAGTGGAAACTTTTAACTTCAAATAATATATAAAGTTTTATATAATAATTTCAATGTTACTACAAAATAAAATGGTAGAGTCTTTTGACTTAAAATAAAATATAAAATTTTATAGAATGATTAAAATTTAAAGTAAAAGATAAAAGAAGTGTATTTCATATTGTCAATTCATTCATTAACTTTATCATATATTGAATGTAATAAAAGACGAAAAATTTGGGCCACTATTTTAATAATAATATTATTCATGTAAGAAATTCTTGAAATGACCATAGATTTAAAATTTTTGAAAAGAACTAGTTAAGTTGATGCAAAATTTAAAAAAAAAGGCTAGTGACACTTAGACCCCGATTTTTTTTAAATAAATATTAAGTATTCGTTTAAGTAAAAAATATTTGTCAATAAGATTCTTTATATTAGATTTTTCTATCACTACTATGATAAAAAAAAGGTATAATAGTTATTGTAATTTAAAACTAAGATTAAAAATTAAAAAATTATTATTTTTATATTTGATGATAAAATGGTTATTGTGATTTAAAAATAAATTATATTTAATAAAAAAAAGCATCACTTTCCTCTTCTTCTTTCTTCTTGGTTTCTATTTCCAAATTTTTCTTCTTTTTCTTTTTCTTCTTTCCTTCTAATTGATTTATTCTTCTTCTTCAACTCCTTTTTTTTCTCTTTATTTTTTAATATATGGGTGAAAATTTGGTAGTTGATAATGTTTTGATGTTGAAAAAAGACCAAGAATTATAAATTTGGTGATTTTGATGAAAGAAAAAGGAATTAAGTTATGTTGATAATGTGAAAAATGAGGTAGGTTATGAAGGAATTGTAAAAATGGAGAGTGATAATGATAATTTAAGAAAAATTGATAATTTTGATGCACATTTATCTCTTTATATTTTATAATTATTTTTTAAAAATCCTAAATGCTGATAATATCAATTTTTATTTTTAATTCTAATTTTAATTATATTTATTTTCAAATATACTAATTATTTTTTATTTTGAGGTATTGTACTTATATATTTTTTATATTTTGTAATTTATTTTTAAAAAAAATTGAGAATTAGAGATATTTATATAAATTTGTTCATTAACATAAGTCAATAGGTATTTATATCATTTTATTAGTTAAAGTCAATCAAAACCTAATAGTGATAGAAAAATCTAACCAAAAAGTTCTCACTAATAAATACTTTTTATTTCATTAAATACTTGACATTTATTTTCAAAAAAAAATGAGATATTAATTATCATTAGCCCTTAATAAAATGATAAAAGATGGTTATTTTTATTTCCTTTTTAGATTGTATCAATTTCAAATGCATATTAGACATGTTTTTAGCTTCTAAGTTCTAACACATAAAAACATTTGCATATTTTATATTTTTTATATTTTTATGTTATATTCCCAAATTTTATCTTTAGTAGGTGTGGGGAAAAAGGTAGAATCAAACCGAATTGAATTAAACAGTTTGTTTTGATTTGATTCGACCATTATAAAAATTTAGTTTTATTCGATTTTTAGTTTTTGAAACTGATAAAACCAAATTCAAATGGTAAATCAATTAAGATCGAACGTAAAATTTTATTTAAACTTCTAAATTTTATAAAAATTATAAATTCATAAAAATTTACATAAATTCACAAAAAGATAAGGGAATGTTCTTATAAATTTTACAAATTGTTTTTATTTATTTATAATTTTTATAAATTTTAGAAACTTGTATAAAAATATTCTTAAAATTAGAATTGAAAACTTGAAACTCGAAATTAATTTGGTTTGATTTTACAATTAGATTAAATTCTATTTGGATCTCAAAAATTAATTTTTTTTGCTAATTACTATTAAATAATAATATAGTTGTCATTTTTTAGTAAATGAGATTTTAATAATTATTTTTGTAACTATTTAAATTAATTAGTTTAATAGACTAAACTTTAAAGACTTATAAGTTATTTTTTTTAAAAATAAATTAAATAATTTCTTAATTTTGTGTAAGTAAAATTTGAATTTTACATTTTTTTATATGTGACTAATTGAGCTATTTATATAGGCCAAAATACAAATTAAAAATTTTTAAAATATAATAAATAAAGATGAAAAAAAAAAAGTCGATCAAAAACTCAGCCATCGAATTATTGAGAAATAAAGGGAGCACAAAAATATTAATCCGGTTCGGTTCGTTTAAATCGGTCAACAACGTTTGACGCAAACATAAACCCATGTTTTGAAGCCGAACCGAAATCAAAGGCGCCCTTCTATAAGGCCATCGGCGAAAAGAGTCAAACAACATTGGTTAACAAAAGCACAGCCAAAACTGAACCAAACACCGATATTTATATATATATATATACATACACGCATTCATGCACGAACTTTAAAAGACTGAAGGAAAAAAATAATTCCACAGCAAGTGGGCCCCAATGGAAAACGTACCGTCCGCCACGGCCGTAACGTCAGACGATCTCTCCTCCTCATCGTCATCATCAGCATCTACGACGGCAGCCTTCACGCGGTGGAGATACAATGTCTCGCGGGGGTACCAGCACTTACTGGACAAGTCTGTCCCACACGTTCTCTACCGTTGGCTCGCCTGCTTGGCCGTGGTCTTAATCTACGCTGTACGCGTGTACGTCGTCCAAGGGTTCTACATCATCACATACGGTCTGGGAATCTACATGTTGAATCTCTTGATGGGATTTCTTTCTCCGCAGATCGATCCCGAGTTCAGCGATACGCCCACGCTGCCTACCCGCGCATCGGACGAGTTCAGGCCATTCGTTCGCCGTTTGCCGGAGTTCAAGTTCTGGTAACAAATTCTAGTGTACTGTTTTATATCTGTTTTTTTGTTGGGTTTAGTAAAATGAAATGACAAACATCCGCCATGTTTACTTCATGATGAAGCCAAAGTTATGCATTGGGATTGGCAAAATTGGTCTATGACGGGTGAGAAACTCGGTAATTAATTCGTGACATAAAATTTTGGAGAATCAAATGGGGTCATTTTGATCGTGATCCAGAAATTTTTTTTGGAAAATTAGGATATAAATTGGAGTTCTGTGACAAAATATTCCTACCCAAGATAAGATTGTATGACGGTTATTTTTGAAACAGTCCCCATAAGATTGTTTCATATTCTGTATCTTGAAGATCAAGGAATTGTATCTGGATTCCAGATCAAACAGCTCCTAATATTGTTCTTTCTACATATTTTTGTCTTGTGGGACATTTTCAGTTTATGCTGATAATTTTAGGGCAATTTTCAGCATAAGACCACGAAATGATGAAATTGTGGTGTCTTCGTAAAACTTTTCATTTTTGTTGATACCTAGAAGTCCCCTGACGTTTATGTGCTCAACAAGTTGTAATTGAGAATTATTGTTTAATCCTAAAACTTTAGCAATCAGGAAACTTGTGAGATATTTTATATATCCATATCCTGGCCTCTTGGCTGTATCCATATGTCTTTAGCACTCAAACTCAACCCCTCGGTATTTTTTGGTAAAACTTTCTAGACTATGAGAAAATGTCTGATGTTGATGCTATATTCACATCAGGTGCTGCTTTGTATGTATTGACATGGTTCATTAGTCATGTTTGCCTATTGTACACATCTGGCTGTTTACTGGTTGAAATATCTCTGATATATTGAGTACTGGTCAGAAACTTGAGCTGTTCAAGTTTTTTATTAATTTTTTGATAATTCCACATGCCTATTTTAATAGTTTTTTTAGAAACAGCATATGCAATTAGTAAGATTGTTGATGCTCGAAATTATCATGCATTGCTTTGATTTGAGACTGGTACTATTAGAGGTTACTGTGGAGACAAAATATGACCTGATGAACATATAGAACAATCTGAGTATCTCTTTCTTTCCATTTATACAGTAAAAGGCTATTGGAATCAATTACGTCAGTTTTGAGCTGGTTTTTTCATGAAGGGTAAAATTTTATCTTATATTCTTACTTGTTTGGAGCACTTCAAGTGTAATGCCGCTCTGGGGGAATCTGTGCTTTCATATACTTTTCTTAGACATAAATTTCCTTGTCTTGTTGATGGAAGAATTGATCCTTGATTTTGAGATGTTATGTTTTCTACCCTGGGAAGTCTTTTGCCATTTACAAACTGTTTTATGCCAGTTATTTGCCTGGTCCATAACATTATTGAGGTTGTTCCATTTTCTTCCTTCAAGGTTCTGTATCACAAGGTCCTTCTGCATTGGTTTTGTGATGACATTCTTCAGAGCATTTGATGTACCTGTGTTTTGGCCAATACTCCTTTTCTACTGGCTGATGCTATTTACTCTCACTATGAGGAGACAGATTATGCACATGATCAAGTACAGATATGTTCCATTCTCTTTTGGAAAACAGGTATCCTTAAATTTACTCTGCATATTTATTGCAGTTAGCATATTTTTGTGTTTTGCCCCGTTACGCTCAGTATACATTCTCGTTATTGTGAATTAACTTATTTTGTTTTACAGCGATATGATGGAAGGAAAACATCTTCAACTGAAGCAACTAGCCCTTCTAAGGATTGAGATCAGCAAGAGGGAACCATGTAAGCTCCTTTTAAAGTCGGCACATGCAGAGGTGGCATAGCCTTTTTTCTGCGTTATTTAGTTGACTGCTGAGCACGTTAAGGATGTGGTGATAGTAAAAATTCTCTTGAGAACTTGTTTTGGCACATTGGATGATTGTTCTCTCCTGAGATTCTTAACTGAGCAAGCTTTAATATGCTCTGGTAGAACTAGAAAATTAGATTAGGGAATCAACAGTGGTTGCCAATGTTTCTTCTTCTTTGCTTTCCCTTTTTCTTTTCTTTTCTCCATAAAAGGTCCTTTTGTATAGAAGGGACATATTACATTTGCCTAGAAGTTGATTCACTAACTTTGTACCAAGGAAAAGGTGGTCCAAAAGAGCAATTGGATTATGTTAACATTTAGTTTGCAATTGTATTTTTTCCTAGTTCAGCTGAAAATTTCATTCTCTCCTTTAGCAATGCATACTCGAGAAAACACCAAAGTTTTTCTTTCAAGCTATTGCTCATTTATTTATTTTTTCTATGAGGATTGCTTGTCCTACTATATATTTAATGGAAGTGATTTAAGTTTTATATGATTATAAGAGCTATGCCCATGGATGAGAACACATCAGATTACAATGCTTCTGTTCCCTGCCACACATGGCAAAATATTTAAACAATATAAAACAAGTTCAGAAAGGTTACTGGTGAGGTTGTATCTCACTTTGTTTTCATTATGTTGACGGGGAGCTCATAGGAAGTGTTTGGCTGCTGGTTTCTTTGCAATGGCTCCAAGATCTCTAATAATCGAATTTGATCCAGAAAAACAAAATGGTCTCAAATGATTCTGTTTGTAGTTTTGTACTTGTTCTGACAGCTGGTGGTTTCCCCTTTAAGCTTAGGACTAATATTTTCTTTCCGTGCAGCTAAAAACGCATTCCACTTGAAAGAAAGCATGCTAAAGCATTGCCAAATTGAAGAGGAAATAGCAATTGAATGTGAAAATAGATAGCAGTCTGTAAATGAGAACATTGAAGCAAACTTGTAATTGATGCTAATACAATCTATACAATCTTGAACTGTGTCCAGTGAAGGACCAAAAATCTGGATGTTTATGAAGTCATTAGTGTGTGTGGATATATTCTTTCCAGCGAAACAAAAATGTTAAGAAGCTGGCTTGTAATAGCCATAGACGCCATAGAAGGTCTGTGCAAAAGTAAGAAACAGCAACACAACAGCAGCAGCAAATGAGATGATGGCCCAGGGGTTGTTGAAGTATTTATGCTTGAGGCTTGCACGCCATGCATTCCATTTGTGATTGTAATATCGGTTTACATCTTCTGACAGTTTGGAAAGATAACTGTCATTGATATCGAAAACCACCTCTTCGCAGAGACGATTGAAGAGGTCTGCAACTTCAGCATCACTACCCAACCAGTGCTCAATAATGCCACAGTAATGGAGGTATCCAACATCCTCAGGAGAGTTTATCAAATTGTCCATGAAGATCACATAGGATGTAATGTCATTACTACAATCAAAATGACACTGCTCAAATGCGATAAGATTGAGGAAAAGTGACTTTGTACCATCATGGATGAAAAGCCTAGGAATACTTAGAATCCCATGCTCGAATTTTATGTCCCAGAAACGATCAGTCTTCCTTTTCCTGAACTTGACACCAGCTTCTCTGAGTTCTGTCACACAATGAATCAGCTGTTGCCTTCTTTTATCGGCAACACGATTAGTATGCGACCATCGTTTGATCCAAATCTTGGGAGGTACAGGTTGAGGCCCTGAGCGCAAGAGACTGTTGCGAAAAACATCAAGACAATGAAGGCCACCTTGATCTGATAAAGGATCAAAAGTGTTTGCATATCCTATAGAGGTCTCCAATTTGTTTCTGTCACCTTTCGTTAGTGGCTCGTCTGTTGGCGTTAATGGGTCAAAGAATCTGAGAGCTAGCTTGGCAACAATTCCTTTCTGGTCAGGATTACCGAACTGAAGTCCCAAGAGCCGATCAAGTACAAAGAGTGGAAGCTGGTTCTCTAACATTATCATATATCCCCTCATGGAAAAAACAGGATCATTTCGAGGATAGCCAAGTCTAGTGAATCCTTCAGCAGCTCCACGAAAGAGCTCAAGCACAAAACAGCCATCAAGAACCATCATCTCTACAAATTCATTGCTGCTGAGATTAATGGGACCTTCGTAACAAGCACCAGCTTTTTCTTCAAGTTCTTTTATAGAATCGAGATAAATCTTTATGTCTTGACTAGAACGCTTGAGAACATGATGAAGGGAACGCCACTTATGGCGATCCATCTTACGTAGGCGTTTCTTGCCATGGTGGTAAGGCCCCAAAGACTCGGTCTGAGGAAAATAAACCCTGTCATCTCCTCCTTCTCTCAAGTGTTGAGGGATTTTATATATGCTCAACTTTGCCCATGAACCTGCTTCATCGTCTTGCCGAGCTTGCTCAAGTTTTTCCTTGATGGATATCACCCACTCAGCATCAGGAGAAGTTGCTCCATCTTCTTTGATCACAATCTGCACGCTGTTTGATGGTGTCTGCTGCTGTTTCTGCAGCTGTTCTTGAGGTTGTTCTGGCAATTCAAGCAATCCGGTAGAATTAGAGGTTCTTGGAACTCCAGATTCTACAGTTTCTCTGAGTTTTAAAGTAATAAGATACCAACTCAGAAGCTCTTTGTTGAACACAGCAACCATTTCTATGACTTAAATTTGAATTTGCTTCGAAGGATGCTAATCACAATCACAGCAAAATTTTTTTCCCTCAAGATCAAATATGTGAAGATAGAGTCTGAAATGGAAGATTTGTTGCACAAATTAATGAAGTTGGATATACATTGTTTATTTTTTATTCAATGGCTTAATTTGACTGAACCAAATGTGTAACCCGCATGCATGGCCCCCTTGGCTTGTAATAACAAATATCAGATAAATTTAAGGTGAAATGTTTCGTTCTCAAGCTTAAGGCAATTTCCCTTTTTATATTCTTAACCCTTTTTTTTACCTATGTTCTATAACAAAATTCCCACATAAGAACTGCCTTAAAAGGCTGGAAATGCCTCAAATGATCATTGCAGAAGAAGGGAAAAGGTAAAAGCTTAAGAAAAGCAGATGAGGCAAGGAGTTTGGTATGAAGTCCAAATTTATATAAAATATTCATTCAGTTCAAAGCTTGAGAAAAGCAACTTCTTGTTATATTATTATTATTATTACAAGCTACGCAGTTTTTATAAAATTTTGATTATTATACAGCTGGAAATCCGGAGTTGACCCACAATAAAAGTAATTGGACTTTTTGCACGTGCAAAACGTAGGGGGGCAGGAGAGAAGATAGCTCCTTTTATGCAATCACGTGGAACACGAACTGGATATGTGATAGTGGGGAAGGTGTGTGAATTGAAAATATGCCTTATCTTTGCGTGACATGGTTATCATCACTGTGTCTGTGTTGAATATACCCCTTATTTATTTGATAAATAAATAAGCCCTCATTCAGTTCAAGTCTACTTCTTCATCCCAACTACTTTTAAGATTTAAATATTTGATAAAGTATACCCCTTATTTATATCATCATAAATCACACAAGAAAGATGTTTAAATAACCTGAAAAAGAAGGCTTAATGTTGAAAGATGAATATGATTTCCCCTAGAAGGAAGATTAGGCAGAAGGATGCGTTTCTTCTGACAACTACTCACCAAGTTACATGCTGAGCAACTGAATTTACATTATTATTTGACTAATCTTACTGCTGGACATTCCCTCCCAAAATTTTCTGGAGGGCGCAAATTGATGTTTTGCCACATTTTAGTACGTGTTTTGTTTTCCTTTAATGTGAAGTTGATTTAGCAACCAACTTTGACAGCACCGTACCACAGTTCAAATGGATCTAATCGATAACAACAAAACCATATGAATATAAATAATGGTCCCCTTAAAGCGTCACTTTATTTAGAAGCATTCTGCCAGTTATTAAAATTTTTCAGGTTGCAGATAGGTGGGAAAAAGGTTTAGGGTATGATCCAGATTGACTATGATGATTTCTTTCCTCTATTTTTTGTTCTTCTCTCTTTTCTTCCTTTTTCTCTCTCTCTCTCTCTCGGCTCTGTTTATTTGCATGTATATCGATTTGACTTGAAAAGAAAACAGGTGAAGCATGCAGATGAATTGCATGCCCAACTTCTGCCACACATGCACCAGGAGCCACAATGCCCCATCGCAACAACTTAACCAAAGCTTTATCATGGTTTTTCCTGATCAAAGCAAGCTCTGCTCTTTTAATGCTTGAAAAACAGGAAGTTTCTGAATACAAGAAGGTTCAATCATATGATACAATAATTGTGCAAGTGTGACAGGAGCTTCTTGTGATCATATATATATATATATATATATTTATATACACTCAAAAGGATAATGAAATGAAATTCTTGGCAAGGAATTAGCACATGCAGATAACGAAACAGCTACCTTGAGAAAGCATTTCATATATTAATAACAGACTTTGAAAGGAAATGACATTGAATCACAACCATATCAGTTTTACAGACACTGATCGAACAAATGACAAGCTATGTACAATACACATCGTTCAAATAACATGATTGCCTGCTCTTTCCTCTGGCAAACATAGGCCAAGAGGCAATAGAGGGCATGAATTACAATCAACTAAGCCACAGCACCGTAATACTAAGCATCATTATTCGCAACTTTCACAGTCTTCTCATCTTTTTTAACACAAAAAGTGAAAAACAAAGATGTTCAAGAACTGCTGTAAGGCTTAGTAGGGTTTTGGCTTACGCTATTCTTGACAGGGTAAGAAGCCTCCATTGCAATTCCACACTTGCCAGTGTATGTATCCAACACATTGCGATGCAATTTTACATATCCACTTTCACCCCAGTTTTCGCCCCAAGAGTTCCTCACAAGCCAGTAATCCAGACCATTTTCTGTGCCATATCCAACGGCAACAACACCGTGGTCTAGTGCTGAGCCACACTTTCCAGTGAAAACACCCTGTAAAAATCAAAAGAAATGAAGACACTTGTAAGTGTAACATTTTATTTTGGAACGAATGACTGTTAGATTGAAGTGAGCAACTAAACTTACCGACTCATAGAGTTGAAAAGCTCTGCCACCGGCTTCAATGGCTACACTCACAGGCTGATGTGCCACAGCTTTCTTCAGTGACATCTCATCGAAAGGCACTACGTCCTCGTACCCATCAATGCTAACAATTTTAGAATTCTTCTGCAAAATGGAAAATTGAAAATAAAAATTATATATATCAAAATTTGATATTCATGACAACAACAGAAATTTAAAAGTTAACAACCAGATTTAGAGAAATTGGTACAAACCCGTGCTGGGTCACAGGCGCTGTCGTGCCCAAGATAAGGATAATCTTGTTCCGTGTCCATGCCACCATTTTGGATGATGAACTGGAAAGCGTAATCCATGAGACCGCCATTGCATCCTGCATTGTATGATCTGTCACAGTCTACGAGTTCTTGTTCTGATAGAGAGATTAACTCCCCGGTTACAATCTGGTTCATTCCTTCCACTGCAGCTACCGTTGAGAAAGCCCAGCAACTTCCTGTTCAGAACACAAAAACGGGGCAAGTTCCTGGTCAGAGTTCAAATAAAGCACACCGACAAAATTCAATACTTTCGATAGCAAACAAGTATTTTAGATCCAGTTGGAGGTGGGTTGGGTTTAACCAGAGAAGTGATTCGGAACAATCCAGAATGAAACAGAGCGTGTCCAGTTCTTAAATTAGTCAGACTTTTAAATGAGCCTCGGTCCAAGCCCAGATTTGTTACTCAATGGGCAGAAATCGGGTTCAGACTTGTCTTACTAGGCTGGGCTCAACCTTTCTAATTCAAGTATCTTCTGACTTTCACGTGACCTGCAAGAATACTGAGGAAGAACCCACGTGGTTCCAACCGAAAGTCTAAAACTACCATTCTATTATTAACTACCTTTCTGCCGCCCGCCAGCCCAAGTAACTGGTTCAACGATATACTACTACTTTTTCTATCGGCAAAATTAACATCCAACTTTTAATAAAATTATTTTTTAAAAAATACATCTCAAAATTATCAAGATTAATCATATATCACGGTAAGATAAATTTTCAAATAGATAATTTAATGATAAAGATGAACTTATAGGTAAGTCAAAAATTCAAAATTTTTTAAGCTCAATTTTATTATTATCGAAAGATTAAATTTAAATTCGTATATCAACATAACAATATCCAATTTAATTTATTTTGATTCAAACATGAAATCAGTAAAAGAATGGGTAATACTAGTACTAATTAGTAGTATGTAATAATTAACATTATTAAATGTGAACCAAGTTAAAAAAAAAAAAAGAATTACATACCACAAGATCCTTGATCTTTCACGGGATTAACTGCTCCCTTTTCTCTCCAATCGACAGACTCCGGCAACTGGTCGCCGGCCTTAAAGGCGTATCGGCTGCTCGCGACTTTCGACTTCATGAGTCTGCGCTTGGCATCAGTTCTGGCACCAAGATACACGGCACGGTACTCTTGGTTGGTTAAATCAGCGAACCTGTTCAAACCCAGCTTGTAGGTGCGGTTCTCAGAGCCATTATGTTCATCAATGAACCTCAAGTTATCCTTAAATATCTGAAACCTCTTCTCGGTCTCTCCCAAGTCGTTGGAAGTTTTTCCATGCTTTACCATCCATGACTGGTAGATGCTCATCACCTCATCATCGGTCCGCCAGCCCGATGAACCAGCGTGATTGTTGTCGTAAGAGGTTATGGACATGTCTGAGGCAAATGATGATGAGATGAAGGAGAAGAAGAGAAGAGTGGAGAGGGCTTGAAACATGGTTGCCATTTATGTTTTCTTCAACAAGGAGAAAAGAGAATGGAGGGGAGATGAAGAGAATGAAGAACTTGATCGAGTTTATAAGAAGAAGAAAATAATTTAATATTCAAGGGTTTGGTAAATAATTGAAGGTAAAATAATAAATTATAAGAATATAAATAAGAGGGGATTCAGTGGGAAGAGAGAGTTATAAAGTCGTGAAAATAGGTGAAGAGATAAAATTGAGGCCTCGTGGGTCGTTTTTGGTCACTAGAAATACAAGGCCAACCCGGCTCCTTTGGTTATGGTCAATTAGTAATTTTTTATTTAAAATTCAATTATGGGAAATGGGGGTGGCAGGAAAGTCATGGTCTCAGAATTTCAGCAAATGGGTTTCTGCCACGTAAGATGACTTTATGGGTTCCTTAGAGTTGGGGGTTTCACTAGTTTCCAACCCACTTGTGAAGCTCGAACTTTGAGATACAGAACAAGGGAATTTCGGTCCAATAAAGTAAAAGGAAGCATAAATAAAGCTACAAAAAAAAAGAACTGCCCTTTTTTTTTTTTCTTTTAAAATATAAAAAAGAGCCCGCTTATTATGAGATACCTACAATTGAAATTTTAACAGTGGATAATGGCTTTTATCAGAGATGCATGTGCTTGTCTGAGATAATTTTGATTGATAAGATGCACCGGAATGCATTGCAAGTAATGGGCTAAGCATCATAAATGGATCTATTTCGCAGAGAACTGTTGCCTGCATGCTTTACATCATTCATGCATCAGATGACATTTAAAATTCAGTGCAGTCATTAAATAACTAAGATCGTTCTCATGGGAGAAAAAATAAATTGGCCTGTGTCTGCAAATTTAGTAATTTCGAATTCCTCAATAGTTGCAAGTGATTCAGAAATGCTTAGAAATAATGAATGAATTTATGTATCCAGTGGGCGGCGTGACAGCTTTAATGCCATAAAAATAACTACCAAATCTCATGATCTAAGCCCCTGACGTTAAGCCTGAGAGCCGCACATTCATGTACCCTTTATTTTTTTATATGATTCAATATGGCAAATGGTGGGTAACAAACTAGAATTGTTGTAGCTTAAATTGAATATAATTTTGAGCATGCAAGTTGAGATGTAAGAAGGGTTGGTCGGTGTTCAAACTATTGCAGTTAAATGACATGCAAGAGCGCGGTGTAAACATCCTTACGCTGACGCAGACTTTGAAACAATTGTTCAAGGTATATTCTTTTCCAATTCTAAAAATAGAACGTTAAACAAGTAAAAGAATTGATTGCTTAGGATAGGATTGATGAATTATAGTTTTGAGTCATAGTTAATGTAAAATAAAATTATTGATTATTAAGAATAAGTGGAGAGTTAAATAATTGATAAATATTAACCGTAAAATAAGTAGTGTCAGTTAAAAAAAAATTCAGTGGATTAGTATGAAAAGGGTTACCGATTGTTTAAATTGAGACAAGCGACGGAACATCCAATGTCAGCTATGAAATCTGTCTTCTTATCTAGTGGTAAAACAACTGGACTGCTCTCCACGAGTTTCCCACTACCTCACAAGATAACTTCATCGCCAGGTCGTCGTCAAATCTCTTGCTTTGAATGTTAGATCCAGCTAACAGTAGAGTCAGTATCGTGGATACACACCATAAAAACGGACTGCCAAGAGTTCCAAGCCACTTCCACATACTTCTCAAGATGCTATTAGACAGCATTCTTGCTCCTTGGATACAACCAACAAACTGTCTGACCGGACCTCTGTTCTTAAAATTTTGGATATTAAAAATATCTTCTAGCTTCCTTTCATGGGCTCAGAACGGCTTGGAAAGCGAAAAGTACCTTCCTAGCTGGAAACTGGTGTGGTTTCCTTCAAAGCTCGGTGGATTCTATTAAGAAAGTCGAGAGAAAAAATTCCAGCATACTGAATTTTTTTTTTTCTTTTTTAATGAATGAAGATATTATTACAACAGGTATCATTTCTACCAAAGCCAACAGTTGAACAACATTCTGTGATTCCTATCAGAAGATTTGTATAAAATTTGAAGCTTGTAAGATACAAGCTTCCTGCATCATAACAATGCAGCAGATCTTAGCTGACATGCATCTTCCATGAAAACAGAAACCCAATCACCCCAACAAAAAATTAAAAGAAACGAAAAATGTGATACTTAGAACTAACTTGGAACTGCAAGTGCACGTATCCAATGGACAACTGTAAGATTTGCCTACTCTTATGTACCCACAACCTGGTAATGACCATCTGCATTTCTGCCTCATGATTTAAATTTCTTGGTGCTGAAGGTCAGTGGTCCAAATTCACACGACATATATATTATGACATCCTTGGTTAATTATTTCAGTTTTTTTCAGAATTCCTTGCAGAAACCTGTGCGTCTACCACTTTTGCTTCATGCTTTCTCTTACTTCTTGAACTGCGTTTTGATCTGGATGATCGTGTCTTTGGGGTATGCTTCACTGGATGCTCTTGGATGCTAACCACCGTTTTTTCATGAGAGGGCAGCTCAGGAGGAGCATCTGGCCATGGTGTATGTTTTGATGGGACAGTGATCTCCAAAGGTGGGTCAATTATCCATCTATACCAAACACAAACAAAATGTTGGACAAACTTTTCCGAGTGCCAAGTTTTGTTAAAGAAGATAACAATGCAAAACCTTCATAACCTTTATCATCATAAGGAGAAGTAGGAAGAGACTGAGAATGAAATAATGCAAGTTCTAATATTCATGTGCTAGTACCTCAGAGTGAAAATATGATTAGTTAGGGGCAAAACATATCACTTTCAAGTTGTATTCATCAGACATTCAGATTGCCTTTTAATTCAATGAAGAAAGTTGAGATCGCTATCTATGGTTGATACAATTATATTAGCATAAAAAATGACTAAGTAGTGAAGGTATATACATCAGCAATAAAGGCTGGCCTAAATTAATAAGAGCTCAGAAGCATCCCCCTCAAACCAAAATTCAGATTGACTGAGTTCTGCTTTCCCATTGCTCATACACAGAAGTTTGGTATATTGATGGTTGTTTGCTTTATAGTGGAGGAAAAAGGCTTGACAAGAGTGTGTATATGTTCACCATCAAATTAAAGCTAAATCAGGGCATCAAACCTATATGGGAAATAATAACCAAATAACCACAAAGGGTAATTGTTAAAATCCAAGTGCCAAAACAGAAAATCTATGTTATACAAAACTTATTTGTATAAGAGCCACTAAAACACTGTGAATTAATATCATACCATAACAAAACAAAATACTGATGCAGACACCATCAGGAACAAATCTCAAGCGAAATGTTTTAGACGGACTTCTTTCTCTCACAGTCTCACTCACTCTATGGGTTTAGGTAGATATTTTTGGCTCTAATCAGAATGTTACTCAATCATGCCTTTCATTCCAGTCTAGATTAGTCAATATACAGGCAAACGCAAGCCATGCATGGTAACACTCCCACATACTCAAGGATGTGTAACACACACAAGTTGTAAATACAATTGTCATTAAAGTTTCAGCAGATCTCTACATCATCATATTGTTGTTTTCCATAAGATGGATCAATAACATCCAAACTTGCTCTAGCACTAGCATGAAAGCATGCACCCACCTCTATATTGTTTTTAACCTGTGTATATTATCATCCAAAACTCAATACAGGAAAACATTAAAAGTATTTTATAATTTAGGCACGCTTTCTTGTCCTTCTATTTTCTTTTTTGGTAATATAGACCTAGTTATCTTCTCGTACAGATTCCATATAGATTGAGCTTGATCCTAAGTAGATGCAAGGTTTGAGCGAGCCCAAGTAGCTATAGCTACTCCATTAGGGGCTGTGAATTGAAACAGTTTACATTTACTAAGATAGTATTTAGAGATACTAATAACAAGGCAGATGGGCAAGTCAAAAGGATTTGTGATAGCAACTTAGCAAACCTTAGGCTTAGGGCATATATAGTCTTAGACATAAAGCTAACCTCAATTTCGACAACATATAGTAGCATACTTTACTGATAACTATATTAAAGAGTGAATACAACCGCAAATAACAATGAAGGGTTTCTTTGATCATAAAAATCTGGCACAATGTCATTAACAAGCTAAAACATGTCTGTAAGCATCAACGTGTTCCAATTCGTTGTACATGTTGTAAGAAGCAAGAACCTCAGAAAAAAATCAAGACAAATTCAGTCAGCTATTAACATTTGACTTAAGAAGAATAGCACTGATAAGTATTAGTAAGTGAATACTGTTTTGTTGTGTTATACAAATGGAAAACCTACAGTTTAGGGGAGCAAGACAGATAAGCCTACTGAAAAAGGACCACATGTAAACTATACAGGCTTAGTTCTTACAGTGCAAGGAACAATTCTAAGAAAATCAGTAAGAATGTTGACATTAATAAAGCAAAGTATACTCCGGGAAATTCACAAAAACTTAAAGCAATAGTGATTAAGACATCACTGGTCTGTCCCACTCTCAACAGAAAATTACCACAAATTTTAACAATCAAACAGTTGAGATCTGCCTGATTACTGATTGCAAACTTGATCCATATATAGGTCCATCAAAGTTGTTTACTCAATGATCAGTCCGATTCTACGAGTCAATAACTTAACTTTCGAGAAGACTTGGTCATCAAAATTCGAAGAGAACAGGTTGGATATCTAAAATGATTTGGCAACACTAAAACCCGAGTTACCACTGGCTTAAATACGTATTAAAGTAGGCATTTAGTAGTTAATTGGTTGGATTCAAATAATTTGTAAATATAATATTATATGAACAAGCAAAATATTAAAGACTCACCCTGCAGGAAACTTGCTATCAGCACGAGCTTCAACACGAAGCCACCAAAGAAGAACTTGGCGCCCACAGCTTCCCAGTGGCTCCACCATAGAATGGTCCTTCAGCAGAGATAGTGGACTCTCTATGTCCTCAACCCCATCCAGTAAATCTAGATCATTCACCCACTCTGGCTTATCTACAGCTTCCTTCCAGAGCAGCCTGGAATTCAACATGAACCCAGCCCATTCCAGCTTCCTGGGAAGCACTGTTGCCCTTTCATCAATGTAAGCTGCACTCTTTCCCGCATATGGCAATGAGTTAAACATGTGCCATCCAGCCAAATTATTGGATGAGTTACAGGCTGGACCCTGAATAGGCATTGCACTCTCCTTCTCCATCATCGCCGATGACGACTCATCTTGATTACCCGAAAGAGGAAGTATTCCAACTGAAACAGCTCCGAACCATTTGACATTTTGGATCTCATCAAAGAGCTCCATACTATGCATATTACTGTCATCAGCAAACATCACAATGCCATCCAGCTTCTCTTCTCTCACAACTCTGGTCCATCAAACACCTACTTAGTTAATTGATACTCTAACAACCTCCTAAATACTCTACTTAAGTCGCAAGAAAATAGAGTAAATATTCCAGTGCTGAAACAATGACCCGAGTCATTTTCTCTTAGTCCTTATTATTTGATAAAATACATCTTGATTTATTACTTACACCCCCATATCCAGCATAAATACTATTAAAAGTAGGGTTTAACTAACTATCTTTCACTCATTATTGACAACAATAAATGATAAGCAGCAAGTAAACATGTAAACGGCAAAAGAAACTTAATTCTTCTAAGTTTCTATCCTTGCAGCGTCAATAGAAAAGGGAAATTCTATGTCAGTTGAGTGAAATTTAGTAATCGACTAGCTTTATAATTGTTAGCATCGTATATTTAAAATTTAGTTAACAACTGAAAGATAGCCAGCAAATGATGAAGCAAGAATTGACCTCAAAGCGCGAAGCCGCATTTTGGCCTCCAGTTTATGTCTTCCCTCCCAAGAAATCGGCATTTTCTGGTCAATTCCAACGTGAATAGTCCTCAACTTGGACTTTGCAATTAACGACGCCGTTTCATTGGTCACTCCACCTGCCTCCACGACGATCCATATCAGATCGTACGGCACCAGCATCAGCGAGTGCATTACACCGGTCAAATGAAGCGTCTGGAACGTCCGCACATAAGTCGGAGTCACCACAATCACGGTCCTCGGACTCTTGACCCCGAAATGAGCTCTCTGTTCTCTCTGCACTCGCTCTATTATCTTGTGCGCTTTCATTACCTCGGTCGGGTTCGGATGCGGCCACGGCCGGATCCGGATCCCATGGCGTCCCACCACCACTCTCGAGTTGGAATTAGGCGTTGTTTCGTTCACAACCGGAACTTCCCCATTACTCCGTACAACTGGAGTGGAGGACAGAACAGTTGTCGCCAGGTCATTAGCCACGTTGCGAAACGGCGTCGTGTAGAAGTTCGTCGTGGTGGTAGAAGTAGAGAAAATAAAGAAGAAAACCAATCGAGAAAATCGGAAACCAAGAACCAAGCTAATTAAGCAGCACAAACCGTGAAGGACCAGCCAGAAGACGGCAGCGGGGGACTTGATCGCACTGTCAGATGACGAATCCAACGGCGCCGATCCTCTGAAACTGTTGTTCCGACGGTTCAGGTAGCTCTGCTGCAAAGCCGAGAGCTTCATTTTCTCTTCTCTCTCTAAGCTCCCTCCTCGGTAGAGAGAAAAAGCGAAGGGTTTCCAGGGGTATTTGATTTGTTGTTGCGAAGTTTGTTGAGTTGGTTCGAACGGAAGGTGGATTTAAGATAATGTGTTGTTTAATCAAATGATTACTTTAGGTTTAAGATTGAATTGAGTTGGCGTTGCCAATTGTCGTTGCTGATTTGCTGCTTGCTGCTGCTATCTGTTTTGGTACAGTGACGAAAGAGAAGGAAGAAAAAAGGAAAAGGACATTAGGCCTCCGGCGTAGGGCCACAAGGACTTGTTTAATGCCCGATTCGGACAGATAGGCTTAGGTTTTTGTAATTACGAGCAAATTTATGAAATTTCTTTGTAAAATTCACTGTATAGTCAACGTATGAGGCCGATTACATGCCTACTTTGTCCGCACTGCATAATTCTAATTCAAGATTATTTTTTTCCTGTTATGCAATTTAGTAAAATATGGAATAAATCTAGTCCATCTACTAATCGCATGGATTACAAATTTAATACAACATTTAACATAACGATATGTATTTAATTATTCTGTTAATAGGATATAATTTAAACTTAAATAAAATTAATTTATTAAAAAAAGTAAAAGGAAATCACTGAATAACTGCTGTAAATTCTAATAGATTTTGTGTTATAAAATTTTATTAAAATTAACAGAATATAAATGTGAAAAAGTAGGGTAAAATTTGGAAGAACGAAACGTGGTTAGAGGACACGTGTATTGAAAAGAATAGCTGTCCTGGACTACTGCTAAATTACATTTCTTACACCCGGTAGTACAAGAAAGAATGGTAAAATGAAATGCCGATGATTAGGGAGAAGTCACCAATGGCGAATTAGCGAACTAGGATGAGGGAAAGGGACAGGATGGACCGGGTACACGAGTTGCTTTCCAGTGGGGAAGGCACTAGCCTAACAAATTGCCCCCATGCACTTGCTAATTTTACGTGTAAGTAGAGTCAAAGTTACAAATATGCTAATGCTACCAGTCTTCAAACTGTTCAAATTTTATATGGAATGGCAAATATTGAGATGCAAGTTTATATATCACATTAATCGCAACATATACAGCTGAGATTTCCATATTTAGGCTTCCTTTAAAATTGTTGTTGAAATTATATATTTAGTAAATGCAGACATGTGATTTTATCTTGTTAAGGTTGAAAATTTTATTTGTAATAATAACATCTAGTCTCTAAATTTTTATATTTTATTTATAGAAATACATATAATTCATTCGCTTTATAAAAAATTTTTATATCTAGTGAAATAACTAAATTTGTATATCTTTATAACATTGAATTAGAAATTAGTCTATTTTTAACAAGTTAAGGATGTGTAATCTAACACTAATAGATGATATTATAGCCATTTAAAAAAAAAAATGCACGGATCTGTTTTATAAATAGTTAAATTATGTTTTAATTTGTAAAAGTTTACAAATTCAGAGACTTTATATATTGTTACTATTTTCATATTTAGATATTTTGTTGTTACTATATGAAGAAAAATATTATTACGATAATGATCATATATCACAATTCTAAATTCTAATACAAATTGTTATTTATCAATAAGTGATAAATGTAGATATGATATCCAAAAATTATACTTGATTGATATATAAAATTTAAATATACTAGAGTTATGGAAGGAAGGATAATAATAATAATAATAATAATAACAACAAATCAAGTTAGGTTTATTAAATTTAAGATAGGATTGATATGTCTTTATGTTGTGTATATATAAAGTCTTAAGTTACCAAAAATGATTAAATTAATTCGTTGAACCAAATTTATTTAAATTTCGATTATTAGTAAGTAAGAAGGTTGGTTTGTTGGTTCACAATGATGTGATTAATTACTTAATGTTTTAATTAATTAACGTTTCTATACTTGCAGAGGTGACACAGTCTCGTTGAAAATGATCATTAAAGTTGGCTCGATGTTTACAACTGACCATCTACAAAAGACCAAAGTATATGCACGGTTAATGAAATGTGACACTTTCCAATGTTTTCATGCTTCTCTAATTCAATTAATTAAGTTAAAAATTAATATGAACAAAACAACTTTATTTATTTATTTTTTTCTGTTTTTTTACCTCGTTGAATTTGGTTGCATGATTTTTTTCAAACAAAAGTTGTCTCAAAAGTTCTAGTTAATGAATGATATTACAACTGTTAATTTTCAGGATTGGAAAAAAAATATATATATTAAATGACGAAAATAACCCTGGGTGTTAAAAGCTGGAGTAGGAAAGGGGGAAAGAAAGGGGAGGGGGGTTTTGGTGGGGGATGGTAAGATGGATGATGATTACCTTTTTGAACCAATTCGTTTCCTTCAGATTTTGGCAATCTTTTTATGTCTTTATTTAATTGAATTTCAATGCTACTGCTTCACTTCCAAGAATCAAGACTGAAGAATGAAAGACATGTACAACAACCGTTTACCCATTTACTCGGTGATAAAATTACTCCCTCTAATTTGGCACTACTCACTGTCTTAGTCTCAATTTAAAATCAATGTTTCAAGGTTTAATTACCTTTACGTGTTTATGATACTAGATTGACTTCGTTTCAAATGATAATAAAATTTTGAATTGACCTTCCTTGCAAGACAGGCCCCTATTTATAAATATTTAAATATCTTTTAAGAAAAACTTGAACATAATAAATAAATTAAAAAATATTTTACATAGTAAACATAATTTTGAAGTCACGATATTGGAATGTAATTTCGAGTATATCCTAAATTTTCTCGTCTCTTATAGTATTACTTAAAAATGTATGGCAAGGACGTTGTATGGGTAGTAACATGTATACTTTTGTAGTACATAATTGTAGTGGGGTTAAAACCTTTTTTTTTTTTATTTTTTTTTTTCTCGTACTGAAGGGGCCAATTGGGTGATTGATGAAGAAGAGGAGTCATAATCCAAATGGTTTAGTTGGGAGGTTCAACTCAATGACTTGCACATTTCACATTAATTTACAAGTGTAACTTCTGATGTATAAAGAAAAAAAATCACCATCTGAAAGCTGATGGTATGAAAGCAATTGAAGAATAAAAACGTGTAATTTGGTCAACTTTTCATTTTTGAAAGATTTTAATTGATACAATACTCTTACTCTAAGCCAGCTAGCTAAATAAAAACGCGACCTTTTTATACGAATGCGAAATCTATTTATCAATAATAATTTTGTAGCCTTTTTCCTTTTTAATTGTTTGAAGTATTCGAGAAAAACATGCTCGTAAAATTATCAAAAAAAAAAAATTTTCTTAACATTCTTTTCCATTCACTACATTCAGAACTGGTAATTTATATGGATCACATCTGGTTCGAAAGAAATAAATAAGAAATTAACTTTATGGTATATGTTAATCGATTAACTTGATATCTAACTTGTCCCTTGCAAGCAATAATCACAAAATTAAAGCACAACTTGAAGTTGAAGTTAAAAGTTGATGATCCCAACTTAATAAAATAAATTATTTTCATGGATTCCACGTGAATATATATATACATATTTGAACCAAAATTTTTATTTGGAAATTGAATACAGGACAATGATATTTCCTTGGATGCCAAGTGTCCCAAAATTATGTTCTTGGTAACTTGGTTTTGAAGACATTCAAGCATCCTGTCTCGTACCAATAAAATAATTACCATAACAACGTGTCATATGTCTTCTCTCTTGTAATTTTAAAATAAAAATCATACAATTTAAATTATATATAAATTGGATTTGTGCTTCATACAAATATCAGAATCCTGAGGCCGATAGAGTGTGCTTTATCCATGTCTTTCTTAAGAATTCGTGGCCCGTGTACAGAGCGACTAAAGTTTTGGGCCTGGGACAATCGCTCCTTCAGTGTGTAAGTTAAGCCCGGCTCATCGGCAAAATCCTGCTCCATGCTTTGTCGGTTTGTTTTTAAACCCGATTGAATGCGAATCAATTCAACAGTCCAGCCCCCACTTCTAGACTGGGACTGGAGGTCCAGAATGGGGCTGTTCAGAAGTAATTGTTACAAATTCAATTTTCAGACAATTCAGGTGACTTTGATTCCCACTGAGCCACCTGCTGCTCTTCCATTTTACCATGTCTTGAATCGTATCTTGGAAGTCATTTATTTATGTATTTGTACGGAAGAGTATTCTTAACAAACCATAAAAAGAAAACAAATAGTTAAAGCCCTTTTCCAATTAATGCATATCTCTTGTAAAAGAGACATGTTATGCTATTAGAAAATTTTTTTGATAATATTATCAAATTATGGATCTTTTATAACTTATGATATAAATTTGTTTATAAAAAATAAATATATCATATTATTCGTACATTTATTTAATAAATTTTCATTGTCTGTATATTTAAAATTAACCAATTATATCTATGATAATAATGATGAGAGAAAAAACTTAAAAAACATTTTTCATACTTTTATGAGACCATCATATCTAATACTTCTTCTTTATAATATGTATTTGTAACATGCGACTTTTGGTAACGTTCATGATTGCAGTGAAATTAGTCGTTTAGAAAGAGGGCCCGAGGGAAAGTGTGCGAAAGGAAGAAGAAAAAACCGGGAAGCAAGCAATGATGGTAGACCAAAAGACGAGAGAAGTTCGGGAACACACATGGGGATGAGATTCTTGGTGTGAATCCAACTACGATGCTGGATCTTGTCTCATATAATGCTTTTTATATTCCTCCAACTCAACTCATCCCTAAAACATACTCTGTTTGTTTTCTAATGATTATGAATCTTCCTAAACCCCTTCTCATGAATGTTCATTGACTATCATAAGCTCGAGACGACACCACTTTTCCATATCTTTCAATAGAATTTTCCTTTGGATTTTCTTGCTTCCTCAACTTATTTGGTGGATATACCAACTTATTTCCATTTCTTAGTGATTGTACTCTGTTTCTTCCATTACAGATTACATTAGTAGAGATTTTGCGTTCTTATCCTAACTTAATCATACGTTTTCTGAAATTTATATCCATAATATGTGGGTTTTCGGTGGGAAGTCAATATTTAGGCAGCTAACTCGAGCATGCTTTTCTCCACCTCTACGCCCACCAAATGTTTGTTTATTTTCCTGTCTCTGACTTTCGTAGGCACATGCTCGGCTTCCCCTCCCCAAACCCAACCCACGTGTAAAGAAAGTTAATCCCAGCATCAACATGTGCTTAAATACACCCATGAAAAACAGAAGTACCAATCTTTTAATCTGTTACTCTACTTCTCAACCCAACTTACATGTCATACGCAACTCGCTGAATCAGACGGTACTGATTTACGATTCTGATTAAACGTCCGGGAAAAGGCAGCTCCACTTTGATACAAACTCGTGAATCCCAATTTGGACTTTTGAGTTTTGTATTAATTTAAGGAGAGAGGCACAGTAACAGTTGCCGCAATTGGTGCAGCTCCGCCCCTTTTCAGCGTGAAGGGACGCAATGTTGCTGTGTAAAATAGCGCGTCACGTCGGAGTTATTACTATTTTGATTGATTGACCTGATGCTCATATAATAAATGCACGTGTTTTCTGGGGCTTGGACAGAAATGTTCGTCCGTAGCTGCTGTTATCATTTTACTTTGCTTCACGCTTCCCTCCTCGGCTTGGCGGTTTGGTTCTTTTGTTGCATCGAAACAACGTTATTTTCTTGTATCCCTTGAACCCGTAAATAGGCCTATTGTCTACTCTATTGGGGCATTAGCACAGCAGCTTCGCACACTTTTCTGAAAGAATATAATGATTTAACCAATGCTTTTACAGAAAAAAAGAACAGGGATAATTGTTGTGTAATTGCGACGATTCCCATTTCATATCTTATCTTCTCTCTTTCACACAAGTTTAGAAAAAAAGAGAACATTTTAGTTTTTGTCCAATACGTCTACAACAAAAGTTTTGATTTGAGATCTTGGAATTCTGTTGCCTCCGACTATTTCAACCAGTTCATAAAACAAGAGTAAACAATTGAGAATATAGGTGATGAGAACGCGCAAATATAATTGATTCTTGTTGAATTAAGATCCGAGAAAGTCTTGTGTTTTTCACAGAATTAGGAATAAAAAAGAATTTTATAATCGAAAGTTCTAATCTAATCGTAACGCAAATGTGGAAAGAAAGAAAAGTTTTAGATCAACCGTGTTTACGAGCTTAGTTCAAAATTTTCTTCAATTAATACAATCACCATCATATCAATGATAGCAGCTAATTGGGGGATTAATATCCTTATTTTACCAAAGACTATATATAAAGAAAAAAATCTCTCTATTGTTAATATAATTAAGGTCCTTTTTCTTCTTATTTAATAAAATTTATTTTTTTGAATCTGTTTATAAAATGATAAGTTTGATAACTTGAAAAAAGATGGGTGCATTTTTTTTCAGTTTTCTTATAATTCATAGTGTAAATAAGAAAATAATTTATTCTCTTTCTTCCTAGAAAGCATAAAAAATCAAAGCAAAATAAAAATTTTACGTCAACAGTGGCGTTTTCAACAAAACTGAAGTCAACTGTATCAGGCGGCACCAACCAATGACCCTTATTTTATAACAAAACATACTCGTAAATCAGACGGCTCGTGACGAAGCTTTGACCCAATCCCCATCCATGTCCCAACGTCTCATAGACCAAATTAACCTGCCTAGGCCCCACAACTTCAGAGAAGGTCAATGTCCCAACATATTATATTACCTTAAAATAAGCTTTTATTTAACAATAATATTAATAATAATGGTTATAGAAAAGCAATTTATACGTAGACTATCTGTAACCAGGACTTTAAATAAAGAAAAAGAGGCGTGGTTGTATCTTATTCGTACCTACATTAGACGGCAATGTTAAAGTGACAGGTGACTGACCAATTAGCTTTGATTAGGCCTAGGCGATGAGGCCATTATTTTGACTAGACTAGAAACTGAAACCCTTTATCAATATCGCTGCCTCACTCTTTCTCTTCCCCCTTTAATTTTCTTTTCTTATACTTTTTTTTCATGGTGTTGTATCAGTAATGGCTGTAGAACTCATGATGGGTTACCGAAATAATAGTCATTTCACTGACAAAGTTGAAGATAGCGCTGTCCAAGAAGCAGCCTCTGGCTTGGAGAGTGTTGAAAAGCTTATCAAACTGCTTTCAGAACAACAGCACCTCAACGAGGAGAACTTTAACCACCAATCCTCTTCAACCTCTAGATCATCCATGGATTTAGATGCAGATTGCAAAGCTGTTGCAGATGTTGCTGTTTCCAAGTTTAAGAGGGTTATCTCTCTTCTGGGTCGTACCAGAACTGGCCACGCTCGTTTTCGTAGAGCCCCTGTGGCTTCTCCTACTGCTTCTCCTCCTGTTAACCAGAACCAGAACCTGAACCAGAACAACCAGTTTCCTGAAACTAAGATTTTTTACGCAACCCCGATCCAGCAGATTCCACCACTGCCTCCTCGTAATCATCACCATGAATTTTCTACTTTAGTGGTGCCTAAAAATGGGGTTCTTGAGAGGAAAGATTCTCATACTACTATTAATTTCTCATATTCTTCAGCTGGGAACTCCTTTGTGTCTTCCTTGACTGGTGATAATGATCAGAAGCAACAGCCTTCATCCTCATCAGCTTTTCAGTTTACAAATCTGTCTCAGGTTTCTTCGGCTGGGAAGCCACCTCTTTCTGCTTCTTCTCTGAAGAGGAAGTGCAGCTCTGAGAACTTGGTTTCTGGCAGATGCAGTTTGTCCACTAGTCGTTGCCATTGCACCAAGAAGAGGTAAATTTCTGTATGATCTCTATATGCTTCTGTACAATTCTGCTACTTTGTTCTTAATTTATCGTTTTACTTGTGACAGGAAGTCAAGAATTAAGAGGGTAGTCAGGGTTCCGGCTGTAAGCTTGAGAATGTCTGATATTCCACCTGATGATTACTCATGGAGGAAGTACGGACAGAAACCCATCAAAGGATCTCCTCATCCAAGGTATACTTTAATTTCTAGTTAGTCTCGTGCTTTAATTTGTTGATATTAACTCGAAAATCGTTCAATAATAAACCATGAAATTCATGTCAAGTGCTAACTTAGAGGGTAATAATTAAAATGGTAGAATTTTATGTGATGTTGTTTTGTGTTGATTGGATTATGATAATTTCTACAGGGGATACTATAAGTGCAGCAGCGTGAGAGGCTGCCCAGCCCGCAAACACGTGGAGAGAGCTCTGGATGATCCATCAATGCTTGTAGTAACCTATGAAGGCGACCACAACCACTCTCTCTCAATTGCAGATGCAAGAAATCTCATCCTGGAGTCTTCCTAATCATTCCACAACACCAAAAGTATCTCCAAAAAAGCAGTAGCACTCATGTACTTTGATCTCAATGGTGGGAGAAAAAAAAATTAGTAGGAATATAGTAATGGGGGTAATTAACAGTAGGGAAGTAGCTAGCTTTTGCTTAAAGAATCAGAAACCCAGCATCAGAACATCATCTCGAAGGAGATTAGTGGGTTCATTTTGTTCATTCCCGTCTGTAAAATATATGGGATTCCTCTAGCTTTCTCTCTTTTGAATACTGTGTATCAAATGTTAATTAAAAACCAAAAGTAATGGAAGATGGTGGATTTGGTATTAGATTTCTCCCTAGATTTTAATCTAAAAAGGAAGTGCGTTTCCAGTAATTACCTTCTCTCTGGTATTTTGTTTATTAATTGTTGTCTACTTTTTGTGTTTGGTTCCTGTGTTGGATGGATGCTTACTTGTCACCTTTAGTTACATCACTTAAAGTAGTTTGCTCCTCGATTAAAATACAAAGTGGGAAGAAAAAGTAAAGAGGAAGGACTTATACGACTCAGACTCAGTCAAACAATTAGTGGAAACTGAGAAAGAGGTGGACCGACATGTCGTGTTTGAGCCGGTTGACCAAAATGCAAGAAAGATGTTGGCAGTTGCCCGTTCGGACGGCCAATAAATTTAATTTACTAAGGTGGGTATTGGTTAGTACAGAGAAAGTTTTCTATACGAATTGACCCTGTACAATAATATTGATAGAATCAATAGCAACACTGGATTGAAGATGAAACCAAAAATAGAATATCGAAGAATGAAAATGAAAAAAAGGAAGTTAATATGTTAAAATTACATAAATTTAATAAATTTTTACGAAATTTGGGATCAAGGCTACTCTAAAATCATATGTAACAGTAACTCTACACGTGTACGTGACGACCATATAATAATAAATATTAGTCGGTATATTATAATTTTAGCACAGCTAAAATGTTATATTTGGTGTTGGGTTGGGTTGGGTTGGGTTGGGTTGGTTTGGTTTGTAGCATTAAGTTGGGAAAGCATAATAAATATGGAAAGGGAGAGGTGCTTGGAAATGTTTGGTCTAGAAGGGAAGGTTTTGTGCATTGAGTTTTAGGTAGAAATGGTTTAATTCAATTAATAAATTCTTTCTTAGCTTGAGATGTATAAAGGAGAAAGGAGCTACAGGTACAACTAAAAGCAGATGTAAGAAAATTCAAAGGAAAGGTCAAAATGGGTGGGTGGGAGATTGAGAGAGTAGTGGGGGCCAAAGAGGGACCTACGAAAAATGTTCTCAAATTTGTTTTTGTTTTTGCTTTTGCGTTAGGGATTTGCCTTTGCTTAACGTCAACTTTGTCATGAAAGTTGGTCCCCACAATTCTGTTCGATTGCCCTCCTCTTCGTATTCATGAGATCTCATTTCACACACATGTTTATTTGTAATTGTCTGGCCACAACCAAAATCATTCACACATTTGAATCTTCTCTCACTATAAAACCCGACAATCAATGACGACATTCATCATTCATCATTCATTCATTCATTCATTCATTCATTCATTCATTCATTCATCATTCAATAATAGAAGCTTGCTTGATTGAAGATGTTACAACTTTACATCCTGAATTTGAATCCTCTCAAATCTAAAATTATTAAGACATTAGGGTATGTTCGCTACTATTAAGTTATACTTAACTTAAAGATATAATTAACTATATTTTTGATAAATAGATATTTGATGTGATATTTTTCAAACTACAATTATTATAAAAATGAAAATGAAAATACTAATTATTAAAAATTAATAAAATAATTGTAAATTCTATTAAAAGTTAGTTTTATCAAATATTTTACTAATTTGATTTCATATTATAATATTAAACGAAATCTTATGATTTCATGCATTAAGTTTTAATATTTTATGATTTCATTTTATGGTAGTCATAGTTTTAAATACTAATACCTCAATTTCAAAACATACTCTTACTCTGATATTTAATTAGCAGACAATAAATAAATTATTTACAGTGACAAATAAAATCTTTTGAAATAATTCGTTAGATTCATGTCGGTTTTGTAATAATAAAACGAATAATTATATATAATTAGCACAATTTTAAAAAATACGATGTAGTATTAAATGTAGATTAGGTATACCATAATAGTTGAAATACAAATAAATTTTGTAATCTATTCTACAACGTTTTTTTTTTTTTTTTAAAACAAAGTTTCAGACAAATTATAAAATATTCTAATGATTAAAATAATTGACATTTGACAATCAGGACTACATCTTGCACTCACCAAACGGATACATATTATATACATCCTTTCGGATCTCGTCTTTGTTATTAATTATAAACTGTTGGAAACTTATAGAAATATAATAAAGAATTAATACAAGAATATAATCAAACAAAAATTGCAAGTGTAAACGTTGATTGTGTTATATATAGAAGGATATCTTTCTTTGAAACCTTGACCCACCAGCACTGCTGCAGTTGTCAGATACATGAACTATACATAACTGGCGGGCACCGAATTCACCAGTTCATTTGTCTTTTACTTCGTTTCCATTTGCTGTGTAGGGTTTGATTTTTGAACACAAGATGTTGATATGACCTCCATTTTTCTCTTCTCATGAATTATGAGAAAGAATCTCTGTTCTTCCTTACACCTTACAGATTCTCCTGAATTCATCAGTTCCCTTGCAAGCCTGCCTGAATTACTTATATTTGTGCAAGAAAGTTATCATGTTAGATTTGGGTTTGTATTTCCCGTGATCAAAAAGGCAGTAATACTGTGAAACCAACACACTTTTAGAAAACAGATTGTTTCTAAAATCCATCCGAGAAATACAAAAGAGCTTTTGGTTCAAGTTGTAGCAGAGCTGGTGATATATTTAGCAGGAACAAGGGAGAAGGATGTGTATTACAGTTCTCTTGCTAGTTTTACGCAAGTCAAACTCGTTAAAGACTGAATTATATTATACGTTCACAGGCACATGTTTGGATGGGCTCCACTTATTTTTCGAGACCATAATACTAAGTGCACCCCACCAGTTGCTTAGAAAGTTTAAAGAAGTGTAATCAGAATGTGGAAGGTGCATTTAGTAGGAATCTTGTGGAGAAGTTACTAACGGCTCGGCCCAAAAAAAAGCCCAAAGTAAATTAGCTCAACCCAAAGCAAGAACTGAAGTCTCAACTTCAACCCAGACCAAATCCTGAAAGCTAAGCACTGCGCATTCTTCCTCTAACCCTAGCCGACGACGGCGGCGGCGATGGGTCGTCTCTCATGAACCCCGTCGTCCGCTCATGAATTATAAACCCAAACCTCTAATTCATCTGTATCTCATAACTATCTATTCTCCGCTCTCAATATACAAACACATCATGGCCCAAACCCTTGCCCGAACTATTCATTCGGATCCTCCGCAAGATAGGGACGACCTCCTATGCTCCGACAACAACAATCACCGCCAACAAGAAGAGCAAGAATCTTCTTCGCCTGAACCGACGTTGGTTTCTCTGGGATCCCCGAACGGTTACTTGTCCGGAGGGGCGCGCGTGGAGAGGGCTTGGGCTCATTGGAGTAAGTTGGGCCGGCCCAAGTTTATTGTCGCCCCCATGGTTGATAATTCGGAGCTTCCGTTCCGAATGCTTTGTCGAAAGTACGGTGCTGAGGCCGCCTACACGCCGATGCTGCACTCCAGGATATTTACCGAGACTGAGAAGTATAGAAGCGAAGAATTTACTACTTGTAAGGTGGGTTTTTTGTCTTATTTTTATTTTATTTTTTTATTTATAATTTTGAGTTGTTAATGCTTTGTATTTGCTTGACAGCTTCTGTTTTTTATTTATTGTTTTAATTAGTTGATAGAAATTTGCATGTCTTAGTGTTTCATTGACGTAGTCTTTTTAAAAGGCTGCAATCAATAAGGAATAACTATTATTATTTTCTAAGATTTATTTAAGTCCTAGAATTTATAGGAATTGGTTTTATTGAATGGTGGTAAATTGCTGTGATGAGGTTTTGTTGATGAACAGTTAGAGAACAATGAGAAGTGCATGGTAGAGTGGTTAAATGAAACATATTTTATTTAGGATTTTGGTGTTGCTATGCATGGCTAGTGATAACTGTAATGGTATCTTGTTAAGAAGAATTTGTAATAATATATGAGTGGTACATATGTTAGGCTCTTTGAATTGAGATCTTGATAAGCATGTATGATTGAAAATTCTGTGTCTTCCTTCACGTTTTTCTTGTCAGCTTTGAGGGTGTTGGTTTTGAGTTTTGATATCGCTCTCTTAGTCACAACATGTGAAGTTGGTGTAGTTGGAATTAGGTATTGGATTTGGAGGGATTTTAACAATGCAAATTATTGCAGGAGGATCGACCATTATTTGTTCAATTTTGCGCCAACGATCCAGACATATTATTGGATGCTGCAAGGAGAGTGGAACAATATTGCGACTATGTTGACATCAATTTAGGGTAATCTCCCATTCTTCGTCATTTATGATTAATATTTGGTTGGTCTGGTTTCATAAGTTTCTGCTGAATAGTGATTCTATCACTTGAGAACTAAACATCACATGTCTTCTTTCATATTGGCTTCATTAAGCAAATGATTGGTTAGATAAATCTAAGTCATGACGCTAAAAGCGCTTGAAAGAACCAAAATACCTAGATTTTTCATTGGATTTTGCCATGTAAACTTTTCTTCTTTTGGTTCTTACTTTGTATCTGATTTTATATTATAATTTCTTGTACATGAAGTACCTATGGTGTTTTAAAGCATGACTGTAGATTTTTATTTTTTTTAACAAAATGAGTATAATACTGGATGCAAATTATTTGATCAAGTCTATTATAAACCAGATATTTAGCATATATACTGGTCAAACTATCTCCATCCTATCTAAAGGTACATTAGGAAAAATCTTTTACCTGGCTTTAAGATGCTTCCTGGCTTGTTGCAGGTGTCCTCAGCGCATTGCTAGGCGGGGGTACTATGGAGCTTTCTTAATGGATAATCTTCCTCTTGTAAAATCACTGGTAGAAAAATTAGCTCTGAACCTCAATGTCCCTGTCTCATGCAAAATCCGTGTATTTCCCAGTTTACAAGATACAATAAATTATGCTAAGATGCTAGAGGATGCTGGGTGCTCTCTTTTAGCTGTCCATGGCCGGACTAGGGATGAGAAAGATGGGAAGAAATACCGAGCTGACTGGAGTGCCATTAAGGCTGTTAAAAATGCTCTCAGAATTCCAGTTCTTGCCAATGGGAACATAAGGCACATGGATGATGTTCAGAGTTGTTTGGAAGAGACTGGTTGTGATGGTGTGCTTTCAGCTGAGACTCTCCTTGAAAATCCTGCTCTCTTTGCTGGATTTCGAACTGCAGAATGGGTAGAAGAAAGCACTAAAGTTGGAAATCTTGACCAAGCAGATCTACTTGTGGAGTACCTGAAGCTTTGTGAAAAATACCCTGTGCCCTGGAGAATGATCCGATCTCATGTACACAAAATGTTGGGGGACTGGTTCAGGATTCAGCCGAGTGTCCGAGAGGATCTCAATGCACAGAATAGACTGACATTTGAATTTCTTTATAGTTTGGTAGCTCGACTTAGAGAAGTGGGTGTAAGAATTCCACTTTATAAGAAGGATACTGATGAGGCAAACATTTCACTGGCAAATGGTTTGGCTTCTTGATTTGCACGATTCTATTTAAACTGGGTCGCAAGTGCCAACAGTTTTGTTCCGTAGCTTGATCCCGCAATAGGTTTGTTGCTAACTTTGCTATTGTCTTAATTAACTTTCAATTATTACTATTATTATTCTCATTCTTATTTGCAAATTGTTATTGTGAAGATGGTGCTACTGTAGCTATTATCCAATCGATGTAGCAAGGAAAAAAAATTAGAATGTGCGAAGAAAGCTTTTCATAATTGTACTCAATTTTTATGATGATGTTGTATTGTTGTATTTAACTTTATTGAGATATATATCAATTTGAAGCAGTAACATTCTCGGTAGCAAGAACTTGTGTGTTTGATTTTTCATGGGTTTTCACATCAAAAGAATATCATATCTTTTAAGGTTTCTACCTTCCAATTTTAGGGCTTCTAAATTCTTTCTGCACATAAGCAAACTTGTGCTTTTATCTAATGATTGAGAGGTTCTACTTTGACTACAGAGAGTAACATAGTTTCAATCTAGCGAGTGCTTATCCTATTAAAACTTGTGTGTTCCATGGGTGCCCTTCATTTCAATCTAGCTAGTGCTTATCCTATCAAAACTTGTATGTCCCATGGGTGCTCTTCACAGAAGATAAACAGGTTCACTACCAACCTGGATGGTAAGTGGAATAATAACTCAAAATGGAATTCATAAATGATTTTAAATTTATTAGTAATTAGTAAGGTTTTCGTTTAATAATGTGGTGTTTATACTCTGAAAATAAAGTTACAAAAAATATTTGGTAATTACTTTTAGTGGAAACTACTCATTTTTTCTTAATATTTGATTTACGATTTTTTTTTTCTTAATAACTTTTATCCTACAGCAGTTATAGTTTTAAAACTACATCTCAATACTAAACAAAATTCAAGTTTCAAGTAACTATAATTCAAGATAATTCAATGGTTTACACAGTTAATAGACGTAAGGATTCAAACGTCAATAATTATTTCCTACATCACAAAGTTGGTTGTGACTTTATTTACTAAGTGCTCTCCATAAACAGCCCATCCGAACTGTTTAGTTTCACCAGTTCTTTGCTTACAAATATCCAGAGGCTCCACTGCTGCATGAAAATTGGTCTATTTTTGCAACAAAAGCGTGTAAGAGACCATTTTAGATATCAAAGAGATGAGCGGACAGAATGGAAAACTTGGCTAACCTCATAAAAGTAAGCTACAGAGACCCTATATTTTGGATAATTGTTGATAACTCGATGCAGTGTTGATTCGTACAATCCATTGGAATATATCTGCAGTTCCTCCGGGTCCATGAGAATGACCATTGAATGTCAATACCAAAAATATTGCGGAAAGATTTCTTAAGGAAAAAATCATCTACCTTCAGCATGTCACCAATGTTGCAGACAAACGATCCAGGTATTGGAGGAGCCGGTATCCATTCCCCAGCAAGGTTTCTTACCTTTGACAAAGTTGTGCAAGTTTATGTCTTAGCAGATTTAAATCTTCAAGGAAACTACAGTAACTGGATTTGTGTACAAACTCAAGACAGTTTAAAGCTTATCGAGAAGTCTACCCATAACTATTAATAATCTTAGAATTCTGGCTTGCTATATAAATTGCTAACCGAACTCTCTACCATGAAAACTAGCCAAAAAAGTAAATAATGGGATAGTACCTGAAGTGCAGTTATATCATCATCTTGATTAACCAATGTAAGCAAACCTGTCAGGCACCATCACAAAATAGCTGAGTTTAATGTGCTAATTTTTCAGGTCAGTTATCATTTGAAGTTTAAGAAACTTTACCATAGTCAGTGTGCGCTCCACTGAAATTATGGCCACAACATGTACAGATTAAAACATCAAAAAGGTTAAAAAAGGGATATATTTACTAAAAGATCCAGTTCTAAAATGCTAAAAAAAGGTATCAACTGCAGCATAATTGCAATACCATCCAACGTCATTTTCTGGCTTTTCTTGGTTCTTGGCACTAGATACACCTGGATAACCAATAATACGGAATACCCAAAATGCATCTCCGGCTCTTTCACCTTCAAATTCATATGGTGTTCCACCCAATGCTAGAGCAATTCCCTGCATAATTTTTCTTGAAAGGTCTGACAGCACCAAGAAACCAAAAGTTGCAGTAAGATTTTCTCTCAGATGAACATAAGTAAGACCTAAAAGACAGAGAGAGCATTATCATGCTTTGGAAGGCATGCCTGTGCAAAGGCTGACGTATTCCTCCATCAAGGTTTTGAAGTTAGGAGGATTGTGGGGCCTGCCAAAAGGACCATAAGAAAGAAATAGACGACCCATTAATACTTTAAAAATCATCTGCATCCAGCCACAAGGACAAATTTGAAACAGAACCTACAGCTACAATAGGTTTCAGAACTTCAGGTTCAGCAACCAGTTTCCCAGATGTGAAAGGCTGTTTCATGGTGCCAAATAACTTACTAAGTGAAAGCAATGGTAAGCAACACAAATTATGCAAGAGGAGAATTCTTAGAAAGAATTCAGATTATCTATTTTCAAGATGAAGAAATAATAATTAACCTATTTGAGATTTACAATGGCCATATGTTACATTACAGAGTGTTCTACATGGGAAACCAAACAAGAACAAGGTTGCAGTTTCCAGATTATAAGATTTGATACACATTCTCCACGACAGAAATTTGGAATACAGATCTAAACAAGAAAATGCTAAATTCTGCATACCACTGGTTACATCCTTCCATAGTTTTTCCAAGAGCTCCATACATCCCCTCTTTTATTTCTTTATAGCACTGTTGCCCAAAGAAAAGAAAAATATAACATTAGCACCAAGAATAAGTACTAGAAGCAGCAGCAACCGTAATAATAAAAACAATGTAATATCCGCATAGCATGCAGAGAGGAATAAGTTTATCACCCTACAAACTATTTAGGTGTAAAATAGCATATCATAGTTACACACAACACAAACATATAAAAAGTAGCATGCAGCAAGTCAAACGTAATTTAAAATAAACTGCTAAAAGATAAATCTCAATTTGTGATTATCATTCGTTTGTATACATCTCAATTCATTGTAGAAATGACCATAACATGTGAGAAATACAGTGCATAGCTTCTCGTAAAGAACTTTTGAAAAGTGCATTGCAAATTTTCTTTACAACATAGCTTTACTAGTAAAAGAATTTCCATCAAGAAAATCATTGTAGCTTCACACTAAACATTAGATTTTCAGTGATACCCACATGCCAATGTACATCTCTTATTTCTAGTACCTTGGTTTAGCATGGATTACATTCTAAATTTGCACAAGAAAGCACCATAAATGTTCCAACATGACGTTTTTCCGCACATTTACCAACTTGCATCAAGGAAAAGCATATTGTCAAATGACTTTAGCTGCACAAACACACATAAGCTGTAAAGAAAGTGAGAAAGACCCACATCAATAGCTTCATGCATATCAGGTGTGCCTTTCGTTATATTTTCTCCAATTCTTTGATACCCCCTGCACTCAAAAATACTCTCATTATAGGCAGCTGTTATTTAAAATGAACATAAGTTGTATGCTATTTCATCAAACAGACCTGTATCCTGCAGCTGGAGTAAGCTTGATCTTGATTTTTTCTTCATAAGGGAGATTGAAGAATTTATGTGTAATATCTTTTACCTCTTTGATAAGAGACTCAGGAATACCATGGCCCTTCTGCTCAATAGGAAAAAAGGACATAATCTTTAGAACGTAGACTTATAAGTCAAATTTATGCTTTAATGTTATTGTTTTGATAGAGTTTCAAGTCAAGACAGTATGAAGAAAATAGAAAGAATCATGTCTATGAACAAATTACCGACAAACTGTAAGTCTATCAACAAAACACAACAGTTGGGTTAATAAATGCTAATGTCTACAGAACATCAAAGTATATGTAAATCAGAAACATAGTCTCAAAAGGACCACCCACCAAGTGAAAAGAAAGATAAAAAGAAAGCAATAGTTGCAATAAACTTGAGTAGCTGTGCGATCTTTATAGGATAACTAAAGTCTTCCCTCCCCATATTTTTGGCTCTAAAACCATGACAAACATAAAAAATCAGGATTAGAAAACAAAATCGACCTCTTAGCAAAATATTACAGATTAACACTATTGTGTGATGGCCATACTTATAAATCTAGTTGAATTTCACTATCAAAATCTCACAAATATTATAGCACTGGTCAATCATGACGCACATTCACCTATATTATACTTACGAACTACTTTTGCAAATTTTAGCAAATATATCAGAAGAATCTACTGCATAACTAGAACCGCCATTGTTTTCAGGCTTGGTTAGCTCAGAGCTGGAATCCCAGATAATGCACTGAGATATTACCACATAGAAGAATCCAGCCTCTCTACAAGCCTGATCCAATTCTTTAACAACTTTAGATACACCAGGATCTTCAGCCATTTTTGGATCATCACACTTGGCCAGTAATGGACCAATATCTGCACAAGACACAAACAAGTAATGCAACACAGCCAAACTTTAGAAGAACCTACTTTCAATCACCTATCAATTATCGGACCGATAAAACTAACCATGATTTTACTCGATTACACAAAAATAAAAGAAAGTAGCTCCAGTGAAAAGATGATGAAATTCCATAAACGAAATGAAACGGTGCGTATTGAGTTGCATAGGCCAACACAGAATTGATTGAAAGTGAAAAATAATCGGTGCAATTATGGGGTGTTGAGAATCAATCGAATAATTTTTAAAATTGAGAAACAGAAAGTGGGAATTTACCGATGACAGGGATTGATTTGAAATCGGTGGCCATTTTTGTTGATGATGATGCTGATACTTTTGCTTCACAGTTTCAGCTTTCTGGTATATCCTCACAAGGCTTGAATATCTTATTTTAACAAATAAATCAATAAAATAAAATCTCACTTTAATTGATGCTTACAAATCTTCAGTAAAAATGGCAAATATTTGGTTAAAAAAAATTATTAAATTAAAAAAATTAAAAAAAGCCGTCCAACTTATTAAAATTGATTAAAAATAAAAAAAATCGTACAATCGATGAATTAAAAAAATTAATTTTAAAAATTAAATTAATATTTTAAAATAAGAGAAATGATGGATGATTGATCTCACCTCATAGCCTATAATTTTTACGTTATCAATACCGAAAATTTTATTCTGTAAAAGGACCATTTAATAGGCAGCAAAGATTTAATATTCGCGTCATAAAAAGACACGTAAGTCTTATCTATATTTAATTTAATTAGTTTAATTTTAAGAAACGTGGGTCCGTAATTATCCAGCTAAAGACAAGAATTTATTAGAACGAGCGACGACCTCTATTGTCCCGCGTCTGTTAAATTGATTCACGGATTGGATTGAATAATTTGTGATGCTAAAGCCCGTGACAATAGCAGGAACCTATTTGAAATAAAATAAAATCGTTCGTTTAAGAGGAAGAATGTCTATCATCCTTATTTTTTAAGTTAATATTTTATCTTATTTTTAATATTTTAATATTTTTTAATATTTAATTTAGTCAATTTATAAAATAATAAAATAAAAAATATTTACAATATTAAAAGATAAAATTAAAATTTAAAAAAAAAAATGATAAAATATTAAAAAAATATAAAAAATAATTAGATATTAATTAAAAAATTAGAGGATAAAAAACATTCTTTTCATTTAAAATTTAAATTTAAGAATCCATTAAGCATTAAAAGTTATTTGATTTTTTTTAGAAAGATTAATCGATTTCATGACCCATACTATTTAAATAGAAATTAAACTATTTTTTTAATTCTCCCTTCAAAGATTTTATGAGTTTAATCAATTAGGTACAAAATTATTCCACGAGAGAAAATATAAAATATTAATGATTACTACTCACCTTTCTTTACGTTCAATTTCTCACATTAGTTTTTTAGGATAGATTTTTCATGAAATTGGTGAATTAATTTCAGTTAAATTCGCTCAAATTTAGAAACTGTGTTAAATTAGATTTACTCAAAATTCTTGAATTTTGATAAATTATCGATAAAAAGACATAAAATAATTAAAATTTATATTCTTTTATCATAAATGATTGAATATACATATACTCGAGTTTATCACAATCTTGCGAGAAATAGTTAGAAAGAAAACTAGTTGTTGTCTCAAAAGATAGGACTTTTTGATTAACGTGCCAAAAAAATATTGATAAAATTAGTTTAACTTTTTGATTAATGTAACCCAAAATTTAAAAAAAAAAAAAACATTGATGAAATTACTTAATCACTTATATAGTGAAAAAATAAACGTATTAGATCCATCAATTATTTTAGAATCAATAGACAGGAGTACATAAGATATGATTCATACGATTGACAGAATTGAAGAACAAGACTCAGATATTAATATTATTTAATCAGCTGCTAGATCCTTGACGAAGTTGTTTTTGACTTTGCTTACTAAATGCTCTCCATAAACAGCTCTTTGAAACTCAATAGCTTCACCAGTTGTCTGTTTACAAACATCCAGAGGCTCCACTACTGCATCGTAGTTGGTCTGTTGATTCATGCAAACAAATTAAACACACTGTAAGTAAGACAGATGACAGAAGAGAAGATCAAATATGGAGGAATGGATAGGATAGGATAGGATAGGATAGGATATTGCTGGCTAATTTATAACGCACCTCATAAAAATAAGCCACGCAGACCCGATATTTCGGACAATTGTTGATAACTTTATGCACCGTTGATTCGTACAAACCATTCGAATATATCTGCATCCAGTTAGAGTGATTCGATTGTTAATTAATTGTCAATATTACAGATGAAGAAGGGACAGATTATTAATTCTTTAAAAGATCGTCTACCTTCAGCATGTCACCAATGTTGCAGACGAATGTTCCTGGTATTGGAGGAGCTGATATCCATTCTCCTGACAGGTTTCTCACCTTTCAAAAAGAAGAAGACTCAAACTTTTACTCAATTAATTGCTTGAAGACAAAGTTTAATTTTTCTTGTTGTCTATATGTGTATGGGAACAAAAGATGGGGGGCTGTGCCTGGAGTGCAGGTATATCATCATCTTGATTAAGCAATGTCAGCAAACCTGTAGGCCAACATCATATGAAAATTTAGATTATTGATGTATTAATAAATTTTTTTGCCATTTATCATCTTAAATTAGTTTAAAGAATATGATCCTTACCGTAGTCGGTGTGCGCTCCACTGGGATTGAAGAAAACACGGAATGAGGAAAAATAAAAATGAAAAGTAAGAAAATATTTAATTAATTAGTTAAGACACAATAATAAAAAATATTGCACGGAAAAAGCATGCATCAACTAATATTGCAGTACCATCCGATGTCGTTTTTATCGTCGCTGAATACACCTGGATAACCAATCACACGAAGCACCCAAAACGCATCTCCAGCTCTTTCCCCTTCAAATTCATAGGGTGATCCACCCAATGCTAAAGCAATTCCTCGCATAATGTTTCTTGAAAGGTCTGAAAACATTGGCAAATCATAAGGTGCAGTAAAATATTTTTCTGCGAGAATTGAAAATGGAAAAGACCATAAAGAGAGACAGCGCCTGATAACACTGTTATCCTGCAACGGAAGCCTTACCTGTACAAAGGCTGATGTACTCCTCCATCAGTGCTTTGAAGTTTGGTGGATTAAGCGGCCTTCAAAAAGTAACATAAGAAGGAAGAAACTAAGAAAAACTAGCCATGCGCAACTGCGATGGATTTAGAACTAAAGCATCATGCAACCTGTTTCTGCATGCACGACTGGCATTTTGACTACAGATTTATAGTAAAGAAAACACTAATTTCTGCATACCACTGGTTGCATCCCTCCATAGTTTTTCCAAGAGCTCCATACATTCCGTCTTTTATTTCTCTGTAATACTGTTGCCAAATAAAAGAAGTAATTGTAACAACATTAACTCTAAGAAGATGTACTAGAAGTGGCCACAGCAGTAGTATTAATAACAATGATCCATTGAGGAGAAATATAACAGTAAAGAGAGAGAGCAAGAGTGGTTACATCAATGGCTTCCTGCAAATCAGGTGTGCCTTTGGTCATATTTTCTCGAATTCTTTGATATCCCCTGCCGCCACGATATTTTCTTTACAGTTCGTTTCTATTCTTAAAGAAAAAGCATATGAAGATGGCTATGAATCCCTTGAAACAAACCTGTATCCAGCAGCTGGAGTGAGCTTGATCTTGAGTTTTTCTTCGCAAGGAAGATCAAAGAATTCGTGTGAAATTTTTTTGACCTCGTTAACCAGAGACTCAGGAATCCCATGACCCTTCTGTTGATCGATCGATTTAAGGTAAATCATGTTTAGTAATTACATAATTAAGATGTTACTGTTTTAATTTGAGTATATAAAGACAACATATAATGATAAATTACCACATAGAAGAATCCAGCCTCTCTACAAGCGTGATCCAATTCTTTAACAACTTCAGATACACCTGGGTCTTCAGCCATTTTTGGATCATTGCATTTAGCCAGTAGCGCACTTACATCTGTACACCACACATAAAACAAATTATGCGATAGCAGACACACGTAAAAACAAATTAACGACAGACATAATTCCATAAAACGGTGAGTACTTCGGAATTATTACTTACGTGTTTTACGTGTATGCATATAATTAAAATAAAGACATGCAATGCAAGCAGCGAAAGACAAGTAAATGTAAAGTGAGCTATCGTAGTATTAACTTTTATTAATTAAAATCAATTTAAACGAGAAGCGGAGAATAGACAGAGTACCTATGATTGGAATTGTTTTGAAATCTGTGGCCATTTTGCTGTTGTTGCTCTTGCTGATAGGCTGTTGTCTTCAACTTGGTCTCTCTCTCTCTCTCTCTCTCTCTCTCTCTCTCTATATATATATATATATATATATATATATGAATAACTGACATGTAAGTACTAAAACAAGCAGATCAGGTCAAGCTCACTTATTAAGACTCAATTAAAAGACTTGAGATTCATGCATGTGTTCGAAAATGTACAACTCCTCTTACAAATTGTGGGGTCCAGTTTACAGAGCATCAGCCATTTGTTTTTTTTTTTTCTTGTTAAGATAGGTAGGGCTAGACCTAATCTTATTTGTAATATCTTATAATATAACAGGATTATTATCTTTTTTTTTTTTCGGTGACTTTGTTGAGTGGTTTGCTTATTTGTCCTAAGCATATTCTTATCCTTATCTATTGCAACGTTTGAATGATCATATATTAAGTTATTTTTCACAAAATAATATTGTCGTAAGCTTTATATTCAAAATAATGTTTTAAGTTATGTGATAATACATGTAAATAATATGTAATGATATGGTAATGCCGCAGAATAGAAATTTTGAAACACTAATTTATAAAACATTATATGCCGCAGAATAGAAATTTTGAAACACTAATTTATAAAACATTATATGATATTGATACCGTATCATTTGATCCATCATTACTATAGAAATTTCGAAATACGTACTACTTTATAGTATTAAATAAATTATAATACCGTATCACTTGAAACATTATTAAAGATGGAGATTTTGAAATTCTATGTACTTTATAATATTAAATAAATTAAATTCTTTTTTCGCACCTAAATTTTGCCGTGAGTAATATTTTCTCTTAACAATTTGTATGGTTCAAGCCATGAGTGATGAGTTTGTTGCAAACTTGAAATGGACTCCTACCTACTTTAATATTCAAAGGTTTTAGTTATTAAATTTCAAATGTTACTACGGGATAATACGTAGATTTATTTCGGAATTTTATAAATGATTTATTTATTTTTAATAAAGGAGTAAATGTATCTTAGCATTGAGCTACAATCAGTTTGGTGAAATTTGATTTAAAATTTTATGATAATTTAATTAATATATCAATAAATATTTCAAATATTATATACATACAGACATGGCATCATAATATTGATTGTCATATTGTTTATAAATTACTATATATAAATTAAGGTGGCGTAATAATGTTAATTGTTTATATGATTTATTTTTATTAATTGTATTGGTTTTATATTTTATAGTCTTTTGCATCACTGTTTTTTTTTTTTTTTTTGGTTTAAGGTAGATCCCATCATATGTCTTGTACCTCGTCCGTATTAGCGCGTATCTTCTTCACCAATGAACAGTCTTTTGTACAAACAAACGAGCTCCCGATGGCGTCGGGAATATTATTTTTTCTTCTTTCTTGTTGATTGAGAGCGTCTGACAAAGATATTGTACTCATCCTATCAAAGACCGCAGCCAACAGCTGTCGTAGTGCCCACCGCTTATCCGGTCTCAGTTTTTTTTTTTTTTTTCTTTTCTTTTTTCAGAAATCCTTATCCACAATAAATTCATCGATGTTTATGGCCAATGCCGCTGTTTGGATCACATACGCAAAGTGTTTGATAAAATGTTAAATAAATTAAATTATAACAGATTTATTGAAATGGGTTCCGACTTTCGATGATGCTTTGAGCTCATTAACATGACAGGTTTAATGAAGCTTGGGGCTATTTTTTTAAAATGCAGGTAGAGCATTTTGTACTTCTTAGTGATAAATGTGTGCAGTATCCTGTCATACATATATTTATGCAAGGCTTATCTGTGAAAAGGCTGACATACTCCTCTATAATCAGATCAGTGTTTTCAAGTTAGGATCGGAGGATTCAGAGGCCTGCAAAAGCACCAGTTTATGAGGTCGAAGAAATGAGTAATGGGTTTGCTGCAAACTTGATTGAAATGGACTGCTACCTTCTGAACATTCAATGACACGTTTGGTGAGCAGCACTAGACTGTATAAAAAAAAGGGGTCCGCATTCAAATTAATTAAACCTGTGTTTGACGATAAAAGTGACTGGATTTTCTATAAATTAAAAATAATACAGAATAAAATTAAAAAAAACAATTATTTGTCGAAAAGCTTAGTCGTCAACTCCTCTTCGCCATCGTCATCATCCTGCAGCCGCCGCCGCCGCCTCGTTCGCCACCATTTGACAGGACTCTTAATCTTACTAGCAGATTGTCGTGGTTGTGGTAGATTTTGTTTTTCATTTTGAAGTTCTTCAATGTAAAATAAATCCCCTCAATCTGGACCAGTAAACACATTAACATCCACGAACGCAGAAAAGGTCCTCAACACCATGGAAAAAAAAAATTCAAAATTTCTTCAACAAATGGGTTGATAATTGATCTGGGTATGCTCCAATCACAAATGGGTCATCGGAGCTGTACAAATTCAGCCCAATGAAAATTTTTCCTAACCAGCGGTGATCGCGGATGTTAGTTAGCGGCAGGTCTGATAAAACGACCCCTTCTGTCTTTCAAAATAATTTTAAGTAATAAAAATAAAAAATAACAAAATGTATTTTATATTTTAAAAGTTCAAACAGCCTATTAACTACTCCAAACTTGCCAAACATAGGACTAAATTTAATTTTGATATCATACATTACAATACAACGCAATACGTTTTAATTTATATCACTTAGTGTAGAACAATGTGATGAACCAAATACGTTTTAAAGGTGTTAATTAGTAATGAAATTGTAGAATTTGTGGTAATATTTGGTAACCATATGGTATATTAAGGTACACTAAAATAACAAGTACGGCACTCAAATTTAGCCTAAACTCGACCGAAATCCAAAATATATATATTTGGGCATTTATAGCAAACTTGTAAGATGATTTTCTTCTTTTTAGTGAAATTTGTTTGCTATGTTCTCCTATGAGTTTTCTTCCGGAAATAAATTTCAGAGATTTTTTTACGTAAATTCTGTGTTATTTTGTAATTATTTTGATTTTTATTTGCTTTGGTTACCTGAATTGCATAACAGAAATTACAAATTTTAAAATGGAGTGATGATGATTAAAGAAAGAATGAAACAACTGCAAATTCATTCATTGGTTCTGATTCAACGGGATAAAATTAATTTGTAGAGATAATTTCTTTTTGAGTTTTCTAAATTGATGGTTTTGTTTTATTAGTAACAAAAAGTTAAATATGTTATCTTGACGATTTAGTCACATAATTTCAATTTGGGTCAAATTTTATTGAATATAATGAGATTTTATATTTTTAATCGTTTCAATTTGAATAGGAATATAAAATATTTCCTACAATTTTGTATGAATTCGAATAGGAATGTGAAAATCTGTTTATGAATTGTTCGTGCGTTTGCTTTGCAAACTTACCAAAACCCTCCCCAAACCAACAAAATAATAAAATAATATTTTACTTTAAAATATTACTATTTAATAAGGAGTAAATTGCTCAGTATTCAGTAACAATATTGCTGAAAAAATATAGTAGTGGTTGAAAATTTATCTGCTTCTGAGGAGTTGTGTTTCAATGTATCACTCAACAGAAATTTAAACAAATTAAATAAGGAGATTTGTTATTATATTGCCTGCCCAAGCTTGTAAAAGACTCGGTTTCTGATAATGGGTTGACCGCAAATTTGATTCTTAAAAAGTCTTTGTCTTCACGTTCTTTTTCTTTCGTGAGAAAGCGATTGCTCGCACAACTTGTAAACAAAGTAGTATTAGCTGTATTGAATATATTATTCTAGTATATATTCTTGATGCTTGATGTAAATGCTACACCTACTGCCGGCGCACTAATTTATTGAAGATTTAATTTTTATGCCTAGCTTAGCTATAATCTTTAGCTACATAGTTTGGCATCTGATTTAATTAATTAATTACATTCACTTTGAGCGATTAAGTCACTATAACCATTATGAATCCTTTCGTATAAAAGCATATCTTGGCTAAAAGTACTTTGAACAAAAGCTGTTGAAACTCACATTACAATTAATTGAAACTTTCAAATTGTGATGATCAATTCACTGATATGATTACATGTTTGCATTTGAATTTGCCCAAAAAAATTATTTTTTACATGCCTCACCAAAGTAGAGAAATTGTTCTAAAAAAACTTTTATGATGATAAATAACCATTTTTTTTTTTTATGTTACCTCTTGATACCATTGCCTATTGAGGCTGCAGTAAGCTTATGGATGATGAGAATCGAAATTATCAGGATGATGAAGCTCTTGATGATGTATTATTGCGGCAGAACTCGAAGCTATTCCCGTCCATTTTCTCCAGCACAAAATGTGCAAGCGTGTCGTTGAACTCCACCAAGTTCTCTTTGCACAAGAACTCATCACCGCAGATTCTCTCCACGTGTCTGTAGTAATCATGCACAAAGATATGCGTCTTAGGATTGCCGCCTTTCTTGCTCCTGGCAAGCACTCCGGCCGTGAAGATCGGCGACATCCTTCCTGGCCCTTCTGGTGCATCCCCACGAGGCCCGTCGATTAATATCACATCCCAATCTACCTCATAAACGTGGTTAGGCAAGTCATTGATACCAAGCTTGCACTCTGAGAACAATAGATTTTGTACTGGCCTGCATTCATTGCGTATTTGTTCCTTGACAGATGCTACCAGTTCTTTGGTTTCACTCATCTTCGTAGTATATTGGACATCGAAGACATCAATCTCAGGATGTAACTCTTCAAAGTAAGCAGCATAGTAGCGGTTCTCGTCGATGAAAACTGTGCGGCCGTTGTGGTTTAGTGCTTTCCAGAGAAGGGTTTCTTGGGTAAGGCCAAAAACAAGAAAATTGCAAGGAGATGAACACTTGCGGAGGACATCAGAGATGTGTTTGAGCTCGGCGTGCGTCATGTGGTAAGAATCATTGGATCTCGAGGCATAGTGGAGAAGAGTGTTGATAACAGTTGTTGGCAATGGCGCATTGCCAAAAGTAGAAGAGACAGAAGCACTTTTGGCAGCCATGGTGGGGGTAGTTGAAGAAGCACTTTTGAGAGGAATGGATTCCCTTGTGTAAATAAGGGTGAGAAGAAAAGCTATGGTGAAGAATGATACAAAGGCAAGCAGCCATAGACGATTAGAGGTGCCTTGTTTTTGGATATAAGGATGGAGCAGAATCAGCTTCGTGTTGCTGTTACTGTTCTTCATATTTGTGTTTTGATCGGTACTTCTAATTCAGAAATGAGAGGCAAAAATTGCTGAACTGCTTTTTTCTTATCTTCTTTTCTCTTCTCTTATCCTCTTTGCAGTGGAACCAGAGAAGATTCTGAATCCTGAAGGGGCCTGAGAAAGAGGGTTTGATTTAAAGATGGGTTAGCTCAACGCAAACAGAGAAGGGGTTGGAAGCTATAAGAAATTAGCAGATGCTGAAGGTGACATTACAATCAACCAAAATTATAATATTATTCTGGAAACAAAAAATGTAGCATATGAAACACAATAAATAAAATATATTTCCTAGTTTTTAAATGACTTGGGATGTTTGCATGAAAAAGTGATTGGGCATTTGGGGTTATTTAATTGCCAAACATGGTGTAAAACTAATGGTTTGGATGTGGATTGGGAGCAGAAAACAAGGTGGTTGGCCTGGAGCTGGTGGAATTAGGGGTAGCTGGAACAGTTCCAGCGACACAATAACTAATTACAAGCCGAAAGTCGCTTTTCCTTGATGTTTTCAGGTTTATTTCTCAAGTAACCTCTTTAAAATATTCTAACATTTCTTAAATAATTAGTTTCCATTGAAGAAGACAATCTACCTGCTGCAGACTCCGTGTCTACATTGACGACAAAACTTCCATTTTCATGGACTGTAATTCTGTAAATAACAAGACTAATTTTCAAGAAGACCAGACATGCCGTTTACATAATTCCTAGATCTTCTTCTATGTACTTTTGCAATACCCAGCAGTGTACTTATTTATTTTCCTTCAATCACATTACTTATCACAGATAGAAAACGTTTTCAGTAAATAATAGGGTGTAGTATATCAATGCAATAAAATTGTTAAGCAAGCATTCTTTCCATGCTTAATTTGGTTCTCAAATCAATTCAGATAGAAAATGCTTTTAATTAATCTAACAAATCTTCTCCATTATTTTTCCTAATTTTTTCTCATTCCGACACAATATGTCCTGTCTCACATATATTTTCAAACACCTGCCCTTTCTCATCATTTTAAATTTTACTAAATTTGGTTCAAACAATAAATTATTTTTATTTTCATATTAATTAATTTTATTATTTTCTTCCGATCTGGTTTTAAGGTAAAACATATTATCGACCGAATTTTTCATAGTTAAAAATACCTCAAATAGTTGGATGTGGCAATGATGAATTGAATGCCCACGTATATACATCATGAATTGACAATATTATTATTATTTTGAGATGATTTTTTAATTTATATGTGAATTTCTAAACCCTCGTCTCACTAATCTAACCATAATTACTATTGTTTATTAGCTTATTTATATTAGATATGGATGAAAATTTTCCTTAAACCCACGCAGTCCCATCCCTTTCTATTCTATTTGGGACGAGTTTGGGGCTTAAAAATTTAATCCGTTTAAATTTTGGGACAAGTTGAGAATCTTAAAATCTAATTTGTTTAAAAATCGGGCCAAGTTTAAGGATTTTCTGTCCTACTCCATTATATTTTATTTATTATTAAAAAAATTGTAGTTTTGATAACGTAGAAAATACTGTAACTTGAGTTTTCTCACTATAGCTGGCCCAAAAATCCAGCCCATCGTATAATATTCTATAGCAAGCCTTTTAATTTAAATATAGTAAACAGTATATATTACTGTAACAACACCATAGTTTAGTCAAAACAGGGGCCAATAAAGGTGGGTTAGGAGTCGCTTAAGTGGGTTAGATACCAGAGCGGGTTGGTTCCAGTTCCATTTTCTTTTAAAATAGGAAAGAGGCTGGTTCGGGGATGGCAAAACCCGCCCCACATTTGCCCCATTCCCATCCCTAGTATTAGGGGGATTATTTGTCATATTTTATAAGTATTTAAACTATTGTAGTATTACAGTGAACGTTACAGGTGGATATGAATTTATTTGACTGGATGATATTATTCCAAGTCTGAACTGGAAGAAGTATAAAAAAGCCATTATCTGGGTGGCTGGATAAAGCCCATTGGGCTGACGCATGTTTCATTTCATGGGTCCAATTTGAAGGAGACAGAAGATCATCCAAAAGGCCGAACACGGGCCACCAGAAGAATTCAGTTCAATCAGCCTTTAAGTTGATTAGACTGAAGTTGATGGTTCTTTATATCATAAAATGGAAAACAACAATCCAATAGTCAAATTAACCAAGCTAGTCTTTCTACTTCTGGTTATGCTTATCAAATTCAATTGTATAGATCAATAAAATCAGGTAAAATTGATTATCTCATTCAACTTTTGATTTAAACAGGATGAACGAGATTTCTATTAGTCTTACCAACAATAAAGTATTTTGGATAAAGTATATATAATATTTATGTCAAAATTCTTTTATTTTATATCAATTATTGAATTTGTTTATATGTGAAAAAAAGACTCTTAATTTTTTTAGATCTTTTGTAAGATAAATTTTAGCAAGAATTTAATTAGAAATAACTAAGTGTTTTATTTTTTTTGTTTAATTATAATAAGTTTGGTTAAATTGTTTATGAAATTCTTTTTTGAATGTGACTTATAAAAAAGAGTTCAGTTGGTTAGATGGTTCATCCGGAGGTATAAACTTATTTTTTTATCATTATATGCTTCAATATTGAGTTCATAAAAGATGAAAGAAATTGGTTGAACATATATATATATATATATATGCATTTTCCTCTAATTTAACAAAACAACAAAATAAATATTTCAGTTGTGTTCAAATTTGTCACACGCTCTTTCGCCTGTTCGGAGGCCAACCTAATTATTAGCTACTAATACTAGCTGGACCACCGCTACAAGTTTCACCTAAAGCGCATAGAAAATTACAGATTAAAGAAGCCTTTCCCATTTTGCAACGGGCTTTTTCGACGGCTTCGTGGCCCAACAAGGACCCAGAAGAATTATTCGAAATTAAATACACGATGCGGACGTGACACTTGTGAAGCGGAGTCAACAACGTGTCTTTAATTTTTATTTATAGTCAAGAAAGCATCAGGAATGGAGCAATGTAGGGAAAGGGGAGAGTAAAAGCAAGCATAACGTCTTGTAATTGTTAGCAAACTTTGTGAGTTTTTAGCTTAGAAAGATGGGACTGGTGGGATTACTTTTTCTAAAAGATGTTCAGACGCTATCTCAATCTAATTGTAATTGGCAAAATATGCACATCATCATTCATTCATTCACTCGCTGCTCGCCAACCCCAACTTAAATCCAGCAAAGCATCAACTTCATAAGCTTTCGAGAAACAAAAGAAACAATTAACTTTCTATAAATTTAATTTTTGACACTGCAACTACATCTGCATGGGCAGAGAGGACACTCATTTTCAATGTTGTAATCTGTAATTTAATTTATCATAATTAGATGAAAATTAAATCAGAACTTATATGATTATACCTCTTTTTTATACTTTCATTATAATCAATTCTTAACTTGCACTTAAAAGCTCCCATAGCCATACGTGTCTGTTATTATTACAATTCTGAAGTTGGCAGTTCAAAAGAAGATATGCTTCAGATTCAATAATGTCCCAGTGTCGTTTAGTCTCTATCCCCTATAATTCACGTGTTGGCTCGCCACTTCCCTACTCAGCGACTCACGGAGCTTACTTAATCAGCGCTCACCAATCCCCGCACAGCACGGTAGCTTTTAGCAACAACGCTAGAGAATACAGAGCGGCCACCAATAAAATATGGGAGGCTGTTGTTTAATTGACCAAGGCAACGTCGTCCACACACAGACACCATTAGTCAATGGTGGTCTTTAATTTGTCAAGCCCTATTTTAATAATGCGTCGAGGAAAAGATTTGCTACGCTCATCAATTGGCGCGTGATGTAATCTCACGTAAATACTTAGAATAAAGGGAATAGTGACGACAATTTTGAACATATTTTTTGTGGATCAAATGAATATTAAATTAGGTGATGGAATTCGGGCTCTGTTACTAGCCTCATACAGTGGCCCCTTTCAGCCTTTTTATGTTGTTTCCAATTATGTATGCTAACTTCAACACGCAATTACCGAAGAAGAAAGCCCAAGTACTTGCATCAATCAGGAGCTGTTTTTTTTTTTTTTTTTTTTTTTCTCTAGTCATCGAATAAATATGAGCTTCAATACTAGAGTCATTAATAAATCTAGGATTTTTGGAATTATACCACATTCTACTTCTATTAATCATTGTTTGTGTTGGGTTGGGTTGGGTTGGGTTGGGCTGAGAATAGCATTTTTAGTGGTTCTACAATATGTGTTACATAAGTGCTTAATATTGTCTTTTACACAATGAAATTAATCATTCAATGATTCAGCAGTTCGTGACATGTTTTCCTTCAGTGTATTTAAATTGAAGTATCATTATGGGCGATCAATGTCTTTAGGTGAAAGTGCTTGAGTTTGTCTTCTTCGACTGTCCAACAATTATTCTAATGCTTTATAAGATTCGAATATGTTTTAACATAAATATACGAACTTCGTAATGAGACACGGCTCCACATCTCACATGAAAGCTTTTCCCCCCTATTATATTGTTTTACTAGTAGCAGTACATTTATAAAATATAAAATTTAATATTACATAATAGCTAACCCTTTTTGTTTTTGAAATAATAGCTAACCTTATTTTGTCATCTTAATTTTATTATTAATTATGTAAATTAATAAAAATTAATTAACATCGTCAATGGGAACTCACGCGCTCCTGATGGAAAGGCAGAGTTTTAAATACACTGTGCGAAACAAATGCAATTCTCCATTCCCCACCTTCACGTGATTCGCACTGCCTCACTCTAGAAATCCAGCTGCTCCGCAACATATCGTTGCCGTCCCTACACCTTCTCCTTCTCTTCTCTCTAAAGCCTGATACCAGGAGAAAGACATGCTACACAAATGACAACCGAAACAACACCGTTCATGTCCCTCCTCCTTCTCTTCCACTTTCTCTCCGCTACCACCGCCCAGTATCCGCCAATAACAAACTCACTTCTGCCTTCCGACGCTGTTTCCTTACTCTCATTTAAATCAAAGGCGGATTCAGACAACAGGCTACTCTACGCGCTTAATGAGCGTTTTGATTACTGTCAATGGCAAGGCGTCAAATGCTCCCAAGGCCGAGTTGTTCGCTTCGTTCTCCAGAGTTTCGGTCTCCGAGGCACTTTCCCTCCCAATACGTTAACTCGGCTTGACCAGCTCCGAGTTCTGAGTCTGCACAATAACTCGCTCACTGGTCCTATTCCCGATTTGTCTTCGCTTGTTAACCTTAAATCTCTCATTTTAGGTCACAACTCGTTTTCTGGAACCTTCCCCGTTTCGATTGTGTCACTTCATAGACTAGCCATTCTTGATCTGTCTTATAATAGTTTAACCGGTTTGATTCCGGTTAATATAACCGCTTTGGACAGGTTGTATTCTCTTAAGCTCGAATCGAACCGGCTCAACGGAACTGTTCCGCCGTTAAACCAGTCATTTCTTGTAGTGTTCAATGTTTCGGGTAATAATCTCACAGGACGAATACCGCTGACGCCTACTCTGTCTCGGTTCGGTGCGTCGTCTTTTCAGTTGAACCCCAACCTCTGCGGTGAGATTATCAACAAAGCGTGCAGTTCCAACTCACCGTTCTTCGAATCGCCGAATGCCACGTCGCCACCTAGACCGCTCGGACAAAACGCAGAGTCGCAAGGAATAGTCGTTTTATCTCCGCCATCACGGCCAAGCAATCACAAAAAAACCGGTCTAATTCTTGGGTTGAGTATTGGTTTTGCGGTGTTAGTCTCGTCCCTATTATGTATGTTCTTAATGTTTAGGAAAAATGGCAGCGAAAGGAATTCAAAAGAACCAACAACGGCGTCGTTTAACGACGAAAACAATTCCCCTGAACCTGAAACTTCAAGAAACGTAAGCCAAGTTGGAGAAAGCAAGTTCCAAGTGGAAACAAAAGTGAATAAAGTTCAAGGTGAAGAAATATCATCGCAAAGAATGATGAAAAAGAGCGGAAGCTTAGTGTTTTGTGCGGGTGAATCCGAGGTGTACAGTTTAGAGCAGTTGATGAGAGCTTCTGCGGAGCTGCTAGGCAGAGGCACAGTTGGAACGACGTACAAGGCTGTGCTTGATAACCAGTTGATTGTAACAGTCAAAAGACTGGATGCAAACAAGACCGCCATTACAAGCCCTGAAGCTTTTGATCAACATATGGATGCTGTGGGTGGGCTTAGACATCCCAATTTGGTTCCAATTAGAGCTTATTTTCAAGCTAAGGGAGAGAGGCTTGTGATCTATGATTATCAGCCTAACGGCAGTCTCTTCAATCTCATTCATGGTAAGTATATTTTTTTCCAATTTTCGTCTCTTTGATTTTCTTCTTTTACCTCGGTGAATGAGGCGGGTTCCGATTGAATCTTTAAACATTGTTTTGAGAATGATTTAGAGATAAGTGATTCTGAGAAAGCACTTTTTACTTTCCTGAAGTCTGAAAGATCTTTTGTTTTGAAAAATTTTTGAAAATTGGCGAAAGTACACGTGTAGATGGCCTTTCTGACGTGGATTATTGCACGTCCTGTGTGGGCCAGAAGCATAATCCAGAAAATGGGCTTGGTTGGCGTAATGTATTAATGACGTGTTATCGTATCATTGGTCGTGGAGGTCTGGATCTGAAACTTCCTTGACCATTAGATTGTTGTGATGGTCATGAGTCGCGCAAAGCGTCGCATCTTTTGAGGGTCTGCACTTTGGGAGACGTCTTCAAAAAATATTGAAGTTGAAAGAAAAAAAGAAAAAAAAAAACATTGGGAGACGTTCAACTAGTTGACCAAAATTTGAAATTCTGACCTAATAACCAGGAGCAGATGACTATGTTGCTTGTTATTAAGCGTTAATGTGCCGTGTCTAGTTTTGTTTAGTTTAATTAATGTGTATGCCTCAAATTTGGGACATTAGCCCCGCTTTTTTTTTTTTTGAAATGGGGAAGTTACCTCTTATGCTTTAGCGCAATTTGAAATGGGTAATATAATATGTTAAATTTCATCATACTGAATAATCAACAAAAATAAAACGACTTACGAAAATTCCTACTAAGTTGATAATTGAAATATCGAACATGCGCATGTCATGTATCTTCTTGAATTCCTGATTACTCAAGTTGTGATTTTAATCTTGTTTATTGAATTGGTATTGTTACATATGGAAATGCAACGTGGATTACAACATTGGTGTAACCCTGGTTATAGACGTGTATAACTTCTATATTTTGCATTATCTATTGTTTTGTACAAGAATAAGGTGATTCTGATGGCATCAGTTTGATCATTGTTTGTAATGAACTCTTTTTCATATATTGTACAAGAATAATCATACACCTATAAAGTTGGTGTACCTACAACATGCCATGTCATCTTTTGTAATGAAAATTCCTCATACAGAGTCACATTTTGATTTCCTAAGTTCATCTTTTATTGAAGTACAAATAATGGATATATGCTTTCTATTCATAAACAGCTTACATATTGATTTGTTGTTATAACTAAGATAAAGTTGCGAATGATGACAGGTTCAAGATCAGCAAGGGCAAAGCCTCTTCACTGGACATCATGCTTAAAGATAGCTGAAGATGTAGCCCAAGGGCTTGCATATATCCACCAAGCATCATGGCTTATTCATGGGAACGTGAAATCCTCTAATGTCCTTCTTGGGGCTGACTTTGAGGCTTGCCTCACGGACTATTGCCTTTCTGTGCTTGCGGACTCTTCCTCTGTTGAAGATCCGGACACCGCAGCTTATAAAGCCCCTGAGACCCGTAAATCCATCCGCCGAGCCACCTCCAAGTCTGATGTATATGCTTTTGGTGTCCTCTTACTAGAACTGTTGACTGGTAAACATCCGTCACAACATCCTTACCTTGCGCCCCCTGACATGCTAGAATGGGTCAGAGCAATGAGGGAAGATGATGGGAGGGAAGAGAATCGACTGGGAATGCTCACCGAGGTTGCTAGTGTTTGTAGCTTGACATCACCTGAACAGAGACCAGCAATGTGGCAAGTGTTGAAGATGATACAAGAGATAAAGGAGACTGTAATGGCGGAAGACAACGCATCTTTTGGTTACTCCTAGAAATTGACTACATTCCAACAACTGGGTGCATTGGAGAAAATTACACTCAAAAAGGAACTTCCAACTGTATTTTTGAATGGTAATCAATTATTTGTGGCTCAGAGCAGCAACTGCAGAAGAGAGAGAAGGAAGCTAAATCTAAAAATGTTATTCAACTTCACACGGCTTGGCTTGTGGAATTTTGGGGACTGCTATATATAATATAACTGTTACATTTTACCTCTGGAATGACATGTATCATATATGTGTATCATAAATTCATGAAGGGGGTCCTTTTTCTTTTTTTTTTTTTTTTTTCCCTCTTATACTATCATCAATTTTGTCATTTGCTGCTGCATTCTAAATTTAAGATCAGTATTTGATCATGCTTGTACTGTGTACGTACAATTAAATACATAATTTATTCATATTCCTCTGTAATTCTGTTCCTTGACGGGGTTTATTGCTGTAAAACAAACTTGAACACTCTATGAAACTGTTCATGACATAATGTTGATGAAAAAGAGAGTTAGTAGCATTAAATGCCGGGAATCGTGACCCTGGCAAACAGATGTTAGCTTTTGGCAGTGACAGAAAAAGGTGGCTGGCCTCGAAGTTGAAGGACATGATGGAAGTGGTGATGAGTGGCCGCCATTCGAAACTCTGATTATATGAAATGGTGTTTCTGACAGAGTGGGAGTGAGTGAGTGAGTGGGTGTAGGAGTCCAGGGGCCAGGTGTTGTGGTTCGACTTTTGACAAAAGAATTTTAGCTGGGAATTGAATAAGCTGATCTTCGTGCACGTGCCTTGCTACAAGCGGACACAGAAATAGTCTGATTCGTTCTTGTCTTCGCCGATGACGACGTGCAGATGCAGGATCAGTCCACACACAGTTGAACATACAATTTAGTACTGGAGAGACGAATAGATCATTTTCATAATCTAACCGTCTCATTTTTTGTCTTAATCAATTTTCACGTAATTTAAAGACAAAACTGAGCACTCAACTCTGTAAAACCACTATTACAGTGTTGTAGAATAGACAAAAGTAGAACAATTTCTGAAAAATACCAGATTGCCCCCACCCCCAATACAGAGAGTAGCACGAATAAATTACTTTGGATGTAAACCTCAGCCGTAAACAAGAACAAATCTTGAATAACAGATGATATAAGAGAGGAGAAAAGGAGCATACGAGCTCATCCTCCTACAACAAAACAATTATTACATGTCTAGGATAACATTTGTGGAGCACAAATAATATCATATGTACACAAAAAAATGCAATTTGGAAATGAAAACTTGTACACAAAACTATTGAATTTGTGGAAGAATTTTGATCTCCATCCATCATTACCACTAAGAAAGAAAAATAAAGAATACAACAACATACACTAGCCCACTATGACAATGTGCCATGGCGCCCGATCAGCCTCCCGCCACTTCCTGTTTCTTTGCGAGCCTACCAGCCGTTGCAAGATGCTTTGATATGACAATTACCAACCGCACCCACCCAATGATATTGTCAGCTGAGCTGCCCCAATTCTCATTGACGCATCTCTGCAGTAAAACCACGCAAGCACCACCCTCCTCTTCCCTATCTACAACATGCTGGCACCCATGTGAGAGAAAAAAATAAATTAATCAAAATATATTTATTTTAAAGTTTGTAAACAGAAACGTAGTGTTAGTAAATATGAGTTTCCTACACAACAGAGGAAACTGCAACAGGTAAAAAACAATTAATGGTGGCCAAATGATTTTGGTGACTCAAGATGGCAATTGACCAATTATTTGAATGCCTATAGGAACTAGTCATTATCTTGTCAAAGATCTCTATGAATTCAGCGCTAGACCAGCTTTGTTTGAAGCCACGTAAGTTTCGTTTGGTATTGCGCTGTTTTTGCTGTGCTTTAAAAGTAAAGCTGAAACAATATTTGGTACATTTTGTCTAGTTTTTATAGCTTTGAAGCCACCACCTCAATACTAAACGAAGCCTGAATCTCAGAAAGTAAAACAGCAAGAAGATTACCTGAAGTCATTCCCGTTCTCAGTTGGTGATAGTTTGGATAATAGATGACAGTCAAAATGTATATACAGGAAAAAAGAGCCAGTGAAGGCGAGGCTATCATATTATATCGACTAGAGACTGTGGGCGAGGCCTTGACCTCATGATTGTCTCATCACTGTGCTTGATCCATTCTGAGAGTTTCCACGGCTTCTGCCACTTCCATTTGAACTGAAGCAGCCACTGATGATGGCTCCTCTTCCACCTCCACAGTTTACCACTTTGTCCCACTGTTGCTACTTTCTTCATTGACAAGTGTCCAACTGGAACCATCTGCACCCACAATCATCTCCATTTTCTTGATCAAACAGGAAGAATAGAATAAAAAATACAGTATTTAGCAGAAATATTACCTTTCGTGACTGGTCTAGAAATGCTGCTGTCTCTCTGACTGACCCATTAACAATCCCAGGAGTAAATTTGAGTTGCTTTGGTGCTGGAAGTGACATTGGAGATAAGGGTCCACTCATTTCATCCGCAAAGTGTTTTGATGAATTCCGTGCATTCACCTGTTGATTTCCCCTCAGAAGAGTAAGAATAATAACAAAACTAGAATGGGGAAGTGAAAATCCAAATTTTGTCAAAAATTGGTGGTGATTCTTGTTGCAAAATGTTTTGATGAATTCCATGAATTCAACTGTTGATTTCCCATCAGAAGAGTAAGAATAATAACAGAACTGGAATAGGGAGGTCAAAATCCACAGTTGGTCAAAAATTGGCGGTGATTCTTGTTACAGCACCTTTAAAACATCTATAATTCAGAATTTTTGCATATTATTCTGCAAACATTATCATGATTTGAATACTTCAGTTCATGCTGGGATTTTATATATTGATCTTACCATCTTAATCTTCCAAGCACAACTACAAAAGAAAGACGTCCAATTTTATTGTGCAAGCCTAGAATGAGAACATGATGCGATATATAAAAGTAATAATGTAAACTATGAACTGTTGAGAAGATAATCTCACCGAAGCTGATGTAGCCAAGGCAATGGCAACAGCTTGCTCTCTCATCTTTTGCTCCTTCATGAGTTCTTTTCTCTGGGCCTCACTTTGCTGAAATAAAGCTACAAGTTCATTCAGTTGCTCTTTCATCTCTCTGATTTCAATATCTTTTTCCCACATCTGGTACCTGTTGACAGGTGAGTGCTGTGACTATTAACACTCAAGGAATTACTAACATTCATTCACAAGAAGAAATCACCTCTATTTAAAATACCTGTGGTTGAGCCCAACCACTGATACCAAAAGCCAGCAATCATGCATGGTTCAGAACTTGACAAACCAAGGATTACATTTACACAATAACATTATACATAATTAATGTGGCATGCAAGTATCAGAAGAGCGAAAATGCAAAAATCAATGAAAGAAATGATGTGAGCCATGTGTCAATTATATAACAGAGTCATGTTTGTTCTTATAGAAAAAGTTTGTATAAAGAGTTTGTATGTGGTATCATTCAAATTCTCGCAGTTTGTGTACATACCTTGTTTCTGCAGCAACATTAAACATATACTGAAGCAAGTTCTTAGCATCTGCCATAGAGCGTAAATGATTCCACCGTCCACGACCATTTAAGGAACGTTCCCTCTCTTCTGCCTCTGAAAGTTGTGATGCCATTTCCATGAGTGCATTTGAAGACATGCTCAACATGTTCTCCAGAGAAGCAATTCTTGCCATTCTTGCATTTGGTGACAAGGATAATAATCTAAATAGTTATAGAAAACAAACATGTAAGCAGAAGAGAATTTCTTCTGTGTAGAAATTAAAAAGCTGCTACCGGAGACAATTATTCATGTAGTTAAAGGTGTGCTCTCAGCATTTCCATAATAACTATACACGCAATTGGGGGAAAATAAGCAGATATATGACAATGCAGTTATTATATACCTAGAATGTCCATTTTTTCCTGCCTGAGGACTATGCCCATTTGGAGATAACTGGTCCACTTGTTTCAATATTGCTAACTCATCAGCCAAAGCAGCTTGCCTGTATGATTATTCAAATCAATTAGGCAACTCATACACATTTGCCAGATCTTACAGTAGATAGCAAGGAAAAGAAAGGCTTGGAACATACACTTGGCTTTGCTTCTCGTATTTAAAACGAACTTCATGCACATTCACCATGACTTCTAGCTCATGGTCAAGCCACCTTTGCAGAGACTTTTCATTGCTCTAAATATGAAACGCAAAGTTAAAACTGTTCCGACATTATCTTTGTAGAATAATTAGTATTGAAGTCTAACCACAAGACATCTCAGACGATTGCAGGATAGTTTTGAACAACCCAATCTAATAGTTCTCAGCTTAGGAAAGACTAAAAACAACTGTTTGCTAGAGTTCAATCAAACCAACCTGCCAACCAGGTCTATGATTGATACTCAACATTTTTATAAAACATAATTTGCTTTGAGATTATGTTAATAATGACCAGGAACCTAACCAATGACAGCAAAATTGGCTGCTGGATATAAAAATATGTTGTCAAATCTATTTTAACGTACAACACTATGAGGAAATGTCAAGTATAAACTATTACCTGGCCACTTGGTGTTGTATGTCCTGTGGAATTAACTGAACAATGAAACAAAAGATTAGGAGAAAAAATGAAGACCAAGTAATTACAAAAAACTAAAGGAAAGAGAGAAAACCAGATATTCACCTGAGTTGTCACGTGGAGATGACTTGCGGGCTTCCAACAACTCCTTAAGTCTTTTGGTAGCCATTGCTGCTTCCTCAGTCTTTCTTTGAAGAACCTGGAAGTGAAAAGCACCATGGTTGGACATAGTATGATTCTCTATAATATATAAGATATACAAAGAAAAAGAAATAAAAAAAAATTAGGTTCTAAGTAATTTTTGGAAGCTGATTCTGTCTCAAAGGTGTATCATTTCAGATTTTCACAGCCGAAATTCTGACCCTCTAGTTTCATTTCTATGTGGCACTGAGTGCTAGTTCTCCTACATGTTTACCATTTTTCTTTCCCTGATACACTATTACTGGTCAATTTCAGACTCTCGATATTCATTTACATCTAACTGAGCTTGGTTAATTTCAGTACTACTTTCTGCTTTTACTACTTTTTCCTCCTTAAAATATCTCTAGATCTCCCTTTCCAAGTGACTGCATTTCTCATTTTTTTTAATATCATATATCTCTTTTATATCAAAGTATGTTTATACTCTATTATTTTGACACCATATCTATCTTGGACTTTGTGAATAGAGAGAGGGGAGGGATGCTGCCTATTAGTCTCCTAAATATTCTTCAGAAAAATAACCATCATAGATTTCAGATGTGCCTTCTAAGCAAACACTGAAAAATAGGTCGGACTAAAGCTAGACTGTTTGCTTAGTAATTGTTATTTCAAATATCATTATCTTTCAAAACCCAATGGAGTAAAGGTTCATTACAAATATTCATTTTCTTGAAAAAAGACAGACATACTGCAAGCCAATCAAAATCTAGTTTAATTAAAATTTTGGTGTTAAAGCAGAAAAAAACTATGAGTATTAATTTCAGCAGGATAAAATATAAAATATTACAATTGTGCCCCATGTACCACATGAAACACTGAACAAAATAAATGGATCTGTAAAGCACTAACAATAATTTCCTTCCACCATACATGCATTATAAGAAAAGATAAGATATTTCAATGCCCATATCAAATACTTGCTAGACAAAAATCTTTACCATTTTCTGGCGTTGATTCAGGGCTTCAAGTTTATGTCGTTCATATTCATTTCTCCTTCCCTCCTTCTTTAGCTGTTTGGGAGATATGAAAATACGAACTATGGTTAAGAACCATATGTACAAACTGAAAAATACAAGATAAAAGAATGCCAGCTGGTTATGGTAAAATGATTGTTCAACAATTGGAAGTATAAAAATTAATTATAGCATAGCAACATCTGTCAAAGCATCATCTAAGCATGGTCAGGTCAAAAGAATCACTGAAAAGATTCAGGAAATGCCATAAAAGAGGAAGCTTAAGGTATGAATTTATTGTAAGTGAATCACCTGCAGCAATTCCTTCTCTCTGGAGGCCTTCCACTGTCGAAATTGTTCTGCCTCTTGTTTTATCTTATTCTGCAACTGAACCTACACATGAAGGATGAGAAAGCAGAACACAGCCCATAATTGTCAATATATAATGGTCCATCTTGCAGATCTGATCTAAACTTTGCAAAAGCAACAAAAATAAAACTAACCTTTTGAGCCTTAATATACTGAATTTCAGCTTGCAGGCGCTTTGCTGCTTCATCACTTTTTTGTTTTTGCTTTGAAAGCTCAACCTGGCTTTCTTGTTTTTTCTTAAGTTCTAAAATCTGCAAGTGACAATGATATCTTATAACAGTTGAAAGAAACATAGACTATGAGAACAGATTGATGACTAAATAAAACATAACACCACCTGTGCCTCGAGCGATTTTAATTTCTGCGCGTGGCCATCTTGCATTTTCTGTGTGTGTCCATCAGAATGTGCAGCAAGGGTCTCTACTTCGGCCAACAAACGGTCTCTCTCTTGCTGTGATGGTGATTTATAATATCAGCTACTAAAGTTTAACCATGTAGACAATAAGAATACTAGAATGCACAACTTAACCTGCACTATCCTTTTCTCTTCCTCAAGTTCCATGATTTTCTTCCCGAAGTGGTGCTTGAGAGCTTCAGTGTCAACCCCTCCAAAAAGCTTCATCTCGGACTGCACAAAAGTACAATGGCCTGACTTATTCCACAGGGCCGATGTAGAGCTACAGGCTTCATACCAAATTGTTAACTAAAAGATAGTTCTTATTGCTTGCTACAGGATGATGTAGATCTAGAGTTCTTATGTTTGAATGTCATTATTAAGTTGGTTCAATGATGAGGCAAACGAAAGTAGGCTATGTAAATAGCAATTTTTCATTTCTTTTTTTTTTTTTTTTTTTTGCTTAGATTAGAGACAAAATTGTACACTGGGCATATAAAGATTTATATAAAAGTGTACAGGAAGTCCATAAGTATCAGAAGTCTGTCTATACCATCTAAGTATGATGCAGGGTAAATAGAAAGATTAAAAGGTTAATATCCTAACAGGACATTCATGGCTTTGTATTTTTCAAAAAGTTACAACTATAGCTAACTTAGCAGAAAAAAAGCTAGTATCAATATTCCAAGACATGCCTCACACTTCCTACTGATAATCTAGGGGCCATAGATAACTTTCTCAAAACTGGATATGTGTGCAGACTCTTTATTATAATGTAAAATATGAGCATGTCTATAACACAGGTTCAGGAATTCCCACACTCGTCATTTCATTTTGAAGTTTTGTACAGACCACATAATGATCATATGATAAAATCCCAGATATATACTGATTCATTTTGTCGCTAGATGTATGTTTTAGTTAGGATTCCAAGTGCTTCTCTTTCATGCCTATAATTAGAAGGAACTGATTTATGTGTATGGAGAAACAAAGTGCATAAATGAAACCTCTTTCTGCTCCAAACGTTTGTTTAACTCATTCAATTCTTTATCCATAGTATTCCTCCGAAGTGCATGCTCCCACTCTTTTGCCACTTCTTCAATTTCCGAGGAATTTCCATCTGCAGAAGTGGGCAATCACGTGAAATGGTGAAAAAAGGAGAAGAAGATGTTGATGAAGAAGAAAGACAGCGAAAGAATGCAAGTTATGTAATAAGTTATAGTGATCACCAAGACAATGCGGCACACTGCAGATTCATGCACTCAATAACCCATACCCTTACCCACCCCAAACTGGCAAACAGTATTAGCAAGCACCTATGTAAGAAAGAATAAGGAAATGCTACCTAAATACATAAAAGGGACAAATAATAATGGTTACTGAATCTATATCTATTGGTTCAAGCTCATTCAGTTTCACATCGAAGATTATCTTCGTTTGTGGCCTCAATCATACAACTAATCTAGAGGTTTACCTGACATGGTTTCATCCATTTGGTAATCAGATGAGTCCATAATCTGAAAGCCCCTCTTCAATCCGTCACTTTTGACAAAACAAACCGGACCTTCCTGAGATGTATAAAGAAAGAGAATGACAAGACCACTCAAACCACAAATTATGTTAAAATGTCATCAAACTCATTAAATAAACCTAAACAACCTTATTCTATTAGTATTAAAGCACATTATTCAATATGAGAAAATTTGTTATGGAAAACAACAGAAAAAAGGAAGAGATAAGTAGAGTTTAGATAAGCAGAGTTTCTGTGGCACACCTGGATATTAGCTTCACCGTGCTCAACAACAGCACGTCTGCTGCGATACTCATGAAGTTCTCGACAAAGGTCCTCATTGGTAGCCTCCAGGCAAGCAATTCTTTCCTTGAGAACCTGTTCAACCAAAAGCATCATGTACACCTCCAGCTACAAATAAACAACTGATGTTGAGCAAAAGAGAAGAGTGCTTTAAAGAAGGCATATACCTGCACTTCATCTGAAGGAGCGCCTCCTGCACGGGCATAAAGTTCTGCTTGCAAGAATTTTAGCTGCTGCCGCAACTTTTGCACGTCATTGGATACTAAATCTCTATTCACCTGTAATATAAATTACAATGTTTTTCTTTTTCAAACCCAGAAATATCCACACCTGAAACTTGATCAAGTTTTTCAATCTAGAGATAAATAAGGTCTCATGAAAAAACTTACAACAGGCTTATTCTGAATATTGCGAGCACGATTTGCATATTTGAGAGTGTTAAGACTTTCCTCAGCATTGATGTCAGCAGGACTTACACAAGCTGGAAGAAGTGTGACAATAGCAGTAAGGAAAAGAATGAAATAACTTTTAATTCCAAACTTTGAAATTACATTTATAAAGACCTATCAAGCAATGAAATAATAACTTGAAGGTTTACCTATCATAACAGTTTTGCTGTTCCCACCAAGCGAATCCTGTCAAAATAAATAAGTAAACAAAAATCAGAGTTCGCAAAGAAGACAAAATGAATCAAGCAGAGAACAAAGTTTCATTATTTAGTTACTCCACCACTCCTTAGATCAAAGTAGATCATGGTTCATTAAGTAGAGGTTCAAGTAAGGATTTATACAACCAAAGACTTTGACTATGCTATCAATAGAAAACAGCGATACTAAAAGACGATGTACCATAGCTTTGTAAAAAACAACAATATCATTGATTAATAAAGTTGCAAAATGACTTAAGATATACATATATATCACATAGCTACATAACAGATATCATACAAGCAGTTACAAGTTAAGCTATTAGACCAAAGTACCATAAGATCCACGATAGCATCATAGTTATACAGAAGCTAGATATATATGATTTACATGAGGATGCCAATTGTGCAGACCAAAGTAAATATGTTGTTATTTCCCATGATATGATTAACCAAACTAGAGGTAAACATAAACTTTTAGGGTTCTGCTATCAGATGGTCACTTAAAACATATCAATGTCACCAATGAAATTTAGCAATTGAACTTATACTCTTGCACTAGAAAACTCAGTAAATGCATAGGAAACAGATCAACATAATATTTAGATCTTGCCTGCAAGAGTCGAGTCAATTTACTGTCTCGGTAGGGAACATGCACACCCTCTTTTCGCTTTTTCTCATCTCCTAATGCACTGATGACGTTACCAAGAGCAAGAAGACCCCTGTTAATGTGAATACCTATGCAGGAAAGAAAATAAATATATATCATCATCATTAGGAGACACATATAAGCATACAAAGTGATAAACAGAGATAGAAGTACGAACCTTCTTTCAAACGAAGACCATCAGAACCTGTTCTTTTAGCTCGTTCTGATCCAGCCAGATCAACCAAATGGAGCTTTGCACAGAAATATTCTTCACCCATATCCTCATCTGGAGTGTCATTATCAGGAGAAACTGAAGGTAGTTTGCGCATCTGTTCTAATGTGATTGTGAAGATTGCATGGGACCGACTTTTATAAACATACAAAGGAAACATACACCATTAAGTTATGAAGATTCATTGATAAGATATAACAATAAAATAAGCCCTTCCTACAATTTGAATTTATCATTCCAATTGCTTCTTTAACGGAACAAAAAAGGTAAATAATAAATTTTTTAGCAAGGACAATGCGACAGATTCTTGCTTCAGGCAAGTAGCTATTTCTAGAGCCAAGGCACAATGATCACTGCTCAAACAAAGTTTCTTAGTAACAGAATCAGTTCACATGACTATAGTTGGACACTATCAAAATAACACTACAATGGATTTCCTGGGAAAATTGTAAGACGTCAAATTTTACCATGAAATGGAGATAAGATTTTATTAATGGGGAAGAGAACAATAGATTTTCAGGTTACCTGGACTGGTTGTTCATATTTGTACTCCCCGTAGCCCGGCTTAAGGATCCTTGCTCCAAGCAAGCAGCCATTTCTTGTAATGTACTAACAGAAACCTCAGTTGACCCTGCTAGTGTTATGACTCCATTTGATGATTCACGGATTTGTATTGGAGGTCTCCCAGGAACAGTAACTTTCCCAGCATGTCCATTAGCAGACACTGACTTGCTCGCATATTCAGAATCCAGCAAGTCCCTCACCTCTTCCTTAAAAATCTTCAAATTCAAAATCTCTTATTACTTCCTTAACAAGGAAATATAAAAACCAAAGCAAAAAAAGTCTTTGACAAGACATAGATGATCAAGCCAACATATCCTAAACTAACTGCTTCAAAAATGACACAAAATATTTGCAGAGCATGGCATCAGAAAAGCAAATCACATAACAAAAGTACCTCAATGAAGGAAGCATGTAATTGGAACTCTGTTTGAGGTCTAAATGTCTCAATTTTGTTAAATAGAGCATTCATAACTTGAGGAATCAGTCCTGTTTGGCTACCTTCTTTAAGGCCAGTGCCCATGGTGTACGTTTTGCCAGATCCTGTCTGCAACACCTCTACATGTCAACCAATAATAGAAATGGAGACTGCATGTAAAAACTAGTTAAACTTAAGAGAACTTTTGTACAGGATGGTTATTACCTGACCGTAAGCAAGCACAGTAGCATTGTAACCTTGGAATAAACCATCAACAAGAGGAGCAACACATTCTTCAAACATAGCAGTTGATGGAGAACCACCATTCTCATAGACATGATCAAATGTGAACGAATGAGTGCCAATTTGTACCTGCACCAGGGCCATTAATGGAGTAAACCAAGTGTAGCACGCAGCTAGAAAATCCACAGAAATATATCATAATTATGTATGGTTAACATTAGCGGTATGCTGAGATGAAGTAGCGCTAGATATTCATGAAACTGAAATTAGCATAGCTTTGATGCAGCAAGCTTTGAGTTTGACCCGCATACTCGAATTAAACAGATAACAATCCACTTATAAATCGTAAAATTTGGATAATTCAACCAAATATGAAATATTGACACACATTTACAATCTAAACATTCATTTACTAACTTTCTGTAAATGGAACACAGTGGATTACTTACACTTGGCAAAAGCCAGCACCAAAAAGGGCAAATTGGGTATTAAAAGTAAGGCTCATTTGACCAACAAACGACGAATTTATAGGTGTTCAGAGATAACATAAGAAACAAACGAGCATGCACACAATTCTCCGATTATTCAAACTCTCATCCAAAAACAAAAACACGAAATGCAGACACAGTAAACATTCATAACAATAAATCAAAGAAACAAGCTGAGAACACTCTAGATTTGTTTAATTCCGTGTAAAACGAATCGAATGCAGGTAGCGTTTCGTTAAAATTTCTACCTGAGGCTTTCCAGGCGTAACAGTAACACATTCTTTACAACCCTGGACACGTTCATCGCCAATTAAAGGACGTACATGAACTGCCACCTTAACACTACAATTCTCTGACGACGTTTCCATGAATAATGACTGGAAGAGAAAAGACAAGAAAGATGATTAACTTTCCCAGGAAAATTAATCCCAATGTGTTGTCTAATCAGCTGAGATTAGGAAGAAGAAAATGATGCAGCAACAGACGAGACAAAAGCAGCCAGTTTTAACACAGTGAGAAGAGAATTGGGTGGTTGGTTTGATGTTTGGTGAGTGGGGAAAGTGGTAGAATGCGAAGCGGGACTCAGGGTTCGTTTGAAAAAGGAGAGTAACAACAGGTTGGAGGAGATAACTGCAATGGAAGAACAAGGATATCATTCAACAACAACAACAGCAACAACAAACTACTATCATTCTCCTTTCCTTGTTCTTCACTGCTCCACTTGCTTGCTTTCTCTCTCTCTCTCTCTCTCTCTCTCTCTCTCTCTCTCTCTCTCTCTCTTTTCCACTGAGCAGTAGTGTCTGTTCTGTCTGACTGATCTGGGTGTACTTTGGTATCTTTCTATGTTTATTTTACTATTTTGCCCTTTTTACGGGGGTCCACTCTCAAAAGTCCAAACCTTCTTGGCTCCTTCTCATTGCTCTATTAATTGTTTTTCTTGGATACTTGGTTTTATATCTCTTATTAAGATTTTATAACGTCATCATCTCCCATAATTTTACTTATAAGTTAAATGTTTAATAGTTAATACAATAATTTTGACATTCTATATTACTAATTTCCGAATTCTATGTTATAAAGCTGGCTTATTAAATTAATTTAAAAATTGTATCATTTTTTGGTCCGACCAATTTATTCAGAGGACATGTTATGTTGACTAAAGGCATCAATTATACTTTAATCAAATTGATGAATTTAATCAATTATATAGTTCCATAATAAAGTATGATAACGAAGGATTAACCCACACAATATCTTTCCTTAAAATTTTTAAATATTTTAAATTGAAAAAACATTTTTAAAAAAAAAAAAAAGGGTGGACTTCATTTATTACGCCTACTTCTTTTTGGGCACATTGATTATTACATACAGTAAATATGGATAATAAATAAGTAGGTCTGCGGGCAAGTGCAGCTGTCTCTGTTAATTTGGTATATGAATCACTTTACATTTTGTTACCATTAAATTAAACAAACCAAACCTCTGTTATTGTAGCATACTTAATCAATTAATCAAACAAAAACTTAATTCAAAAAGAAATGATCAAATATGGAGGCATATATAGTTGAACGGTGATCAAGTAGTAGGCAGCAGGAGAAAAAGAACCGAAAGCGATGGGCATAATCAAAACGTAACATAAAAATGAACAATTCACAAAAACATCTTTAATTTGGGCCCTACCTCACATGCCGTATGATATATTATCAAAATTCTATATATTTTTTCCACATTGATCAGCTGATCATGCTGGTCCCATATACATTCACTGATGAGTCTCAACCACACTCTTAATTTTGTTATTTCTAAGTTTTTAATTTTTCATTTTGCTTCTTGTTAATTTTGCCTACAAAATTGGTTAAGCTACAACATAACTTTATTTGCCTTTCTATGTATAGCTGTTGAATTTAATTCATTATTCTTTCCTTTCTCCCCCAAATACCCGCCACAAAAGCCAAACTTGCCAGCTACTTCCTTCATTCTTCAGCTATATTCCAAATATATACATATATGGTGTTTTTGCTGCCAGAAAATAATTTTCTCTGCAGCAGTACTTATATATATATATATATATATGAACATTAGAAGTGATTCTAAAGGTATACTTTATATATGTTCTGAATATATATTATATAATAATAATATTGCTTGAATTTGATTGTGGTAAGATTTAAGTCAAGATAGCATTAGACTACCCCACAAGAAAACATGACTTGTTAATAACTTTTAGTTCAATCTTCTTTGTTTGTAAGAAATGAATTAGAAAGATCAAACAAGATAAAATGTAAATATCTATATATAACCAACCGATCGATCTCTCCCTTGCTATATACCTAACTCTCATTTCATTGGATCCTACCGTTAGCCAAAGTAAAAGATAGTTCCCCACATATATGTTAGTTGCAATATGGACTTTTTAAGATCTAGAGATAGGGTTTGTTAATTAGTTTAAGACTTTTAAATGATGTGATTTGTTAGCTAGGTTAAGATTACCATTCATATTAAGTTAATAATCTAGTTGTTAGTATGACTTTGGTCTCCGTCACACACCGACATAATTAAGATCATACCAACCTTAAATTTGTCTAAGAGTTAGCGTACATGAGTTAATTACGATTTTGTGATGATCATTATCAATCAGATGATGAGAACACATAAAAGAAATGAATAATTTTCTATCATTTTCAGGAGAGTTGAGAAGTCATTTTGTGAATGTTGATATAAAGGATTGATTTATATTGTTAATTATGAATCAATTAATGAATTAATGATAAAGAGATTAAGAAATAAGAATGGCTTCAAATGGAGGGAAATGATATGTGACCATTTCTTTATTACAACGCAACACAGACACAAATGGGGTCAATCTCTATTAATTGAATTTTACATTCGTTCATATGGGCGGGGGCATGCATTCAGACTAAGGAAAACGCATGGTTCAAAACTATACTATATCACTTGCGGCCGTTATTACATAACATGTGTGACAGATTTCCAATCAAGTAAGAAGATGATAATGCCTGTAATAAACAAATATTGGTGGATATTAATTGCCCTTTTGACCTAGAAGAGCTGTAAGTTTCAGGATACGGAGATTGGTGCCACTGAGATTTACATCATAATTTTGGTGTTGAAATGGAATTAGGAATTGAGTGGACATCGATCATGTGCAATCCCTCGATCTGTCCCCATCTGTTAAAAAAAAAAAAAAAAAGTATCCAATGCAATTTGTTTTACAAACGTAGGTATGTGTGAAACATGGGAAGGATCAAAAGCCATAATCATTCTCACCCTCTTTTAACACAGCATTTCTGAACTAATTAATTAATTTTGATTAGTTTGCAGTGACTTGGTAATTGCAAACACCAGAACCTGCAACTCCTTCAATCCAAAATGATTATAGATAGTGGCCAAGATTGAACATTATTGTCAGTATTTACTCAGTTGAGTAAAGAGATTCCAATAATACTGATCTGAAAATCACACAATTTAATTTGCCTCCATTTCAAAGCATTAATATTGTATGGTAAAGCTCAATTCAAGATAGAATAATTCATGGATAAGCTTATTATTCTATGCACTTTTATGAGTGGAGATCAGAGAGAACTATTTTATTCTCACCTCTCCCTTTTTCTTTGCTAACGTTTTCCTTTACGAGAAAAAAAAAAAAAAAAAGGAAGAAAAGAAAAAAAATTAATAATGCCATGTGGGTCTTTCATCACATGGTTATTCCACCTTTTGATCTCAATCTCAACACCCTTCTCATTGGATTATTCCCCACAATCAACTAAGCTTTAGTCAATTAATGTCAATGATTTTTTACACCATATCTACCACAAGCTCTTGGGATCCAGTGGGAGAAGGGCGCGCACCAAGTTGATAATGAATGATTAAATTTTTAACCCTCCACGATCTCTAAACTTATAATTATTAGCACTAATTCATCAATTAGATGCAGTAAGTAAAGCAGAAATGGGAAGTGGGAACCCTAAGAATGGATGTGGTCCTCTTGTACAATAGGCAAAACCAGTAAACAGGCCAATTACTACTGTTGCAGATTACTTTTTATTGTGAATCACAGATTTTGTTGGAGATCAATATATGCAAAGGAAGAGAAGGCAATGTCTTTAATCCTTTTATGGCTCTGAGCTTTATCTTTCTTTTTCTTCTTTCCAACCCAGCCTTTGAATATTTGACAACTGATGCATGTGCATTGCTGCAAATTTTTCATCATGTATGCATGGTATATGCCCTATAAAGCTGTGGGGAAAGCACTTTTGCATAACCACTTTTTATCGTTGTCATCTCAAAAGAAACTGCATATTATTGGTTGCAGACTTGCAGATTACAGCAAGATGGAGTACAAGTGCTTTAACCTGCATATTAATCAGATGTTACAACGAAATATATACCAGTCTTCTTTATACAGCTGTGTTTAGAAATGATACGAAACTTTACAAAGGCCGATTCTTTTAACCATTATTTAATTAATTGATTACCAATAGAGTAGTTATTTATTTTGTTTGTTCTGATAATAAAAATAAATGAAGTTGATTGTCTTTATGCTTCGAGGCAGGTATCAATTCAAGTGAAATATGAACAAGTACAATGAAAAAAAAAAATAATTTTTCTGTTTTGTCTAATTATCTAGGGTTCCTTTATTTACCTACCATTTCAATTCCTTTTATTTTTAAAAATTCAAAAAGAAATTAAAAAAAAATAAATAAAAATCTAAGGCTGCATTTGAAAATTGAATTTGGATATAAAACTCATTCTCCAATTACAATAATGTTTAACCATAAGGGGTCCAAAGATTTTATGTAGAATTTCAATATTTGTTTATTGTTAATCGAGTTCAGCTTCTTACTTTTATTTTATCAAAATATTTTTCAAAAATAATCTACACTTTAAGATAAATATTTATGAAAAAGTAACACAAGAGGTAAATATCTTTTCATTCCATTCAAATAATTAATTCTATAATTTTGATCTAATACGACAAATAAGGTAGGACCTTAATTATTTATCACAATAATTAAGTTTTATAATTTTGATTTAATACGACAAATTAAGGCAAAATTAAAGTGAATAAAACAATGAAATGTAGTTTTTGGATAATATCATCAGTTAATGTCACAATAATTTCTATCAAATAATGTAGGACCTAAGCATTTTGTATGTTGTTGGGAAGATTAGCAAGAGGGAGACATGATTTAATCTTTAGTCTAACATTTTTGAATTCATTGCTCAAATCAAATTAATGTCATAGCAATCTATTGAAGGAAAAATAATATATAATTAATTTAATGTACTTGAATACGAGCATTAATATCACATCATTAGAGTGATTGATTATCCTCAAATCTTTTAACACGTTAATTGACTGTGATATAAATCAATAATCAATAATCAATAATCAATAATCAATAATCAATTTGCTTATAAAAATGATTAAGTTGAAGGCTCTTGGATAATTAGGGCCACTTAAATTAAGCCTTATGTTTGTGGGTCTCAGGAATAATCATGATTAATTCAAGAATAATCATGATTAATTATGTAACGACGACATAATTAAATTTCAAATTCAATATGGGCAATTTTTTATTTTTCATGATAAAGGGTATATGAAAGCCAAATTAGTGGTCAATAACTTTCAGAATCCATTCTATAACTTCATCTATCATTTCCACTTTCTTGCTAGGAGTGGTTGCAACCTCAATTCAAGAGCAGAGGTGTTACCTAGAACTTTTTTTTTTTTGCTTTTCTTATGTCATATTGTCACTAATTATTAGAACAATTAGTTATAATTGATGAGGATGAAATTCCAAATACCAAAACAATACTTGTTCCGAGGTCGTGGTAATATATAATAATTTTTATTTTATTTTTTTATAATATCAAATATTTTTAACGCATTATTTTAGATCATGGGTTTGATAGACCAAGTCCCATAATAGTTTGGCCCAAAGATTTGGGCCAATAAAAAGTTGTCTGCAGCATCATTTTGGGTTAAGGTCTTTTGTGTTGGAACCAATTAAGTCAAGCTTCATTATAATAATTAGGCGTAAAAATATGAGTAAACCAAAAAAAAAAAAAAAAGGTAAGAGTTTGATATTCTTTCCACGTGATTTTAGAAAGGAGGCGAGAAACATTCCATTGCAGGATGAGTTGATTCTCCAACTTATTAAAAAAAGTTGATATAGAAAATATATTATTTGGGACGTATTTAAATGATATTCTTTAATAAATCGTTGAAAAGTAAAAGTGGGAGTCAATTGGGCTCATAAGACGAGTCCAATGGGCTGAAAATGGGATTGAAATGGGGCCCAATGCCAATAATTTTGATTTTGACTAAAGTAAGCATTCATCACGTGATGGCACAGAGTGGCGTGGTTTCCACGCTAGGGATATAAAATTGCAAATCCATTGACTTTCCAGGGTCATTTTTATCCAAAAACAATAGAGGGGGTACGAGATTCCTCGACCAATTTGTTGACTCTCCTGCCTGCCGATCGAATCTGAACCGTACAATCACAGCATCTCTACGCTGGACCTCACAGGAGACGGGCAAAATCGGAAACCAAAAAAAACCCGAAACAAGACGAGATTACAGTTTGCAATTTGTATTCCAATTCTCAGCCCGTCCTTATTTATAGTATACTCGGGGAGAAAAAAAAGGCAATTCATTCGGTAATTGTTCCGAGGGAGAAAGAGAGAGAGCACGAGAGAAAGACATGTCGGGAGGCATAGCGCGTGGTCGGCTGGCCGAGGAGAGAAAGGCCTGGCGTAAGAATCATCCTCATGTCCGTAGTACAGCCAGCTCTCTGTTCTGTTCTTCTGTTTATTATATTTCGTTGCTGTTTGTGTTTTGTGTTTTGTGTTTTGTGTTTTGTGTTTTAATCTTGTTTTTATGTAATTTCTAGGGTTTTGTGGCCAAGCCTGAAACGTTGCCGGACGGTTCCGTCAATCTGATGGTGTGGCATTGTACTATCCCCGGTAAAGGCGGCGTAAGTAACAGACAGGATGGGACCCTGTTTTTTTGTTAACGTTAAAAGTTTTTGTGCTTCTCAAGTTTGTGCGCTGTTCTATTTTTGCGTTTCCTGAAATCAAGATATTCGAACTGTTTGATTGATGGATTTTGTAATTTATTTCTCAGTTGATTGAATTTAGTGTAGACTGTCTATTAAATATCGGTAATATGAGTATAACGCTTAACGTTGCAATTTAGGAAGGCTTCGCTATGTATGTGGCTTTGTACTGTAGTTTATGAAACAGATGGTTAAAATTTTCTGTTTAGGGGTAATGAGGATTTGAAAATGAATTGTTTTGAGAGTTGGGCTCGTTCGGCTGTATAGGATTTGTCTTGTAGTTCTTTTCGGTTTTTAAATTTCTGGTGTTCTGAAGTCAGCTCTGGGAGTTTTTCATCTAAGAACTTTGTTGGGACATTGAATAGTTGATTGGCTACTTCCTCGTTCATCTATTATGTTCAATTATCACAAATGCTTCTATTTCTTCCCTTTGTATGTTGTTATGTTTTTCTTGCATAATTGGAATGTTAGTTGTCTACAATGTTTAATATCTCCACCCTTTATGCCTCGTCTTGGTTTTTGTGCATAATTCTTCTGTCTTCATTTTTGAAACCAGCACTCGTAAGGTTTTTATTTGTATGTTTGTGTTCAGGTGGAACGGGGCTTACGTGGGTTTGGGCTACAAATTTAGATTTTTTTTGTAGACTAGTGAGTGTTGTTAATGTCATTTGATTAATGATTGCCATTTAGTAATTAGCTTGATATAATCTGGTTCCTAGGTTAATATTTCATCAATCTATTAGACATCTGTTAATAGTCACTTGTCAAAACAGTGATATACCTTTTTTGCTTTTTCTTCCCCCTCTCCCCACTTCCTTTTCCTCTCCTTGGATTGTGCTTCTGCATCATGCTATATTGTATCTATGTTCATGATGGTATGGCAGTTGATTATGTGTTTTTTTGGGTCTTTGTGTCTTTGTGTATGTATAGTCAATCTTAGGCTTCGGGGGATGTGGAAGTTGGTATTATTGATGGATTTGGCAATGCTCTGATCTCTGTTTTCTCTTTTTCTTTTTCAATTATGTGGTTTTTAGAGGATTACACAATTGCTTTCTATTGGGGGATGCATTAACCACCTTCTGTAATATTTTGTTGCAGACTGATTGGGAGGGTGGTTTCTTCCCACTCACTCTCCACTTCAGTGAAGATTACCCTAGCAAGCCACCAAAGTGCAAGTTTCCGCAAGGTTTCTTCCACCCTAATGTCTACCCATCTGGAACTGTTTGCCTATCAATCCTCAATGAGGACAACGTGAGTACCTGCTGCTGCCCCTTAAAAGTGCTCTGTCATAATGATCATTATTGTCATTCCACTTACTTAATCCCAAGGTTACTTAGCATACTTGTGTCATTTGTAGGGGTGGAGACCGGCCATCACAGTGAAGCAAATTCTTGTTGGTATCCAAGATTTGCTGGACCAGCCAAATCCTGCAGATCCTGCACAAACAGAAGGTTATCATCTCTTCATCCAGGTATGCTTCTGCCTAGAAATTGTTCTATTTATTTATTTGAAGCCTTAGTATATTAGGAAAGGTCTTTGTGATTTGTTAGGTACTGATCAGATCATGTTAGTTAAGTAATTGAAGGGCTCTGTTGTTTCTTTTTCTCAAGGAGAGAGATTTTCTAGTGACAGGATGCACAGTCCTCTAGTTGTGGCAATAAGATAGTTAGATTGATTGATTTAACTAATTATAGGAGAAGCTTCATTATCAATGGGAATTTTGTGCAGCAACTTCAAGTATTTTTTACCCTGTTAATATTGCTACTAATCATCGTTATCAGGTTGCCTTTGATGACCAGTCCAGTGCTGAAAAGTCAATTCTGACACTTAGTGGTGCTAATCCACCTTTGTTATTTATGTCAATATTCTAATAAACAAGAACTTTGACTTTTATGCAGGATGCTGCAGAATACAAGAGAAGAGTTCGCCAGCAAGCCAAACAATATCCGGCTCTCATCTAAAATTATATTTGGTTTCCTTACAGACTATTGGTAATCGTCAGTGAAATTGCCTCCTGTAAAATGCCAAAGCTAAACTTGCTTCCTAAAGAAAGTTGTTATTTTGTAATTGTCAGTTGCCTACATGTGTAGACTGCTTGGTTGAAACTGTCCCTATGTCTCTCCAGATAATGATTGTCGATATTTTACATAATGATTGTTGATATTTTATGTTACACCAGTCAGCCAATGTTACTTGGTGTTCATATCAATTGAAAAACATTGGTTTCCTTTGTTTGGTTCTCATCTGTTCTGAATTTTCTTTTGTGTTATATTCAAATGTATAATCCATTGATCTGAGCAAGAAAACCTCTTAGATCAATGGACAATGGACAAGGGCTTAACAGGGAAGTTTGACAATGCATATTGTGTAGCAGCATGGTGCTTAATTGTGCTTGTTTCAGAGCAAACAGTCATGAAACTTCTTAATTCTGAATGCCCGAGGATATTATTACTAATGGTGCATTTTCTTATGATCCAGTATCTATATTTTGTACTGAAGCGGGAGATCGGTGGTGATAGCCATTTTTCACGTAGATCAATATTTGATAGAATTGGGCATCATGTAGATGGGGTGCACCATAAATTAACAAAATATTTACGGCTGATGAAGTTCCTCGGATGGATTGTAGCCGCTCGCCCTTTTTTATTGTGACTGTGTGTGAGGTATTTAGAGTTGCCACCTGAAGTATATTACTTCAGCTGGTTAGTCGGTGAATATTGATTGTCAAATTCAATATTTGTTTGCGATTGTACTGCAGTCTATCACAACAGATCAAACATCTAGTAAGTAATAATTTTCAGAAGAAATTATTATTTTATTTTGTTTATATTTAATTCTAAATAATTTTATTTTATAATAATTGTAATTTTAAATTTACACTGTTTCAATGTAAAATAAATTCTTTGATTGCTTTCAACATTAAGCATTAGACTCTTGCTGGTTACTCGTAGCAAATCAGTTGGCAAACAAGATTTGAACTTCCAGGTGGTGGTCAAAGATATTCTACTATTCCTTCGAGTTCTTCGAATTCAATCGGTTGGTAGAATTTTTCATACAATTATAAGGATAGATATCATACCAGGTGTATCTTGAGTAGATTTTGGAATGTGTTATTCGGTGTTATCAAAGTGGTGTGTAGTCCAAGTGATAATGTAAAATCCCGGTAGCTTTCTAATTGTTATTATTATGCTTCTATCTTGAAATAATTATTTTGAAGTCCTAATATTCTTGAGGAAGCAGCATAATTCAATTCTAAAATAGTTAAGATATTTTATAATATAAGTTAATATACTAATGGGGTAATAATATTTTTATCTCTCAACTTTGACGAAATAACAAATTAAGATATTATTTATCCAATTTTAACATTATCATAATAACATTATAAAAAGTTAAAAAAATAAAGGTAAAAATCAAATTTTGATGTCCAACCAAAAAACTTAAATAGAATCTTCATAAAATGATCACAAACAATCTCAGCGTCAAATCTACCCTCCGTCGCCATCACCACAACCATCAAAGCTAAAACACATATCATTTTATGAAGCTGACATTGAAATACTATTCTTTTTAAAGTTAAAATTATTAGTAATCGAAAAAGTTTAATATTGTAAAGATTATTTAACTTTTTGTTAAAACTAATCTACTTTAGTTTTACATTATTTTTTATATTTTTGAAAATTTGAATAATATTTGTTAGTATTTTTACTTTTTATTTCTGTACAAAATTACTAGATTGCCCAGTTCAACCAACATTTGTCAATAGTGAAACCAAATGCTGTTAAGGGGCGGGTTTTTAAGTGTTTGCAACATATTTTCTTTGTTGTTATTAGCTCAAACCTCAGGGGAGGTATGAGAAAATACCCCTTTTTAAAAAATGATTTTTCATAGGCCATTTGGAGCTAAAATATTGGTTTCCGAAATATAAGTAAGGTCCAAAAGTCAGGGGCTTAGCCCGCTTGAGGACAATTTCAAAAGGACTCAGGGCCTAGTTTGAAATTGAGATTGCCCTGAATTTTAAAATATTTTGTTTTATTGTTCTTTAAAAATAATAGATTTTAAAAAAAATTAATTTAGTGTTTGATAAATTTGATATCTAAAAGTGTTATAAATTTAAAAAGTATTTGATAAATTTTATAATTAAAATATTATAATGATATAAATAACTAAAATAGATATATAATATAAAATATTATTTATTATATATATATATAAAATAATTTATAACAAATCAAAAGGCATTAAAATAAATCAACATGTAATAAAATAGTAATCTTTATGATAATTGTGGAGCAACATGTTTGAAGAAAAAAGTTATATTTTGAAAGTAATATTTTGGTGTAAGAAAACAAAAGAATAAAATTTACATGAAAGAAAATAAATAAAATAAAAGGTTTAAATACTTAAATTTTATTAAAGAATAATATTAGTTTTATATAAGTTAGATAAGGATATAAATAAGATTATAATTTTAGATAAAATAATTTTTCAAAATTAAATTTTGAAACATAAATAAAAACCTACTTTTCAAAATCTACCGTAAAATAATAAATTTTAGACAAAAATTATTTTTAAAAAAATTTATCACACGCCTTAAATTAATTTTTACAATTAAAAATCACTTTTAAAAAGTTTCTCATAGCAATTTTAAACAGCTCTTACACAAAATAAATAAATAAATATATATATATATATATACATATATATGTAAATACACGTGTAAAGCAGGCTCAATTTTGTTTGCCTCCAACTCCAAATTCCTCCACCCCCCTCATGGCCGAATATTACCCTCCGCCCGGGGGTCGCCACTACGGCTACTATCCACCGCCACCTGCCCCTCCGCCGGGAGGAGTGGCTGCACCTCCAGTCCCATCGGCTCAGCCTTACGTTCCTCAGCCACATCCACCACCTTTCGCCTCTTACGCAGCTGCCTTTCCTGCATATGCCTCTTACGACGAGCTTCGAACCCTATTTGTCGCGGGTCTACCCGATGACGTGAAGCCTAGAGAGATTTATAACCTTTTCCGTGAGTTTCCGGGTTATGAATCCTCTCATCTTCGGAGCCCCAGCCAAAATTCTCAGGTACTCCTCTTATACCCGTATTGATGCTCGTTTACACTCGCAGGCGCGCATATCCCTCTATTTGATTGCTTTTTGTCAATTTATTTGATTTCTGCTTGGCAATTTAGTCCAAATATATATATATTTTTGGTTATTGTAGATACTGTTAATGATAATTTCTCACAATGCTGACTATTAAGAGAAAATATCCAAGTTGCATTGTGGAGCTAGATAGAGAAGCAGTGCTTTCTGAATTGTGATGGAATTTCCGTTTTCATATGGAGTTATTATAGATAGGTCCAATATTTTCATAATTAGTGAATGTGATAGACAATATGGGAAGTATGAAAAGTTGGAGTTTTTGATAACAAAGTAAATGTAGTGGATGTCCTTGAAATTTTTATGTGCTTGCATTTCATTTGAAATTGGTGATATACTTTGTAGGATAGAGCCAGTGTCGAAGATTGGGCTTTTGGAATGTATGAAAGGGTAAAAATGTTGACTATAGATCGTTTGAATGGTGAATGGTAAACTAATGATACTCATGATAAGTAGCTGTGAGAAATTATTGACTACTTTGAACTAGTATAGAAGACATTTAAAACTCACCTAAAATGCTTCTGACATTAGGGGAACGTTATCTTTTTTTTTACTTAATGTCTTAACACAACTTTATTATGAGCTACTATATAGTTCTGGCTGCATCATTTAAAAGTTTAGATCAGCCATTCAATGGTCTTTTGCAATAGCTTTGTTTGACATGTGTAAGCTTGATATTGAAGTAATAGAGCTCTTTAGGGTATTCTTAGTTTATTTAATTCTCTTATATTGCTGTGAATGGACCCACAAATAATCAACCACAGAATAACTGTATGCTTCTCAGTCATTATTCGAGCAAATAAGTAAATTAAACATTTTTGAATTACTGAGTTGCTGATTAGTTTGTAAAGTCATTGCGTTGACATCTTTTGAACCAAAGGAGGTTTTCTTTCTTTTGTGCATTCATTAATGTTTGAAAGATAATTAAGGATGTTAAGTTGTTGCATTGGTAAATAAAGCATCATTATTACTATTATGTTACACAACTAACGCCTGCAATCATGTTTATAAACATCTGTTAATCCGTTGTTCTCTGATATGTTCTTGGTTGTTGACAGCCGTTTGCTTTTGCTGTATTCTCAGATCAGCAGTCTGCAATTGGGGCAATGTATGCTCTGAATGTAAGATATCACCCTGAAATCTTTTTCATTTGATAGTTGACTGTTCCATTCTCTATGTAAGCTACAAGAAAATTCTCTCTACGCTTGTGGTTGCTGATAACATGCTGAGTAGTGTTTCACATGAAATTCATACAATGCAAGGAAATATCCACACCTCTTTTTATGTAGCTAATGTATGTGGTGGCTATATTCAAATTGTTGGCACTCATCCAATAAAGCACATTAATGAATTCTAACATCAAATAGGTGTATTCAGGAATTCAAAAAGCTACTAATTGATCTGTGGCATCTCGGTAGGTGTTAATTCTTACCAGTGCTTTTTAACAAGTACAAAAATCTCTATGAAGAAATCTTCTTACAAAAAATATAACAAACTGTCGATCTCATTTTGATTCTTCTAGGTCATTACTTTTGGTGACTGGAGGCATATGTTATTTACCCCTGTTTATTTGCAACTATCAAGGCTTACATTTTATTGACTGGTATATAGTAATCTATTTTGGTTTTGAATATTACTCAACCAGAGTTGGATGGCATATCGAAGTAAATATGTAATTAGAAAAGGAAAAAGATTGGGGTTAATTTCCATGCGATGTAAAATTAATCAATAAAGTTGGTTCATATTGTTTGTTTATGCTGCTTCTTGTTTATCTATTTACCCAGATTGTCTACGTATACCTTTGCTAATAATGTCTTTCTCGAGGAAACCAAAAAAGAAGGTTGACATGTGAAGATTTTTTTTTTTTAATTTTCCTAATGAAAGCTAGTCAGCTGTACTAAAGACTGTATTATTGAACTGTACTCTAGGTTAAATTTATGTAATTCATTATTAATGTTGTTGACAATTTTGTGGCTATGTCAGAAAAAACTTTTAGACAACCATTACTGCACTACAGTGCTGCGGAATGCCAGATTTGTTGATATTATCTGAGAGTGCTTTCAACTTTGTTTGCAGGGGATGGTGTTTGATCTTGAAAAAGGATCAACCCTACATATTGACCTTGCAAAAACTAATTCCCGATCAAAGCGCTCAAGGACAGGTCTATTGCTTGCTGTGTTTCCTCCTCCTTTTGAATGTTTTCATTTGATCTGATGGATTAGCATCCTTTTAAATGTTTTCATTTGACTCTGACTGATTAGTAATGGCATCATTTGTACTTGTTGATTATTGCGATTAGATGATGAATGGACTGGCTCGGATAAGAAAGCTAGAGGGTCCTCTTCATTTTCCAGGGGAATTCCTGATTCTGGTAAGTAGCTTGCTTAGATCAATTAGGCTGTATGGAGACTTCCTTGTGGTAGATTCTTTGTTGGAACATTTCCTTTCACTTGGAATTCCCAAATCACTATATGTTTATTAGTTATATTTCTGTACCCTCTCTTGTTATCATCTATTTGCTTGATATGAGCTGTGTGGTGCTTGTCCAATCTCTCACTTGGACTACAAATGAATTACTTAGTCACATGGAGGACACGTTCTTATAGAAGCTCACATTGCACATGTTTTGCACGCTTGGGCACAAGCAGGTTTTGGCAGCGTTCACATGCCTGGAATGGGTAATTCTGCCTACAACATGATTGGTTATCCACATACACAAAGGTTATCTGCACTACTTAAGCACATCTTCATTAATTGGAAGTGATTATTTCTGACTTAATCAGCTTATGTTTATTTCGAATTGATGGCTTCTAACGGAAATGTCGAGGTTCTAATAAAAGCAGTTACTACATGCCTTGTTCCTGGAAGTTGGAGTGTAGTAACTCCCCTCTTAAGTCCCATTTATTTTATCTATTTTTGAAACCTTACCTGATTATGGATCATTTTTTTCCAATTGTTCAGTCATGGAAACTTTGATGCAAGAGGTGCAAGTGAGATAACATCTGCCAAATTGGTAAGGTTACTTTTCAGCTCATTCTCATTCTTTAGTCAATTCTAGTTACTTAGTTGCTCACATCTTTTTTAATTTTAGTTTGTAGATGCCTCACATGAGTGGTTGCTGATAATACTGTGTAATCCTTTTTCTTCAGTGTTTTTGAAAGATAAAAATAACCCTTTTTGAAAAATAAATTTTTTTTTATCCAATACGATCCCTTAGACATGACCGGCAAGAGTCATCGCACCATTAAGATACTTGCCAGTGCATTCTGTCAGCATGTTATATCAATTTTTTGGTAAAATTGCATCAATCCAATGCAATAGATTTGTTAAGTTGCTGTAAATGTACTCATTTATAGGAACATTACTTGTTTTCTAAAATCTTTTTGGTTGTGCATTTTCTTTTGGATTATCATTTTTGAAGCAATAAGTTTGATTTGAAGTGAATTGTTCTCCATTGACTATTTCTGGGGTGATACTTCTGCAATGGCAGAATAATTCTTCAGCTCCTCCATGTGCAACACTATTTGTGGCAAATTTGGGGCCTACTTGTACAGAGCAAGAGTTAACTCAAGTCTTTTCAAGGCAAGAAATTGTAGTTATTGCTATATAAAAATGTGTTTGGACTATAATTTTCTGTTGGTTAATTTTTTTCTCTTGATTTCTATTTCTATCAGATGCCCTGGGTTTCTGAAATTAAAGGTGCAAAGCACGTACGGGTCTCCAGTTGCATTTGTCGATTTTCAGGTATTGAACTCATGTTTATTTCTCCCATATTCTCTTTTCATTCCCAAAAGGAAGTTCACAGAAGCGCATCTTGTCAAATAGAGATGAACTGTGAGTAGGGTTGTGGATTCAATCCTAGTTGGGTGTGTGAGTAGCATTTGTGAAGCAGGAAAAATAGAGGATAAAAAAAAAAGAGAGAGAGAGAGGGAAATAAAGTCTAGTAACTTAACCATAAATTTCTCTTTTATCTTACATGTTATGTTTCCGCTTATGCACTATAGAAGATATCAGAGAAGATTATGCATTAATCACTAATCTGCTGATTGACTATTTGGATACTTGGTTGTAGATTTTCAGTTAAAAGATTGTTAATAGGGAAAAATTATGGACACAATATCTTTTTTATTATTTGCTTGTAGGTCCTTTCTGTCATTATAACATATGCTTGTATATTCAAATATGTTCATTTTTATGTTTTATGTGAAAGGGGAGAGGTTCAATTTCCAACTCAATTTGTGCACCTTTTAAGGAATTGAGTGCTCCAGTTCACATTTGATTGAATTTGACCAGATTATGTGGTCATGTCTTCAAATTTTGACATTCTCAGACGACATAGGATGCAATGTCATAAAAGTTAGTAACCTGCTCAATGATCTGCAAACTTACATTGATTCTTTACAGTTTTGTATATGTGATATCACTTTGCAATTTGGAGATTTTATGTCATCGTGTCTTATGTTGCAAATACAAGGGTCCTTCACCCCAATTGCTAGATTCTTTTTGAATTTTATCTTTTTGTGCCGAATATACAAGAAAAGTCTCATCAATTATATTCAACTAAACATGCAGGATACTTCTGCGTCAACTGCAGCACTAAATAATCTGCAAGGCACAATTCTTTACTCCTCACTGACTAGTGATGGCATGCGATTGGAGTATCCTTTAGTACTGCATAATTTCTTTTGTGCTTTATTTTGTTATTGGTTTCATCCTCAAAAGGTTTTGCTTAATGAGAAATCAAGATATGCAAAATCAAGAATGGGAATGCCCCGGAAGCCAAAGTAATTGTGTAGAAGAAGTTGAAAGAAGCTGTCATCATTTTGCTTTTGTTTACTTGTCTCTTCAGTGCAGTGGGATGTTCATCCTACCTAATTTTATATGAAAAAGTAGGTTAACCATATTTAATTTACAGCTGTAATCGGATGTTGTATTGCATTAATTGAATTAGAAAGTTTTTTCCATTTACAATGAATTGATGTCAACTTTCTTTCACAATGGGAAACAAATTTCAGCGGTTGTTCCTTCCAGCTTCTTGTTTTTACATTGTCCACTTTCCTATGAAATCATGTTGCAATATTTCTGGGTGGAGGACACTCTTGTTAAAATTGTAAGATACCACTATGCCCTGGACATGCTTTCCCCGAGAGAAGTTATAAGAAATCAGCCTTCTACGATTTATTTGATCTTTTTTGGTCGATAGTTCATTCTCTAATCTTTTAAGAAAATTCTGAGAAACTTCTAAAAAGCTATATGATCGTTAAATTCAAGGAAATTGTGGAAGCATGAACTTCCAATCGAAATTTCTGACCAAACCTCTTCTTTGTGATCTTTCACACTTACATAACAACAACCCTTTTATGTGAATTATAGTTGTTCCCTTGCCGCCGCGTAGTCTTGATTTTACACAAAACGTCATTCCTCTCAGTCTGCAAGTACATGAACATGAACATGATGCTGATACATGACATATCCCATGAACGAGCTCTTTAGTCAACCCTGTTGAAGTCAGTATCTTCCCATTGCAAAATTTTCACCTAAATTTGACTTTTCTATTCAATAAATAAACTGTCATTAAAAAAAAAAAAAAAAAAAAAGGTAAATAAATATTCAAAGATATTTTTTCTTCAAATCATTGATGAGCTTCCTATAAAACGGCCTGATACACCACACACACACACAGAGTAAATAAGCCCATCTGCCCTTAACATCAGGTTGTTTGTTGTTTTGACTTTGACTTTTTTTTGTTTGTTTTGAGGAGTCACATGTTTTGTTATGTTGTGTTATGTTATGTTATGTTAATAGCGCAGCGGTGCCCTTAAAAAAGTCAAACGAACTCTTTTAAAAGTCTTGGATAATCAGGATTGTAGATAGACCCCATGTTATTTGTTTCGTAAACCTAAATACCTATACACTCAATTGAACACAATATTGCATTTGCACTCCCTACTACTGCGTTATTGTTGGGCAGCCAGACAGCATGTCTGCTTTTTTGTTTTCCCCTCAATATTTAATCCTCTAATTTGTTTGAATACCAAAAAATCTTCACACTTTCCTATAATCTACAGACAATTTGTTATATCATTTAGTAAAAATACATAAATATATTGTAATATGACTTTTCTTAATATTATTAATTGTCTAGATACAACTTTTTATTATATAAACTATTTACATAAAAATCAAACATTAATATATTTGTTTAAGAAAAAAAAAAAAAAAAAAAAAAAACCGAAACAGGATGGGACGTGATTGAAGCATAATTGCGAACGGATTCGACCCACCATTTGTAGTGGCGTCCACTGTGAACCAATGGAATCAAAAAGTACATAGGAAAGCACTGAGGAAGAAGAAGAAGAAGAAGAAGAAGAAGAAGAAGAAGAAGAAGATGATGATGATGATGAGAGGCATGAATTGACGTGTGATAAGTAATTTTAACTTGCAATATATATTATAAGAAAGAATGTGGTCAAAGAAGCAATTGTCATTGGGATGACCCATTTATCAATTAATTTTATTTGTATCTTTGTATACATATGTTGCTTGCTTTCTGCTGCTCGATCCAATTCTTATGGTTAGAGACGAAAGGATTGAAAATCAAATGATGGTGTATAAAAGTATTCGATTTCATGATCGTTTCTTTCACTTGAGTTGCGTGCGGAATGAGTGCAAGTCCGTAGCCAATACCATTTATTAATTGATTAATACATAGTGGACCAAAGAGGGTGACACCTCAAAATCTTTTAGCAATCATTTCAGATTACCACTCAGGTGATCGTGCACCTCTCACGTGTCGACCGTTTATACGGTTCTTGATTTTTCATTTTGAAATAAATGAATGAATTATCATCAATGTGAAATCAATACGTAAATCTTTGAACTTTGATTGACTCGACTCTACTTATTTATTTATTTATTTATTTATATTTTACAATATTATTGCAATGTATACATAAAAGCAAGATATTTTTGATGAACAAATTAGAAAAGAAAAAGACAGAAAATTAGCCTGAGGTCAAGGAAGAAGCAGTCTTAAAATGTATAGGATACTACTTTACTTGATGTTTAGTTGTTTTTGTTGTTGTTTCCAGTTGTATACACAGACATAGAATACATGAGTTACATGACCACCTTAAATTGGCTTTGGGCGGCAACACACATAACCCATAACCCATAACCCATAACCCATAACCCATGTATTGGAAAGGATATGGCTTGCTTTGGCCGGTCGGTCGGTCCTTCCTCAAAATCAAATGATATATTTGAAGCTGCTATACAGATACACCTACGTACCCGCCTCGGCCTGCTGTTTAATTTCTTATCTACATATTCACACCCTCGCCCAATCTGGTTTTAGCTATTATTAACAACTATTCAATGTAATTTTTTACTATATATATATTATATATATATATATTATGTAAATTTTAGTTATCATCCATCAATATTATTATTATTATTATTATTATTATTATTAGTTGAAAATTGAAATGAACATACAAAGGGAATATTTAAATTTACACAAGAATCAAACAACATTCGGACAAACCGAACATGACTTTATTACACTTTAACCCTACTACTACTGCTGCTGCTGCTGCTGCTGCTGCTCATCATCATCATCATCATCATCATCATCATCATCATTCATCAATTTCACTTTTCGCATTTGCATATATATGGAATGTGATACTCATTTTCTTTTTCCTCTAATATAATATATATATAAAGATAAAAAAAAAAAAAAACTCAATATATTGATAATAAAGATTCTTAAAATAAATATATTAAATGATTTTTCAACCAAAATGTTTAATTCAAGTTTTTATTGCGTTCATGTAAAGATGAGCATGAGCAGTGTTTTCCTCATAAATTGACACGTTTCTCCACTAAATTATGTGGTCCCTTTTTTTTTTTTAAAAATTTCAATACGCTATGTAATATAATATTATACATATATATATATTAATATTATTATTATTATTATTATTATTATTATTACTTACCGATTTATGGTGGTTCCATGCATTTACATTCGCAACTGTCTATTTCACAGCCAACCTCCACTACCCATCTATTAAATTTTTATATATATATATATATATAACCTTTAAATAATCCCATAAAAAAGTAAAATAAAATAATAATAACAAAAAGGAAACTTTTAACCACAATAATAAATTTTTCCTACATGCAATTCGTCAAAATTAGTCTGCTTATTAAATATTTATTATTTATTTTTTAATAATTAAAAAATAATAATAATACTCTACCAAGCTATAGGTTGTAGAGTAAACAATCAAGAATAGGGTTGGCCATTGATAGCATGATACTATTCCAATGGCTAGAATCCAAATTAATTTAGGTATAAAATAACGCTATAGAGTTACTATAATAGTAAATAAAGACGAATAATATTGCTAGCTTAGAAAAATTAATCTCTCTCTCTCTCTCTCTCTCTCTCTCTCTCTTTTTGTATTAATATTAATAAAATATTGCTCTACCTAGCCAGCCAGCCAGCCAGCCAGCCAGCCAGCCAGCCAGCTATATATCTCCCTCCACATTCATTATTTATTCGAAATTAAAAAAAAAAATAGTAATTATTAATAATAGAGTTAGACAGAGCAAATAAAATTAGTATAAGTACAATATTATTCAACAAGTAATAGAATACATATATACATATAAAATCTTATATTGTGATATCATATTCACATGAATTTAGAGTGTAAAAATTAATTAATATTAATTGCCAATTCAAGTAAATATTAGCAGAAGCATGTATATAGTTATATAGTACCCTATTCTCCTAAAAGCTTTGACAAACGCAACGTCTATGAAAAGATTAAGTTTGTAGATGTCAGAATTTTCCACTTTGAAACTTTGGAAAAGTTTGTCTCTGAAAAGAAAACAAAATATCTTAATTAATTAGCTTGGCCAGTTTTAATTTCAAGGATATATATATATATATATATACACATGTATTACATTTACATATCAATATGCAATGCATCTAGTTATAGTTATTAATTAATGGATTAATTTTTAATTTAACACCTTGTTAATATTATTTCTTTGTATTAGTATTTGTTTTCACACGTTATTAATAATGTTTTCTCCAATCAAATGAAATGAATCTCAGTTTATTTTCATCCAAGAAAAGTGTTTAATCTTGAGTGTTATATTTTAAATTATTAAAATATTATATGCATAATTCATTTTTTTTCAAAATTGTGGTGCTCATGTAAAATTTTAAAGTGTAAAATCGGGGGCCCTCAAATATAATATTAGCCTACATATTAATTAATTAATTAATTAATTAATTAATTAATTAATATGTAGATAATGATTACAAAAACATGGGAGGTGGTGTAGCGTTAGCAGTTAGTACTAAACATTAAATTAGAAGCAACAACATCAAATAGAATCCAGATTACATAATTATAATAATAATTATTATTATAATTAATTTTCAAATACTTAAATCAATAAATAATTAGGCCGACCCTTACGACAATCATAAACAACCTTCCCCATCCTTCTCAACTTAGTGGGCCATTACCTTCTTAAATGACGATTTTACCCTTAGATTTATCGCAACACAACGAAATTGTATCTGGACAGAATTGTCCCTGTGATTTCGTGGAGGGAAAGTCAATTCCTAACGGTATCTATCCACCGACCACCGACCTACTTTTTTTTTTTTTTTTTGGTTGAATTTGCCTCCTTAAAAATAAAAACCACAACAATAAAAACAAAAGAAAATAAAATAAATCCATCATGGTATGAGACAAATCCTTAGAATATGACGCCTATGGTAAAATTTTAAAAGCTCTCTCAATCTTTTCCTAAAATATAATAGATGGACACAATTGATTTCACTTTTTTCCCTACTTTCTTTTTTTTTTTTTAATTAAAAAAATAAAAAATAGAAAGTTCCTCAAAATTTTTTTAAAATTTACTTATATTTAAAATTTTAATATCGTTAAAGAAACAAAATTTCTACACAAAATACAAAGAAGAGATATGATATAATAGTATTGTTTGTCTAACATATCACATTATTTATTTTTATTAACTACATTAATTTTATATTTTTATAAATTAATATGTTATTTTATTAACAAAATTTCTTTAGTTATATATTATTGTTAAAAAAAGTTTATATAATTTAAAGAAGGTAGTGGAGGTGACAAAATTACGAAAATGAACATAAATTGTGGGGTTCATACATGTTCACACCTTGTAAATGACGAGAAACGACAATAGCTTTTTTTTTTTTTTTTTTTATAAATTATTTAATAATAATAATAATAAGATTATGAAAATAATGAACACAGCTTTGAATTCCACAAAGGACAGGAGAGGAGCATGAGTCGAGGAGCAGCAGCAGCACCACCACCACCACCACCACGACTCACAACCAGTCACCAGTCACCACGACACCACACCACACCACACCACACCACACCACACCTATCTTCAATATATATAAATAATACCCCCCAAAATTTACACCTCGCTTTTAATAAACACACAACACCCCACAACCCAAACCCAAACCCAAACCCAAAACCAAAACCAAAACTCTGCCACCCCCACACTCCATCATCATCATGATCATCATTATTTATTATTATTATTGTTATTATTCACGAAAATAAAATTAAAAATAGAATCCACTTCTCTGCCAAGCCTGCTATTATTTTATTCTGTCTTTCCCATTTTGCCAAACCAGATGCTAAGCTCTCAGCATCTGCGTCTTCAACCTCTTCCTTCTCTTTTTATTACATACCTGGAAGCAACATCAACTACACACGCTCCCCTTTTAAACTATTACTACTACTACTACTACTACTACTACTACTCTCATCTTCAGATTTTGTCGGTGAGTTTGTTTCTAGATTTCTCTCTCTCTCTCTTTTTTTCTTTTTCCTTTTTAAATTTAGTCTATCATTTCTTTTTCTAAGTTTCAGCTGAAACATATGCTATAACTCAATATCTTACGTGACAACAGCATATAATATGTTTAAGAGACGCTGCTGTTACGAACGCCATCGAATTTAATTTCAATAATCTTCCACAAAGCAAAAAAAGAAGGGTAAGCGCTTTTTTAAGAGACGGCGAAGAAGATGGAGAGAGGTGCGACGGTGGCGGAGACGGCTGCGGCGAGGAAGAGGGCGATGGATAGGCCGTATAAGGGTATAAGGATGAGAAAGTGGGGCAAGTGGGTTGCTGAGATAAGGGAGCCCAACAAGCGCTCCAGAATCTGGCTTGGCTCCTACTCCACTCCTGTGGCGGCCGCTCGTGCTTATGATACGGCCGTCTTTTACTTGCGGGGTCCATCGGCGAGACTTAACTTCCCGGACCTTCTAACAGGAGAAGGCCTCGGAGGGTCGTCTGTTAGCGGTGACATGACGGCGGCTTTGATAAGGAAGAAAGCGACGGAGATCGGTGCTCAGGTGGACGCAATGGAATCCAAGCTGCACAATCGGCAACAGGAAAATCGTCAACTACGAGAACAGGGAGTCGATGAATTCAAAGGGTTTTTGAACCGGGTCGACTTGAACAAGGTACCCGACCCAGAAGATTCGGATGATGAGTAGTAGGAAAGAAACTAGCGGTAGTCGTTAAAATTTAAGAAAAAAAAAAAGATTGAAGTGGTTTCACTACACTAGTAGCTGGTGATGTCGCTAACGTGCGCCGAGGAGTTAAGTGTACACGTGTGACGGCCGAAGAAAACAAGGAAGCCTGTGCTGTAATTGGCCATTTTACCTCTCTCTCTCTATGGCAATATATGTGGAGTAGTATTAATATAAAATTTGAACTTTGTAAAAAATGGAAGAAAGGGGGTAATTGTATATTAGTTTATATTAATTAATTAATTAATTAATTAATTAATTGTCAGCATAAATGATAATTTTCACTAGTCTTAATTATGATTTGATGATGATGGGGTTTGTGATTGGTGTGTATTTCATTTTCATATTCATATGATGGTGAATAGAGAAGGATGGATAGATAGAGATTGAAACTTGTAAAAATGAATAATAGTGATAATAATAATAAGATGATATGAAATGGGAAATGGGAAATGGGAAAAAGAGGAGGGAACAGAGAATGGCCTACATATCCTGGCAGTTGGTGCAAGTGGGTATACTAACCACTAAAGTTATAACTACTAAAAGGGATAGATAGATATGTAGATGATAAAGAAAAGAGTATTAGAGTTAGGTATTTTTGGGGCTCTGCACTGTTAGGAGTAAGAGATTTGTATTACGGGTGTGTGTGGGATCGGCTAAGGAATTGCCTGCCTGCCTGCCTGCCTGCCTGCCTGCCGTCCGTGATATATATGATAGAAATGGTTAATGTGGGGGTGGGGGTTGGGGTGGGGGGATGTTCAACTTTATTATTATAAGAATTTTTTCTATTTTTAGAAATTCTCCCATAAATTGTCAAATCACCGCTACGCTGATCCTTTTTTAACTTGGGATTAAATGAGAGGGTACCGTTGTTTTAGGGCTTTTGACCTGGTGTTTTGTGTTTGTGTTTTTAAGCCTAGACTAAGATATCAACTTGTACGTCACTTTACCTTTAACCCCCCCCCCCCCCCCCCCCCCCCCCCCCCCCCCCCACAATTAGCGGAGTTATTAAGGTGTCATTAGGAGTTTATTAATGAGCAAATTCAATTACTTCGTCTCAAGTCTTTTATATTATATGTGGATGTGATTGATGGATTTTTGTGGTCGGTAAGATATTTTTTCAAGTATTGGGAATAAAGATTGCTTTCGTTTCATGTGGTTGCTGCGTGCTTTTAAAATATAAAAATAAAATAAAAATAAAAATAAAAGTAAAATGGGACCGCATATTCATTCAAGTCTTCCACTTCCACTTCCACTTCCAGCTTTCAGTTCAACTACCACACTCTTCTTTTTATTTCGGATAAACAGCAACAAATCTTTTTAGTTAGTCTATGCCTATCTAAATTACTTCTATTTTATGTGTTTCTTGATTTTCTTTGAATATTTGTAATTTATAAATTCAATAAACAATCAACATTTGGAAGAAATTTATAACTAAAATAATGTTTACTTGTGCATTTATTGAAAATTATTTTATTTAATGCTAAGATAATTCTTGATAAAATGACATTTAAAATGTTCGTATGATTGAAAATTCTTAAAATTCAAATGAGTGAAATTGAAAAAGTGAGATATAATACTTGGAAAAACAAAATTACAACCATACATCTTTAAGATGTAAAAGGAATTATACATTTTTGGAGAAGAAAAATTGGTAAATATCATTAAGACTTTTATACGCCAAGAAAAAAAAATTTAAAAAAAAAAAAAACAAATATTTATCACTTAACTTAAGGTATGTTAAAGAGTAATTTGATATATTTCCAGTCAAGTTTAAAAACACAATAATTAAACTTAAATAAATAAATAAATTTTCCACTCATATTTGATGCATAATATAATTATATACGAGAACAATTAAATCTTCCAAATGATAAAACCTGAGTCACAAACATAAACCTTAATCGAAGTGACAGAAGATTCCCCCAAGGCAGAATCTACCAAACTGCCCATCCTCTGATTGATGAAAACAGGAAAGCCCTGGCCTGCTTTTACCGATAGACTAGAGAGAGAGAGAGAGAGAGAGAGAGCATGATGAACCGATAGAAACTGATTAGTAATTTAAAAGAAACAGATCATAGCTACACTTCTGTAAATGTACGAGGTGAATATTGACCTTACCATCTTCATCATCATCATCATCATCAGAGTTGAATATAAGAGAGGAGTTTTTTAAGAAATATTTAAAATTTTAAGGATAAAAATCCGACAGTCATGATATAAATTTTCCATATACAAAATTAAATTAGATGTAAATTTATATTCTTAAGCTTTAAAAATATATTCTATTTTTGAAAGATTATGGTTTATGGATTACTAACTATAAAACAAGAAATATTTACAGCATGGATTCTGTAATAACAGATGCTGCATGCATCAACCTTTTTATCAGAATACATATTCCTTCCTCAGTATCTATAAATATAGAATGATCCAGAAGAATTAATGATCTCTGACTGCTTAATTTCTTCCCTGGTAAATAAGATCTTCTTATAATTATACAACAAATAAATAGAAATAACATGTTATTCAAATCTTGGCCAAAATTGTACATATAAAAGCGGATCTTGCTTGTTGAACTGGGAATTGATAGCAGAATAATTCCATTCCAGCTAGCCAAGCCATGTTAGATGGACTGAATTCAAATTACTTGAACCAGAAATGGCTATTGTGCTTCCCTTTCAATACTGCGTTTTATTTGGAGAGCAGCCCTTACTACATTCCCTCTTGTAATAATTCCAACCTTTAAGGTCAAAAACAGTGAGTTTATAAACATGTTAGTGATGTGGGAAGGAAAATATTGATAATAAGAGTAATTCTATCTTACCAGCTTGCCATCAGCATCCACCACTGGAAGTCTGCGGTATTTTGTCTCAAGCAACAATCTGAAATCAGATAAGCCAATTCAGATATTCAATCTTCAGGCCATAACTATTTAGATTGTGTCAGAAAATTAGAAGGAATGTTTTCCTTTTCAAAATAAAATGAGAAGTTATTATGAGAGAACCTAGCAGCATCCTCGAGATTAGTTGTTTCACGAACTACAACCGGAGCCGGCGTCATCAAGTCACCAACTACCTTCCCATTTGTTTTACTAATCAACTTTTGCACTTCGTTGAAGGTCTGCAGTGGTTTACGGGAAGTTCAATTAGCAGTTATAAATACAGACAAAAAGCAGGCAGCCACACAGCATGGTCTTGTTTGTGTCAATGATTGTCATTAAGGAAGAAAAGTTCAGAATAACATATCAGTTTCACCATATTCAAGTTTCATTAGTATTGTTTTGGCTCATACCTTCAAATTTAATCTTCCAAGTCAAATGGTAGCGTAACAATATCCATAAGAGCAAGTTTCAAGTACACTTGCGTTAGATTTCCCCCAAATACTTGTTCTATTAGCTAATAAAAATTAAAATTATATTAATTTTCATTAACTTTAACCTGCATGTTACAATAACAGAAAATATAGCTTATACTACATAAGATATAGGTCATAGCTTTACTAGGTCTGGGGTACACAACATATTACTTCCCATAGTATTTATCATAACAATAATCAAACACAGCCTTTGAAAACAAGAACTTTTTTAACGCAGCTTTATAAAGCAAAGGAGCAAAAGGTAGGGTCTTCTTCTATTGCAGTCAAATAAAAGAAGCTTTTTTTTTTTTCCCCCTTTTTTCTCCTATTGCAAACAACAGAAGAAGTTGTCCAATCAAGACTCTAGGATAGAGTGGGGACAAGCTGTATGAAAGTTATCCAAAATGGTTCAATCAGAAGCCACACAAGGAGTAGTTATTTGATTGATGCTGAAAAGAACAAGATCAAACGAAGCCTAAGGCCAAAACCTGTAGGTAGTGTGGCAGTAAATGACCATTCAGCCGAGTACTTAGAATTAGGACCCTGTTGACTAGAAAGAGTTGACTTACACGGTACCTCAATTACTAAGGTCAGATTCAAATCAAACTGAACCTAAATATTTGACACCAGTTTAAAATCAAATAACTTGGCTGCTGGGGGGGGGGGGGGGGGGGCGCGGGGCGGGTGGGCACGGCGTGGTGGGTGGGGGATAATAATTTCCATAAAGAGGAGGCAAGGCTAGGTAATTATTGGAGGCTCTAATGCCTCCAGGTGTGTCATCTCAAGCACTGTTTAAGGCATCCCCTTTTAAATCCAAAACCTCAAACTCTATGTTACTTGGCCTTTTTATTCTACCCAATGGAAACACTCATAGAACCTCTCTTCATCTACGGGAAATCATCAAAATTCCCATCTGCCTCAGTCAAGTTTAATAACAAGAGAAGTTTTGCTTACTAGCTAAAAATGAAGAGAAATCTAGAAGTCGAAAGACATAAACTACCATGAAAGCTATAAATTTCAAAGAGAAAAAATCTACGTACTTTCCAAGTGCTGTCAACTTCAGGAAACATGCTGTTTTCCGCTCGTCCCCCACCTAGTTTAAATATTAGAACATTTCACATCATGTCAGAAATGATTGACCATCACTGTACACAAGCAAAATTTCAATTCAATAAATGAGATTCCCAAACGTAAAAATGAAAAAATGTTTGACCATACATTCACAGAAACTCAGCTAATCACTTTTGTTGTTAAAAAGTAGTCCTAGAATAATTGGTCATGACTCTTTGGAAGGAAAGATATCTCCAGATCAGATTCTTCCAGATCACTCCACTTACTATTTTCTGCTATAAATTTCCATGTATTGTGATGCTAGTTCTTTTCCCAAATTCTATGTCATTGTTTCCAAATGCATGACAAATATAAGCTTTTAAATAATATTTAAGGATGGTGAAAGATATGGCATGATTCTGTCTTCAGTATCTCGATATAGCTGTTGAGCTAATGGAAAAAAAAATTTTCAACTACAAAAGAGCATATACCAGAGCTAAAAGAAATGTCTCCCACATAACACTTATGAAATAAATTTACCGTATATCATTAACTGTAAAACCCAGAGAAAAGATTTCTCAAACAAATAGAATATCCATTCCTAGATTTGAGCTACAAAATTTACCATCTATATTTGAAAAGTAAGAACCTTAACTGTTATTCTCAATCACATGAAAATCAGCGCGAAGAAAACATAGAACTATGAGATGTTGGAACCGAAAAAGAGATATCATCTTTGGTGAATTTAGCATACCTGATATGGAATCCAATGCTAACAAGTCATAATCTGAAACCAGACCCACCTGCAGCAGAGAGAAAAAATTTATAATAATTTTTTGTCCATATAACTATTAAATCAGCATAAACAGACAATATAAATTTACTACAAAAATGAAAAAGTAAGATCCTATCAAGAAGAAAGCACCAAACAGTTTACACAATTACCCAAAAATGAAGACACTGAAGCCAGTCTTATTTTCCTGATCAGATGCAACACTACCCTCGCAAAAGCCCCACCCAAAATCTCCCTGAACAGCTAAAACCTGGAGCTTTGTCTTTGAAAGGGGAAGAGTTATCACTTGACCACATTCATATTCTATGCATGCTTAATTTACTAGGCCACCATGTTTATATCACTAAACTTAACTGAGCAAAGTACAAAATATCTTTTAAGTTGATGATAGAAGGAAAATTATAGTTTGAAACACAGAGTTTTTAGCTTCGTTGTTGGTTTCAAAGCACTGTCAACTGCAGAGTGATTTTCAGATTAGGGGAAGTATCTTTAACTAGCTGGTGCAAGGAAAAATACAGATCTGCTTCGTTGTTGGTTTGAATGTACTGCCAACTGCTGAGAGATTCTCATATTAAGGGCCATGCCCAATTTGAATATCCTTCCACTTAACCAGCATTCTCCCATAATAAAGGGAGCATATTGAGAATGAGATCTAATATTGCAAACTAGTAAGCATTATCAAGGTGTGAGAATTTAAAAATATATATAATCTGAAAATGGTGCTTGTTCTGGTTCAAAGATCAATATATAAACCTAAATTGGAATTACAATGAAGACAAGAAAAAGTAGCCCAAAAAAGAACTATTGAAAAAAGTTAAGGGAAACTTGCCAATTTCCAGTCATCATTGATTACGGGAAAGCCAGTTATTCTCCTTTCCACTAGAATTTCCAGAGCTGTTGGCACACAAGCTGATGCATTAGAAAATGAAAAACAATATGATAGTCTCCAATATTAATCAAAGCATAAGACATACCTTCATCTACAGTTGTTGTGGGTTTTACCACATGCAAATCTTCTTTCCTAGTCATAAAATCACCAACTGTATAAACTCCACTGCTTGGCTGCATATTAACATGTGAAGAAAAATGTTCATATATAGAAGTAGGATAAGACATGAAAAAGTCAAAACAAAGGAATGGTATAAAATGAATATTAATTATGTACTGTTTTATCATCAACAGTAGCAGGAAAACAGACAAAAGATTGACTCTTCTGACACTCTATAAGCATACCAAGTAAAGCATGTCAAATTATCCATATCTATAATAGGATATGAAATCTCCCCAATTTGTTTCAAATAAAGGCAAGTATACATAGCAACATCCACTTACTTTGACTAGTATGCTTCCTCTCTTCTCAACAAACATGCATGAATAAAAATGGTGAATCATAGAAAACAATTCACTGCTCCTTTGATAATAATGACAAGTTTACGAGCAATGTATGTATCCGACCATCAAATCTCAGCGAACAACTTATAACCCACGCGATCTTTAGAACAGAGAAAACTAACAGTAATTTACCCCAAAAAAAAATGATAACCTTCTATTTCATCCAGTATGCACTAGGTAATACACAACATAATGGACAGAAAGAAGCCAAAAATAGTTTTGAGAACCAAGGTCTGAAATACGATGTCCTGGCACTAGAACAAACTGGTTTCTCAATTAATTTAAGGAGAACCGGTTCCAGTCTCTTCAAGCCCTGATCGTGTGTCTAATGCACTAACTGGACGAAATTAGACATGGCCAAAGGAATTATCGGCAAAGCTTTCAAATGGTTCAATTACTGCGTGAATTATAGCTAATTAAATACAAAGTCTCTTAAATACCAGCTACACTGTAATCAAACAAGACAAACAAGTTCAATACATGCATACTCAGAAGAACTTTGGAAAATGAAGAAAATTTATAAAATTAAAGTGGATAAGATAACAGACCGAAGCGGAATTGGCAGTCAAGGTGCCACTAGCAGACACAGCGGTTGACCTGCGAAGCGCTGAGACGCGATGGGACGAGGTCCCGAACACTGATAAGAGTCTACAACGGGGACGAGAGGTGAGAAGGCATGGGAACTGGAGGGCGCAGGAGGAAGTGGTGGTGGTAGTGGCGGCAACAGCGGCGCGTAAGCGAGTGAGGGAGAGATAGTCGTGGAGGAGAATCGAGTCCATTTTATCCTTCGGGTTTAGATGCGGGCGGGGGGGGGAGGGGGTCTGCTCTTGGGAATTGATGGACTCGCTTTGTGTGAAGAGGGCGATGGATTTGTTGGGAGGTGAAGATATAGTGAGCTGAACCCACCTCGCCTATGTCAATTCTGATGGAGACCCTTATTTGCTTCAGTGTTAAATAAAAAATATCTTAATACAATTAATGCAACATATAAGTTATTTTAATATTTATAGAAATATGTTAAATTAATTTATGAATGACTAAAAATAATTAATCTAATGACTCTCAGTGAGTGAGTTTGATTTCTATCAGCTGCAGCTGGTGGCATTTTTTACAAAATATAAGTTTCACTCTTAAAAAAAATTTTAGGTAAACCTTTCTCTCACACTGAAGAGTAGGGGTATTGAGTGTGTTACAATTGTCTGTATCTTCTTAATTTTATCAGTAGAATTTTTATAAATTTTAGACAAATAAATTTGTAAATAATAAATAGGATTGTAATACTAAAAAAAATAATTATTTAATAATTCCTAATCATTTTATTATAAGGTTTAATTGAAAAGATTGAAGGAGATTTTATTTGCTATGATTGAATTTTTATTTGTTAGAATAAATTTGTATCAATTATTACAGTTATTTTGGTCCATGTTGCTGGAGATTTAATTTTATTTGATTGTCAAAATCTAAGAGAAATGAGAAAAAAAATTGCAAATACAATTTTCTTTAATGTTTATATACTTTCACCCCTTTTTAATCTAATGTATAAAATAACTTGATTTTAGTTTCGAAACTAAAGTATACTAGATTTAGAAATTTACTCCATTGCGTTTATGCCGTTAGATAAAATTAACAAAAGTTAGTTTTAAGAATTTGGGTGGAACAAAAATAAAATCTCAAAGACGATTGTGAAGCAGATGTGCTAAAATGAATATCATATAAGTTCTTATTTTCGGTAAAGTAACAAATGAGGAATTAATTTTCAAAATCGTTTCATATTGGTCCTTACCTTAGATTTCATCGGAATTCTATCAATAAAATTGATAATTGGATTGTCATAAACCTATAACACTATGAGTCATGTAATTTCCTCGTTGCTTTAGTTTATATTGAATAATGAAATAGCAAAAAATTTAATTTCAACTCTAATTGAACCTTTTCTTCTTTTAATTTTCATATAATATTAGATACTATTAATCTAAATCTTCTTTAACTTTTTTTAAGTATGTCACATGCATATAATCTAATAGAATTTCTTTTTATTAAATGAGTTTAATTGTAATATTGTAGTGTACACTTCAATTAATAATAGCAAATAAAATACACCATTTTGAGTTAAATTTTTAATTTTGTAGACTTTCTTATTAATACTTTTAAAATACCTACTTATATATAACTCTTTTCAATCATAATTATATGAACTAAAAATAAAAAAGAAAGAAATAACAAGATAAGCACAAATAGTGTCATGTTAAGAGTTGAAATCGACCAACTTAACATCATTTTTAAGCCCTTTCATATATATATATACATATATTTCATATTGAAGTAGTCTCATATTTTTTACTACAACAATAAACACTAAATCTCAATTTTTTTCTTTTTATTTTTTCTCAATAATTTGTAAATTTTTAATAAACCATTATTAAGATTGTTGCTAGAATAATTTTACTATATTTTTTTATCGTTGACTTAGATGGTTATTAGTTTTTTATTAGTATTTATTCATTATTATTAAATTAATGTGTTTATAGTTTTGGTTTTAAGATACTGGTTAATCATTAAATAAAAAATTAGAGAAAAGGGAAAAGAGTTTGATTAGAGTTAAGAAAAAAGACATTTTTTTATGGACTGTTTTGTTACAAACTAAAAAGTTGAGGAATTCGTGTGATTCATAATGTTTAAGGGGTATAACAGTCACGTCAACTTTTATAAGCAAAAGAATCCCAACAAAATCTATGGCATGGACCCACATGGAAAATTTTTGCAAACAGTGTCCTTGTTCGTTATTTTGCCAAAACACGAGTAATAATATATTATTGCCCATTTCAATGTCATTATTTTCAAATTCTATTAGATTTTTCTAATTAATTTATTCTTTTAAATAATATGATTCGGTAATCACAAGATAAGTAAAGAAATTAAAAAAAATTAATAGTAAAATAATAGGAGAATTAAATCATAATATATACATATATGTTGAAAGGATTACCAAAACGCTTATAGTTGGTTAGTGCTGGTTCCGGATTAACGACATGAGGTAAAACCCTGCATGCAAGCCACGTGGATGCAATAGAAAGCATCCAACGGTTAATATTGGATTAACATGATCGAAAGAATTTAACTAGGGTTTGTCAGTTGTCACCACAGCACTCCGCAAGTAACCTTCCTATATAACATATTCATCACAAAACCAGCCGGTGCGGTGCCGTCCGTGCTGCCCATCTTCTTCTTCATCGTCTTCCTCCTTCTCGTACAAAGCTCTAAAAACGAAAACTTTGTTTATTTATTCATTTATTCGTTCGTTTGTTCGTAGTGTTGTTTGATTAGAAGAAAAATGGCTCAGGTTCAGTTTCAGCCGCAGGCTCCTACAGTGACTGCTGCGACTTCCCCAGCGCCTACTACGAATGGGGTTGCAAGCAATGGCAATGGTGCTCACCCATTTGTGTCAACTTCGCTTTATGTCGGAGATCTTGACCTTAATGTTAACGATTCTCAGCTTTACGATTTGTTTAACCAGATGGGTCAGGTTGTTTCCGTTCGGGTCTGCAGGGATTTGAGCACCCGACGCTCTCTCGGTTACGGTTATGTCAATTATAACAGTACCCACGAAGGTTAGTCTTTTATTTTTTTTTCTTTTAAGGTGGATTAATTTTTTAATTAATTTTAATAAACAGGGGTTTGATATATTTGTTAGATGATGCCATGATTATTTTAGTCGTATATCTGATAGAATGATCTTTTTTTTTTTTTTAATATCGATGCTATTAAAATAATGCCGCATTTTAAAATGAGATACGAGATATGTAATTAATGCTCCTAAAAAAGATACATATTAAGTACAACCCTCACGTTCAAACGACTTGTATTAAGCCATTCACTCACTTGCATGATTTTTGTTAACTTTATCTTTCAATTGGTCTGAAATTCAGAATCATTTTATACTTAATTTGTGCTATTGCCACTTTTATTGTTGTGAGTGTTTTTATTGTTGCGGGGGCTCTTAACTTTTTCTTAATTGTTTTGTTCGTGCCTGGCCACTCATCAATTTTCTGTGTTTATACTCCCAACAGTCTTGAAAATATTTTAGACGTTTGAAAACGTTTTTGAACTTTAAAAATGTTCTTACCACTTACTATAACAGTTGGAAAGCATTTTTCACTTATTGGGTGAACATGTTTTATGACCAAGTAATTACAGGAAAGTCATGTGAAGTTGGAACAATACAAATGGAATGCAAACAGAGAGAATATATACAATCTGCTAGGTGTGAAAGTAATTTAGTTATTGGATTGGCTAGAGCGGGCATTCCCTTTGGTATTAATCAATCTGTTTTTCACTTGCAATTAATGTTCATTTATCCTAAATGCTTAATACTGCTGTAAGTATTGTGTAAGTTCTTTTCCCTATATGAACAGCAATAGTGGCAAAGTTAGGAAAAGGAAAACAAAATTGTTCTATTGGCTGATTTTGAGTATGCCGGAAACAGGTGAATGTATTTGTTGAAACTGAATGTTGCTACTCATTCATTTGTGGGCTGCTAATTTTTTTATAGTTTTGCTATTAATTCATTCTATGCTCTTGGTTGTTAATGACAGCAACGAGGGCATTGGATATGTTGAATTTTACCCCTCTGAATGGCAAACCAATTAGGATAATGTATTCTTATCGTGACCCTACTATCCGCAAAAGTGGTGCAGGAAATATATTTATCAAGGTATTTGCATTTTGTGACATATTTGATAACGCACACTGTTACACTGGCTGTTTATATGCTCATTTATTCATTTTCCAATTTTTACTGATTTTGATGTTTTATCTCTGGTTTCCTTTGTCATGGAAGAATTTGGACAAGTCAATTGACAACAAAGCTCTACATGACACATTTTCTGTGTTCGGGCATATTTTATCTTGTAAGGTTGCTACAGACACTTTGGGCCAGTCAAGAGGATATGGTTTTGTACAGTTTGATAATGAGGAGTCTGCTAAAAATGCTATTGATAAGTTGAATGGTATGCTACTGAATGACAAACAAGTATTTGTTGGACCCTTCCTTCGTAAGCAGGAAAGAGAGTCTGCTACAGATAAGACAAGGTTTAACAATGTTTATGTAAAGAATCTTTCAGAATCAACAACTGAAGATGATCTAAAGAAAGTTTTTGGTGAATATGGAAATATTACTAGTGCTGTAGTTATGAGAGATGCAGACGGAAAGTCCAAATGTTTTGGATTTGTCAATTTTGAGGAACCAGATGATGCAGCTCGCGCTGTGGAGGGTCTAAATGGTAAGAAATTTGAGGATAAGGAGTGGTATGTTGGGAAAGCTCAAAAGAAATATGAAAGAGAGATGGAATTGAAAGGGAAGTTTGAGCAAAGCTTAAAGGAGTCATCTGATAAATATGAGGGACTGAACTTATACATTAAAAATCTAGATGATAGCATCTCTGATGACAAACTTCAGGAGTTATTCTCAGAATTTGGTACAGTTACATCATGCAAGGTATGTTGGGGCTAATATGACTTGTTTATGCCATAAGCTTGTAAAAACCTGTAACTTATCTCTTGCTCTTTGAGTTTAAACAGGTCATGCGTGACCCTAATGGTATAAGTAGAGGATCAGGATTTGTTGCCTTTTCCGCTGCTGAAGAAGCATCTAGAGCTGTAAGCTGAGATTGTTGTCTCACTTTTCTTTTTCTTTTTTCTAATTTCTCATGGATGGTTTTACTTCTTTATTTTTCCTTGTCTAACATTTTCAATTGTCCTTTTTTTTCTTTTTTCCCTTTTTCTGGAAAACAAAAAATATATAGCTGACAGAGATGAATGGGAAAATGCTAGTTAGCAAACCACTTTATGTTGCTCTTGCACAGCGAAAAGAAGAAAGAAGAGCAAGGTTGCAGGTACATCTGCTAAACACTGATACTGCATCATTAATTTCTAACGATTTGTGGAGGCAACAAGTGTAGCTAGATTATTCAACAAACCTGTAAGGAAAAATGTTTCTTTAAAGTGCATCTTGGTTATATACTTGAATGGTGCTATGTGCCTGTACTCAGGCAGATGTACATACTGGCACGCGAGGGGGGAATGAGCCCATAAAATTTTTAGAAAGAAAAGTATTATGTCGGTATTTGGTGTTGTAATTCCTGTTGTATACTTCAGCCCCTTCTAATTATTGCTTTTTCATCATTGTCCCTCTGAACATGGGACTCCTGTCCTGCTTGTACTTCTGCTTCCGAAGTAGTATTATAATCTCAGTTTTTCAGTTTTTCCCCATGAGATGAGTCTAGGGGCTTCACAAATTTGAGTGCAAATCAAATCATGATGCATACATTTGATGGTAAGGATAGTGGTGTTGTACTTAAAATTTGTTTTGTTTATCTTTGCAGGCTCATTTCTCACAAATGCGTCCTGCTGCTATGAGTCCTGCGGTTGGCCCTCGTATGCCCGTGTATCCCCCAGGTGCCCCAGGCCTTGGACAGCAACTATTCTATGGTCAAGGCCCTCCTATCATCCCTCCTCAAGTAATAGAATCTTTCTCTAATCAATTAATTTATGTTCTGCTTTATTTCAGTTATTTAAAGCAATTGATAGCTGTTTTGTTTTTCCCTCTTTTTTATGGCTGACATTAGATTGGTTATGATTTTGACACCTTTTTAAGTATAATTAGGGTCCATGTGGTATAGTTTTTCAAGTAGAGTTTCTTGGGTTACATCTTTTATAAGTAGAGCTTTTTAACACAAGTTTATTGATTGTTTATGGGAAAATTTGTGTAATTAGACAAATTTTTGATAGACAAAATTTTAAGGCTATTAATTACTTAACATTTTTAAAATTATTAAGGTATTTCAAGCAATTTGGGCTTCTTCTTGTTAGAAGAAAATTTTTTTTTTTAAATTTTTAAAAGTCTTTTTCTAGTACCCAGCAAAATGACATAAGAAAAAAATTAAAAAGAGCTTTTAATATTAAAAAAGTCTTTTGGTCGATGAGGAAGCCAAACCAGACGTGGACTTGTTGTTTTAAGGGTCTTTGATTAGTATCTCATTCCTTGGAGAATATCTTAAATTCACCAGCTTGAGTTAATTAGCATCATTAAATCTATTGTATAATAAGAAGAATGAATCCTACTCCTTTGAGGCTTTTGGAGTTTTCGAGCTCTCATTTCCTTGTTGCCATTTTCTGACTTGCGTTTAGTTCCTTGTATTTACCTCTTCAGAAATGTTATCTGGTTATTTATCGTTTTGTTGATTGTGTTAGTCATGCATTGTAGATGACAGACATCTTTGGGTTCCCTTGTAATCATTGTAAGAAAGTGCAATCCAAATTTCATTTTTGGATTGTGTGACATACCTTTTTCTTGTTTCACTGCAATTAATATTATGTGGTCAGATACTAATAGTTGATCTTGGTACTATGATCTTATTCAGCCTGGGTTTGGATATCAGCAGCAGCTGGTTCCTGGAATGAGGCCAAATTTTTTTGTGCCAATGGTCCAGCCAGGGCAGCAGAGCCAGCGCCCAGGAGGCAGACGTTCTGGAACAGGTCCTGTGCAACAAACACAGCAACCAATTCCACTAATGCAGCCACAGGTAGCAGTGATCTAATGTCTATGTGTTCTGACTCTTGATACCTGGCTTCCTGTTTCTATATCTAGTTATCTGCTTTTGTACAGTCTCCTCCACTGATACTGCCTACCCAGATTATTTTAACTTGATGCTTAAATACAGATGCTTCCAAGGGGACGCATGTACCGCTACCCTCCTGGTCGCAATGTGCAGGAAGTTCCCATTTCTGGTATTCCTGGAGGCATGCTTCCTGTCCCTTATGACGTCAGTGGAATGCCTTTCAGAGATGCTGCACTTGCACAGCCTATACAAACTGGGGCTTTGGCTTCTGCACTTGCTAATGCAACACCTGACCAACAAAGGACTGTGAGTTCCTGCTTTTTAATGCAACTTCCATAGATGTGCATATTTAGGTCTTAATAACATTTGATACTACTTTTCTCATATTAAGACCCAGCATGGATCCACCATTTTGACCACGGGAATCTTTCTTTTTCTATCTAGTTGCTGGGAGAAAATTTATACCCACTCGTAGACCACCTGGAGCACGATAACGCTGCAAAAGTAACAGGCATGCTTTTAGAGATGGACCAGACTGAGGTTTTGCACTTGCTAGAGTCACCGGAAGCTTTGAAAGCCAAAGTTGCTGAGGCAATGGAAGTTTTAAGAAATGTAGCTCAGCAGCAGCAGCAGGAGGAGGTTACTAGTCCGACTGATCGGATGGCCTCACTATCATTGAATGACAACATAGTTTCTTGAGTTTTAGGCATTGAGTATGGCTATATCGGCAGCCGGGAGTAACTTTTTTGGGAGTAACTTTTGCTGTGGTATTGTTTTTATTCGCATTTGAATATTTTTGGATTGAATTTTCTTTGTAGCGTAACCATAACAACACTTCAATTTTGCCCAAGTTTGCCAGTATTAAAACGATTTGCTGGCTTGTCAAAAATGTCGTCCTGCTTTCTTAACAATTCAATTCATCCCTCTGGTGAGGATTTGCAGCTCCTCTTTGCAGATTTTGAGTACTGTTTTTTACAGGACAAGGCAGAAACAGCCTTGACATTTACGGGCGATGACTCATTATTATGTCCAACGAGTGCTTCGCAGTTTGCCCGGCAAGAATTTGATGGGCCTGACCGCAGGGCTTGGGTCCTAGAAAGAAAGTAGTTATGGGTCAGAGCCCATCCCATTAAAATTACAGAAATGAAACAATACCTAAATTCTTTAAAAAGCCGGGGGTTAAGGGAATATGTATACAAAATTTTTAGAAAAAAAATATATATATATATTAAAACAATGTTGCAGTTTTAAAAGCAGCATTATTTGTTCTAGTTGTAGACACATTTGTTGATGATTGTTTAAAACTAATTATTTTATAAACTTACCCTAACAATTATTAATTAAATGCTAAAGAAGAAGAAGGGGGATGGAATGCAAACGCAATATTAATTAATATTTGTTCATTTTTATAACAAAAAATGGGTTAGGCATTGGTATATAAATATGATATAATAAAATATAATATAATATAATATTTATGAAGTGGAACAACCTACCACTATCCATCCATAAACGGAAAGTTTCCAAACAAGGCAATAAATATGGCCAACCCACTTACTATTTTCTTCTTGCATTAAAACATAATGTACCCTTAAATTCCGTCATGTCTTTTTCATTTTAAAGTTGGATTGGGATTTAACATTCGCCCTTAATCAAAAGCCCAAGTACTACTACTCTTGATTCTTGAGCTACCCTCTATTTTCTCTCACTGATGATTAATTGGGTGAGAGTGCTTCATCTTGAAATCTTTTCTCTAAAATATTGTTTACGAAATTAGTATAACTTTTCGTGTTTATGTCATTATTACTCCAGTTTAAAAAATATTTAAAAACATTAATTTATTATGGTCTAGTTTGTTAACAACTAAATATTAATATCTTATATCATTGGATTTTATTGTGATATTGAATGTTTATTGATGTGTCGGTTACACGTTACAAACGTAAGGAGACACAATTCAAAAAATATATATATATATATTAGGTTTAATTTTTGGCCATGTCTCCATAAAAAGGTAGGGTGAGTATTGTGACAAGTCACACAAGTTGTACAAATATATATAATATAAATAATATAGCTATATATAAAGGTTGATAGAGAAGAGAGGGACGAGACAATATTGTATTAATTAATGGACCCTCATAATAATAATAATAATATCCCATGATCATGTGACTGTCATTTAGGCATACAAGTTTATTTCCTCGTATGAATCAATTATATATGAGGTGAGGTAAGGTAAGGTAAGATTCAATCATGAACCCATAAAAGAATTAAAATAAAAATAAAAAATAAAAATTCAGATTTAAATAATAATAATAATAACAGCAACTCTGACCATCTACTCATTATATAACTGAAAATGCTATGAATGGGCATGTGAAGGTGAGGGTAATTCTAATGTTAGCAATACTCCACAATGCAAAAATTGTTGCCATTTCCACCACAACAAGATTAACCTTAAGCTTTTAGGGCTACCTCCTTGCTTTGTTTTGTATATAAGGTCTTATATATGGTCCCCTCTCCTCTCTTGCTTTTATAATTATTTTCATTTTTAATGTTGACAAAACGATAATGCTTTTTGCAATAAAATACATGTAAAGACAAGCAACCTCTAGCTTACATTTCTGGCTTTTCCCAATCGAGAAATGGGAGAAAGTTGTTGCCATTATGTTTGATGTATGATTACTATCAAACTCTCTTTCTCCTAGGATCAATCTTGACCGTTTGATTATTATCTTAAAATGTAATATTTGGACCAATTTTGCAAGCTTGTAAGAAAATCCTAGAGGTGGGGTTTGTCTGTTTCTAGGTTTCGGGACCATTTTAATTGATGAAAATTTGAGAGAGAGCTACCTACGGGACCACTTCTTTCTTTCTTCTTCTTCTTGTGTTGCCCTAATTGTTAGGGTTTATTTAATTTCAAAAATTAACTTTGGATCTCTAGTTGTAGCAAATCTAACAAACAACTTGCCTTGTCTTGTCCAACCTAATTATATTAATTAAATGTCAACATTTTTCATTTGCCTCTCAAGAAATATTCCTCTTCAATTGGTAATTTTATTCAGTACAATTGTACAACCATAATATATATATATATATATATTATTTTCCCTTCCATTTTCTTTTATTAATTAATAATAATTAAAACTACCAATTCCCGATATGCGGGTTAAACCTTTTTTCCCCCTTCACCACTTGTACCTTCTCAAATCTCCATATTTCCAATACTTTAATTTATTATTTTTCCATCTTAATTAATATATATATATATATATCTTCTCTATTATTATATTGCTTTTAATATTACATATATTCTTATTTGGGTGTTATATTATATATTACCATATTAAAGAAATCTAATATCTTCAGCATAGAAACTGTGAGTTTATGTACCAAAAACGAACACATGAACTACCTTCAAATGACAGTTGTGTATTACCAAATTTTATATAATCACCACACTATTCTCAACTCAATGATGATAGTGATTATTCAACTAAACATTAATTTTTTAGTTTCATAATTTCTATGTTGTCTATTATGTTCGATACTTATATTAATTTATAAAATACTCCATTAAATGAATTTTAAAATATAATACCAGAGAAAGAGATTGTAGATTTAAGTAACGATAAGAGATGAAGATATAATTAAATAAATAAAACTATTAAAATTGAGGCCAATCAAGAATTAATCAGTTACGATTTTTTGACGTAAGACGTACGTAACAGACTGTTTTTCTGAAAAAAAAAAAAATTGAAAGCCTAATTTCGTGGGTATGACCACCCTAAATTAATTAATTTAATTAATTAAGCGAAAAACCTTAATAACTACTTCTTTCAAATCCTGCCAGCGAACGAGGAATCCTCCAGTTCTTTTCAATACAAAATTATTGATATAGGAACAATTAATTAAAATCAGATCATTATCATTATAATTCGGCAAGGTGGGTCCCAGATATCAAATCTCCGTCCACCCACTTCCCCGCCTCCACGTGTCTACCCCTAGTTTGATTTCCACGCTAATCTTTTTTATTAAGAAGACAATTCTTCTAATTTCACATGCTTTTATATATTTTTCAATTTTCACGTACCACGAAAAAAAAAAGTAAAAAGAAAAAAGGAAATTACATTATTAAATCTACCCACATGACTCACGTTCTCATTTGGCAAACGAGAAACATCCTATTCATGTGGGTCTCACCTGAGTCAACTGTCTAGATTTGCCAACAGTTTTAAGTAAAGATATTATCGACACCGTTCGATGTTTCCAAGTTGTCATAACGAACGCATTGATGAAGCCTCAATCAACACAATGAATTTTAAAAAATAAAATAAATCAACATGATACAGCTCATCAGAGGGCGACGTCCAGGGAACTGTATGATACTGTAAGCTGCAGAATCACACTAACGATTTGCTTGTATGATAATATTTGGTGAGAGACAGAGAAATCCATATTTAGTTACAAAGATCTATAATAATCTCTTTAATAAATAATCATTTTTTAAAAAAAATAAATAAAGGCTGGAGACGTCTTGTCGGTATTTATTTATTTATTTTTAATACGATAAAGTAAATGAAAAATTTTGCAGTAATAAGTAAGAAGAAATGTTAGGTGATCCAGGTGTGAAACCGTACGGGCGTGAGGATAGAGGTAAATAGGGAGTGGTGCAGAGAAGCAGAGCAAGGTAACATAACGTAAGGTAAGGTAAGGGGGTCCAGATTATCAGAGCTGATCAGAACCGTATATTATGTCAGTTACTGTCTGTTCTATTCACCTTTGCTTTTTCAATCATGGCATTCCAATCTATTTCAAGCTTTTGATTTGACTACATTTAATATTTTTTTATTATTTGTCACTTTCCTTTTGTGTAGCTACCAAGTACAACAACAAAAATGGAAAAAAAAAAGGTTAATTCATTTTCAATTTTATTTATTTATTTATTTATTTTGAATATAAATATTATTTAAATTTAATATTGTAAATGATGTGACACTCACTGATTGATAATTTAGTATTTAATTACCTGATGATCATGTAGTTCTAAAGTCAACAAATACAACACATATGAAACTTACTACTTAGCATAACTGATACATATGTTAAAATTTAAAATTTTATTATTATTATTATTATTATTATTATTATTATTATTATTTATTATTATATTTGATGATTTTGAGGCGCGTGTACTTCACGCACGAAATTATGGAGTTGGAAATGTAGATTATTTTTTTATTAAAATAATATAAACAGCGCAGAGGAAGAGATGCTTGGTATTTCTCGTCCACAAGAAAGGGAAAAAAAAAAAAGGGTTGGAAGTAACGGTCGTGTGGAAAACGAACCAACCGGCCGGCCCAATCATGAAACCGGCCCACCTCTCTTTCTCTTGTGAATGTCGATTGATGGATTGATGGAGATCTTGCGAAGATTTTGAAACAACTCGTCGTCTGTCTGTCGTCGCATGCAATCATATCGAAGCCATACAATACGAATGCAAACAAGTATTTCTATTTTGTAATCATGTGATTTTTATCTCATTGGATTCCTTCACTTACAGTGGATTTTTTCTTTTCTTTAATATATAAAAAAAAATAGTTATTGTCCTTATAAAAGAATGAAATTATTTTATAATATGATTTTCAGATACGCACTTTACCATTTACGGGAAGTACACGTGAGAGCCTATCACACATCACACATCTTTTCCTACATATTCCACGTCGATAATTATAATGTAAAAAGAAAAAAAAATCATATAATAACATGATGTGCAAGTTAGGTATATAATTAATTTTTATTTTTTATTTTTGGGAAATCAAACAATTAATTAACTGTACGTTTAAACTTAAATCTTTAAAGTTTCGCATTTGGATATCCTAACTATGTTATAACTTATAAGCTGGGCATTGGCTGTCTATTATATTTGGAATGTTCATTCCACTATAGATAACATTAAGAAGTAGCTTCAAAGTTACGGTCACCATCTCTATCAATATTCTATATTGATGCTGACTTTAGCTTCAACGAACAAAATAGTCTCTAATCTTCATTATTATTATTTTTTTTTATGATAATATCTATTATCATGTGTTATGTTTAGTATTTTCTCTTAATTTTTTTTTAAATCGTGTTCAAAATTAATGATGATTTATTTTGTATATTATAGAAAGAAAAAGGAGATAAAATAAGATGTTAGTTGTTTTATATATTGAGAATTAATAGAAAAGTAGCGAGTACTATGTAGTTAAATAATATCAACCACCCAACTTTGCAAAATTAAAGTTTGTGGGTTTGAATTTGCAATGGCGAGTGAAATAAACAAATTTGGTGGCCATAATAAAAGTACAAAAAAGGCCAAAGCAAGAATTAGGTTGGAAAGAGAAACATTAGAATAGGGTTTAAGGATAATAAATTCAGTGGGCCTATTAGATATTGATTGAGAGAGAGAGAGAGAGAGAGAGAGAGAGATTTAAAATTTAAAAAAAAAAAAGAAGAAAGAAGGAAAAGGGAATGTGGGCCTGGGCCTGAATTATGAGAGGCCCACTTAAGAGTACTGTTTCCACTTGAGGAAAACAACCTATTGAACAATAGCCTCGTCCCACTTCCATTATTAGAAGGTTTAGTCTTCCAACCAATCATAACATAACAACACGGTTTTAAGAGATGGGCATGTTTGGAATTTTACCTGTGAATTGTGACGTGGCAACTTCTTCTCGCTCTTTCTCATTTATATATTTTATTTTATTTTATTTTATTTTTTTGTGTTTGGGGGAGGGGGGGTTGTGGGGCCCAATTGCAGACAATTGTCTGTTTACTTCTGAAAGCCACTCTCCTTCCTCCATTATTTATGATTTAAGATGGGGGGGGGTGGTAATTTTGAAAGAATAATAATGATAGTATTTTGTTTGTTTATTCTTAGGGATTTATTATATAATATATTATGCTTATTTAAGTATTGATGTGGGATGATGTCAAGCATGATGATATCTCTTAATCTAAGTAAGAATCTATCCTCTCAAAATCTATCCATCTTGCTGAGTTGGCTTTCGGCATTTTAGTCAGATATTAGACCCATTCTCTCTTTTTCGAATGTGCATAACACGCACAAAATATCTTTGCTTTTTTAACGGAGGTTAATTTCACAATAACATTATTCTATTCTTGCAACTACCACGTGACACAATTAATTAAATGCAGATGAAATATGGATTAATTTTATCAATTTCAACTTAACCATGGACCATACTCATCAGGGCTTGTCTTGATGATCAGGGCGCACACCCCCAACTCTCTTATCGATTGCAGTTAGTAGAAATTTTTACGTTAAATAAGAATATTTTAAAACTTTTTGATAAATATTCTTATTTAGTGTGAATAGATTTTTGAATAATAGATGTGTCATAACATATGTTAAATTTCTCAATGAAAATTCTAATAAAATATTAATAGAGTTATAAAATAATAATTTTATAATATTTAAAAAAAAATTAACCATAGACATTCTTGCTATAATGATTAAAAGTGATTTAAATATAATACAATTTTTTATTTTGTAAATACCAACATTACATTGTAGTTAAATTCTACTACAGGCAAAATATCTAATCCTACATTTAAGAGATTTCTACTCTCTCTTTGATAGGCTTTAGCGAGGAGAAGACTACTTACACATTAAAACTATTTTATTGTCAGGTGTTTTACAAAATATTTTTTTTGAAATTATTTATAGTATACTCATGCAACAATAAATTTTGAGAAGTAAGAGAATAAATTATTTTTAAGATCATAAATTTCAAATAATATCGTTACGCTTAATTATATAATCAATATATTTAATTAATTATTTCTCCAGTACAACTACCCATGATTAGTATAAAAGTCACAACATTGTTAAACCAATGAATTAATTGTTATACTAAATTTAACTAAAATTTGATCTTAATTCATTAATGCTAAATTAATACTTAATAAAAGGATGGATAAGTCTTTAAAAAATATTATTATTTTAATTTTAATAATTTAAAAATTATCTATTTAACTTTAGTTTAATGCCTATGACATGTTCAAAATAGATGTGGTTGATATCGTTAAAGATTCTAACTTTTTTAGAAATTGTTTTTTTTTTTTACTGAAGTTTGAATATATTTATTCAGATATTTAAGGGGTTTTTTTTTTTTTTAACTAAAATTTGAATATAATTATTTAGATATACAAGAGTTATTTGTTTTTTAACTTATATTTGAATATTTGTTAAAAATATGTGAATATAATTAAGTTAAAAATTTTGACTTAAATTTGAATGAGTAAATATCTTAATAATTAAATATTTTTATTTTTAAAAAATATCCATATTTTATTAATTTATTTACTAAAATTTTACTTAATTATTTTTACCGTATCTCTTCTCTATTGTGGGTTCCCTCTACTTATCTTCTAAATACTATTTATTTTATATTTTAATTATTACAATAATTTATATACTTACATAATTACAATTATATTATAATATGACTTATTATTTTTATTTAATTTTTGTTAATCTTTGTATCATCGATTATAAATTATTTTTTTAAAAAAAATATATACCAAACAAATAAATAATATATATATTAATATAATTTATTAATTTTTTTTATTTATTATTGTACTAATATAATCAAAATTATTATAAATATGAGTATATTTTTTAAAAGAGTATACATGTCAAAATATTAATTTTCAGACTTTTTATTTTATTAAAACAAACAATTTAATAATTATTTTCAAATGTTTTAAAATAAAAAATAGACATTATTCAAATTGCAGTTAGATTCAAATTTTAGTTATATTTAGAGTTCAGTAAAAAAAATAAACGCTACCTTTAAGAGTCATTTGTTTTTTAATTTATGTCTGAATATTTGTTAAAAACATTTGAATATAATTAAGTTAAAAATTTTGAATTAAATCTAAATGAACAAATATCTAAATAATTTCATATTTTTATTTTTCAAAAATATTCTTATTTTATTAATTTATTTACTAATAAAAATAAAACTATAATTAACTATTTTTAATATATTTCTTCTCTATTATGGATTCCCTGTACTTATTTTCTTAATCTTATTTATTTATACTTTAATTATTATAATAAATTTATATATTTACATAATTATAATTATATTACAATATAACATTATTTTTATTTAATTTTTATTGATCTTTATATCATCAATTACAAATTATTTTTTTAAAAAAAAAATCATATATTAAATAAATAAATAATGTACATACTATTATAATATATTATTTTTATTTATTATTGTGTTAATATAATTAAAATTATTATACATATAAGTATATTATTTAAAAGTATATATATGTCAAAATATCAATTTTTAGATATTTTTATTTTGTCAAAACAAACAACTTAATATTTATTTTCAGATGTTCTGAAATAAAAAACAAACATATCATCCAGATTCAGATTTCAGTTAAGTTCAGATTTTATTTATGTTCAAAGTTTAGATTAAAAAAAAAAATGCTACCCTAATTTATACAGTGGTAATAATTAATTTGGATAATTGAATGATAAAATAAAGTCAATATTTATTTTGAGTATCATCTATTTAACATATTAGGAGTTCAATACTAATTTTTAAACTACTAAAATTAAAGTGCATATTAAACAATACCTTAGAGACCCACCGATCATTTTTTCTTAAAACCCACCCATATTATCTTTGAACTATGTTAGTTAATCATAAAAAAGAGCGAGTATTCGTATAAACATTTAATATAAGTATAAAATTGAATTTATCAAAATAAACTAATTTTGGTTAGAATTGTACACGAGAAAAGAAAAAAGATTAAATACAGCCGTACGTGTTTGGTGTTATCACACTACATGTTGTTTTATTACTTGATGTAAATATAAATACAGATTTGAATATTAATTGTTCAAATATATATATATATATTATAGAAAAAAACTATAAAATTAGTTTTTAAAAAATTGTAATGGATAAATCAAATCATTTTCCAACTTAGTGTGAGAAAAACTTAAATCCTAAAATTACATATCATTGAAAGAGATTTCTATCAATTAAATAATTAGCACCTATTAATTTTTTTTAAAAAGTTAATATCATGCAATTAAATTAAGACAATATTATGTTTGAAAATTATTTCACAATATTGACTAATATTTATAGCATTATTTTATAAATAATTTACAGAAGTTACTTGATTATATATTTTTTTGTAATAATTCAAACATTTTAAAACTTATATATCAGCGTGAAAATTATGATATAGAAAAAAACTACATCTAAAAGATATACTAATTTATTCCTATAAAATTTGAACTTTACAATATTTAAACAATGACTTTTCACAAGATGTGGGTTTAACCTTTTAAAAAATTTTGGACAGATTTTTTTTTTTTTTATAGAGGATAAATTATTGATTATTAGGTGTATTACAATAGCTTTTGTATCTTCTTAGTATTATTAGTAAAATTTTTATAAATTACGGATAGATCGGAAATAATAAAAACATAAAGAGTGTAATAGACGCGCAGAAGGTGAGAATGAGAAAGGAAGAAAGGGTCATAAATACGAGGTACAGCAGAGGCAGGCCATTGGTCGGAAGGAGAACGAAAGAGGGAAAAGTGGCCCTCCTCCCGTACTCTTGGATTGGACTTTTCTGGAAAGATTTTCCATTTTCTAACATTATTCCCATTTCCTTTTTCTGATACCAAAGCTCCTATTTCACTCGTATTTTTCTTCTTCTTCTCCTTTTCTCCGTTTTGCCCCTTCATTTTATTTTATTTTTTTACCACTTATTTACTGCACCCGCTCCCTATCTCTCGATTTATGGTAAAAACCAGGTGAAGTAACTTGCTGTATGCGAACAAGAAGTAAAAGAGGGAGGTATCTGAACTCTTCCTATAGAAAATTGGAGGTGACTTGTGAAGTGAGTGATCATCTATAAATGATATTTATTACCTGTTAAAGGTAATTGAGTAATTAGCATCTTTTGAGTCCTTGCGCTGTCTATTTCCATTAGTGGGTAATTTAGAGAGAGAACGCAAAGTGGGTAAGTAAGTAAGTATTTATGTAAGAATTAGAAGGATGGATGCTTTTCGATTTGGTTAACGTGGGAAAGTTAGGTAAGAAAGAGATGGTTCTGTCCTCCTTCCCTCATTTTCTCATCTTAAAAACAACAATTAAGACAAAGATTGCTGCTAGCTAGAAGATAGTTACATACATTAATTTTCTCTTGCTAGCTAGTGTTAAGAAAGATCAACCAATTAAATAAAAAATTAACTGAATTTCTTTTTTTAATTTAATATTGTTAGGTAATTTTTAAAGTTTTATATATATATATATTTAACAAGATAATTGTTGAAGAAATTATTAATATTAATTCAAAATTTTAACAAAATGCAACGTAGGAGAGAAAATTAAGAGCAGGTAATAAGGAGTAAACATGCTAGAAAAAGAAAATACAAAAAGTATTGTGTCCTAGTGTAAAAGAAGACCCGAAGAGGAAGGGAGAGAGAAAAACAAACTACTCTTTATGAATAATGAGGAGTCATTAAAGATAAAATAAAATAAACAAAAGGAAAAAAGAATAGAAAAAAAAAAAAAAATAAAGGGGGAAAAGGCAAGTGGGTTAGAGAGGGAGAGAGAAAGAGGTAGTATTAAGCAAGCTGAAACAGGCCTCGTCTATGCTGTATTAGGCAGTGAGGTATTACAAGATCTTGAAACATCTCCCCTACTACCTTTTTGCAACCCACAACACAGCCTCAGCCCTCTCTCTTTGTCGTAGGTTCTCTTCTCTGAATACTCAACCGTCGAAGTTCTTTCCTTTCTCTTTTTATATTCAATATTCATTGTATTTTATTTCATCAACACAAATATTGAGAAAAAAAGAAAGAGTTTTGCTGCCGAAGCTACCTAGCTACCTTAGGCTTCTGATCTTTGATGTGAGAGTGATGATCAGAATTCTGAGTCTTTATCTCTTTTAAGAGATCAGATAAAACTATCAGAGTCTGTTCAATATACCCACAAAAAATGTGGGATCTCAATGACTCGCCTGATCAGCAAAGAGATATGGAAGAGTCCGAAGGTTGTTCTTCCCAGAAAACCTCCATAGATTGCGATGATGAGAAGGGTAAACAGGTGGGATCCGTTTCTAATTCAAGCTCTTCAGCTGTGGTAATCGAAAACGGATCCGACGAAGAAGTTGGTGGAGAGAGAGGATTAAGTTTAGAGAAACCTTGCAACAGCAGAAGAATATTTGGTGTATCCTTGTCTCATGGGGATGCCATGGAGGAAAGTGAACTGCCGGTGACCCGCCAGTTCTTTCCGGTTGATCAGGAGCAGGAGCTTGAAACGGGGGCCACGCCCAGTGGGGCTACAGTCGGTTTCCCTCGTGCTAACTGGGTAGGGGTCAAATTTTGCCAATCGGAGCCTTCAGGGGCTGGAAAATCGGTGGAAGTACCGCAGCCGATGAAGAAAAGCAGGCGTGGACCCAGGTCAAGGAGTTCACAGTATAGAGGCGTCACGTTTTACAGAAGAACCGGAAGATGGGAGTCTCATATATGGTTCGTGTTTTGGTTCATTTGAGTGCAACATATAGGTACATGGATATATAGATATCTATCTTGAGGTCTCTAGCTTATGTTGATCGCCATTTTCTTTTGTTTTTTCTTTCAGGGATTCCGGAAAACAAGTTTATTTAGGTATGTGGGGAATTTTCATTGTTATTACGCTTTAATGGAAAGAAATAAAGTTAGAGGAAATGATATATTTTTTTTGTTTTAATTGTTGAAACAATATGTTATCTGCATATTTTGCTGATGTGGGCGAGATGGGTGTATGTTGTAGGTGGATTTGACACTGCACATGCAGCTGCCCGGTGAATTAGCTCTCTCTTGCCCCCTATTATTTAACAAGGGTTGTTTTTTAAGATAGGGAATGTGTTGTTTAATTGAAAGAGAAATTCTTGCTTTGCAGTGCATATGATAGGGCAGCCATCAAGTTCCGGGGAGTGGAGGCAGACATAAACTTTAGTTTAGAAGATTATGAGGATGACTTGAAACAGGTAAGAGAAGAGAAGAGGAGAGAGAGAGAGTGTGTGTGTTTTAATTGTATATGTATTATCTTATCTTGAACAGTTCTACCTTATCTTCTACAGTCTTATAGTTGTTATGCTTTTTCTTTGTTTTATTTTGATATTATGATACATAAGGAAAGCATTTGAGATTACATGAGGAAAGATTCTTGTAATGTTGTATGATAACAGATGAGCAACCTAACCAAGGAAGAATTTGTGCATGTACTTCGCCGACAAAGCACCGGTTTCCCTCGAGGAAGCTCCAAATATAGAGGAGTTACTTTGCATAAGTGTGGAAGATGGGAAGCTCGAATGGGCCAATTTTTAGGCAAAAAGTAACCTTGACTTGCTATTCTTTCTACTCTTCCCTTCACACACTCCCTCATTTATTTGTTCCTTTTTTTTTTTTTAATTTTGCTTTGCTTCCTCCTTAAAATGATCTTCTGTTGGATCTATTTTCCAGATACGTGTATTTGGGCTTGTTTGACTCCGAGATCGAGGCTGCAAGGTCCGTGAGTTTGCATTCTTGATTTTTGTACATGTTTATCACTGAGGAGTTAATGCAACTTCATTTGATGGGGGGTCTTAAATTTCTGTTGTATTTTTATTTGTAGGGCTTACGACAGAGCTGCCGTTAAGTGCAATGGCAAAGACGCTGTCACTAATTTTGATCCCAGCTTGTACGAAGACGAGCTTAATGCCTCTGGTAAGTAATTATATCCATGTGACTAATTAACTGCTAATTATGATTAATTTGAAATAATTAATACTAAAAAATCAGATATTTATCTGTAAGAATCTTCAGGTAATCCTGCTTCAGACCACAATCTAGACTTGAGTTTGGGCAGTTCAGCTTCGAACCAAAGCAGTTTAGACTTGCTTAATAGAAGGGCAAATGCTGGAACAGATACGCCATCAGCATCCTTTGCATTTGAAGCTGACTGGCGCACTTCTGGTTTCAGGCCTAAGGTTTATACTTCACACTCTTCATTTTTTCTCTTTAAGCTGCTTATAAGTAATTATCAAATAATTAAATTTGTTTAACTGATTAATCAAACCTGCAGCAAGAGACACACAGAAGTGAGACTGAAACCCAGCAACTTCTCAGCCAAATCCATCTTCAATCTCCAGGCTCACTCAAGTTCAGTGAAATGCAAAGATATGAACAATACAGGAGACCTGAAGAGAATCATATGCTACAAATGCTTCCCCCACATTATAACTCATCAAATTATCAAGTAGGTATAGCAAATCATGTTAACTAATTGAGTAAACTTCTAAAGCATAAGCATTTTCGCTGAACAAAAAATATTTTTCCGGTTTTGTAGGCTCAGTTTCCAAGCAGCAGTAAGAGAGACCGAATTGGGAATGATCTTTCACCGTCAACAAATGATATTCAACAATGGCAATCCGGACCTCACCAAGTGTTTGCAACTGCTGCAGCATCATCAGGATTCCCGCCGCAGTTTAGACCATCACACCAGAATTGGCTGCAGAAAAATGGTTTCCATTCTTTGATGAGACCCTCCTAAGAATAGACATAATCATCCTCTAATCTCTTAAATCCTCACTTGTTTGCTTGTAAGCTTGTAAAATCATATGCCTTTTTCACACTTTTTCTCAACTTTCCCAGACAGGAAGGAAAAAAAAAAAACAGTGAGAGAAAAGAAAATATATTGAAATTCATTCTATCTGGTTATGGGAATAGTTGGTCCATCGGTCAAACTAACAAACGGACGAAATCTTCTTCTAGATTTTCTGAATTCTGACTAAAACATCTGATCTCTTTTTATTACGTCTATGATAAATTGCTTTGCCGCCCTATATAGTGTTCATTACTGGCACCTACAGTCTAGCACCTCTAATTACGTTCAATATTTACTGCAATATATAGCATATGCGTTGCTCTAGCATGACCTCATTTTCTGTACCCGTTCTTAAATTACTACGTCCGAGAGCACTTACTGGACTGATATTTCGCGTCTCTAATACAGTAATGCCATTTATACATATGGATGTTTGAATGGATCATGCAATATAATTATAGCTTAAATTTTCAAGAAAAAGAAAAATCAGATGCGTGAGAGAGAAATAGGGAAATTCAGGAATTGTTTCATCTTGGAAATATCACCGGATGGTGATGAATGGTCACTATCATTTGCGTCCTTTGAATCAGTTCTCTTGGGCGAAGCAGTCAGCAATGGCTATTATGACGAGAGGGACATATCGCTTGTTAACACAAAAGCTTTAAAGGATACTGTAACGTTGTAAGATAGAGAAAGATCAAAAGAGATGAGGAAGTAATGAGGGTTGAGATTCAATTTGGGGTTTAAGCATTTGTCAGATTACGAGGAAAATGACTTTAATTTTTAAATTCGGCAAACTCGAATACGGGTTCCAATCTCGGGTTTAACCATTTCATTTCAACCACTCGTTTACATAAAAAAGGGTTTTCACCTTCTATTCAAAACTTCAAATTAATGCTCTCCTATTCTTTTGGCTTTTTTTTTTTTTTTAACTTGTTATGCTAGTAAAATGTACGAGGAAAACAGCATAGAGCCTTTGAATATTGAAGGAAATTTCCATGAAGAACAATTATTGATTTTTTAATTATTTGGACGATAAAGTATGTAATTTGATCAGTTCAATGACATATCATTAATAATAAATCCATTAAGATATTGCAAATAGGTTTGTATATTATAAAATACAAATGCTATTTCGTCACCTGGGACGTCATTACCCCCAATATTTTATCAGCACTACGCTTAGACCGACATTTTCTTTCAATTCATCATCAAAGTGCTAAGCTTAATTACAACGAGGACATATATAATAAAACTCTTTATCTATAAAGATTAAAGAACACGATCACTCTGAGGTCTGAGGGCATCTTTCTATATATGCAATCATCAGATCTGCATCTCATTAATTAGCCAGGAGTATCAACTCTACTCTATATATATATATATATATATATATATATATATTCTCAACCTTATATGTATCAGCCTAATTTAGGTTAATTTTATTGCATAATTAATTTTCTCATTAGAGACACGACAATATATAAGACAAGAGACCCATCTACATCTTTGCTTAACTTTGCTTTTTTTTTTTTTTTTTTTTTTCTTGAAATGCAAAAATATATATATATATATATCCCCAGAAAGACAAAAGTGAAAATTCTTGTATTACATATATATTCTTTTCGTGCTTCTTTTGATATCATAAAATTTATCAATTGATTTGGAGAAGAATGTGTAATCCATTGAAATGCTTTATCTTTATATGAGAACCCATCTGCTTGTGTCTTTATTCTATTTTGTTGTTTCTAGAAATATATATATATATATATATGTATGTATATATATTTATGAAAACATAAGATAGCATGCTCATGAAAAAATAGGCAAATATTGGATGACCACTAAACTCAAGCAAAGAATATCATACCGTCCCTTTATACATGCGAACAGTCACCCTCAGCCAGGTAAAAAAATTATTTGTTCTTTTTTTTTTTTTTTTTTTATATATACATTAATTAGGATTCATGGGCAACCCTAAAACGAACCAAAACATTCAGGCACGCGCGCCCTCATTTTACATGTATTTTAATTTCCAGAGAAATTAACCCTCCATTTAATTTTCTGAAATTAATTAAAAAAAGAACATATATATATATATATATATATATATACAGTACAAAAGTGACCGTGACTTGTAGTAACTTAATTTTAAGCCCTTCTCCTTCCCTAGATCCTTTTGCTCTGCATAGAATCTACGAAACACTGGCAAAGCAATTCTTACTCAGACAGGCTCTCAAACGAACAAAAATTTATGGATTCAAAAAAAAATAAATAAATCAGAAGATGAGAAGAGAACAATATCCACGTGAATATAGACGAAGGTAGTGAATTGATGGGAGTGGGGACATGCAACAAAAAACCAAGAGGAATCAAAATAAAGTAAAAGTTAAAAAAGTGAAAAGTAAAAAATCCGATACAATGAATTTGCTTTCTGTCTATTTAAGAATAGGTTTCCATATATGGATTTCTTTAACGAATGAAATCTTTGTGAACTATTCTCGAAGAGAAAAAGATGAAAAGGAAAAAAAAATAAAAATTCTTTTTCTTACCATCATGTGAACCGTGTTTGATTGAGGGTGAAGGTGAATAGGATTGCTTGCCTGATAGAATTTGACAGATTTGATTAAATCATATTTGATCTATCAGTTGACAAATTAAAAATTTTCAATCTAACCTAATTTACGGTATGAAAAAATCCGACTGACATAATTTATTTTGAAAAAATTTTAAATTCAATTCTATTCAAATAAACTAAAAATATATAATTTTTTAGTATTGAGTATATTTCATTAACGACGATAATTAAACAAAATAATAATATCGGTAAATTTTCAAAAATACATGATTAAAATTTATAAACTTCCATATAGTAGTTATCAAATTTTATTTTAATAAAAGAAATAAGTATATGTTAAATAAAAAATATTAGTCATCTGAAAAACAAATTAAAAAATGAAGTTGAGAGAGAAAAAGAAAAGTTGAGAGGAAAATGAATTGACAATACGAGTTTATAATTCAATTCTTTATAGGCGAATTTTTTAGAATTTTTCAATTCAATATGATACACTAATTGGATGGGATTCTAAATACCCAAAAACAAAGCCGAGGCAACTGATGAATGAGACTGGGAGTTGACTGTGGGGGCATGCGAAAGCAAAGCTAGCTAGCTGTTGGTCCTTACACTTATCTATGTATAATATATACATATATTTATACAATTTGTATCGTCAAGTGTTTGGTCACTTTCATCATTCACTCAGACAAACTCTTCTCTTTTGTTTTCCTTTTCTGGGACGCGCCTTCCTTTTTCCAATTTCTTATCTCTTTGATTTCTCTCTCTTTCTTAAACACCCACCTTCCCTTTGCTCTTTGCCTTATATATATATATATATATATATAATTTAGTTTTCGTATATTTTGAATTCAAAGTTAGTGTTACGTATACCCATTTGCATTTATTTGTTTAATTTTGTAAGATTTGACTTCATACTTGACTTGGGCTCTTATTTAACACTTTAAGCTTTGGGTTTCACATCTATGTTATGTTATAAGTGAGGGGTATGCTTGAAAACTCAATACAAGTGTTGAACTCAACTTAAATATTTAAGCTTTTGGGTTAATCGATTGTGTTAAGAATAATGTTAGATAATTAAATTTCAAATTTTTATTTTAGAATTTTATCTCAAATGATATAACATTTATCAAATAACTTATACATCTTCCCAATTTTAAAATCATTAATCACTTCATCTTATCAACCACTTAATAAATACCATATATCATTTGAAATGAAAATATGAGATATCTAGCATTATTCTTTTACTAATATGATTCAAATCAACATTTCGTATCATTACTACTAACCTAATATCAATCAATTTATATCATTCCATTCACTTGCTTTCACCAAATTTTATGAGTTTTAGTTAGGATGTGTGACTACTATGACGTGGGATGTAAAATTATAATACATATGAAACATCAAGTTTTATGATATAAAATGTAAGAATTATATATATATATCAAATCTAATATATAAGTTTATAAAATTGAATTTTGAGGTTATCACTTTACATTTTATAAGTTATATATGCAAGTATCGCATTATAGTCAGTGGAAACAAATCGGCCAGCGAACATATTTAGTTAATCAAATCGCAATATTTTATTATAATGTCTTTATCTGCTCTAGGAAGAGCTAAAGAGAGGTGGATAATTTTGTGAGACTTGTATACGTGTTAGACTGTGATTGGGTAGAAATCTAGAAGAGATGACGATTGACGAGAGAGCTTGGCTGTCATCTCTGCATGGAACCACGTAGGTTCGACATTGACAATTTTTTAGTGTCCAGCTTTTAAAATCTACAGCTGTTCATTGACTAAACCCATATATATATATATATATATATATATAGTGGGAAAGATAAGAGATTTGCTTGCTTCTTATTAATATTGTTTAAACTAAAATTTCCTTGATTTAATCAGCGAATTAATATTTAAAAGAAAATATACAGTCATATATAGCTTTGAGGGAGGATCGTTTATGTGACAAAACTCGATTTCTTTTGCCTATACTAGTTATATTTGTATGCCAACGTTCGTGTGTGTGTATATACTTGTATAATCATTAAAGGTTGTATATAAATGTTAATATTTATATATAACACACACACATATATATATATATATATGTGTGTGTGTGTGTGTGTGTGTCGCCAACCTTCAGGCTATACAAAATAATATATAGAAATGAAAATAAAATAAGATTATTCTCATTGTGTGGTCATGAGCAATTGATGGATACATAAAAACTTGGTATCATATAAGTAAGAAAAAGTATTCAAAGATTTGGTGTTGGAAGGATCAGTTTGCTGCCCCAATTTTCGCAATGAGGGAGACAATGAAATACCAGCAATTTGCCGCCATGTCTTGTATGTTCAAGGACTGAGATTAAAAGAAAAGTCGCCATTTGCTAGCTTCGGAAAATTATAGATTCTATTCTGCTGTTCCATCTATTCCCTTTATTTTCATTTTTACTTTCACTGATATCTCTTGACACCATTAGTGACCACATTTATCCATGTCTTCTTCCCACCTAACAAAAGTCAATTGAGAGAGGTCAAGGAATCGAGCATCTAATGATCTCATCCACATATAAACGGTATAGCTATAGGTCCCCAAATTGAAATGAAATTGATGTTGATGTTACTCAAAATGCTTTTCCAGTAGAAATTTTGTCTCTTCTTCATGCTTGAATTTTTCATTATTAATTCTTCGTTCTAAAACAACTTTCTATATACATCTCCCCTACATCTATATAGACAAGGCAACATTGAAATTGATTCACTCCCTAATATGAAATTATTTTATATGATATTTTGAGAGAGGGCTTTGATGTTTTGTAGTCTTTGAACCCTATATCTCTCTTTTTTAAGAATTTTGTAATCTTGAAAATTATTTAAATTAGAAGAAAGAGAAAAAAGAAATTAATGGAGCTGGTTTGGCTTGGTTTATATAGATTATTAAGCAGCTGGGTGGCATGTATACGAAACCTGCTTAATTAATTCTGAAAGCAACATGCACCTAGAAATTATAGATGGGAAGGTGGGCTCGTGGTCCCTTTAATATAATTTTCATTTTCAAAGCAAAGAAAGAAAACCTTGGCTTCAAATTAAGCTGATCTTTTTGACTAGTTCAGAATAACATATACAATAGCCAGGCCATAAGAATAGCAGGCTACTGTTAATTAAGTCTCTGCAGAGTGTAGACAATCCTCAAATTGTAATCTTATTATTAATTAATTAATTTCTTTGGTCATTACATGTGGTAAAATGTGAAAGGTGAGAGAGGTCTGGTCCAAACTTAATTATGGTTAGTTTAAACGAAACTAGCCGCTAGCATAACATCTTTTGTTTTTTTTTTTATTGTTTTTTCATGGCCGACACTACTTGATATATAGTTTAGATGTAGTTACAAGGCAATAGATCGAGTCATTATATTCTGTTGAAACCATGATGTGGAAGATATGATAAAATATTTATAGTTCGTGAGCCTTTTGATTATTTTTCCCCCTTCAAATAGTCAAAAGATCTTCCCACGATTACTTTGATTGGAATCTCAAACAAATTTATATATATATATATATACACACATATATATTTTAGTGTTATTATAAATTAAAAAAATATATTTTATTTGATCAAATTCATTGAACAATTAATCTAGTCTCATTTCTAACATTTCTAATATTATTTAAAACGTACATTTTCGTTGTATAATATTATTATTCAAAGTGTGTGTTACAACCTAGCTACTTAATTATTATTTTAAGAGGATCCTAGCTAGCTAATTCGTGTTTCGAATGGTTTCTAGGTATTTCATAAGTGGACGACACTAGAAATGTCTTGTATCCATCAACTTACACTGTTCTTTTAAAATTTAAGCTACCAAATAAATACAAACATATCAATGAATTATCTCCAGATAATAATGGGTTAACAACTCTTTCTAAATTTCTGCCTTTTTTCTTGTCATTTACTCCAAATGGAACCTTCATCGTAGCTCAACACACCAAAATCAAACAAAACAAGAAACAAAGGTAGATATTTTACATCAGAGAAAATTTAATGACCCTGGAGCCACTTTCTGCCAAAACAAACAAACATACATATATATATATATATACATACATATGTAAAATAGTGGGAGTGCTTGAAGCTTTTTTTAAAGTTTGGTTCACAACTGAACAAGTGCAATGAATTGAATTTTACTAGATTTTAATGTTATGGACATTATTGCAGTATATTATTGTTCACTGAAAACTGTCATCATATATATTGCAAAAGCAGTAGTAGCAGCAGGAGGCATGTGCTGTAATAGTAGTAAGAGATAAATAATGATGGAGCTCTTTTGATGATTTGCTGTTCCAGGTTTATTTTAATAAATAAATTTTTATTTTGAAGACTTTCCAAGATAGGAAAGATTGTGGAGATAAGTGGCGAGGGTTTTTTTCAATTTTTATAAAGTGGACGGGCACGAGAAGCCAATGGTCTACAACCATTCGTGCCCTTTTAGGTTGCTATTAATGTGGAAAGTAGAAGAGTTTAGAAGATAAAATAAATAATGTCCTACCTGTTTTCTGTTTGGTACGTATATCATGTATGCTTCCCTATTGTTTTTTATCATAAAATTCAGGTTGTTGAGACCACCATTCTTGGTCTCCGAAATTCTGGAAGTCATTTTTCTATATACATATAAATAACCATATGTCTTCTTGCCTTTTTGAGGTTTGGTTATTACCGGGAAAAATGGATTAAATATGTGAGTTTGTTTACGTTATATAAGTAAATTATAAAACTTTTAACTCTTCTAGCTTTTTATTATTATATCAATCGTGGTCAAGTCTTCTCCATCTTGATGTAGCAATTACCAAGAAAAATAGAGGTCAATCACACAATTAGGTTTGATATATTGGGTGGGATTTGCTTAAAGTAGATGCATTATTCAATTTGATTCTGACTTTTTTGGTCCATATATAATTAAATGCTTAAATGTCTGTATCTTTGTAGTATAATGTATTGTTGGACGAGTCTTTTCTTTTGATATATATGGCTAGAGATTACTGACTTGGCATTGTTTGATATATACATTTTTGAAATGATTAAAAGATCTGGTTCTCCACAAGAAAAAAAATTAGTAAATAAAGATATTGTCACTTCAATTATCTATCTCAAGGAGTATTGTATTTTAATTATTGGGAGTTTTCATAGAAATTTCATTCATTATTTTACTGAAAATGACCTCTCTGTATTTCATAAAGTTGGAATAATTACAAAAATTTTACTTACACCCATAAATGAACATACTTAGTTATGTTGAATTATAGTAACCATAAGAGATTGATTAAAGATGGATGCCGTAACATTTCAAACTTGTCAACAATCTCGTTTGTAAAGTCTTTCCAATATTGCTATGGAAATCTTTTCTTAATTTGCTTAGATTGAAAAGCACTTCATTGGTCTTCTTTGGAAAAAAATAGCATTTCAATGATTTCCCATACAAGGAAAAAGTATATTTCATTACAACATGGAGAGATCACAAAGGATGGAATTAATCTTTCTATCTCTGGTTGAGAAGACCTTGGGTATGGAACGGAACACCGAGCACCCATCACTCGACAAGAAATGACTGTTTATCAAAGTGCTTTTGCAGGATCACTTATTTGTTATGCAGAGATTAAAGACTTCAGAAGGAAGGAAAGTGAGAAAGTTGGGAGTCTCACGTTTGGGGAAAAGAGACAGTTTTCATTAAAGAAAGAGTCAAAAGTGTCCCATCGGAGATGGTTCTGGAAAAAGGCAACCGGGCAAAAGTAGCAAAATAAATGGACTTCGGTTAAAAAATACTTCCTTTCCGTATTTAAATTCAATTGATTTATTTTTATTGCACTTCTTGATAGTTTGTCGTTGAACGCAAGCTCTACCTCTACACCGACGTTTCTAATTTTAGAAGTTTGTTTGATTTTGCTAAGCTGAGCAGCATCTTATGGGAGTGATCAGTCGATACTCTTGAATTTATATATGGGATATTCATATAATATTCTCTCTCTTGTTTAGAAAAAGTGTATATTACCCAATTTTGGAAAATGAATTTCGGGTTTGTCCCAAAAACTCAATAGGGCACTTGCAGCCTAAAATTGGTCGATATAAGGGCAAACAGGCTGGGCCTTATAGCCCCATTTAGTAACACAATAATGCTATTTTCTCTTTTCATTGCTGTCTTTTGTGGGCGCACCGCCGTGGTGACTGAAAAAGTGAACATCACAGTAATTTAATCTTCACTTAAAAATCAAGATACATACTCACTTCCTGATAACAATTAAGGTTGAGCAAGCACCACAACAACAACAAATATCTTCACCGTAAGCAGTTTCATTTCACAAAATTCGTTATTACCACTAGTCGTTCCTACAAAGGATCAAACACGTGGCATATGCTTGAATTTTCATTTGCTACTAATTACTTATAATTCTTTAAGGATTCTCAGTTAGAAACCCTTTATACTCAAACAATGATAAAGAATATAGAACCGACCTTTCAATATTAAAAGACAAGGCAGACAGTAAGGCAACAAGCATTAGAATTTATATATTTTACTAGGATTTTAAAGGATATATGTAAGGAAGATATAAAAGATTATGATATAAAATGCAATTTAACAATTCAACGGGGGAACATGACCCAGTAATCCATGACTCCATGTATAGCTTTGTTAGATGCTTTACCTATATTTAGCTTGATGGGTGTCATTTGAGGACATAAGAACTCACAGTTCTTTCTGCCAACAAGTATCACCTAGAGTTGCCCACTGTTACACTTCAAACAAAGGTTTTTGTTTTTGTTTACTATTTAGAAATCCCTGAATCTCTCTACATTCAGAGAATTTCGAATGGGAAAGAGTATGGCAAAAGCCTACAACTTTGGTAGTAAGATATATATAATAGGTAGGTGGCCCCCAAGGGGTTTTGAACACCAATATCTTGATTCACAAAATCCTATAGATGTATCGCAAAAGAAACCTGCAAAATGGAATGCAAATTAATCAGCAACAAATCCAACTAATTCTTTCCCTTTCTTAAGTTGGGGTTGGTCTTTTAGTCAGTCCCAAAAATCGTCTCAATCACCATGGGTCTCATATTCAATCCCAGCAAGTAAGTGCCGCAATTTGGTGAAAATGATAGGTTATGACTTTTTAAGTGTTCCACTGCCTTTTTAAATGGAAAAGTATGCCAGCCCATTAAAAGAAGGGTGTAACTCATGACTAGAAGGAGAGGAATTAGTGAAATCAGAGGTCAGATTGAAAAAAGTTGCATGCATCATGGCTTATGACCTATAAGAGACTTCTTTCATCACATTGTAATGCAGAACCCTCTACGGGAAAATATCCCCAGCATCCTTGTCTCTTTGTATTTCTTACTGAATAAACTAACAATAAAGCACAAACTCCAAGCAAGCAAACCAACTAAGTTAGAAAAATAGGTGCTGCAATTAACATAATTTTAGTTGATAATGGTCTGACCTAGTAACATATGAACAAAATTAATTTGTGATCCACGACACAAGCACATTTTCCAGCTACGAAAATAAAATTAACTACCTTCCTTAGGGAGAGAAAAGAAAAACATAAAAATCAAATTTCAAAAGAACTGGAAAATCATAGAGCATGGCAACAGGCAGTGGTACTCACATTAAGACAGATCATATACAAAGTGCACCCATGTCCGGCGGCCCCCCATCAGATCCACAGGATGACACAGTGTTTGGTGGTCCTCCTTTCTTGCTTTGCTTCCTATCCTTTCGAACCTTTCTAGAGTCAAATGTTTGGTTACTGACGCACGAGAATGACACATTAGAATATAAAAAGGTTTTCATTGGGGAAAAGGTAGCTAAAATCTTCCACAATCCAATGGAAAAGCTGTCAAGAATTCACTTCTAGTAATAATTGTTTACTAATAATGCATGCCAGTGCACAACTACAAATCAGAGACTGTCATTTGAGCTCTAACTGATATCATGATCAACAAAAATGCAGTAAGATCTTTGCATACCCAATGCCAACCACATTATACCTCACTATGCACATCAGATTGCCAATGTAAGTTGAACTAGAAATAGAAATCTTTGTTTACCGCATGTAATTTCAAATAGCTTAACAGAAACAGTAAGGTATAGAGTTCAAGAGTTTACACAGCAAACCTGGTAGAGGGTATCCCTGCAGCTGATCCACAACAAGCCTTGAATTTCTTCTTTGATCCACAAGGACAGACCTTGTTTCTTGGGATCTTTTAAAGTTGAAAAAGGTGAAGGAAAACAGAGAGAGAAAAAACATTAGCACTTCAAAAACCAAATATTCAAATGAGCAAAAAGGGGGGTAGGGGAAAGGTTTATCATTTTATCATTTTAGTCAAAAACTAGACCTTTTCATTAGGTTTGTATCCACTGTCATCATGGCTTCTTTTGATACTATTATTAGATTTATCCTGTTTGCAGGTCTTCATTATGGGTTCTTCCTTGTGTTGCTCACAATTTCCATTTTTATTGTCACCTAGACATTCTCAGAAATTTAATTATGGATAAGAAAAGCAATCTCTTCAAATAGATAAAGAACCAAAGCAAAACTTTTGCAGCATCTACCAAATATTACATGAAATAAATCAAGCAATGTATAAAGATGCCAAAAGATGTTAAGTAAACCAGAAATCTTCCCTAAATAAAAATTCCCAAAAACTGGTGGAAGAAATCTTAGGCTGCAATATAATGATAATCGGCAAATACTATTAATATGCCATCTAAACAGTGAGAATGCTTGTCTCCTCCTCATCTTGGCATTATCCAAATATTTCTAGCAATGAAAGGTCAAAAATAGGATTAACCAGGACCAAGAATTGGTCCTACCATAATTTCAAGACTATTTAATTTCAAGCTGCACTGGTTAGTGAGACTTATTAAACTTCTTAAAGAGCTTTCTCTGAGGGAGCCAGGAGCCCCTTCAGTTGAGCAACATATATACAAATACACTCCCAGCTAACAGGCAGAATTATGAGGAAGATGCTTCTAATGCCAAGAAAAATATTAGGTTACAAAAGGATGCCAAGTTTAAGAAATGATAATAACTAAATAAAGAAATATCAAGAAATGGTAAACCTCATTACTGACAGGCCATTACCATGAGGAGTATCTGAATCATTGTTTATGCCAGAGTATACTTCTGCTGCCTGTTCTGCTACCAGAAACTCTACTGCAGCATCAACGTCTCCACCTACTTGGAGTAAAACCTGGAATGAGATCAACATTCAAAAACAAGAAATAAAAAGACACTCCTCAAAAGGAACTGTAGATATCAACCTCACTAGAAAACCTAAGATTTTAAGACTTTGAAACTGTCATGGAGAAATATTAAAGTACAGGTGAGAATTTGAATGCAATTATTTCACCTCTTCAACTTTTCTAGTATTTTCACAGCCAGTTCCTGCCATAACCATTTTGATAGATCCTTCATTGATCAAGTTGGCTGCCCAATTAGACTTGCTTGCTGCAGTTTTTGCTTGATTAGATGCCGCTGAAATGTCAGCATCAGCCTTTAACAAACTACAAGTATTAGGCTCTAGCTCCAGTTCCATATTCAAACATGTGAGTAAAGTAACAGAGTCACAAAAAAATGTTATTTTAGCCAAGAAGTTATAGCGAAAACCTTGATTATAACTGGCAGAGCTGAACCATTACAAGGGTCTTCCTTCAGCCGTAGACTATTGTAATGTTCACCATCGTGATAAGATCTGGGCAAAAAAGAAAATACAATACAAGTCATATGCAAAACTTTTGGATTACATCATTCCATAAGGATAAATGGCAGCAACGAATACAATAAAAGTTGGATAACAAGTGTCAAGCGCATTTTAATAATGTAATATTATCACTATTATGATAGCTTTAGCACCATGCAAAATATAGCCTACAAGTGTTAAAGACAAACAAATAATCTTCCAGCCTAAGATTTGTTGAATAAAATGCCACTAAATTATATGAGCTTCAAAATTAGCTCTCTCCTTTACTATATGGCTGTGGAGGCTACATTACTCATATAGAGGAAATCTTAACACTACATTTCCTCATCTATCACATAATTCTAACAGAAATAGTGAACAACAAACATAAATAAATAAATGAACCATGATATAAGTTACAGTCAAATATGGCACCATCCTGTCCAGCTATACTACTTGAGATTAAAATTACATCTTACGGTAAGATCAAGAAGTAGCATTGGCCAAGGGTCAACCTTACCTTTTTTATAATTAGAATAAATGCACAGCAAAAGAATAACAAAAATATGATAATAATTGCAGAATACTCACAAATGCACCATACATGCTTCCTGGTCATCGAAATTCCTAATATACCAGCGAGGCGACATGTACTGCAACAATCAATGCAATGAGCACACATGAATTTCCATACTACTCTGGATAAATGATGATAAATACGCAATGCATGTGAGTATCTCTGTCGTACATTATAGTGCATATGCACCATTGAGGTGGTATGTGTTGCATCCAGTAAAGAACAAAGGAGAATTCCATCTTATACTGGGCTCACAAGATATGCATGCACTTGTTTCAATGGGTGCATGCTTATGAATCAACTCTGCATACTATACCACATTTAGATTGGTGAATGCTGTTGTAATCTCTCCCCATGACAGGCACGTGTTTCATATATCTATCAGCCAAAAAGCCATTACATCAAAAAGGTACAGTGGAACAGATGGTGTTAAATACAGATAAAGTTTGTGATTTCACAAGGTCATAATCAATGTTAATCCCCACTTTTCACAAGACTGGATTGCCAACTTGGGGAAAAATATCTCAAGCTCACATTAAATTGAGAAGGGAAGACATTGAGTCAGTCAACCTTATTTACTCAGAGAAACTTCACCATATTGTGCAACACAAACACATCTATAGATTCACAAATCAAAATTGAAGAAAAAATAAACCAGTAACCAATTTTATTTGATGAAGTAATTAGAGCACTTCAGTGTCTGTCAATTTTTTTCTTTTTATTTTGACACCTAGAAATCACTTGGATGTTTCTTTGTTCATTGAGCTCTGATTAGTGGAAGTACAACCTAGGTAGCTAATAACCAAGGTACGTGTCATCAGGATATTTGAACCCATGACCGCTTGGCTGATTCCCAAGGTCTTTACCACTCAGCCTATCCCTTGGGATTCTGCACTTCCCAATTGTCATATAGACAATCCATTAGTCCTAACATTCCAATGTTGATCTCATTCTTATAAACTTAGACTTTGGGAATTAAATGGTAATTCAACATGATACTAGTACCTACTTGATGGGTGTCTTGCATTTGAATTCCTAAAATATAGAGCAAAATGAGCTCAAAAGAAAGGTGCATGACCACTCGAAAGGATAAAAAAAAAAAAAAAAGGCGAAGAAAGAATAAACCATTAAAAATTGAGAATATGCAGCAGAGTCCAGCACAGAAAAAATAGGAGGAAGTGGCTCTCACCCGATGAATGCATATATTACAATGTGTAACAAGAGAAGCTGCTTGCAATTCCATATTTCCTGCCCACATGCCGTCTTCTTCCATGGATCGGCAGTATTCATTGAAAGGGACATCATCCTCAATGAAGGGTTCAAATGTTTCACGATTCTTCTATTGATAGAAGATCCAATATCAGATTCACTTACAAGTTGATTATTCATGAGAAAAAAATAGGGAAGGTGGGGGGAGAGGGGGAGAGAGAGAGCACTATAAACCATTTAACTAGTTGTTAAAGTCCTATCAATGAATAAAATAGTAAATGTCATATAAAGAGAGATTCTACATTGACAGGTGGCAAGATATCAACCAGTTAGCAGCATTTAAAAATAAGAGAGATGTATAGAGCAAAACTGTAAATCCAGGCATCCAACACCATGGACAGCACCCTAATTAGAGTTTTTCACTAGTGCTACACATTCATTGTTTGAGGAAAAAATGGGCCATACAAATATCCAAAAATAAATGAATCAATATCTCAATTCCCTTCCTTGCCTGTTTGATCTGTTTTCTCATGGAGGCAGATGGTCTAGACTACAGATACCTATGTTCTACCAGACAGGTAGTTTCTATGCTTCTTGTGAAAGACAACACAAGCTTGAATTCAATGTCTACTGCAGTTGACATCAAGCCTGTACATTGTATGGACATGCCACTTGAGGTTCTACGTCTTCTGATCTCCCATCTCATTTAGCCATTTTATTATTAGCCACAGCTCCGTATTGGAAAAAACAATACATTTGCCATTTAATTCATATTCTCAATAAAAGCGGCAAAAGCAGAGCAATGTATAGGGGAAATTTAGTTAGCTCTAGAATCTAAACATTTAATGGAATTCAAAGATAAAAACTAAAAAAGATAAGCTTCAACATGGCAATGCCTACAAAATTAAGAAATTCCTGTAGAAAACGAGGCAAAAACACATGATCTACTTTTTCTTCCTTTATAGCCACTAACCTCTATATATTGCACCACCATACTGCGATATTTTTGATGATGCTCCTCATTGCCTTCTAACTGATCTGCAAGAGCCCTGCAAACTAACAAGGGTAAACAACTTTAAAATAGATTAAAACCTATACACAAGTTGCTTTCCTTTTTTCTTTTGGGTTTAAATAGTATGTCATGAAAATCATTTAAATGGTGAAATTCTAAAAAATGTACGCCTAGGATGAGTAATTAAGATGAGATCATCCTACAAACACAGACCTGAAGAAACAGTTACCATCAGCAGTGATTTCGATGATTTTCAGGCCTAATGAGTCAAGGTGAGCACGGAACCGAACCATATCAGCCTGCTTTCCATTCTTTTTAGCCTGTCCACCAATCAAATGTTAGTTCATTGAGAAGTGACTGTTTATAAAAACATTAAATCGAAGTTTGGTTTATAATCAGCATAGCTAAAATACAAGAACTTCAAAAAGTAACTAAAAAAATCACACACATCATCTAAAATAGTGCTTACTGATTTTATGTTGGCTAAGTTTGATTCACTTTATCAATTCAAGGATTACATCAGCAGCTCACCCACATGCACCATTTTTTCTCGCTATCCAAAGAGTCATATTTAACTTTTTCTAATTCAACAAACTAACCAACATATAAGAGTCTGTTTGAATTCATTTTCAAAAGCAAAAAGTAGCAAAACACATGGTTGGTTGCGTGTTTTATAAAATTCATTGCCAAAAACAACATTATTTTTAAATTAACTAAAAAGCGGAAACACCATTTTGTTGTTTTCCATCATTTTTATAAATGTATTTCAAAATTAGTGACAATCTTTTTTCTTGTTTGCAAAAGCAATACCAAACACGTTTTAATTACTTTTTATTTTAGAAAAAATTTTTTACAAGCACTACCAAACACGTTGCTGCACGTAGAAACATCATTTTTCAAAGTTTCCAAAAACACCATTATAAAAAATTACCAAACATACTCTAATATTTTCTGTTATCCTTGTCAAGCGTCCAAGCAAATATTGTCAACCATCAGATACATAGTACACATTTTAATTTTAAAAAGTCATGCATAATCTATATCCATTTTATCAATTTCGTTATTCTTGTATCCTTGAATCGATGGCTCCTACATGTGATATCTTGATCATCCAACACTCATGTCCAAAGACAAAGTTGCCCTCTCTCAAGTCATGAGACCTCCTTGGAAATTTCGTCATATAAACAAGAAGCATAACTACTGTAAATGCTCAAAACATAGCACTACCTTCCAGCTGATCTAACAAGAAGTTACAAGCTCTATACGCACAGGCCAGACCGCTGGAAGCACAGATTTCCCTCAAAGCGTTTCCATTAGAAAAGAGATTTTACAATAAGAAGCACACAATATCAGGCATATAAAACATTTCGAGCAAATTAATTACAAGCCAAAGTATTGTAGCTATCTAAGGCAACAGAGTAAAATTTTTGAGCAGGTACAGAGAATTTTAGCTACAAATGAAACAGGTAGAGCGTTTAGACGGTAGAGTTTCGCAAGAGATGAGAAATTTGCATTTTAAATAAATAATAAAAATCAAGAAATAAAAATTAGGGTTGAGTAGAAGCGGAGCTAGTAGGAATAACAAGGAGAATAGGAAATGAACTTACTTGTGGCTGTTTCTTGGGTTTGGACTTTTGAGGTTTTGCTTTTACCATCGCGAATGAAGATTTGGTCCGCCTTCAATTTTATGTATTTCTGGCTCTTGTTTTACCCTTGATAATGAACGAAGAAAGGTCTGGCGCAGTCTGAGACAGAGTGAGAGTGAGAGATGATACGGAAATCCAAGAACCGGAGTAAATGCAGCGACTCGGTCTCGGACTGAGACTTGTGAGTCTCGACTTTCAAGAGTGCAATTATAGCTACACAGTACAAGCTCCATCCTGCCCTGCCCTGCCAAAACCTGTCTTGTCTCTCTTACTTTCGGCTTACTTTCGGTCTTTGGGATCTGGACCAACCAAGTTATTGGGCGGGGCCCTTACATACAAACTTCACAACTCACAGCCCCACTTGTAAACTAATTCGTCTGTGCCGATGATGCCTGATGGGCTCTTGGCCCAATTCCTCGGTACATTCCTATAACTTTATTTAGAATTTGGCTAAATATTTTAATTTATATTAAACAGTTTTTACACCCTAATACCTAATTAAATAAAGAGAAATCTTTCAAAATAATCCTAATTTGGATCTAATTAACATAAATAGCCACTTGAAAATATTTTATTTTCAATCTATCTTGACATATATTTTTCGGACAACTTTACCCTCATTAACTACTTTCAATTTTTTTTAAATAATCCTAATTTGGAATGAAATAAGCATATTTTGAGTTTATTTTTTATTGGGCATAGTTAATATAGTTATATTTGACAAAAATTTGGCCAAAATCTGAAAATAATTGCCCAAGTAATACGAGATCTGAACAAAAATTCAAAGAGAAAGGAATCGAGTAATTTTAAGATAAGATATAATTTTTGGATAAGTCATTATCTACAAAAAAAAAGTCATAAGTCTAAAACTTTTATATTTGCATATTTTAGTTTATGTTTACCTTCTTTTAATTATATATTTTAGTTTGTGTTCATTCAAACTTATGCTACTTTTTACCTTCTACTTATTGTAAACCTTCTTTTCTTTTTTTTTTTTTAATTAAAAGTTAAATAAAGAAAGATTGTATTTTTTTAATAAATTTGTAAGAGTTTTAACTTGATAAAGGAAATAATTATGGAAAGAGAACTGATTGTGAATAATAAAATTGCAATCATAATCTATAATTAAGTGAGAAATTGTTTGTTACAAATTAATTAAATGTATTTTAAAGAGAAAAATTTAATGGAACATTTAAAAAAAAATGAGAATATTTAGAGTTTATAAAAAAAAAGTGAGGTAATGAGGGTCACTTTTAGAATTAATGAAATGTTATACGAATTTTTTTATACTATTATAATATATTTTAACTAAGTAAATAAATAAAAAAGAGTTTTATAAGAATTTTAAGGGTGATAATAGCATCAGTTGTATAAAAAATATTTTAAAAAATTTATTCAATACCATAAATTACATTCACAGAGTCTATTTTTTTTTATAATATTTTATCTTATTTAAAAAATAAATAAATTTGCAAAATATAATTTCAAAGATGTATCTTTAATTTCTTTGAATTTTGTTTTAAAAAAGATTATCTTCAAAGCTATCATTATAAAACGTTTAACCAACCGGGCATGTAGCTCAATCTTCCAATTAATTCAGAGCGGAATGCTGTGGTAGGTGTTAATCAACATCTTAATCACCTAAAAGGAACATTGACGTAATTTTAATTGCAAGTAAACATTCGCCTTAGACTTGGCGCCGCATGAATGGCTCAACTTCAAGCCAAAGAAACGAATTCAACCAATTAAAAAGAAAAACAAAAGGATGGAAGCCACCGGATGGCAAGGGCCAGGCAGAGTCTAAGCAGCTTCGTACGTACATGAGTGGGCCAAATATAAAAAAAAAGTGTTTTCGATTTAAAGAGAAAAAGAAGGGCAGGACGTTTGGTGATATAGCATTTTGGAGTATACCGACGGTCTGCAGTTGGATAGAATCCGATGCAGCCGGAAAAAGCTCAACTGACTTTTTGGTCAGTTGACTAAAATGGCGCGTCTGAAAGCCATTACTCGAAACTCAGTTCAGCGAACTAACCATGTATCCGATGGTAAATGAAAAGACAAAAAAAGAAAAAGAAAAAAATAGTTCGGAAGAGACAAACAAAGAGTGTAACGCAAGCCTACAAAGCCGAAAGAAAGTGGAGCTGAGCTGAACATTATTATTATTTATTAGTGGTTGGCTGTCATGTAGATGGAACTCAACAACCGAATATTTGAGCACAAAAGGGCCACCCAAACCAATCCACCACAATCACAATCACTATCATAATTGTTGTTTAACTTAAGAAAATTAAAGCTTAGACAAGATACGCTTAAACAATAGTTCTATGTGATTCGCAGCAAACAAAAAGCACCATTAGTGTATTAAAAGCACAAATAGTTAATTCTACCACTACTTACACCCATATCCCACCTTAATCAGAGGGAGAAAAGACGCAATTATGCTTTCGTTATAGTTATTCTTCTTTAATTATATTTTCTGTCAAAGTGACTGTAAGAACCAAAAAAAACCCGCGCAATACGCCAACGGTTCAGGGTTCTCACTCGTACGTGTCCCACCGAGCCGACACTTTGCCTTCTCCCTCTCTCTCCGTGTCTGTAGTAAAATAAATATCTATTAATTATTTTACCAACTGTTCAAATCAGTCACTCTCTTTCCACAGTCCATATACTTCGCACTTTACTTTTTCTTGCTTACCAAACACAAACTCTCTCTTTTATATCTCTTTTAGTCACAGTTGTTTTTCTTGCTGTGGTGGTGGTGTTTTGCTTAGTGGATAGCGCACTAGCGCTTCTTCTTCTTCTGTGAGTTGTCTACTGGGTCGGAGCATTACACATTGAAGAATTTGATTAAAATTATTGGCATTCATTGAAGTTTTATTGCATTCAAGGAACTTTATTTATCTTCGGCTTTGCTTTGATGGTCCATGCATGGTGAGATATCGGTGATCAACTCTCACAGGTAGTTGAGTGACAGCTGTGGAATTATTAAATTGTGTGTCTGTTTTTGTTTTGATTATTGAAAATGAAAAAAAGAGAAGAATTTTCGGATTATGATACGTACATTCATGCTAATTTTAACAAGTCTATGTCGGTTATTATTCTTTGTTTTAGTTTTTTTGGTGTAGTGCATTTTTTACTGTAACAAGATTTATTGAATAGAACAGATGAATTGCTTATGAGAGTCGGAGAAGAGTAGTTATGGCGTTTCACTGGAATTGAAAGCATTTTAAGTTCTAAACTGTAATGTGAAAACCAGCTGACTGGTAAATTTTCTCTTTCTTGACTCAAGATTTTGTTAATGATCCAGTTGTTATTATAATATTCGTTTGTTGAATTAGATGGGATTGAGCCAACAGTAATGACCGAATTAATATAAGGCAATTCAGTTAATGATGCTATAAAAAATTAATGAGCTTGTAAAAGGAATTATTTCAAGATGGGGTGTCATCAGGAATGATCTTCTTATACATCTGGAACTGTGAAATATGGTTTCCTCTTCAATTTTGGATGCAGATGTTTTCTTTTAAGGTGTAGAAAGTCTCCAAGCTTAATTTGGTGAAATTATGGACCACAATCACAAGACATGGCTTTGGCTTTGGCGGAAAAGGTCCAGTGAGAAGACCATCGTCGCAACTGACAAATTAGATCTTTCTTTGAAAGGAAATGAAACTGAGGTAAATTAGCCCTTGGTTTCATAATTCCTTTTTCTGCTAAAATATGTCATAAAATTGATGGTCCTGATCTTGTACTGTTGTACCATCCTCTAAAATCTTTATGATTCCATAACCTATGTTCTCATGACACCAACAGGGATTGTGCATGCATATTAAAGTTGGTGAAAAATTATTTTAAATTTTCTTGATATTAAATCAATAACCGGCCTTTCGAAGTTCTATCTAAATTGGTGAGTAGATACCTTCTTGCAATGATGGTAAGTAAAGTGTATTACTGTTGGGGTTGGGAGTTGGATCCTTTCTTCATCTTAACCCACTAATATCTAACTATTAACCAAGTTGGAATAAAAAATGAAAGAGAAGCTGTGGACATAAAACTTAGTATATTAACTTGCACTATTGTTTGGAGCAGATTTTGGTTTATTTTAAAAAAAAAAAAAATTGGGCTTAGCTATGCAGTTTGAGACAATGAGGCCCTTGTTTGGGCAGAAGCTGTCAGGGGAAACACTACTCACACATTCCGGATTATCCATTTTGCAAAATTCGAAATCAAAATATGATGTTTAGTGCAAGAACATATGAATATCAGATATAGCGTCCTTATTTGCTGCAGGAATTCCTCCCTTTACTCCTGATTTATCAAGAGATTGGCTATAACCATAAATTTCTATTTGACAGTGTCATGGTTCCTCTCAGATTTTGCTTAATGTTTTCTAGGTAAACTTTCATGAGGAATTGTTAGATATTGGGGCATTCATTGTAATTTTGAGTTTCCAGGCACAGATACCTCAAACTGATAAAGCAGAACTAGAGAATGGCGTTAAAAACTTAAATGATAGACTTTCTTCTGCCCTTGCTGAATGTAATGCCAAGGATGAGCTTCTGAAGAAACATGCAAAGATGGCACAGGAAGCAATTGCAGGTAATAAGTTCCTCCAACCTTTTATCATAAGATTTGTGTTTGAAATTCAATAATTATTCATCATTCGAGTTTCATTGAAATTACTTATTATTTGAATTTAATAACTGAAATTCGGTAATTAATTTGATTTTTTGTTTATGTTAGGCCGGGAGAAGGCAGAAGCCACAGTTGTGTCTCTAAAGCAAGAACTTGATGAAGCTTTACAGCAGAGAGTTACTGGTGAGGAAAGATTAATTCATTTGGATGCAGCCCTTAAGGAAAGTATGGAGCAGCTGCGTTTTGTTCGAGAAGAGCAGGAGCAAAGAATTCACGATGCTGTGATGAAGGCATCAATGGAATTTGAAAAATCCCAGTTGACTTTAGAGGAGAAGCTGGCAGAGACCAGTAAAAATCTTGCAAAATTAGGTGTTGAGAATACTCATCTTACTAAGGTTCTTCTAGTGAAGGAAAAATTGATCAAAGATTTAAGTAAACAAAGGGCTCAAGGAGAAGCAGATTTTAATGCACTAATGACTAGATTAGATTCAACAGAGAAAGAGAATGCTTCTCTGAAATATGAGGTTCGAGTGCTTGAGAAGGAGCTTGAGATCCGAAATGAGGAGAGAGAATTTAATCGTCGAACAGCTGATGCATCACACAAGCAACACTTAGAGAGTGTCAAGAAAATTGCCAAGTTAGAATCAGAATGTCAGAGGCTACGAGTCCTGGTCAGGAAGCGGTTGCCAGGTCCTGCTGCCTTGGCAAAAATGAAGAATGAAGTCGAGATGCTGGGAAGAGAGTCAATTGAGAAGAGTAGGAAAAAGTCAAATTCTAGTCCTTTCGGCTCTATGGTTGAATCTGCAGTCGATAACTCTCCCGAAAGTCCCAGCAAAAAGATTAATTATCTGACTGAGCAATTATGTGCTATGAAAGAAGAAAACAAGACTCTTAAGGAAGCTCTTAATAAGAAAACTAATGAACTCCAGTTTTCAAGGACCATGTATGCTCGTGCAGCTTCCAAAATATCAGAGGTTGAGTCGCAGCTTGAGGAGTTGTCAAAAGGTCACAAAATCACAGAGCCATCCAGGACCAGTGTTATGTCATATGAACTCTCTCTGGCATCAATGTCTGACATTGGTAGTGATGATAAGGTCAGTTGTGCTGAGTCACGTGCTTCTGCTTTGATTTCAGAATTGGAACACTTGAGAAGTGGAAAACAAAGGGAGTCACCATCATGCAAAACAGTTGGAGCTTCAGACATAAGTCTGATGGATGATTTTGTTGAAATGGAAAAATTGGCCATAGTCTCTGTCGATAAATCATCTGGGAATTCCAATGTTAGGGGAGCAAATGCAATTGTTGGCCCCTGGGAAACTGAGTCTATCGGGAATTCTTCAGAAGTCATAGGTAGGGAGATAGTTCGGATTCCTGATCATCAGTCCAACTTTGGTGTATTGAGTCGGGAAATCAAATCCAGTGATATTTTCATCCATAAATTTCCTCGTTGGCTTCAAAATGTACTGGAGCTCATATTGGAGCAAATCCATGTCAACCAACGAAAGGCTCATGACATACTTGAGGATGTTAGGGTAGGCTTGGCATACTTAGGTCAACCAACTACGAGGGAAATGGTTGATCCAAGGGAGAGCTCAAACCATCTTGATACATCAAATTGCCCTCATGTTAGTTCAGCAACAGATGCTGACATCTCATCGTCAGAGAAGACGAATCAGCATTTTCACTCTGATCTGAGTAAATCAATATGTAAAATTGCTGAGCTTATTGAAGGGATCAATTTGCCATCCTCAGACTATGGTATCTTGGAGAACTTGTCCAAGAAGGATGGGAGTGTTCTTTCCTATAAAAACACAGAAACACCTTCAGGCTACATGGTTCGAGTTTTCCAATGGAAAACTTCAGAACTTTCTGGTGTTCTGCAGCAATTTCTTCATGCATGTTATGGTGTGTTGAACAAACAGGCAGATGTCAACAAATTTACAAAAGAATTAAGTACTGCTTTGGAATGGATTCTGAATCACTGCTTTTCCCTTCAAGATGTTTCCAGCATGACGGATGCAATAAAGAAGGATTTCGATTGGGATGAAGCACGGAGTGAAAGTGAAGCAGAAATTGGAATGTTGGGTCAATTTGCAGAAGCAGACAGATTACATCTTCCCAGAGGACTATCATCTTGTTTGCCAACAGTTACTGTTTCAAATGATCACAACAACTTCTTCCATAAGGAAGAACCTCCAACTAGTGTAAGAGGAGAAAGCAGAAAACAAGGAAATGAGTTCATCAATGTAGAAGCTGGAAAGAAAGTCAGGCAAGAGAGTCTCCCGTCAGCTATTGACAAGAGCAGCTCTTTAATGAATCAACTTCAAGAATCAGAGAAAATCATTTCAAACTTGCAAAATGAATTAGAAACTTTGAGAAAATCAAAAGAACTGATTGAGGACCAAGTTAAAAATCATCCGTCAATAAATGAAGATCTTGATTCACAGCTTACAGATGCCCAGCTTACAGAGGCCAGAATTGAATTGAACGAGGCTCGCCAGAAATTTGCATCTCTAGAAGCGGAGTTGGAGAACAAAAATAACTGCTGTGAAGAGTTGGAGGCCACTTGTCTTGAATTGCAACTTCAACTGGAAAGGTACTAACTAGCCCTTTAGTATTTCAATGTTGAGTAACCAACGATTATTAGTGATTTAGTAATCCTACCTACCAACTGATGTCATTCTTCTAATATTTGTTATCTTCAGCATGACCAAGAATGTAACCCCAACCAATGAACTCAAGCTGGATGGAAAGAAAATTCGAACCGTAAGTTCATATTTTTTTTATCATAGATATAACTTCTTTGTTGTTAATTTCTGTCTGTTGTATTGGGTTCTGGTAGCTAGTGATGGCTTTGTTTTATTATCTGTTATTACAGCTGAATCTTAAATTTTCTAATAAAATTTTCCCAGTGAAAAATTTTTCCCACGAGCTTTGTTTTATCCTCATTGATCTGAATTGACAAATGTATCCTCAACTAAATGTTAAGTGTCATGATTAAATGCCATAGACAAGTTTAAGACAATGTTTCCAAATAAGCATTTTGGGAGTGCATTAATCACTTCCTCTGTGTACTATATGAACTATAATCTGTAACTTCCTCAACTAAATGTTAAGTGTCATGATTAAATGCCATAGACAAGTTTAAGACATTGTTTCCAAATAAGCATTTTGGGAGTGCATTAATCACTTCCTCTGTGTACTATATGAACTATAATCTGTAACTTACCATCTAAATTTTCTTCATTTAGAACTAAAAACATGTTAAATATTGCGGTCATGTAAAGTTCTACAGGAGAGAATAACTTAAATGCTCTCTCTCTTTTACATTCTTTCTAATAAACAAGTCACCTGACTAGAGTTGTATCTTTGTTCAAACTATGTAAAAAATTAATGGAGTCTCTAAACTGACCTTCATGTTATCACTTCCATATAATCCATTTGTTGGCTAGTATCATGAAGATCATTGCCGATTCTTTGTTGTGCTAGAGGTGAGGAGGGGTCAGTTTACAAATTGATAAAACATAGAAAAGAGCAGAGGGCTGGAGAAACTATCTAGCTGTTAAAATGCATCATCGATTATTTCAACGTATATTATTGATATTACCATTGTTCTTTAGAATTTTTATATTGATTGCTTTTAAGTGATTAATTAACTATGTGTTGAATCAAGGACTGTCAACGTATATTGCAGGATTGGGAAATCACAGCTGCTTCAGAAAAGTTGGCGGAGTGCCAAGAAACTATTCTAAACTTAGGGAAACAGTTGAAAGCATTGGCTTCTCCAAAGGAAGCAGCCTTATTTGACAAAGTAATCTCTACTCCTACTGGCACTATTTCTACTGCTTCTCCTGTGCCCGACACCACCACCACCACCACAACTGCCACTACGACTACCACAATCCCAACTTCAACTTTAAAGAAGAACAAGATCACCAGCCAAAGGTCGTCTCTGCTTGATCAGATGATTGCTGAGGATAATGCTGAAGATAAGGATCTTAGTTCTCCCAAGACTAAAGAGATAGATGAAAATTACAGTTCTGTCTTTATTCGCAGTTGCACAATAGAGCCAGTAGAAAAGATCCCTGTTGTAAATGGAAACAAGCAGCAGGATGAGAATGGTGTAGATAATTCCTTAGCTGTGGTACCCAGCAAAAAGGTGGTAGGTGGGGGTTTGTGGAAAAAGCTATTTTGGAGAAAAAGAAAAGTGAACAGCAAAAAAATGAGTCTTCCATTTGCCACATAATGGATTATCACACAGAATAAAGCTATCACAGACGGACAGGGTGGATGCTGCAGTCACGTTTTGGAAGTGGTTAGTCTTTTGGTTTGTTGGATTCTGAAGAGGCTAACAGTCGGGAGGTTTTGCTTGTGTTAGTCATTTATAAAGAGAGATTGCAGGTTGTTGCGTGTTCTATTACTGTACATGTACCTGAAACTTAGTTAATGGAGAAATTTGTGATGTGTGGAAGAAGAAAAGAGAAAAAAGATGCTTTGTATAAGAATAATTTCACTTTCATAAAAGTTATTGTTCAGGTCGATTGCTTATCTATCTTGTCTCCTTCAAGTCGGATATCTCAAAAAAATAATCAATTCATTCGAAAACTTGCCAGAAATACATGAACTCAGGTTCGATGAGGCAAAACAACGAAACAACTTGCAGTTATCAGTGCTTGAAATAACATTTGGAATGAAGACTTATGTTGGTGAAGTAGGAACTCAGTGCCAGGGTTATCAATCTCTGAAATTGGATAATTATCATTGATCTAAAAGAATTTACGACTAGCATATTTTTTACGTCAAATTTATTTTCGTTTAAGTTGTAATAACCTGTCCTTCAACCATTGGCAGTGATAGACACTTATTGAAGCAATAAGTGGGTAGATTTCTCTAAATTACGGAGTACATACGTCCTACGTGAGCTTAAATGTCCGGACAGTGCTGTAACTGATCAATCTAGCACAACTTTGACGAGCTCCTTGTGATCGATCTAGCAGAACCCCGGTCAACCTGCTATTTTGCAATAGAATCTTCTGTACTGTAATCGGTGGGTCTAACAGAAACCACTAACTGATCAATCAGAGTCATCTAGCAGAAACTGGACAACATCCCTGACTGTAAAAATGTCAAATTTTAGATTTATAAAGAACATAAAACAATCAAGTATAAGATCGTCTAATAATGTAAATTATTTTGGTCACGACTAGTTCGTCAAGTATAGTTAATGGATTTTCAAGCTTAGTTTACACCCGAACTGGTCAAAAATGTCTCTCCCAATCAATTATTTCTAAAGAGTAAAATTCTAAATCAATGAAGGAGAGTATATTTCAAATTTTGATTTTTCTTAAACATTTGGAAGCAACATTCATTATGGAGATTGCCATACTACAAAGATCTCAAATAAATTTAAATCTCCCCCTAAAAAAAAACTAATCTCTGTATAACAAGAATGCTGCAATGTTGTGGAGTCCAGCCCCTTTGTAGCATTCAGCAACACGTTCAACATAGTCATCCCAAGTTCCTTCCACAGAAGCTAAATCCAACAAAAAAGCAGCTTCATCCAATGCAATCTGCAAATTTCAATGAAGAAGACAGGTAAGCTAAACACTTACATCATCTGACTATTCATAATCAAACAATTATTAAACCGGTTAAGATTAGAAAACCTGAGCAGGTGGTTTCCCCTTGTTTAGATCTTCCTGCTTCCCTTCTTCTGTCACCTTTCCTTTTATATACTCGATTTGCTCATCCTCCCATTGTGCCATTTGAGCAACTTCCTAACAGAACTAACCATTTAATGCCCCCGTAGGAAGATAGTAAATAATAAACGAGGAAAAGGTATGGAAAGGGTAGGAAGAGCAAAAATCAACAATGTTGGTGTCACACCCGATATCTGCATCCCAGAGTCCACCATGGAGATCTTAAAGCCCCTCTGGCGGCATCTTTCGCTTCTAGATTACGCCCAACCCTAAAACATGCAAAAGAAAGCTCCTTAAATATAATAGCATACATTAATTGAATGATGAAACATAAATCCCAGGAGAAGGTAATTGGGAAAAACTCCTACGAACTTTAACAAAACCTCTGCATTAAATACAAAAGGCCGTGCAAATCCCGGAAAATGCTCCTTCTTTGTATAGAATTCCGCAGTCACCAATGCTGAAACCTTTACAAGCATGTATTTAGAATAGATAATGTATCACAAATCCAACCACAGATGAAGGCAGTGGTGAAAATCAGCTGAATCGTACATGATCCCCTTTTGCAAAATGTTGCATCACTTTGCGCTCTATGACATCTGGAAATAAACCAACCTGAAAGAAAATTATGTTTTGTGCAATTTACACAGATGGTGGATTAAAGCACAATAGATGATTAGGCATGCCTTTGGTACCCTTCTTAAGAGGTAGACATCTGTGTCTGAAATTTGAGATTTACTGAAGTTGCCCTTGTAAAATTTCTTCCAATCTTCAGTAGCAGCAAGAAATACCTTGTCAATGCCTAGGGAAGTTTTGGCATCTTCTTCAACCAGGATTCTGTTGATAAATTGTTCTACCTATAAATGAAACAGAGAAAGGATACAATCTATAACATTTTAAAATGTGCGTGCACTGTGAAGATGCATTAAGCTTCAACTATGAAATCTTGACATTCCATATCGACAACAGTGTGTGAGCTTACACTTTTGGCCACCAGCCAAACTCCATGTTTATGGATCTCCACCACTGGCATCTCCATCCTGTGGGCATTCTAGAAGATTGGTCATGCTGAAATAACTAGCATGAAGGATCAGTCATAAGAGTTTCTTACCCAGACGGAGCTGTTGGCCATCGCAGCAATGCAGTTACAGCACCTACTTGCAAGGAAATCATATAAGAGGTTCAACTTTAACACTTTAGTCGAGAATACAGAATTCCCAACATGCATGCACAAAAGTAAATTCACAAACTTAAAAGTTACTATGACTGTAAATTTTGAATACTTTTTGAACCTCTATATCTCCCCCCTCTTATTGCTGTCATTTCCCTTCTTTGTGCTGTCCTTCCCCTTCCATCTCTTGGTGCATTCCTTTCTCCCTTTGAACCAACCCTACCACTCCTTGAACTAACCTGATAACTAAAACAACAAATAAATATATGGCATAGAATTAAACTAGTATTATATTGTATTTGACAAATAAGAAATACATGCAACATTAGCAAATTATAATTGCAAAAATGATAATAATTATTGCATTATAAACAAACACACAAACACATCAATTGGAGTACAATTGTACACCAATAAATGGACCAGTTTTTGCTGATGGGCCAGCTTGTGGATCATAGGCAGCTGAAGTTTGGTTGACACTTGATGATGCACTTATTTCTTCCTGCTAAACCTACATATGAAAACACAGATTGTAAATTTGTTAAATAAATATTTTTGCCATACAACAAACTAGCAAAGGAACATTAATTTTTAAAGAAATATACCATATTACTTCTTGGTGCCCTAAAACCTTTTCTGTTGCTTGGAATGGTTGGACAAGACCTTCTATTATGTCCATTTTGTTTGTATATTCCACACCTCAAATTAGTTTTGGCTTGTTGTCTCTCAGTTGCCTTCTTCCTTTTTTTTAATTTCAGTCTTCCCACTTTAGGGACCACTTTTGGTGGTTTTAACTGAAAATCATTAATCATAGGCCAAGCACTCTGATCTGAAAGAGGTTTAATGCTTTGCTCATAAGTGCAAAAGATATACTGCCTTTTTCAATTTCTTAGAAACATAATCAATAACATTATGCCCTATATATGCAATATATAGCAATAGATTACAGGGTAATCCACTTACTTGGTATACCCCACAATCGCATATTCGTTTATCCAAATCAACTATAAAAGTTTTGCTTCCCTTCTCCAACACTTAAACTTAGTATCTGATGCTGAGATAACTTTACGATGTCTGCCTGCCTTAGTTGTTGCCTCTAGCTTTCTATACACATATGGTGGAAGTTCTGTGTTCCACTTTCTTGCTTCAGTTAATCTCTTATGCATCATTTTGATAACCTATGAACTCAAGTAATGCAAGAACTGGCTTTGGCCTATGTGTACCCAACCAGCCATTCCAAGACTTTGTCAGGTTGTTTTTTACATGCTCACACTTTAAATTGTAATTGAATGCATGCCTAGACCAGAAATAAAGAGGTATTTTTACTAACTAGTTATAAGCCTCCTTCTTTTCAAACTTAATCATGTGCATGTATTTTTTAAAATCAGATTTACTTACTAATCTAACTATTGCCCAAAATAGGTCCTTCAAAACTAATGCAGGCCACTGACTTCTCATATGGGCATAAATGTGTCTAGCATAATGCCTGACATGAGCACCTTTCCAATGCTCAGCCAGCCCCCCTATCATTTCTTTCCGTCAATCAGTCATAAAAGTGATTGCTTTCTCATTTCCTATGTCAAGATAATCACCCATCAATTCAAAGAACCAACTCCATGACTCCAAATTCTCACCCTCATAGATGTAAAAAGCTATTGGAAATACCCTGTTTGCATCAAGGGTAATAGCAGATAAAAAAACTCCCCTATGTGATCCTTTAAGATGACACTCATCTAACCCTAAAAATCTCCTACATCTATTGACAAACCTTAATTTCAAAGCTGAAAAACTGACAAAAAACCTTTTAAACTTGATTGTATCTCCCACATGATAAGTTTACAGCTTAACCATTGATTTTGGGTCTCTATTCTAATATTCTTGCGTAGGATGACAACTTTGCATAAGACTGTGCAAAGTCTCCTGGGCTCCTATGCAAGGCTCTTGTCTTATCCCTATACAACTTTCTCTTTTGCACATGTACTCCAAACCTTTGTGCAAGCTCATCCCTTATTGCATTTACAGCCATTTGAGAATTATAAGTTAGAGCTTTTTCAAACTGTTGGGATATTTATTCTTTATTAGCATCCATATTTTTGCTATGCCTAAAATAGGTATGCTTATCATTCAGCTTCTTGATGATAAAACTGAGGCCACCTTTGTGTAGAGCTGTATAAATACTCCAAGGACAACCAAGGTGCTTGCATTCACCAATAAATCTTCTCTTGTCATTTCTTTTTCTAAAAATCTAAAAAACTTTTTTCAAAACATACTCTTTAATTTCTACTCTAAAAGCTTCAATGGTAAGAAATTCATAACCTACCTCAAACTTGATTTCTCCCCTAGCACCTTTCTTATACATTTTCCTTCCCATTGCTCTTGCCTTCTGTAGTACTTTTCTATTTGTCAATTCATCATCTGATGATGTTACCAATCCCTTTTCTCTATCATCACTTTCATAATTAGATAATTGCTCTTCATTATCATCACTAACAACTTCTCCATCACTACCATCAAGTGGGGCATCACCAGCAGCAATAGTTGTATCTTTACCATCTTCATTATCTATGCCATCATTAGATCATTTAGCCTCCTCATCATCAACATCTCTAACAGGTACATATTGTTGTTGGTAATCTAGTTTGTCACTTTTGTTTTGATCAGATTTTATATCTTAAGTTTGTATGGGTGATGTTATTATAGGCTCAGGTGGTGTATGATTAGTTGCTATGGGCTCAGGTTGTGTATACTCAACTGTTGTGGGCTCAGGTTGTGTATGCTCAGATGTTGTTATAAGATCAAGTTTTGTGTCTTCTTCAGTTGTTGTAGTCTCATTTCCTATGTGTTCACATATTGTTGTAGTCTTAGGTTGTGTGTGCTCAAATATTGCTGTAGGCTCAAGTTCTGTGTCTTTACCAGCTGTTGTAGTCTCATTTCCTATGTGTTCACATATTATTGTAGTCTTAGGTTGCGTGTGCTCGCATATTGCTATAAGATCAAGGTTTGTGTGTTCAGATGTTGTAGGCTCAGGCTCAAGTTGTTTTGGTTGTGTAGGGTTATCAACTTGGGAATGAATTGGTGTGAATTGTGATGGGCTATCTGGGCCATAAGTGGGAATCCATTGGATTTGAGGCACTGGAAATGAGGTATTGGTTAAGGATGTTGTCTGGGCTTGTGTTTGTGTTCGTAATTGAGCTGCTATATGGGGTTCTGTCTGGACTTTTATTTGTGCTTGTGGTTGAGCTGTTGTGTGGGGTTCTGTCTGCTAATCGAAAGTTTTCTTTTGGCTGTGTTAGAAACATGTAAGGTAAGGTCTGGAGGCTGTTCAAATGATATCTTTGAGGTGATAATTGTTAAGGTAGATATTCAACTTCGATCTCCATGTCATACAACTCCATGTTATTATATCTTCTAATCATGTCCAACAGTTGTTTGTCAGTTGCAACCACATTTTTGACATTCTCTCTAGGCACAACAATAAAGGTCTTAAATTTTTTCCCTGGCAACAACTCTCGGGCAAATACCTATTCACTTAACTCATTATAAATAGTAACCAAACTTATGTAATTTAGGTCAGTCAAACTAAGATCATACTCCTCCCCAAAAACTAGCAGTCAACCTCACACCTTCACAATTTGGTTCACCCATCTATTCAATGAAATTCCCACCAAATATACAATAATAATATGTAATGATAAATTGTATTGCTATATACAACATGTAAAAAATTGCAACACCTTACAAACCAAATATTTGCATATTTTGATGCATCAAATTATCCAAATCAACAGCACATGCATTTTTGCACAAACTATAAATCAGGGGCTTTACCAAAGTATATAACCCTCATTCAACAACACCTGTATATTCAACAAAACATTATCTCAAAATTGAAAAAAAAAAGGTAGGTTTACACTGGAAATAAACCAAAAAAACGTACGAAATAATTATATATTCAAACATGGGTACCAAACCCATATTCAATAGCAACAATCACTCAAATATAATTGAAACACATATTTATAAGACAAATGTATGTTAAAAATCGCAATCTCTCACAATACGCAACTGTACACTATAAACAGAGATAAGAACCATAAAACAAATATATATTAAAAAACAGGTACCAAACCTATATTTAATGGAATCAATCAATCAAATATGTGAAATACACATTTATAAGATAGATCATGGTCTAAAACACACAATTTTTCACAATAAGCAAGTGTACATTTAAAACAGAACCAAAAACCCACAAAACAAGTTTTCATGCTTTTTGATTTTTTGGATAACTCTTACATTTCAATCATGTTAGGAATAAATTTAGTTGATTTTTACACTGAAAACAATGATTTATAAATTCATTTCATAGTTTAAAAAGCCAAAAAAAAAACCATACAACACGTACCTCTATGGTTGTCCACCGATCGCAACAACACCTTTGATTTCCTTTCAAATCGATTTTTTTGACAGCTTTTATTCTAATTTGAGTTGCGAAAATGGAACACAATTTTAGGGTGAAATAGATATTGGTATCAAATGATTTTGAGTTTTTTGGGTTTTTATCGCGACAGACATAAAAGGTTACTTATGTTCATTGTCACATGGATAGTTACGATTTCATTTTATAATTTTAACGGCTTAAATCTTCTGCAGCTGACACTGATTTGACTTTACCTATTGATATACGTTTCATAATTTCTTTGATTTTTTTATTTACTTTAAAAGCCATATAAAAATACCATCTTATCCTTCAAGAGATTAACAGGAACAGAAAATTCTAACTATCCATGTGACAAATATTTTCGTTTTGGGTACTTACTTGACAATTATTTTTAAAAAAGGGTATCCCACTGTCATTCTCCCTAATTTTTATCTTTAGTTAGGTTGTTTGTACTAAATATTTGGTTAAGTTATAGCTTTAACTTCATTAATGATATTTTTTTTTAAAAAAAACTGCATTAATGATACAATAAATCCTAACACAAATTAATAAAAAAAATATAATAATACAAAAACTATAGAATAAATATTTTTTCTTTATATTAAAATTAGAACTATTTGCTTACAATCTTTACAACAGTTTTAGTTTATCAAAACATAAATCATGAAAACTTTCGTTGTTGAATTAAATAAAAGGAAAAATGACATATTCTCCTCTGATGTTTGGTCTAATAGACAAATAACTTTATGATGTTTGAGAAAAGACAGATGTCTCCCTGACGTTTGGATAAATTGGCAGATATCCTCATGAACTTTTATTTTCGTTAGTTAACCAATTAATTTATTATCATTTGTGTCCCTCATCTTTTTTATATAATAATAATATAATATATATTTTATTTAATTATAACACTTTACTCCCTATTTTAATATTTTTCATAATATAAATTTTTTTTAAAATAACAATTTAATTCATATTTAATTTTTTTCACAATATACTTAAAACTAAATACATTTTTAATTTGTATTTCAATAGAAAATTTGGAAAATAAAATATTATTAAAAAAATTTAAACAATTAGTTAAATTAAACTCATGTTAAAATATTTATATCCTTTTTTTTTTTTTTTTGCAATAAATTTAATATTTAATTGTTAAAAGAATTTTGAAATATATTTTAACATTTTATTCTTATATTAATATTTTTATTTAAAAGATTATATTAAATTTATTATATTTTCTTGAGAAAAATTATGAAAATATAAATACAAAAGTTAAAAAAAGAAAAAATTTAGTATCATTTGTTAATAGAATTAGTAATTAAATATATTTTATATTCTTATTAACCAATATAATTTAATTTAATTAAAAAAAAAAAAAAAGAAGAAAATTTTTTATTATTTTTATTTGTAATATATAACATGTATTTATTATTTTTTTTTTTATATATTTTTAAAAAAATATAGTAAATTTAAAATAATTTTTTTTTTTTTTATAATAATATTTTTATTTAATTGTTAAAAAAATTTTTGAAACATATTTTAATATTTTATTCTTATAATAATATTTTATTTAAAAAATTATATGAAATTTATTAAATTTTCTTCAGAAAAATTATGAAAATATAAAAAAAAGTTTAGTATCATTTATTAATAGATTAGTAATTAAATATATTTTATATTCTTATTAACCAATATAATTTAATTTTAATTTAAAAATAGAAAAAGAAGAAAATTTTTTTTATTATTTTTTATTTGTGATATATATATATATATATAACATGTATTTATTGTTTATATTTTTATTTATATTTTTATATATTTTTTAAAAAATATAATAAATTTAACATAATTTTTTAAATAAATATATTACATGTAAAAGTAAAACGTTGAAAATTAAATTTTTTAATAATTAAATATTTATTATTATAAAAGTGAAAGTAAAAGATTAGAAATATTTTAACTTATGAGTATGACTTATCTCATTATTTGAATTTTTATAATAATTATATTTTTTAATTTTTTTATTAAAATAACAAATTAAAAATTTATTTATTCTTAAATTTATTGTGAAAAAATATTAAAAATATAAATAAAAATATAAATAATAAATACATGTTATATATATTACAAATAAAAAAATAATAAAAAATTTTGTTCTTTTTCTATGTTTTAATTAAAATTAAATTATATTAGTTAATAAGAATATAAAATATATTTAATTATTAATTTTATTAACAAATGATACTAAATGTTTTCTTTTTTTTTTACTTTTTTATTTATAATTTCATAATTTCTCTCAAGAAAATATAATAAATTTGATGTAATTTTTTAAATAAAAATATTAATATAAGAATAAAATATTAAAATATATTTCAAAATCCTTTTAACAATTAAATATCAAATTTATTACAGAAAAAAGAAAAAAAGGATATAAATATTTTAACATGAGTTTAATCTAATTTATTATTTAAATTTTTTTAATAATATTTTATTTTCCAAATTTGCTATTGAAATAATAAATTAAAAACATATTGAATCTTGAGTATATTGTGAAAAAAAAAGTATTAAATATGGATTAAATTGTTATAGTTAAAAAAATTATATTGTGAAAAACATTAGAATAGGGAGTAAAGTGTTATAATTAAATAAAATATATATATTATATTATTATTATATAAAATATGAGAGACACAAATGATAATAAAATAATTGGTCAACTAACGAAATTAAAAGTTTAGGAGAGTATTTGCTTATTTATTCAAATATTCGGAGGTATCTTTTTTTTTCAAACATTAAAAAAATATTTACCTATTAAGTCAAATATCAGGGGGCAATATGCCATTTTTCCTAAATAAAATATAAATCTTAAATAACAAAGTAAAAAGTTAAAGGAAAATCTTTCTATCTCTGTTTAAATGAATTTTTATTCATAAATCTGAATGCTTCTTAAATTTCATTGGATTGAAATTGAGTATTTTAATATGGATTATTGACTAAAAAATAATTAGTAAACAACTCTAATTAAACATTACCTATTACCTTTAATTAATATAAGTGATTAACAATAAATTAAATTTTAATGAGTGAAGTTGAGAAAAAGAGAGTTGAATATCTTCAAAAATAAGAATATTTGAATAGAAAAATTATATGGATTAATTGGATCAGATATATTTGAAGAAAAAAAAAAGTTCAATGAAACTTTTTTTTTTTATAGCTTTAACTAAATTTGAGAAAACAGAACTATGTACCTAATTATATAAATTGATTAAATTCAACTATATTAAAAATTTAAAACAGTCCCTCAATTATAGTTTATTTACAGTGAAAATGCTTTTGTGTTTATTTATTTTTTCATTAAATTGAGAACTGTGAGGATAATGCGGAAAATTCAAAATCGGACATTGATTTGTCCCCATCCTCGGGTAAAAGAGAAATTATCATAATAGCAGAACCCATAGTGGCTTGGCTTCAATGGTTTTGAATCAAAAATCAAAAACTGGTCGCAGAGGAAACAAATCGAAGAAGCTCGGAGTAAGAGAGTAAATATAACCTCTCGTTTGAGTACCGATCTAGATGTCCGCCAAGTAAATTTTTCAAGATTTGAATTTCGAAGATCGCATTTTAAGTATCGTCTATCACTGTCTGTGAGTGTTTTACTTTATCGTATCTGTCCTTTACTCTCTGCACAGTCATAGATACATAGGTAATGAAACTTGAGGCATATGAATGAAACGAATATGGATATGGATATGGATATGGATGCACATGGTATTTTATTTATAAATCAGATGATGCTGTTATCCACATATTGATGCTTTGACTGGAATGAAATTTGAAACATACAAATGAAGCGTAATTGTAGATGAATTTCCAATTTTTTATTGGTAGGTTAGATGCTTTTGAAAGAATTACAGAAGACGAAGCTCCGTTATTTGGGATTGGGATTGGGATTCTTTTTATATGTTATAAATGAATGCTTGGGCAGAGAAAACAGATTATTTGGTAAAAGAGAGAATGGGGAGCATTCGGATCATCTCAACGACTTCAGTTTGTGCGGCAACTCATAAAGAGGAACCAAATCTTAGGATTGACTTAGCTACGTGGGATCTTCGACTGCTCCAAATTGATCCCATTCAGAAAGGACTTCTCTTCCGTAAACCCTCCAAGGATAAAGAATTTTCTGAGAACTCTAGCTTGATCCAACACCTTAGAACTTCCCTTTCACGTACACTAGATTTCTTTCCTCCACTTGCAGGTCGCCTTGCAGTTATTGATCACGGAGATGATACAATTTCCTTTTTCATAGATTGCAACAATGCCGGAGCAGAGTTTGTCCATGCTACAGCAGATACATTTTCTGTTGCTGATATCATTGGACCCATTTATGTTCCTAAAATTATTGACTCATTTTTCCCACTTAATGGAGTCAGGAACTACGAAGGTATCTCCAAGCCACTGGTTGCTGTGCAAGTGACAGAACTTGTGGATGGAATCTTTATTGGTTGCACCATGAACCATTCTGTTGGTGACGGCACATGTTTTTGGCATTTTTTCAATTCCTGGTCTGAAATCTCCCGAGGTTCTGATACTATATCTAAACTTCCTGTTCTTCAACGTTGGTTTCTACATGATACCGATTGTCCCATTCGCATACCTCCCTTCATCAAGAACAAATTTCTAATACCTTCACTCCGCCTTTTGAACAAAGAGTTTTTCACTTTACCAAGGAAAAAATTGCAAAACTCAAAGCAAAAGCCAATGCTGAGTTTGGAAGCAACAAAATCTCCTCTCTTCAAGCTCTCTTATCTCATATTTGCCTATCTGCAATTCGTAATGGCTCTCATGATCCCAATCAAGAAGTTAATTTCCGGCTACCAGTAGGTGTTAGAGCAAGACTGCAACCGCCATTGCCGTCAGAATATTTCGGAAATGCAATTCAGTCCGAAATCCTAACAATGAAAGCAAGAGATCAACTTGAGAAAGGGCTGGAATATGTGGCACGGGAAATGAACATGAACGTTAGTATGCACACAGATGAAAAGATAAGGAAATTCTCGGAATCTTGGAGAGAAAACCCTCGATTTGCAACTATAGAAGACATGGCGAGCAACATTGGTTTTCTCATTAGTAGTTCCCCGAGATTCAATGTTTATGGTAATGATTTTGGGTGGGGAAGACCTATTGCTGTAAGGAGTGGTCCAGCAAATAAGTTTGATGGGAAGTTAACTGTGTTTCCTGGAGTGGCAGAAGGAAGCATCGACATTGAAGCTTGCCTTTCGCCCCAGACCTTGCGGGCAATGGAAAATGATGCAGAATTTATGGATGCTGTCACCGCCTAGCTAATCTTCACCATCTTTGCTATTTGCAATTACCATTAATTATATGCTTGGGCAAAATAAACTTGATGAATAAGCTTATATTGCAATAACTTTATTTTGTAATGAGAAATATGTAATCAAATAAGATATATCATCCGTATGCAGCTATCTCTATATATGAAGACTATTCAATAGTTATTGGTGAAACGTTATATATTTGCTAGCTTCTGATTAAAATTCGGGAACTTTTTTATATGATGTTTCTTAAACTGAAGAATTCAAATTAAAAAAATTTTAGAACAACATGTTGGTTAAGATTTTTCATAAATATTCTTCGTTATTACTGTAACGCTTGATTTTGAACATTAATTGAATTTTGGAAGGGATATGAAAGTCTGAAACTATATCAATCTATCGTGAAATCAGCTTCGTGATAATGAAACAACTTGAAGTTATCAGTGCTTGAGATAATATTTGGAATCAAAACTTATGTTGGTGAAGTAGGAACTCAGTGGCAGCAGTATCAATCTCTCAAATTGGAAAATTATCATTCATCTAAAAGAGTTTACAAGAAGCATATAATTTTTATGCCAAATTTACTTTCCTTAAGATGTTAAAAAATCCCTCTTTCAAGCGCTGGCATGGTGATATAATAAAGTGTTGGAAAAGTTTATCAAATAAATAGCAGAAAATTAAATTAGGAGAGTTAAAAAATTTATATGAGATACAATTTTAATAAAAATATAAGGAAGGAATAGAAAAGATATCTTTTAATGTTTTTAAAATATTTTTGTTGTAAGTTTTTCTTCACCAATAGTTTTCAAACCAAATCTTTAATAGTTACCGTAAAGAGAAGAGTAGGCTTCAATTTTAATATAATGGTGATCTTAGAGATAACTAATTTTTCTCTGTAGTACACGTTAAAAAAAAAAACTCTCTTCTTTTTTAATTGCTCTTGGGTTTTCACCCTTTTAGTTCTTTTATATCACTTCTATTTTAATAACAATTCTAATAAAAATAGTATTTAATTAAAACAATTTTAATTAAAATCAAATTAATTAATTAATAACATTTTTAATTAATTAAATTTTGTAAAACAACTTCTAATAAAAGTAAAATTCTAATTAATTTAAAATTAATATTTAATAGAAACCATAAAAATGATAAATATCTTTATGAGAATTTATCTATTTAATTTCTCAAATTAAATTATTTAGATATTAATGAAAGATACTTATCTTAAAATATCTTACTAATTAATTAATTAATTAAATCCAAATTAAAACACATATTTTAGAAAACTATTTTCTAGACATATAAAAATTTAGTGTAATAATTTTGTCCATTGTATTATTTAATTAATTAATCAAATTTACTAATTCCAGTATTATTTCACTAAAAATCTAGAATTGAACTCTTAAAATTATAACTATAATTTACTCAGAAAACTTTGAGCAGTCTATTGATATAAACACTACATGCAATTCAACTCTCCATAAACGATCCATAATTAGAGTTAGGTCAATTTTTCGTTTTACCCCTCTAATTACATCTTTATCCTTAAGTTCCATTAATTCTCCATTGAACAGTTAATTTATAAACTAATTATAAATTGAGCACTCAAACTGTTAAATTCCAAGATTAACACTTAAACGAACCATTTTTCTGACTTCTAATAGTAAGGAATGGATTTCATATTTGTATGTCACATTTCCAGCTATTTATCTTATAAAATTTCCAAGATACGAGTGTTGAGCTTATGTTAGAACAAACCTTAACAAGTAAGTCAAAAGATTCAATTATATAAATATGAGTTTATGACTATTCAGGATTAAGATTGATCTGCATATGATCATCTATTGACATTATATGAATTCTCAGTTACTAACAGAATTTATATGAGAATTCAAACTATGTTTAGTTCAGTCCTATATAATCATATTATATAAAGTGCCTTCAACATAATATCACCACATTGATAGTTTGGATAAAACTATCACATTTTTAATGTTAATAGACCGCACTAGTAATATTTAATTAAAAAACCCAACTTTAATTAATTTAATACGGACTATTTCAGTTTATTATCCATAATTTTAATCCTCTTGTATATATAACACTTATATATACTAAGATTATGATTACATAAATAAAATATGATTTTTCTGATATTAAATAAAACATAATTAAGTATAAAGAAATGTTAATTTTATTTATTTCAATAATGTACAAGTTACATGCTTTTAGGGCACTATCCCTAATAATCTCTCACTTGCCCTAAAGCAGGTGAGACATGTCTCTTAATCCCATGGCCTTTAAGTGACCTTCAAACGTTTTGGCTACTGATGTCTTGGTAAATAGGTCTACAAGATTGTGTTTTGACACTATCTTCATAACTGTCACGTCACCTCTATGCACGATCTCTCTAATTAGGTGATATTTCCTTCCTATATGCTTCCCTCTCTTATGGCTTCTCAATTTTTTATAATTCGCCACTGCTTAATTGTTATCATAATATAGGGTCAAATGGTTTATCCATATCTGGAACTATTTCCAGATTTGTAAGGAACTTTTTGAGCCATATTGCGTCCCTAGCTACTTCACAAGCTGCTATATATTCAGCCTTTATAGTTAAATCAATAGTGCTGGATTGTTTTACACTTCTCCAGACTATAACTCTACCATCAAGAGTAAACACTGACCTAGATGTCGACTTTCGAGTGTCTTTATCTGAGTGAAAGTTAGAGTCAGTGTAACCAATAGGGTTCAAGTCTCCACTTGAATATAAAGCATATAGTTTCTCGTTCTCCTAAGATACTTGAGAATATGATTTACTATAATCTAAAGACCTAATCCTGGGTTGGATTAGAAATGACTGACTATTTTTACTGCATAGCAAATGTCAAGTCTTGTACATAACATGACATACATGAGGCTGCCTACTGTTGATGCATAAGGTACCTTTCTCATGTTCTTTTCCTTTTGAGATGTCTTAGGACATTGCTCCTTAAAAAGGACAACTCTATGTTAAGTCGGTTAATGACTTTTTTTAGAGTTTTGCATCCAAAATCGCATAAGCACCTTATCGATGTACGATGCCTGAGAAAGTGCCAAGAGTTTGTTCTTACAATCCTGAATAATCTAGATTCCAAGGACATAACTCGTTTTTCCCAAATTTTTTATTTGGAATTGCTTAGCTAGCCATTTTTTTATGTTAGATAATGTATCCACATCATTCTTAATGAGTAGAATATCGTCAACATAAAGTACTAGGAATACCACTTTCTTTTCTCTGATATACTTGTATACACAAGGCTTATCAATGTTTTGCTCGAAACTATAAGATTTGATCGTCTCATCAAATCTCAAGTTCTAAGATCTTGAAGCTTGCTTGAGTCCATAAATAAACTTAAGTAGTTTGTAGACTTTTTGCTTCTGGCCTTTCATCACAAACTCTTCTGGTTGCACCATATAGATGCTTTCATCAAGATAGGCATTCAGAAAAGTTGTCTTGACATTCATTTACCGTATTTCATAATCGAGACATGAAACATTGGATAAGAGAATACGGATGGATTTAAGCATTGCCACTAGCTAGAAAGTCTATACTTTTCCATCCACACCTCTGGTTCTCTTGAAAATTCATTTACATCTAATGGGCATAACATCTTCAGGTAGATCTACAAGTTTCCAGACTGAATTGAAGTACACAGACTCCATTTCTTGGTTTATGCCTTCTTGCCATTTTTCCTTATCAAAATCTTCCATTGCATGCTTGTATGTTAATGGATCATCTTAGTTTGTATCGAATACAACAACTTGTGCTTCTTTGTCCTCTTTATAACGAGCAGGTAGTAGTCTTATAACTCTCTTACTACGTCGAGGCGCCATAATGTTTTGATTAAGAACAATAGTTTCTTGATTTTATCGTTTATTAACTGTTAATGGTGATGGTCTGATCTAATCAGAAAGTAACTCATGCAGTACAACCTTGCTAAGAGGTTTGAAGTTTGTCATTTAGTCATTCTCGAGAAAAGTGACATTTGTCAATATAAACACCTTTTTTCCTTGAAGACTGTAGAACAAGCCTTCTCTAGTGCCTTTAGGATAACCTACAAACAGACACACTTCTGTTCGCGGTTTCAGATTCTCAATCTTTCCTTTTCGCACGTGTGCTGGGTACCCCCATATGTGAAAATGTCTTAAACTAGGTTTATGACCATTCCACAACTCTAGAGGTGTATGATGAATAGACTTGGAACGTACTACATTCAAAATGTAGACCGCGGTTTGTAGGGCATATCTCCAAAACAAAAGTGGCAATGAAGTGTAGCTCATCATAAATCTAACCATATCAAGCAGGGTTCTGTTTCTCCCTTCTGCAACAACATTTTGTTGTGGTGTTCCAGGTGCTGCAAGTTGGAATAAAATCGCATACTCCAGCAAATAATCTTTGAACTCTAAATTAAGGTATTCACCTCCTCGATCTAATCGAAGAGTTTTAAGTGATCTACCTAACTGCTTTTCAGCTTCTGCTAAGAATTCTTTAAACTTTCCAAAAGTTTCAAATTTTCTTTGCATTAGGTATACATAGCCATATCTAGAATAATTGTCAATAAAGCTGACAAAATATTCATAATCCCCTCTAGCTTGTACATTTAATAGGCCACAGACATCATTATGTATAAGTTCAAGTGGTTTTTTAGCCTTCTTGCCTTTTGCTAAGAAAAGTTTTTTTAGTCATTTTGCCCTTTAGACAGGATTCACAGATAGGTAGAGTGTCAATATTTAACTCTTTTAAAGGACCATCCTTTACAAGTATGTTAATTCTATCTACATTAATATGACCTAATCTGAGGTGTCAAAGATATGTCTCGTCACTTTGAGAAACTTTTTACCTTTTAGGTTTAGGATGTTCTACTCTGAATAATTTTGTATTAAGCAATGGTCGTTTATTTGGCCTTAAAACATAAAGCCCATTTTCTTCTTTTGTTGAACAAATATTTAAACCATTTTTTAAAATAATAATTTAATTATTATTAAATGAAATGCCAAATAATTGTTCAACCAATTTAGAAATTAAAATCAAATTTCTTTTAAAACTAGGAACAAAACAAACATTGTTCAAAACAATAAATTTATTTTGAAAATGTAAATGAACCACTTCTATTGCTAATGCAGAAACAACTGCTCTATTGCCCATTTTCTTGGTGAAGTCTCTATCAGCAAGCTCTCTGGAAGAACTAAGCATCTGCAATGAAGAACAAACAAGATTAGTGGCTCATGAATCAATTATACAAGGAGATAAATCATCTTCCACTAAATAAGCTTTTAGAACTAGTAAATCAGATTTCCTTTCTTCTTATCCTTTAGCTCGGAGAGATACTTTTTACAGTTTCTCTTCTAATGCCCATTAACTTTACAGTGGAAACATTTTCCCTTAAGTGTTTTGTTCTTGCCACCTTTGGAGCCTTGGTTTTCTTGGATTGTGCTCTAGAACCACTTTTTGTATTTTTTCCTCTTTTTGCTCTTTTTAAAGGAAGCAGGCTTATCTTTAGCAACATTTACCTCACCTTATTTGGGCTTCTCTTTAAAGATAACCTCAAAGGTTTATAGTTCATTAAGCAGCTGAGTTATGTTATAATTCAACTTATTCATAATATAGTTCATCTTGAATTGCGTAAAAGCCAGTGATGATAACTCAAGTATAATACTAACTCAAGTACGCTTATTAATGGTCGCACCATGGATTTTTGCCTCATTCATGTAATTTACCATGTTTAAAACAACTAACTGAAACATCCTTTTTCATCTTTGCATTCATGTAGTTACGAGTAACTTCATGACGCAATTGATCTGAAGGTTGCTTAAACATGGCCTGGAGGGACTCCTACATCTCATGTACATTCTCCATCAGTTCATACTTCTATTTAAGCACGTCATTCATACTAACTACCATATAGCAGTGGGCCTTGTTATTGGCTTGAATCCAATTATCATATTGCTCTTATACATTACGAGGTGCATTGGCAGCAGGTTATAGAGGATACTCCTCAAGGAGAACAAACGTTTGATTCTTATATATCAGCACTATATTCATATTACTCTTTCATTTTATAAAATTTTCACTATTTAACTTTTCGTTTGCAAGTAAAGTGGTAATGGGATTGGTTGCAAACATAATTACTGAAATAAATAAGTATAACATTTAATATATTTAACTTAATATCACAATATTTTTTGGAATAGTAAACATGATGCATGATGCATGATTCATATGACAAATACATTATTAAACTATGATAATTCAATCTTACAATTAATGTGCCGCTGTAGAGTAGGCCACACTAATATAATTGAATTAAGAATATCTCAATTAATAAATAAAATTCAAAATATCTCATATTTTTAGTCATTTATTAATTACCGCTATTTTTTGTCAAGATACAATTAACAATTTAATTTGTATCTTTATGAGTGTAACCCATTATTTTGTATTCTAATAACTTAACTCAAAAATGCTGTCGTAGGGTAAGTCAAATTTGAAATACATTATCTGAAACTTATCGCTAGGAAGCTAACCTTGATATTAATATAGATAGACACACTCCGTAAAGAGGACGAAATTTAAGCGTCGCGAGGCGCTACCTATATCTCATGGTGTTGTACTAACAATGGAGACTATAGGGTATATTGTCATATATCTATCTCCCACTCATTATTTTAAAAACTATATATTTCTTATTATAAAATATCTTATGTTTTATAATCGTAGGGAATTATTTATTTCTCATATTAATAATTACTAGATATATAGAATCTAATTCTATGTTGGTTAATTATTTAGATTAATAGAATCCAATATAATTGGGCCTAAGTTTATAATTTATTCTAATCTAATTGGACTTAACAATTTAGGATAACCTAATTCTATTAATATAGACCTAAATAATTACCATATATTTGATAAAATCACATTTTATTAAAAATAGAATAATATAGACTAACATAAAAATTAACAATTAATTTAGATAAGCTCAATTAAATAAATGAGATAATTATCGAATTTAATTATAAAACATAATTACCCATTATTTAATTTATTATTCTATTCAATTAATCTAATTAATTATAATCATTATTCATATTTAACTATTAAATAGAAATGATGACAAGTATGTATGACATTCAATAATGACAATGAGTGGGTATTATGAATGGCATGTTATTATGCATGATCATGTTATCATATCACATAACTCATAACAATAATAATTCACAATTAATTAACTTTAGCCGGGCCCTTTAGGATATTTAATTACAAACCTAAATAATTAATTAAAATTACGAAGGTATATAGGCTTGCAGGTCCAAATAAAACAGTGGTCTTTGGAAGTCCATAATAGGCCCATTTTGATGAATTTTCATGAATAAATGTGTATATGAGCTCAAAAACTTTTCTTAAGCAAAATATTTAATTATAGCAAGCAATTCAACTTTTGAACCTTTTTATTTTTTAAATTTAAATAGTACAAAAAGCCCAAAAAATAATATATCTAAAATAATAATTTTTTTTTCAAGCCCAAAAACAAATTTAATTAAGTCACAAGAACTTTTATAAAAATAGACTAAAAGGAACTTAATTGATAATTATCAAAAAATTTCATGCCCTAATTTTTCCTGAGGTAGAAGCATTCTTGCTGAATGCTGCTTTAAAAGGGGTCCGACTTTCAGCTCCTATTATTGCATTGCAAATTGCGGCAATGGGTACTTTATCCACTGTAACGCCCTCTTCTCTTCTATTTTGTATTTTCACAAACTCCGATTTCAAGATTTGCCAAATAATTATATAATAAAAATAAATTACATTGAACCTATATCCTTTATGGGTTTACAAAATTTTTAATCTAATTAAAATAAAATATCTATTAAATTTAAATATCAGGGAATCATACAATTAACGACCAAAGGATCATACAAAAAATTTATCGTATGACAAAATATACCATTTATCAAAGTAAAATAAAAAAATAATAATGCAATACCCACTCATGCATACATCAAAATTAAAACCCTATACTTATACAAACGTGGCTCCGATATCAATTGTTGGAAGAGTTTATCAAATAAATAATGTAAAATTAAATCAGGAGAGTTAAAAAATTTGTATGAGTATACGGTTTTAATAAAAATATAAAGAAGGAATAGAAAAGATACCTCTTAATATTTTAAAAATATTTTTGCTGCAAATTTTTCTTCACCAATGGTTTCCAAATCAAACCTCTAGTAGTTGCCATAAAGAGAAGAGTTGGATTCTATTTTAATAGAATGATGATCTTGGAGAAAACTAATTTTTCTCTGTAATACACGTTAAAAAAAAGAAAACTCTCATCTTTTTTAATCGCTCTTGGGTTTCCACCATTTTAATTTCTTTTATATCACTTCTATTTTAATAACAATTCTAATAGAAGTAGTATTTTAATTAAAATAATTTCAATTAAAATCAAATTAATTAATTAATAACATTTATTAATTAATTAAATTTTATAAAAAAACTTCTAGTAGAAGTGAAATTCTAATTAATTCAAAATTAATATTTAAAAGAAACGATAAAGAGGATAAAGAGAATTTATCTATTTAATTTCTCAAATTAAATTATTTGGATATTAATGAAAGATATTTATTTTAAAATATCTTACTAATTAATTAATTCTTAATTAATTAATTAAATTCAAATTAAAACACGTATTCCAAAAAACTATTTTTTGGATATATAAAAATTTAGTGTAATAATTTTGTCCATTGTATTATTTACTATACTGATCTAAGAGGTAGTATTGGAGATTTATGGACCTATAATTTTAAGTTCCAATAAATTTAGATAATTAATTAAACTTTTTAATTAATTAATCTAATTTATTAATTTCAATATTATTTCACTAAAAATCTGAAATTGAACTCTTAAAATTATATATATAATTTACTCAAAAAACTTTGAGCAATCTATTGATATAATCATTACATACAGTGCAATGCTCTATAAACGGTCCATAATTAGAGATAAGTCAATTTTTCGTTTTATTCCTCTAATTACATTTTTATCCTTAAGTTCCATTAATTTTCCATTGAACAATTAATTTATAAACTAATATAAATTGAGCGCTCAAACTGTTCAATTTCAAGATTAAAAGTTAAGGGAATAATCTTTCTGACTTCCAATAGGAGGGAATGGATTCCATATCTATATATCATATTTTTCAGTTATTTATCTTATTAAATTTCCAAGATACGAGTGTTGAGCTTGTGTTAGAACAAATATTAACAAATAACTCAAAAGATTCAATAATATAAACATGAGTTTATGATTACTCGAGATTAAAGTTGATCTGCATATGATCATCTATTAACATTACTTGAATTCTCAATTAGTAACAAAATTTATATGAGAATTCAAATTATGTCTGTTCTAATCCTATATAATCATACTATATAAAGTGCCTCAAACATAATGTCATTACATTGACTATCCGGATAAAACTATCACATTTTTAATGTTAGTGGATCGCACTAATAATATTTAATTAAAGAATCCAACTTTAATTAATTTAATACGGATAATTTCAGTTTATTATTCATAATCTTAATCCTCTTCTATATATAATACTTATATATACTAAGATTATGGTTATATAAATAAAGTAGGATTTTTCGATATTAAATATAAATATAATTAAGTATAAAGAGATGTTAATTTTATTTATTCTAATAATGTACAAGTTACATGCTTTTAAGGCACTATCCCTAACATAAAGACGTTGGATGAAGCAACATATGGGTAGATCTCTCAAAATTATGAGATAGAGGTAAATATGTCCTATGTGAGATTAAATGTTCGGACTGTATTGTAACTGATCGATCGAGCACAACTTTGATGAGCCCCTAGTGATCGATCTAGCACAACCTAGTAGCATTGAGCAATGCGTTCAACAGAGTCATCCCTAGTTCCTTCCACGGAAGCTAATGAAATCCAACAAAAAAGCAGCTTCATCCAATGCAATCGGTCTGCAAATTTCAATGAAGAAGACAGGTAAGCTAAACACTTTGATCATCTGATTATTCATAATCCATATATGCAAATTAATTACACAATTCTTAAACCAGTTAAGAAGACTAGAAAACCTGAACAGGTATGGTTTCCCCTTGTTTAGATCTTCCCCTTCTGTCACCTTTTATTTTGCATACTCGATTTGCTCATCCTCCTATTATGTTATTTGAGCAACTTCCTAATAGAAACTAACCACTAATTTAAATGAAGAAAAGGTACAGAAAGCCCAAAAAGAGCAAAAATCAACAGTGCTGGTACAACACCCAGTACCAGGATCCCAGTCCCAGAGTTCGCCATATATGGAGATTTTAAAGCCCCTCTGGCAGCATCTTTCGCTTCTAAATTACGCCCAACCCAAAAGAAAGCTCCTTAAATGTAATAGCTTGTGAAAATCAGCTGAAATATTTCACATGATCCCCTTTGGCAAAATGGTGCATATGGGGTGTATGTCAATTTTTTATTTATTAATAATTTATAACGTATATAAATATCCTTCTTACGGGTAAATGAGAAATAATTTTTAGTTACCAACTTTGTTTATTTTGTATTACAGGCTACGTAAATTTGTCCCATGTTTAGGACAAACAACTTAATTAAAGAAGTTTTTGTTTTTCTATTTATGTTAATTAAAGTGTTTAATTATTTACTTTTTTAAGTAAAATAATGTGAATACTCATACTTTTATATTGGTTCTCTTGTAAATTTTTTAATGTTAGATAAATGATAAATATTATTTTAGAAATAGTATTTATTCATACGTATTAATAAAAATTAAAATTTGTTATTGATGTTGTATAAAAATAATTTTCTTTTTTTAAAAAATAATTTTAACACCTTTAAATTAATATAAGTGTTTGACAATGAATTAAATTTTAGTGAATGAAGTTAAGGAAGAAAGAGTTGAACATTTTTGAAAAAATAAAAAGGTGATATATTTTATATGAATAGAAAATTTTTTAAATTAAATCGGTAGCAAAAATTCTAGAAAAAAATTTAATGAAATCACTCAAACTTTTTTGTACTTTTGTATTCACTTGAAAGGTAAAGTACCTGAAAGTTTTAATTAAACTATAAAGCACCAAACCTACTTAATTATATAAATTGATTAAATTCAACTATATCAAAAATTAATTTTAAAAAAAAAGTCCCTCAAATATAATTGATCTATAGTGAATATGCTTTTGAATTTATTTATATTTTAATTAAATTAAAAACTATAATGATAAAGTAAAAAAAATTAGACTTACATTCCATTTTAAATAGTTCTAAGTGTTCAGTTGACAGTGCTAATTGATACTCTATAAGTGATAATCGACATGTTTTCTATTTTAATATAAATTGTTCATTTAAATAAATTAATATTTAAGCTGATTTTTGAATTTGGACGTAATAAAATACTTTTATGGAATCAATATTTAGTATTTAGTGCTTAAGCACAGCACTCTAATTTGAATCAATATATTGTGATTCTCACAACGTCCCAACTATCTTTTTAATCAAATTCTAAAAAAATTCTAATCTTTTACTTCTCCAAATTGATCCCATTAATTGAGAAAGGAGTACTTCTCTTCCGCACACCCCACAAGGATAAAGAATATATTTTCTGAACAGTATATCTAGCTTGATCCTAACACCTTACAACTTCCCTTTCACGTACGTTAGACTTCGGAAACGCAATTCAGTCCGAAATCCTAACTGTGAAATTAATCAAGAGCTAGATCATCAACTTGAGAAAGAGCTGGGATATATGTGCGTATAACTATATATACATAAAAAGATTAAATACAAAAAAAATAAATAAGCTACGTACAAGTACACACACTTTCTGATGCACATGCAATTCATGTCTGATCATCTTTAGGAAGAATTTTAGTTGCTTATGGCAACCATTAAAATCATCTCAAACAATTAGTTAGAAGTGTTTGCGAGAAGTTAAAAAAAAGAGTCAGATAGACCGCATGGATTGAGTTTTAATTAATTCCGTGGAAAAAACTTGATTAACCATCTTGCAGGTCGGCCCACTATTATTGACCATATATGGTCATAATACAATTTCCTATTTCATAGATTGAGACAACGCTAGTAGAGAGTTTGTCCATGTTGTAGTAGATGGAATATCTGTCGCTGATATATATTATATTGTTGAATCTACTTATGTTCCCGAAATTCTTTACTTCTTTTTCTTACTAAATTAATTAATGGGGTATCAACAACTTTGAAGGTACCTTCTAACTATTGCCTATAAAATATCCCTTAGCCTTTATCTTTATCTCCAGAAAATTTCAAGAGTCTCCGGCCTTTTAGAATCTTTGTTAAATCTAATGATTGTACTCAATTTATGAGATAACGACCAAAACTTGTACAAATATTTATATTTAGATTTTTAATTGACGTGATATTTCATGTGTTCGTTACCAATGTGTACAACTTACATAAAAAGACAAAAGAAAAAGAAAGCATGTGATGTACAGAACAGAATTTAGAAAATCTTTGAGGCCACCTTCTTTTGTCGCTAATAACGATTGGTGACGATGGAGAATCATGTGATAAAGATATTTTAATCATAAAAATGTATTGAATTCTAAGATATTGAAAGAATTATTGCAAGCTAATTATAAGATAAGATTAACAATGGAAAGATGGAATATTATTTAATCATAAAAAAAATTCCGTGCGAAACATTAATTTAGACCTCACTTATATATGTTGTATTCAATAATAAGCCATAGCTTGCAGCGAGTCAAGATCCTTTCAGTCAGATCTGACGAGGCAACTGTGGCACTATCATTTGCTGTTTGTTATTAATTGATATTTATCTTTAGCCTGTGATAAACATGCATAAAATCATATTATAAAAATCTATACGTACAAAAATTTTAAAAAAGATTATATATATATATAATCTAGGGCCATTCTTATGACTATACATTTGATGCAGAAATCATTTGCAAGTTATTGAAATCTAAAATAATATTAATTGAAAGAATTATTGCAAGCTAATTATAATTAACAATTAATTGAAAGAAGGATTTAATTAAAAAAAAAAAATTCCCAAACTCGCTTCTGTTCTATATTTAATAATAAGTCATAGTTTGGAGCGTGGCAGGATAGTTTTCAGATCTGACAAGGCAATTCTGGCACTGCCACTGGTCTGATCTGCTGTAATATTAATAAATACAGCCTTTAGCTTAATAAGATATTTACATGAAAAGCACTATAGAATTCCCCCACTACGAGAGATGGAAAGGATTAGGATCGCCTCAAAGAATTTAGTCTTTGCCGCAAGCCACAAACCGACCCGTGCCCGTAGGGTTGAGTTAACTCCACGGGATCTTCGAACCCTTTTGGGATACTATTTTCAGAAGGGACTTCTCTTTCAGAAACCTAACCTGTCACACGAGAAACAAAGAGAAAGTAGCTTAATTCATCACCTTAAAACTTCTCTTTCACGTACACTAGGCTTCTTTCCCTCGCACGCAGGTCGCTTTGCCATCACTGATCATGGTGATAACCAATTTCCTATTTCATAGATTGTAAGAACGCCGGAGTAGACTTCGTCCATGCTATAGCAGATGGAGTTTCTGTTGCTGATATCGTAGAACCTATCTATGTTCCTGAGATTGTTCACTCTCTTTTCACATCAAATGGGGCTAGGAATTTTGAGGGGACCTCCAGGCCATTTTTGGCAGTGCAAGTTACTGAGCTCAAGGATGGCATGTTTATTGGTTGCACTACAAACCATACTGTTGTAGATGGATCATCTCTTTGGCATTTCTTAAATTCTTGGTCTGAGATCTCCAGAGGCTTTGATTTTTTATCCAAACCTCCTGTTCTTCAATCTTACAATATGGATTACCCCATTCGCATACCCGCCTTGAAGAAAGAACAACTTTCTAACAGCTTCGTTCCACCAACTTTGCCACTAAGAGTTTTCCACTTTCCGAGCGAGAACATTGCCAAAATTCAAGCAAAAGCCAATTCAGAGATTGGCACCAATGGAGTTTCTGCCCTACAAGCACTCTTGGCTCATCTATGGCGACCTGCTGTTCGTAATGAAAGTCTCCATCCCTATGAAGAGGTTAATTTCACCTTACCAATAGATGTTAGATCAAGATTGAAACCACCATTGCCGCTAGAATACTTTGGAAATGCAGCTCAGCTCGGAACGGTGACAATGAAAGCAAGAGAGGTACTTGAACAAGGACTTGGACATGTAGCGCGGCAAATAAACAAGATGATTGCTATGCACACAGAAGAAAAGGTTGGGAATTACTTGGAATCTTGGAAGAGGAAACCTCATCTAAGGGGAGACACGTTAAGCAGTAGTTTGGTAATGGGTAGTTCTCCGAGGTTCGATGTCTATGGCAATGATTTTGGATGGGGAAAGCCTATTGCTGTAAGAAGTGGACCAGCGAGCATGAGAGATGGGAGGATGACGGTTTTTAATGGATTTGAACAAGGAAGTGTGGATATTGAAGCTTTGTCTTTCGCCAGAGACATTGGAGGCTATGGGAGATGATGCAGAATTCATGGATGCTGTCACCGCCTAATCTTATATCTTGTAATAATTTTCAATTGAATGTTAGCTAGCACTGCTGGGTGAGCTACCGGTAAAGGTGTGTCATCTTTGGTCTGTTTGCTGCGTTAGTTGTACTGTGCAATTTTTTTTTTATTTTTATTTTTTGGCGTTAATAAAGTTGCAGTTATCCCATCGTAATTTAGTAACTATGCAAGTATGTACATATTCCTGATGCATGTCTTATTTACAAAGTTAAGTTTTGGCATAAATTATCTCTCTTCGGAAATACACCTTCACTTTATTTTATTGCTAGGATAATTAAAAAAAATAGACGTCATACAACTATAGTAATTTATGAAATAAAATGAAATGGAAAGCATCCATGAAGCAAGAAAAAGATGGAGGTAAGCAGGCTCAGCTTTTCGGATACTGCTATCTGAATCTGTTTTTCAGTGCAATTGACTTCTCTCTCCCTTCCTCTCTCTCTCTCATATCTATATATATATATATAGAGCTAGGTTATCTGTACTCAGCTTTCTCTTCCCATTGATTTATTTTCGAGGTATTAATGTGTTTTGTGAATGTATGCAATTACATTTTGTGCATACAAATTACAAAATCAATAATATATACACAAGTTATATCTCATTTGAAAAAGTTTTATTTAAATGAGATGTTGATACTAAATTTTATCAAATGATATTAGTCAGTAAATTTGTTTAAGTTGTAAAAAAAAAAAAGAAAAAAAAAAGGTTCTCTCTTTGTTGTTTTCTCAGTCCTGTTATAAGTCCTTTTATATGTTTACTGTTTTCTATGTTACTACGTCTACTCATCTTAGTAGGATTCCAATCAAAGACAATTTAAGACTAGTGTGTCCAAGAATTGAGATGAGATAATTAAGAGGATTTTCCTGTTGGGCCATATTGGGCTCTTTTCTCTTTTTGGACTTGGTTCCGTTGTAGAAACGCAGGTTCAATTGGCTGGGTTGACTTAGTTGAATTGGTACCATGTCGTGGTATCAAAGGATATCAGCACATCATGCCCTGACATCAGGCCTGTCAAAGGTGAGGATTATTTGACGAAATATGGATATCGGAACATCAGGTCTTTTTGCTGAGGCAAGTCTGGTAAAGTCCTTTTACTAGCTCCCGAGGGAAGGACATTGGCTCATCAAGACGCCTGGACATCGGGTCCAACATGAAAGTTTTCTCCTCCTGGATCTTTTCCTCGGTCATAGGCTTGGTTCATGTAATGTGGGTTCGGAGTGATATTGGGTCAACATGTTGTCTAGACATAAGTTCTAACATGGGATAAATATATTACTTCATTAATTCATAAGCTAATTAACTCAAAAGACTTTATTTCATATAAAATGTGATAATAAGATTCAAACGAAATTGCTAAAAAATATTCAAGATGATCTTTCTATAATTCACGTGTTGATATACATTGTAAAAATTTAATATAATCAAATTTATAGTTTGTCATAAATTAGTCAAATAATTTATGAAAATTATGTCTTATAATTATATATAAATTATACTATTTTGAATTATTGTCAAATCTATCTTTAATACTTTTATATAAATAATACCAATTTAGATAGATATATGATTTTGATATAATAATCATAATGGGTTGCCTGTGACTCGAATCCAAAACTAGTCGGATGAATTCCATTGTTCAAAAAATGATTTACAGAGAATCCCTTTTTCTTTATTCAGTAAAATTTTTAGAATACGATTGAAGTACGTAAGAAAGCTTATATTTAGTAAACTATTGTCAATAAAAAAAGGTTTTATAAGACCTTTTGTACATCAATAGATATAATCTTTCTCCATCATCTTATAAACTTCTTTAAAATAAACTAATTCTAATAAAACTTACGATTTAAAAAATTTTGAAACATATATGATATGACTTTATTAAAATTATTCTCATTAATATATTTTTATTAAATAGTATAATTTTAGGGTGTATTAACTTAAAGAGTATAATAGGGTGAATTTATTTACTTCTATATACATCTGCTAAGAAATGAGTAAGGATATGTCCTTTATTTGGGTTCAAGATTATTTCTAAAAGTGGCAATTTTTGGCACAATCTATCAACTTGACACAAATGCTACATGAAGTTAGCGGATTTGGGGGTGGAGAGGAATAAACTTAAAATAACACAATTAATAAATAGATTATAATGATATGATATAATTAATAATTTAGTTAAATTTTAGTTTAAAGGTTTTGACACGTGAACCTATTTGTCATGCGATTAATTATTTAAATAATCCTTTTATGCTAATTTATTTATAATTTAATATATTTATTTTGTATTTTTTATATTTTAAAAGTGTTTAATTATATTTTTAATATTTTAATATATGTAATATGATTTAAAATAAATTTTACTAGCATTTGAATAAGTAATATTATAAACATGGGATTATGACAAATTTCCCCCTTTCCCTCTCAGAGGTTTAGGGAAATAAGCAGATAGCCATTGATTTTTGGAAAAAAACAAATGCCTCCCTTCAGATTTGAGAAAATAGGCAGATATCTCTCTACAGTTAACTTGATATCTTTAAAATGATTATTTTTCCCTTTTGCATTTAAGAAAAATACAAACTGACCATTTTAACACTACTACTAACATATAATTACCAAAATAATCTTATAATTTTAAAATAATAACATAATAATTATATGCTTAACTTATTTTTCTTTAAAAAATACAATCTTATGATTTCATCATAAAGTATTATTTACTTAAAATATTTTTATTTGGTAATTTTATCATTTTTATTTAATTAAAATAATTTGAATTTTATCATCAATAATTTTATTCTTATAATTAAATATTTTCAAGAATAATAAAGTAATAATTTATGATAAAATTATCAAAATATTTAATTATATGAATAAATATTTAACTATAAGAATAAAATTATTTATGATAAACTTCAAATTATTTTAATTAAATAATAATTTATGATGAAATTACCAAATAAAAATATTTTAATTAAATAATAATTTATGATAAAAATATAAGATTGTATTTTAAAAAAAAGTTAAGCATATAATTATTATTTTACTATTTTAAAATTATAAGGTTATTTTGGTAATTATATGTTAGTAGTAGTGTTAAAATGGTCAGTTTGTATTTTTTTTAAATGCATAAGGGAAAATAATCATTTTAAAGATATTAAGTTACCTGCAGGGAGATATCTGCCTATTTCTTCTCAAATCTCAAGAGACATATTTTTTCTCAAATATCAAGAATATATATTTATATGGCTAAACCTTAGGGGAAAATCTACCATTATCTCTTATAAACATTTTAAAAATATATATTAAAATATATATCAAAATTATGTTACATGGGTAATATAATTATTAAGTGGATAACTCGTTTAATAAATAGATCGAGTTAAAATTTTAATTCTTACTACAATTATTAAATGGAAGAATGCCTATTGCCCCCCTGTTTTTTCAGATAATGCCCCATTACCCCGTATATTTTTTGTAATACCCTATTACCCCTTGATTCTTATTTTTTTGTCAATTTTGTCCTTTAATATTTTTAATATTTTCGATTTTATCATTTTATAAATTAATTGAACTGAAGGGTAAAATCGATAAAAAAAATAAGAATCAAGGGATGTTGAGGTTTTTACGAAAAATATAGAGAGTAATGAGGTATTAACTAAAAAAACAGGGGATAATGAGCGTTCACTCTTATTAAATAGATAGGTTTAAGTTATCTTAAAATATATTACTAACTCGAATTGTCATTTTCAGTGAACTTCTTTAATGCTGTCAAATATTCTTATCTGTTTCAATTAAATTTTTATTTGTCCCAAAATTTAGGTAAAGAAAGAAATTATACACAAAATTATATTTTAATATCGGCAAACACGAACAAGACTAATCTAAAATCAAAGAGAATATATATATATATATATATATGGGACAGCATTAATGACCCTTTTTTTATATAATTTTTTACATTAAATGTACGCTGTTAAATTTAGGCACATTTAACAATTGAGATTGCATTTAACCATGTAATTAATACATAATTAATGTTTATATAATTAATGTATATATCAAATGCAATTTTATCTTATGTTTAAATCTAACGGCGTACATTTCATATGAAAAAATGTGTAAAAAAAAAAGGGCACTTAATTCTATCCTTATATTTATATATATGGGGCAGGATCAACAACTCTTTTTTTACACAAAATTTTATATTAATTATATACCGTTAGATATAGACACATTTAATGATTGAAATTACATCTGATATATGCATTAATTATGAATGCATTAATTACATGGTCAGATGCAATTTCAATTATTAGATATGCCTATATCCAACGATTTTAAATTGATATAGAATTTTGTGTTAAAAAAAAAAAAAAAGAGCTACTACTGTTACCTTTATATATATAAGGGTAAAATCAGTAGTCTTTTTTTTTTACATAAATTTTTACATAAATTATTAGTCATTAAATTAAGGGTATATGGAGGGTTAAGATTGCATCTAACAAATATAAAAAAAAATTTATAAACTCATTTAATATGGTCTTTTATGTCTCTTTTCTTTTCTTTTTCTTACCTCTAATTTATTAATCTCTCTCCCACTTTAATTTTTCTTTATTACATATTCTCTCTCCTTAAACATATTTTAATTTTAATTATTATTTATAAGTTAAAAAATTCATTAATAAAATTTTAAAAAATATATATTATAACAATTTTTAAAAAATTCATGAATTTTTTTAGATAAATTAATTAATTAAAATAATTTTTATTTAAACTTTTAAGTTTTTTAATTTGTAAGTGATAATTAAGATAAAAATTAAAATAGTAATTTAAATTTTTGAATTTTTGAATTTATAATTGATAATTAAAATAAAAAGAAATAATGAAGAGGGAGAAAAGTAAGAGAGAGATTTTACGAATTATTAGGTAAGAAAGAAAAGAAAGAGATGATTAAAAATCATAAAAGATCTTAATTAATGAATATAAAATATTTATTATATTTTTATTTTATTCAATTTGGACCCTTTTCTTACTCTTAATCTAAAAATTAATAATTGATATAAAAAATTTGTGTAAAAAAAAAAAACTGTTGATGCTGTTCTACATATATATATATATATATATTGTTTCTCGCTACTTGTTGCAATTAGAATTGATTTCTTAGTCATAAATATGCATGCCAAAACGTTCGTATAATTAAATCACAACGAACCATATCTGAATTGTGGAGTTAATAATTTCTTCAGATCTAATTGGTTCATCGAGATCGAGTGAACTCATGCAAAGGTATTTCGATTTCCTTTTGGAAAAACAAAACTCTTCTTAATTTAATTGGTCAGTGTTCCTTCAAAGAGGGCCGGAGTTGGGTAACAGTCATAGAATTAAAATTTTTGTTGTTTTCGAAAACTTAAAGCCACAAAACAAGGCCGTGTGGAACTAGTTTTGGTATAACTTGTAAGGTTCGATTTGGACAAATGAGACAAAATTGTAATTGATTACGCAGCATTTATGAGATCTTACGAGGACCGGAAAATTAAATATTTTTAAGTTTTTGAGATGAGATTATGCAGTGAATTTCCAATAATAGATTTATAATTAACATTGTGGTTGTGATTGTTCCATAAGAAATAAAACAAAAAATATGACAGGTACAGTCATGGAATGAGATCTACCTATCTAATATTAGGTGTAGAAGTGGATAATAAATCCATATGAACTGTCCTGTAATGAAATCAACTGTTAATGATACCTTCTTGCATAACTCAAGTTTGGAGAAGTAAGTGACAAGAGGACGATACGGAGATTGTGGTCAGAAATTTGGAGTCCTACCATAACCACTAAATTAGTCACACACACACACACACACACACACATATATATATATATATATATCTTCATATCAATAATGGTTATATCAATATGAGAATATTGTATAAAAAAAATTGACATCTGCAATTTTTATGGTTACATCAATATGAGAATATTGTATAAAAAAAATTGACATCTGCAATTTTTATCTGACTGATCTGATATTTTTTAAAAATTAATATTACCGATTAAAAATTATATAACCTCTCTCAAAGGAATTAATTTAAAATTTGTTAAAAGAATAAATAAAAACTTCAAAACATACTAAATAAGACTATAATTGAATCGAAAAAACTAAAATATTTCACGTGATGATTTATTTTATTTTTGTCTTAACTAATTACGTGGCATAAATTAAGAACTTTATAAAATAAAATGAAATTGGATGCCAAAAAAAAAGAAAGATGGAGGGGGATCAGCAGGTCTATTTTTTTTTCTTCTTCTTCTTTTTGCTTCTTATCTCTTCTTTCTTCTGTCCTCTTCTCTTTACATTTATCTTCTTGTCGCATCTCTGGTATTTTTGTTTCCTTCTTTCTTCTTGGTGCTTCTGGTTCCTCTGCTTCTGCTGCTTCTTCTGTTATTATCATACTTGGCAGTCTACAGAGACGTACAGGACCATGCATATACACATCATTTATACAAGGCAGTGGTACTCCAATCAAAGTGATGTGACCTTCAATGTACGTGTTAATATTTGAGGTGTTACATAATTGTCAAATTAATTAATAATAACGTACATAATGAATTATTAGGATCTTCTTGTAATATGATTTTACGTTTAAGAATTTTTTAGAACATCACAACATTATTAACCACAGCTAGCTAAATAGATCGCAAAATTAATAATTACTAAACACCCGCTAGATATTAGCAAATAGATTAGTTAATGGATGTTACTAATAGTATTTTTTTGAGATACAAATATTTTCACTTAATTCTATTAAGAGTCATATTATACATACAATGTTGAATACGAAACATTTTAGCCAAACAAAAGTTCATTCATTGATTAAGACGGCATATACAGGTATATGTCTATGTGGGTACAAAACATTGCATGTGATATCTGAGGTGTCTGATAGTAGTACAAACGTTGTGATATATTTGTATATGATCAGGTTTAATTTCGTACAATAATTAAAAAGTTTGAACGTGATACACGTGAAGTATATATTTGTATATGTTAAAAAAGAAAAGACGGCAAGCAATAAAAGTGTTAAATGTTTATTCTTTGATTGATTTTATATATATATATATATATATATATATCAATGTTAAGAGATGAAGAAAACATGTGTACTTACACGCAAACTATTGAAAGAATCATTGCATATACGATAATCAAATTAATAATGTTGCTTTCAGGCTTATATAAATATCCAATGAGAGACGACTATGGGGCATAAGGAGAAAATGGCAGGAACCAGGGTAATCTCAACGAGTAGTGTTTGTGCCACAAATTACAAGAAACCAAATCTCAAGATTGATTTAACTCCCTGGGATCTTCAGCTCCTCCTAGTTGATTCAATCCAAAAGGGCCTTCTCTTCCACAAACCACAAGAATCTGAAACTAACACAATTGTTCTTCACCTTAAGAACTCCCTTTCACGTACGTTAGACTTTTTCCCCCCACTTTCCGGCCGCCTTGCCGCCATTGATCATGACGATGACACAGTCTCCTTTTTCATAAATTGCAACAATGATGGAGCCTTGTTTATTCATGCTGCTGCTGGAGTTTCAGTTGCTGATATTATTAAACCCATATACGTTCCTGATGAAATTGTTTATTCTTTCTTTCCTCTAAATGGGGTTAAGAACGTTGAGGGTACTTCCAAACCATTGCTTGCAGTGCAAGTGACTGAACTTGTGGATGGCATCTTTATCGGTTGCACCATTAACCATACAGTCGTTGATGGTACCTCATTTTGGCATTTCTTTAACTCTTGGTCTCAAATCTCACGGGGTTTTGACTCTTTACCTCATTCTCCTGTTCTCCAACGTTGTTTTCTTCATAATACCGATTTTCCTATTCATATACCTCTTTGGAGCAAGAAACAAATAGGTAGTAAGTTCATTCTACCACCGTTGCAACAAAGAGTCTTTCACTTTACAACGGAAAATATTGCAAAACTCAAAGCAAAAGCCAATGCTGAAATTGGCACTAGCAAAATCTCTTCTCTTCAAGCACTTTTATCCCACCTTTGGCGATCTGTCGTTCGTAATAAATGTCTTGATCCTGATCAAGAGATTAGTTACCGGCTAATAATAGGTGTTAGGCCAAGATGGAGCCCACCAATGTCGCCACAGTATTTTGGAAATGCAGTTCAAGCGGGGAGCGTAACACTGAAAGCAAGAGAAGTACTTGTCCAAGGACTTGGCTATGTGGCTTGGCGAATGAATGAAATGGTTGCTATGCACGGAGAAGAAAATTTAATGAACTTCCTGGAGTTTTGGATAGAAAACCCTCGTCTGCTAACAATGGACAGCATGGTAACTAATGCTTTGGTTACAAGTAGTTCTCCGAGATTCAATATGTACGGTAACGATTTTGGGTGGGGAAAGCCTATTGCAGCAAGAAGTGGGCCGGCGAACAAATCTGATGGGAAGATAACATTGTTTGCTGGAGTTGAAGAAGGGAGTGTTGACATTGAAGCCTGCCTGTCCCCTGAGACATTGCAGAGTATGGGAAACGATGGAGAATTTATGGATGCCGTTACTGTTAATTAGGACATAATAAAACGAGCTAGCAGTCTGTTAGTCTCGCCCTTTTGCTTCTCCAGATTGCTAGTAGAAGGTTTGAATTAAGCAGATGGTGTAAGAAGCTTATTGTTTACCCGCTTGTATTGTTCGTCTTTCAAGTTTTAATTAAGATAACCTTTCATTGCTTTCTCGATGTCTTGGTTATTTATTATTACGTGCTACGTTATTGTCTCAATTCTCAACCTTGCTGATAATTGGTAAGCAAAATTAAGCGGAGTAGATCACCATATTGGCCTGGACTAATGCATACCCTTGAAGTGTCATGCTATTGTTATTAGGCTTTCGGTCAAGTACCGAAAAGAAAAGCTTGGTTATATTTTCCTCCAAGAAAGTACACCACCATTTTGTAAATTTTGTAAATTCAATGTTTCAATTATCGTTCCCAACATTGCTGTTAATAACGCATGCAGAAAATATATCGTACCAAGAAAATCAAGCATCCTAAGAAAATTTATAAACAGGAGTCTCAATAGCATTACTTGGAAGAAACCTACTAACAGCAAAAGCAAAATATAATCATCCCACCGAGAGATATTAGGCAGTTGATAGCCCTGGATTTACCAAGCAAATTAACCGCAGTTCTTTTTTTTATTTTTTATTTTATTATGTTTAAAATGACAGTTCTTAATTGGAATATTATTTTACCCAAAGCTATTGCGAAGAATGATCTAAAGAGAACTTTAGATTGTGGTTAAGATATTAATACTAACAAAAGTCACACTTAAGCCATAAACTTGCAACAACCCTTCTCGAAAGCTTTTTCAATCACGAAGATAGCATCCATTAGCACAGCAAACAAAACAGGAACCGTGGTGATAGAACTATTATGATATCAAGCGCGGAGTTCAGAATTATACAAAATTTTTTTCCCTTAAGCTTTTTTAGATTTATTCTTCGTATTTCAAAAAATAATTAATAAACAAGACACAGCTTACTGTATGTCATTTAAGATAACTATCTTTCTGAAATCCTAATTTTTAACTACCCACATGCACGTATTCCACACGCACGCACACATAGACACGTACATTTTTATCCACACGCGCATAAACTTTGTGCATATAAACACACGCACCTGCTTGCACACACATACACACAGATATATGCACACTTTTTTCTTTAAAGAATACATACATACATATATATATATATATATACACACGTGTTAAAAAGATTTACAATAAGTATTTATATCAAAAAGAAGTAATAAAATTTATATATAAATCCATGGTGATCACTTGAGTTAAAATTTAGTCAAAAGAAAATTTTCAAATATATGCATCAGTAACTACTTAATTGTATTATTTATACTTATTTAAGTAAAAAGTTTATATCAATTAGAAGACAAGTCTCATGATCATCATATACTGATTGTGATATGGAGGGCTTTAAACAATGGTCACAAGTATAAATAAAATTATATTAAAAAAGTAATCAAAAGAATGTTGACTAATTTCGTCACTGAAATATTCCTCACAATATCTTGTCTTAATTATATAGTATTGCAAGCTAATGACTATAGACTTTATCCAAAAATCTATTAAATTATAAGATATAATTAACTATTGAAAGAATTGTATTAATCATTTGAAAACAATTTAATATATTTTATGTTAATTCATTGGACTTTATTATGGCTATAAGATTCGATACAAATGCAAATATACAATTATAAATTGTTTCTTCGTTAATTCTATTACACAAAACTTTTTACAGTGTAAGGAAGGGATTACTTTTTATACAGTTACTGAGGGAAAGCATGAAAATCCCTGAGATCTTATATATTTTTAAATAAAACTAATTTATCTGTTTAATCAAATAAATTCATGATTTTATTGAAAATAACTAACTAGTCCTAAATGTTAATTAAGTAGCAACATTTTAATGGTCAAAATTTAATATTTTAAGAATAATTTGATTATTTCAATAAATATTGGAAATTTATTTAATACAAAATGAATAAATTATTTTTTATTTAAAACTACTACTCTTGTAGATACACAGTAATAGCACATAATGTTACGGCTAACAGGACACGTATATATGAACAGATTTCTTTAACTCTTCTATGATAGAATAAAAATGTCCAGCTAATAATTATTGCACAAGCTCGTTGTATATATAAATTCATGCATATTACAAATGCATGTTTCTATGTATTAGGATGAGCGTAAATTCATACTATACAAATTATATTACTATATCTTAATTTTTATTTCAAATAGTGGCGTGGCCTTTATTAGTTGAATAATAAAATTGAGTAATTAATAAGTTTAAAAATTATAAAATTTAGGGATATTGTACTTTACTCTTCTGAAGGAAAAACAAAATACCTCAAATTTTAATAATATTAATTACATATAATTTTTAAAATAAGACTATATTAAATAAAAGATCTATTTAAACGTGTTTAATAGCAAATTTAGAAGGAGAAAAATAATTAAAATTTAAAATATTATTATTACTTTTAAATTTAAATATTGAAATAAAATCATATTGGTTATTATAAAATAAAAATAAAGATAATATGGTTATTTTATATTTTTTTTTTATAATTGAGGGGTAAAATAGTCAATTTAAAGTAAGAATGTATAGTATTCGCAACTCTTAAAGGAGAATCTTGATATTTCCTTAAAAGGGAAAGGCATTTTAACTTATTAAAAACCTCAAAGAGTATATTGTTTTTTGCCAAAAATCTAGAGGTAAAGTACAATATTTTTTAAATTTATAAATATTAATTGATTAAAGTTAATTCATTAACTAAGATGGTTAATTAGAAAATTATTGTTACTTAAAAATATAAATAATAATTTTTTAAAATAAAAAAATCTGCCAAAATTTTATTTAAAAAATCATGTTATGATTAATGTGGTAACTTTGATATATGTATTTTAATCTTTTTTAAGATTAAACTTCTATTAGTATTAATAAGTGGAAAAAAAAAAAAAAACTTGTAGGCAAAATGATAGCAATGTCTTAATGAATGGAGATCTTCTAGCCAATTTTAAATATGTATAAAATTTATAACAAAATAAAAGAAAACATGCAGAAATCATGTAATCGATATAATAATCGCTGAGTAAAAGCTAATTAACGTTTAAGTAATGTTATAAAAAGAAAAAATAATATTTATCCATATGCTGCAGCAGATCAAGTTTCAATTACTGATATCGATCCTTGATCCTATATATATATATATTCCTGAAGTCATTGACTCCTTTTTCATACTGAATGAAAATAGAAACTTTGAGGGCACCTCCAACTCCAAGCTATTGTTAGCACTTAGCAGTGAAGAAGTAGTTGAGCTTAAGGATGGCATCTTTATCGGTTGCACCACAAAACATTCAGCTGTAGATGGCTCGTCTATCTGGCATTAATTAGTTAATACACAGATGAAAAGATAAGGAAGTAACCTGGAAAAGAAATCCTGATATTTAGGGGGTGGCTTTAGCACTGCTGGATGAGCTACCGGTAAAGGTGTCATCTTTGGTCTGTTTGCTGTGTTAATCGTATTGTGCATTTCTCTTTTTTGGTTAATAAACTTGCAGTTGTCCCATCGTAATTTACTAACTATGCAAATATGTACATATTCCTGATGCATATCTTATTTACAAAGTTAAGTTTTGGCATAAATTATCTCTCTCCGGAAATAATACACCTTCACTTTATTGTATTGATAGGATAATTAAAAAAAAAAAAAAAAATAGACGTCGTACAACTACAGGAATTTATTAAATAAAATGAAATGGAAAGCATCCATGAAGCAAGAAAAAGATGGAGGTAAGCAGGTTCAGCTTTTCGGATACTGCTATCTGAATCTGTTTTTCAGTGCAATTGACTTCTCTCTCCCTCTCTCTCTCTCATATATATATATATATATATATATAGCTAGGTTATCTGTACTCAGCTTTCCCTTCTCATTGATTTATTTTCGAAATATTAATGTGTTTTCTGAATGTATACAATTACATTGTGCGCATACAAATTACAAAGTCAATAATATATGCACAAGTTATATCCCATTTAAAAAAATTTTATTTAAGCAGGATGTTAATAGATCTTGTCAAATAATATTAATTAGTAAATTTATTTAAGTTATGAGAAAAGAGTTTCCTCTTTGTTATTTTTTTTATTCTTTATATATGTTTACTATTTTCTATGTTATTAGGTTTACTAATCTTAATAGGATTCCCATTAATGGTAATTTAGAATTTGTGTATCCACAAATTGAGATGAAATAATTAAGAGGATTTTTCTCTTTTTGAACTTGTGCCTGTTTCTGCAACGCCGGTTTACTTAGTTCAATTGGTACCATATGGTGGTATCAAGGGATATATACTCGTATGTCTTGTCTAGAAGACCTGCTTCCTTTACCTTTGAGGACTATCAAAGGTGAGGATGACTTGACCAAATATGGATATTGGAACATCCGGTTTTCATTTTTTTTTTGTAACGCACGTCTGATCCAGTCTTTTTGCGAGCTCTCGAGAGAAGGACATGAGCCCATCAAGACACCGAGACTTGAGGTCCAACATGAAGTCATGGGCTCGATTTATGTAATGTGGGTCTCAATTGATGTTGGGCCAACATATTCTCTAGACATAAGGTCTAGCATGGGACAAATATATTACTTCATTAATTCATATACTAATTAACTCAACAGGACTTTATTTCATACAAAATGTGATAATAAGATTCAAACGAAATTATTAAAGAGTATTCAAGATGATCTTTCTATGATTCACTGCAAAAATTTAATATAATCAAATTTAATATTTTGTTGTAAATTAATGAAATAATTTATGAAAATTATATCTCATAATTATATATAAATTATATTATTTTGAAGTATTGTCAAATCCATCTTTAATACTTTTATATCAATAGAGGTTTTTATAAGACCTTTTTTATGTCAATAGATATAATCTTTCTCCATCATCTTATAAACTTCATTAAAATAAATTAATATAATAAAATCTATGATTTAAAAATTTTGAAATATATGTGATATGACTTTATTCAAATTATTCTTATTAATATATTTTTGTTAAATATGGTTTTAGCATGTATTAACTTAAAGAGTATAATAGATTGAATTTATTTATTTTTATACATATCCACTAAAAATGAGTAAGGACATGTCCCTCTACTTAGGTCCAAGATTATTTTTAGGGGTAGCAATTTTTTGCACGATGCATCAACCCGACACAAATGCTACATGAAGTTAGAGGATTTGAATTAACTTAAAATGACGCAATTAATAAATGGATATAATAACATAATATGACTAATACTTGGGTCGGATTTTGGTTTAAATGTTTTGACACATAAATTTGTTTATCACATAATTAACTATTTAAATAATCATTTTATACTAACTTATCTATAATTCAATATATTTATATTATATTTTTATATTTTAAAAGTGTTTGATTATATTTTTAATATATTAAAAATATTTAATATTATTTAAAATAAAATTTATTAGCATTTGAGTAAGTAATATTATAAATATTTTAAAATATATAAAAAATTATGTTTCATGCATAACACAAATATTAAATTGGTAACTTGTTTAATAAATGAGTCGGGTTAAATTTTTAATTTTTGACACGATTATTAAATAGATCAGGTTTAAGTTATCTTAAAATGTGCTATATTTTTTTTATTTGATATGATATGAATACAATACCCAAAATTATATTTTACTATTAGCAAAATCAAATTAAAGTAACAGGACTAATCTAAAATCAAATAAAAACATATCTATATCTATCTATCTATCTATCTATATATATATATATATATATATATTTAGATAAAGAAGTCTAGCCCTATAAAATAATACACGAATATGCTTAAAGTTAAGAAAATATTTTTAAAATCTGAAAATATATAGGGAACACATACTCACAAACACACACACATGCACGCGCATACACAGCCGTACACACATATATATATAATTTAAGGTCGAATTCTTTTATGAAATTAAATTTTATTCTAAAAAATATAATTATAAGGAGTTCCCAAGCAAGCTTCATCGGACCTTCTAACTTTTGGGGTTTTGGCGGCTTGGGATCATGGAGAGTAGTCTTTGTTCTTCATCCAAAAATTTACCGCTTTTGGCTTTCATTGTCATCAACTACAATACCACATTTTCATAGCTTTAATTAGTGCCAATATATATGTAGCATTTGGTGTTGTTGATTTATACACTTTTGAAAAATGCTAGAATTTTGGCAATATATATGTGGTGTATGCTAATACTAATTATATCCAGTTGGCCTATGTATCGTGAAATTTCTAACATTGTCATTGTACATGTACAAGTTTGAGAGAGTACGTGAATATTGTTCCTAGCTACTAGTTGTATTTAGAATTGATTTCTTAATCATAAATATGCATGCCAGAGGTCAAAAATAAAAATAAAGAATGAGCATTGTTTGGGAAGATAGGCCAGGAAATTAATGGACTTCGTGCTAGCAGGCCTAATACTTAGTCAGTAGCATTACGTCCTACTTTGCTCAACTTGAGAGGGACTTTGATCGGAAGTTTTACATATGAGTCCGATCAGAAAGAAATCTTTACAGAGAAAGTAAAGTTAAAATTAGAAGTCATACTTTAAGATAAGTTAGGATCCCGCAAGATATATTTCAGATTTTATAAATATTCTAATTACTAATATTATTAAGGTAAGGAAAGCATATACCTTACCCATGTAGAGGGAATGATACTTTAGTAATTCAGTAATAAAATTCTCCTTTCTCACAAAAAAAAAACACAATTTTATTGCAGGATACTAAAAATTACAATTTTAATATCAGTAGTTGGTGGCGTTTGTAGGAAAGCGATCTAAAAAATCTGTGGAAAAGCGATACAAAAAGTCATGAAAGTTAATAGAGAACAACAACTATTATGAAGAAAATTAGAAGCGAATAAAAGAAAAGGGAAGAGCTTAGAACTTAGAAACCGTGGGAGAGAAAGAGGTATGTGGGATATTTATTTGATGAAACAGACAAAAAAAAAACATGAGAGTAATTAGGTGTAGAGAAATAAAAATTTAGTGTGAATGATTAGCTACATAAGAGGAGATTAGGCAGGAGTAAAAAAAAAAAAGGAAAAAACAAAAGGAAAAAAAGAGAGCTTGAAATTTACGAAAAAAAGAAGTATGATAAATTGATAATGATAGAATTTTTATTGGTGTTGTTAAAAAAAGGAGAGTGAGAGATAAAGTGGGACACAATTTCGGGATGTAAAAGGTAGTAAAAAATAAAAAATGGTAGAGAGATTAAAAACTGAAAAAAAAATAATTTTTAAAAAATAATTTTTAGGATATATTTAAATTTATATCATTAGATGTAAACACTTTAAGTTGTTATTTGAGATTTTTTAATTTTTTAATTTTGGTTTATTTTCATCAATCACTTAAATGTAATTAATTTATTTGTAATTGAAGTTGTTAAATCTATGTCAATTACTCCTACAACATATATTAATTATTTTTTATCTTGAGTTTTTTCAAATGTGATTTTGATTGCTCCATAAAAAATGAAACAAAAAATACAATAAAGTTAGAGCAATTAAGATATGAGATTTATCTAATACTAGATATAAAGGTGCATAATAAATCGATATCAACCTCAAAAATTGCCTTGCAATAAAATCAGTTGTTGTTGATAAATTCTTCTTCTTCTTTCTAACTCGAGTTTGGAAAAGTAAGAGATAAGGGAGCTAGAGAACGTGGTCAAAAATTCATAATAAAGTTCGACCACAACCCGAATTGATTATATATCTTCTTACCAATGATGGCTTGAGCATGTGGATGAGATATTCGAGAGCATACAATACAATACAGGTAACGTCAATATGAGAATATTGTATACAAAAATTGACATCTCCAATTTTTATCTGACTGATTGGATGTTTTTTTACAATTATCATTATTATTATTATTGATTAAAAATTATATAACCTCTCTCAAAGGAATTAATTTGAATTTATTAAAAAATATAAAAACTTCAAGACACACTAAATAAGACTACAATTGAATTGAAAAAACTTAAATATTTCACATAATTAATCATTTATTTTAATTTTCCTTCTTTCTTCTGCTTCTTCTGTTATTATCATACTTGGCAGTCTACAGAGACGTACAGACCATGCACATACACATCATTTATGCAAGGCAATGGTACTCCAATCAAAGTGATGTGACCTTCAATGTACGTATTAATATTTGAGGTGCTACATAATTGTCAAATTAATTAAGAATAACGTTTCAATCAAAGCTTTAATCATCATTTGCGCTTCCAATCAACCACAATTGTTCTTTGTTGCGCCAAATTCATGATTCAGAATCAACACCCACGGGAAGTTATTATTATTTTTCTACTACTGTGTACCTTCAATATAGACTTTGTGGTTTGGTAATATTATGCAAGGATGGGAGAATGTTATTGGAAGCAACTTGAGGCCAATTTAGGCATCAGATTTTGTCGCTACCTCACCTCAGGATACTGAACACAAGACCTCAGATTTGAAGACCTGGTCAGGCTGAATGCAACATCACCAGAAGAGGAGATCGAGGATTATAAAGAAGAAAAATGAAATTGATTTCCTTTCAATACTTATAAGGTCCAGATTAAGCTTCAATTCAGTTCATTAAGGATTTAGAAAGAAAAAATTATTTCTTTCTGAACACAGACCAGGGAAGTACAACTACTAATATTTTTAATTTTTACTTCTAACTTTATTCAATTAAATTTCTGAAGAGATTTATTAACATAGCTGGAAGCTCATTTTATTTATGAAATAGCTGAACGTTTACTTTATTTCTGATTATTTCCTAGGAAATAAAAATTTTATTACAAGAAATGCAAGCTCAAACGCAAAAAGACAGCAACATCATTCCAACTTCTTTAATCACAGAATGATGACAAGTCTTGCAAAAATGGAGTTGGCATTTCCTATATATTCTTTACTGAATGTGCAAATGCTATATCACAAATCAAATGATTTTTCAGAAGGAATGCTGAGTTCTACAATGATATTGCAGATTTCTCTACAAAAAGTCGTTAAAAAAAAAAGACCCGATCTCAAGCTAATGACATTTAACTACTCAAAAAAATAAAAGAGTTGATATTCTACTCTTACAAAAATGAAGTTGACATTTCCTATATATTCTTTATTGAATGTGCAGAAGCTATATCACAAATCAAATTATTTTTCAGAAGGAATGCTAAGTTCTACAATGATACTGCATATCCCTCTACAAAAAGTCTTAAAAAAAAAAAAACTGATCTCAAGCTAATGACATTCGACTATTCAGAAAAATAAATGAGCTGATATTCTACTTTTCAGAAAACATATCTGAGCACAGTTCAAATTAGAAATTTAAGAAACTTTTACAAAAAGATCTGACTATTAGAAGATTAAGATATTTTCGTAAAAAGATCTTACCATAGTTTAAATCAGAAGTTCAAAAAATTTTTGTAAGAAAATCTAACCATAGTTCAAATCAAAAGATCAAGATATTTTTGCAAAAAAATTTGACCACATTTCAGATTAAAAGTTCAAGAAATTTTCGCAAAAAGATCTTATTACAGTTTAAATCAGAAGATAAAGATATTTTCGCAAAAAGATTTAATCACAGTTTAGATCAGAAAATTAAAAAATTTTCACAAAAATATCTGACTACAATTCAAATCAGAAAATTAGTAAACTTTACCTATTCAACAAATTATCGCAAAAATATTTGACCTTAATTCAAATCAAACGATGAAATAAGTTTTAAAAAAATTGTTGAAAGAAGATCTGATCTCAGTTCAGACCATACAATAATCAAAAGAATTATAAAATTTGTTTCATGCAGGAACTGGTGAAGATAAGACCTGGTCAAAATCTATATGTCGACCCTTGTTCGATATTAGTAAAGTTCCTTTAAATCAAAAAACATAAAAGAAGATCTGAAAGCAAGCTCAGGTCATGATGCGTTCCGGTTATTTACAATGAAGAGAAGGAATTGTTATTAGATGCTGAGGTTCAAGTTTGTAGATCGTTTTGAAATAAAGTTTCTAGTGAAAGTATTAGTTTCACTGAAAACTGAGGGGTATGATGTTTAGGAAAATAGTCACAGGGTAGGAAATTGATGGACTCAATTCTTGATTAGTCCTAATGCGTCCTGCTCAGCTCAATTTGGTAGAGATTCTATTCGGACATTGTACAAGTGAGTTTAATCAGAAAAGAATCCTTGCGGAGAAAATAAAGGTAGAATTAGAAGTCATAATTTAAAATAAGTTTGAATCTCATAAGATACATTTTAGATTTTATGAAAATTTCAATTTCTAATACTATTAGGGTAAAGAAACCGACAGTATATATATATATATATATATATATATTTATTGTGTCTTACTTATACAGAGGTTGATGCTACTTTACCAATTCAATAATAAAATTTTTTTTTTGTAAAAAAAAAAATATAATTTTATTGTAGGATACCAAAAATTATAATTTTTGATATTAACAAACATGAAACCATGTATATATCAAGGAACCAAATCTGAATTATTGAGTGAATAATTTCTTGAGATCTAATTGGTTCATCGAGATCGAGTACTGAAGCCATGCAAAGGTATTTCAGTTTCCTTTGGAAAAACAAAACTCTTCTTAATTTAATTGGCTAGTGTTCCTTCAAAGAGGGCCGGAGTTGGGTAACAGTCTGAGAATTAAAATTTTTGTTGTTTTCGAAAAATTAGAGCCACAAGACAGGGCTGTGGAATTGGTTTGCTATAATGGATAAGGTCGGATTTGGATAAATGAAACAAAATTGTAATTGATTACGCAGCATTTATGAGGTCAAGATTTTACAAGCACCGGAAAATTAAACATACATACACTTTGAATTGCATTCTAAAACTACGCATTAAATTTGTAATAATAGATTTATAATCAACAACGTTGAAAATTTTAAATTATGTGTTTGTCAAAATCTTATATCAGAAACTATCTTTACTAGATTCAATTGGTCAATCTGGACCATTGACGCTCAAGATCAAATGGTTGATATGCTGCTACATGACTATGCTGACGTTGGACTTTTTACCTTTGACCGATGATTTTGTATTATTGATTTGTTGACGTTTGACTATTTAGTTTTGATCGAACATTATGGAAAACTGGATTTGTATTTTTTTTGACTTGATTTCGACGGTTAGAAATACACTCTGAAACTAAAACTTTAACGATGGATTATGGATAATCCAATAGCCCAAATTTAATGATTATGATATATATTTGCAGCTCTTTTCAAGCCCTATCTACCTAATTCATTGTGCTCATATTTTGAAAATAAATTTGAGAGTTTTGGGTAGAACCATTTTAAGATATATTTAAATTTATATCATTAGATGTAAACACTTTAAGTTGTTATTTGAGATTTTTTAATTTTTTAATTTTGGTTTATTTTCATCAATCACTTAAATGTAATTAATTTATTTGTAATTGAAGTTGTTAAATCTATGTCAATTACTCCTACAACATATATTAATTATTTTTTATCTTGAGTTTTTTCAAATGTGATTGTGATTGCTCCATAAAAAATGAAACAAAAAATACAATAAAGTTAGAGCAATTAAGATATGAGATTTATCTAATACTAGATATAAAGGTGCATAATAAATCGATATCAACCTCAAAAATTGCCTTGCAATAAAATCAGTTGTTGTTGATAAATTCTTCTTCTTCTTTCTAACTCGAGTTTGGAAAAGTAAGAGATAAGGGAGCTAGAGAACGTGGTCAAAAATTCATAATAAAGTTCGACCACAACCCGAATTGATTATATATCTTCTTACCAATGATGGCTTGAGCATGTGGATGAGATATTCGAGAGCATACAATACAATACAGGTAACGTCAATATGAGAATATTGTATACAAAAATTGACATCTCCAATTTTTATCTGACTGATTGGATGTTTTTTTACAATTATCATTATTATTATTATTGATTAAAAATTATATAACCTCTCTCAAAGGAATTAATTTAAATTTATTAAAAGAATATAAAAACTTCAAGACACACTAAATAAGACTATAATTGAATTGAAAAAACTTAAATATTTCGCATAATAATTTATTTTAATTTTCCTTCTTTCTTCTGCATAATAATTTATTTTAATTTTCCTTCTTTCTTCTGCTTCTTCTGTTATTATCATACTTGGCAGTCTACAGAGACGTACAGACCATGCACATACACATCATTTATGCAAGGCAATGGTACTCCAATCAAAGTGATGTGACCTTCAATGTACTTATTAATATTTGAGGTGCTACATAATTGTCAAATTAATTAATAATAACGTAGATAATGAATTATTAGGATCTTCTTGTAATATAATTTTACGTTTAAGAATTTTTTAGAACATCACAACATTATTAACCACAGCTAGTTAAATAGATCGCAAAATTAATAATTACTAAACACCCGTTAGATATTAGCAAATAGATTAGTTAATAGATGTTACTAATAGTATTTTGTTGAGATACAAATATTTTCATTTAATTTTATTAAGTCATATTATACATACAATGTTGAATACGAAACATGTTAGCCAAACAAAAGTTCATTCATTGATTAAGACGGCATATACAGGTATATGTCTATATGGGTACAAAACATTGCATGTGATATCTGAGGTGTCTGATAGTAGTACAAACGTTGTGATATATTTGTATATGATCAGGTTTAATTTCGTACAATAATTAAAAAGTTTGAACGTGATACACGTGAAGTATATATTTGTATATGTTAAAAAAGAAAAGACGGCAAGCAATAAAAGTGTTAAATGTTTATTCTTTGATTGATTTTTATATATATATATATATATATATATCAATGTTAAGAGATGAAGAAAACATGTGTACTTACATGCAAACTATTGAAAGAATCATTGCATATACGATAATCAAATTAATAATGTTGCTTTCAGGCTTATATAAATATCCAATGAGAGACGACTATGGGGCATAAGGAGAAAATGGCAGGAACCAGGGTAATCTCAACGAGTAGTGTTTGTGCCACAAATTACAAGCAACCAAATCTCAAGATTGATTTAACTCCCTGGGATCTTCAGCTCCTCCTAGTTGATTCAATCCAAAAGGGCCTTCTCTTCCACAAACCACAAGAATCTGAAACTAACACAATTGTTCTTCACCTTAAGAACTCCCTTTCACGTACGTTAGACTTTTTCCCCCCACTTTCCGGCCGCCTTGCCGCCATTGATCATGACGATGACACAGTCTCCTTTTTCATAAATTGCAACAATGATGGAGCCTTGTTTATTCATGCTGCTGCTGATGGAGTTTCAGTTGCTGATATTATTAAACCCATATACGTTCCTGATGAAATTGTTTATTCTTTCTTTCCTCTGAATGGGGTTAAGAACGTTGAGGGTACTTCCAAACCATTGCTTGCAGTGCAAGTGACTGAACTTGTGGATGGCATCTTTATCGGTTGCACCATTAACCATACAGTCGTTGATGGTACCTCATTTTGGCATTTCTTTAACTCTTGGTCTCAAATCTCCCGGGGTTTTGACTCTTTACCTCATTCTCCTGTTCTCCAACGTTGTTTTCTTCATAATACCGATTTTCCTATTCATATACCTCTTTGGAGCAAGAAACAAATAGGTAGTAAGTTCATTCTACCACCGTTGCAACAAAGAGTCTTTCACTTTACAACGGAAAATATTGCAAAACTCAAAGCAAAAGCCAATGCTGAAATTGGCACTAGCAAAATCTCTTCTCTTCAAGCACTTTTATCCCACCTTTGGCGATCTGTCGTTCGTAATAAATGTCTTGATCCTGATCAAGAGATTAGTTACCGGCTCCTAATAGGTGTTAGGCCAAGATGGATTCCGCCAATGTCGCCACAGTATTTTGGAAATGCAGTGCAAGCCGGGAGCGTAACACTGAAAGCAAGAAAAGTACTTGGCCAAGGACTTGGCTATGTGGCTTGGCGAATGAATGAAATGGTTGCTATGCACGGAGAAAAAAATTTAATGAACTTCTTGGAGTTTTGGATAGAAAACCCTCGTCTGCTAACAATGGACAGCATGGTAACTAATGCTTTGGTTACAAGTAGTTCTCCGAGATTCAATATGTACGGTAACGATTTTGGGTGGGGAAAGCCTATTGCAGTAAGAAGTGGGCCGGCGAACAAATTTGATGGGAAGATAACGTTGTTTGCTGGAGTTGAAGAAGCGAGTGTTGACATTGAAGCCTGCCTTTCCCCCGAGACATTGCAGGGTATGGGAAACGATGCAGAATTTATGGATGCTGTTACTGTTTATTAAGACATAATAAAAGGAGCTGGCTGTCTTGTTAGTCTCGTCCTTGTGCTTTTCCAGATTGTTAGAAGAAGGTTGAATTAAGTAGATGGTGTAAGAAGCTTGTTGTTTACCTGCTTGTATTGTTTGTCTTTCAAGTTTTAATTAAGATAACCTTTCATTGCTTTCTCCACGACTCGGTTATTTATTATTAAGTGCTATGTGTCAATATTCGGATACACAATATTGTCTCAATTCTCAAGCTTGGTGAAAGTTTGTGAGGAAAATTAAGCGGAGTGGGTCACCATCTTGGCCTGGACTAAATGCGTGTCCTTGAAGTGTAATGCGGCTGTTATTGGGCTTTTGGTCAAATACCTAAAAAAAGGCCCGGCTATATAACGTAACCCACCATGTTGTAAATTTTCCAAATTCACTGTTTGAACGACCGCCCTCAATATTGCTGTTAATAATGCGTGCAGAAAATATATGGTACAAAGAAAATCAAGCATCCTAAGAAAATTTATAATCAGGAGTCTCGTTAGGATTCCTTGGAAGAAACCTACTAACAGCAAAAGCAGAATATAATCATCCCACCGAGAGAAATTAGCAATTGATAGCCCCAGATTTACCAAGCAAATTAATAGAAGCTCTTTTGTTATTTTATTATAAAATGACAGTTCTTGGAAGATTATTTCACCCAAAACTATTGCGAAGAATGATCTAATGTGAATTGTAGAGAGTGGTTAGATATTAATACTAGCCATAAATTTACACCAACCCTTCTCAAAAGCTTTCAAAATCACGAAGATAGCAGCCATATTAGCACAGCTAAAAAACAGGCACTTGTGATCAAGTCGTGATAGAACTATCATGATATCTGGCGCAGAATTCAGAATTATACAAATTTTTTTTCCCTTAAGCTTTTTTAGTTTTATTCTTCGTATTTTAAAAATTAAATAAACAAGGCACAGCTTACTCTAATTTGTCAATTAAGATAACTATTTTTCTCAAATCATAATTTTTAATTACCCACACGCATATATGAACTCATGCATACACCTACCTGGACACACATACCACTATAACAAATATGGCCTATGGTAGCATTTTATAGTAGCATTTTTTTCATAATGCTATTAAATGTTAATTTATTGTAACATTTCTTGAAAAATGCTACAATTAGGTGTTAAAAATAATAATATTTTTAAATTTATTATATGTGATATTCAATTTGTATCATTTTAATTAACACTTTTTATAACGTTAATTATTGTAGTATTATAAAAATGCTATCAAACAACTTCTTATTTAATAATAGGGGTTTTAACACATATCTCTCCTGAGGTTTGAGATTTTAACACTTAAATGAAAAGTTTAAAAAAAGGCACACTTACCTCCCCTGAACCATTAGTTGACCATCCAATTTTATTTATATGACTATAATACCCTTAATTTCAAAGTAAAGTATAAGAAATTTAATTTATATATAATCAAAAATAATTTTAATTTATATTTATATTTATTTAAAAATTAAAAATTTAATTAATGACAATTTAATTTGTGATTTTAGTTTACGTATATTTAATATTTATTGAAATTAAGAATTTAATTACTAATAATTTAATTTGATAATTTTACTTTACATTTATTTAATACTTACTCAAAATAGAAATTTAATTTTTATTCATATATCATACTTATTCAAATCTCAAATCCTAATATGCAAAGCCATAGCCTTTTTCACTTCACTCTTTTGCAAATTTTCCAGCAATAAATCATATTTTTTTTATTTCACTAAACAATTTCACAAGTTTATCAATCTCACTCTTCTTACAAAAACACTTTAATACAAGATTTATGTCATACATATTCATATTAAATCCACACTTCAATATCAATCTTATAACTCATAAAGTAAATATAAACTTTTGGATTTACACAAAAAATTTGATAGAACTACACAATGACAGAAAATTAGAAAAAATATCAACATGATTAAATTGAGTTTATTAATATTTTGAACATCAAATAAATTAAAATTGAGTTTCTTAAACTTTATTTTGAAGTAATTAAGGGTATTATAATCATTTTAAGTAAAAGTACATGGTTAATTGACAGTTTAAGGGAGGTAAGTGTGTCTCTTCTTAAAATTTTCATGTAAGTGTTAAAATCACAAATTAAATTGTCATTAATTAAAATTTTAATTTTTAAATAAATATAAATATAAATTAAAATTATTTTTGATTACATACAAATTAAATTTCTTATACTTTACTTTAAAATTAAGGGTATTATAATCATATAAATAAACTTGGATAGTCAACTAATGGTCAAAGGGAGGTAAGTGTGCATTTTCTTAAATTTTTCATTTAAATGTTAAAATATTAAATTTTAGGGGAGGTGTGTGTTAAATCCCCTTTCATAATATTCAAAAAAAATATTACAAATTTGAGCAAAATTTTCAGAGGAAAAAAGTGTGAGAAATTAACACATATCTCCCCTTAAGTTTTGGAATGGAATACATAGAGAGAAAATGTGGGAACAGGAACACATACCTCCCGTAACGGCATCTACTTTCATCCATTTTCAGTGAAAATACTCAATTGCCCTTCAAATTCTATAATGTGAATAAAGACAAAATTGCTTTGTAAATCCATGTACTTGTAGATTTGATTGCTTATTGGTTTGGTGGGCCCATACAATTTCAAATGGAAGCAATATCTGACGCAATTTAATTATGAAGAGAAAGTTGGTAACCTTGAAATTACAATGGTCTACAAAATTGGGATGAATTGGTTGGTTAGGAACAAGAGAGAAACTGTTATAGCTGTTGCTAACAAACAACTATATTCACAAGCATATATATGCCATTACACCTTAAATATACTAACATATCAACCAACTCCTTTCACTACCTTATCATAGAACTTGCAGCCAATTTCTTTGCAACAATATTATCCATGGCATCCAGAAGCTTTAATTCAAGAGGAGACTCAAGTAACAGAAAAGTAAAGCAATGGAGAAAGGAAGTGAATGGCAATATGATAAAATTTCATAGCAAATATTCCATGTGCAACAAGAGAGTTGTTATTAGGATCTCTAAATCTTTAGATAACCTAAACAAGCTCTACTATTGTTGCAGGTATGACCAATGTAAGTTTTTCAGATTCTAGTGCCCAACAAATGATGATTTTGAGTGCAGGACTTAATTAGAAGAATTTGGGTTAGAAGAATTGTTGGATAAGTTGGAGCAGATCCAACACCAAATGCATGTGATGACATCCTTGATTAGGGGCAGGATATGCAAAAATGTTAATGGGTTTTAGTCTAAGATGATATTGGTTTCAAATGTGGTGATATGTATGCTAGCTATGTATATTATGCTCTCTATGTGCGCGTAGTAGACAATGACAATGCACAGAAATGTTATTTTACTGAACACCAGTACATCTTATAACTAGGCATGCAAATTAGTAATGCAAAGCAATGATATTACATCTAACTATCATTATATAGCACCATCATTAATACTATATTCATGAACTATAAGTTCAATATGATGCTAATTGCAACAATAATGTCTATAGTCTTCCTTTGCCAACTAACCTAGGAGATCTGACATCAACATAAAATTAATTCAAAGCAAGGCAAATTTAGTTTTCATGGTCTAACATATATAACTCACACATAACATCAGCAAAACATATACAAAAACTTGAGCCAGTTCTGATCTTGATTAATAGCAAGGAATACAAATTGTTCAGATCACTAACTAACAATTTAAGCTTCAACTACACTGAATATGTCTCATTTTTTTTCCTCTATACATTATACACAAGCGATAGCTAATACAAAATTATTTATCCAATCAATCGAATCAATGCTTACGAGACCATATTGAGGTCAATGGTCTCAAGATATCTTCCAAGGTAAATGATGCAGCATCTGTCTCTATTAAAACAGCAGATGAGTTATCATCTTGCTGGATATCAACACAAAAAATTCCCTGTTTTCTCCTTTTCAAAAAGTCAATGGCTGAATTCAATTTTGGTGTTTGGAACACAAACTAAATTTGGCTAAGTTGACCTACAAATGCAAACAAAGAACAACTATTTCAGTATTAATAAAGATTCAGAACATAACTCACAACTTTCATTACGTAGAAATTACAAGTACTCGAGCTAATGTTAGATTAACTTGTATTCCTGGTACTTAAATTACTATGTGCAACCACAGTGGAAGCTTTAGAAACCTGCAACAATGCAAAGTATTAATCAAAGTAAAACAAAATACACTGAGGTATATGAATAACATATAAGAGAATGCATGACTACACTGGTGCAGCGCTTTTTGATGTCTTATGCTTTTTCCCAGCCACCTTGCCACAGGTCCTCTTGTTATGGTCCCATTCAGAACATATTGTGCACCTAATAGAATAGCTCTTTTTCATCCTAGGCTTCATCTTGTTCTCGTCTTCTACTCTTATTAGGCATACCAATAGGTTTCTTTACTATTGGTGGGTCCAGTTCATTGTCAATCACCCATGGCCATCTCATTTCACTTGGCATGGGCTTAATATACTTCTTATATGTTCTAAGATAGTAATCCCTTGTCAGATATGGACTAACATATTTGTAATAATCATCCTTGATTTCATCTATACACTTAAGTGCATAAACACAAGGCAACCCATTAATTTTCCATACACCACATTCACATTCCTTTATTCCCAAATTCCCAATGTGGCCATCCTCATTATCTACTAGTACCTTATACAAATCTTTATCACCAAACACTACATCATGGCCCTGCTCATCTCTTTCATCTTATTAATTTTATTGTTGACCACAGGAGGCAGCACATTGTCCCATTTTTTGGCTTGAGTGAACCTGCCTAAAAATTGTATGTTAAGAATGTCAAAAACTAACAGTAACTGACTCAAAATTTAAGATAGAACCAGAATAATGTTCAGGGGCAGATTTAATGTAATACCTGTTGTGTATCAATCTCATTGTCTTAATTCTGATTTCTTCACACATTCATAGTATAGGCAGCCCTCTGAATTCATTAATCCAGCTGTTGTAGGACTCACTCATGTTATTTATCACATGAGCTGACTTCACCCATGTGGAGAAATGACACATGCTCTAATTTCTAAATGGAATCTCACTTAGTCACTTATAGGCAGCAGGGCTGATTTTCATTATCTCATCCATGTGTTTGAGAAGTTGAGGAGCTGAACCACTTCTTACAGCTTGCCAAAACAGGTTTCTCAATACAGATCCTGGAAACTTTTGCTTGAAATTAGCATATATATACCTACAACAAAACCTTCTATCACTATTTGGGAAAACTTCATCTAGGGCATTTAATACACCCTTTTGTTGATCTGTTATAAAGCACAAGCTAAAGCCCCAATTTTTCCGAAATTGTTCATACAATTTCTCAAAAAAGTACTTCCAAGAAAACTAGTTTTTACTCTCAACTACCCCAAATGCTAATGGGTAAACCCTATAGTTTACCTCAATGCTAACTGCCACAATTAAAAATCCTTTGCAATGCCCTCTCAGATGACACCCATCTAGCCCTATAAATGGCCTACAACCTTGGAAAAACCCTCTTCTTTGTGTATCATAGCTCAAGAAGAACCTTTTGAACCTAAGGTTGTCATCTCCAACATCTCATTTTTTTTTACAAATTTATAACACTGCCTAGATTATTCTGCTCGATAGCTGCCATGTATCTACTAAGCTTTTAGTAGGAAGCTTTGTGATCTGCCCCTACGAGCTCTAATGCCTTGTTTCTAGCTCTATATAGCCTAATAGGGTGGCAAGTAACCTTATATTTTCTTTTCAGCTTACTGGCAATTACCTTGATGTCTATTTTAGGGTTTGCTTTAAACAAATATAGGAACTGTACAGTTATCCAACAAGAAGTTGCTTCCAAATTGTCAAAAATTCTCTTGCACGCATGATTGGGGTTATATGTCTTAATCTGAAATGACAATTTATCCCAGGAAGGACTTGCATGTATTCTTCATATACATACCTCGACAGCACACCTACAAGTGACTCAAGCCTTCTCATTTTTCAATCTTTGCAATTAGCAAACATTTGCAAAACCTTTTTGAAATCATAAACAGTATAGAATATATGACCCCTCTTCAATTCCATCTTTCCATTTGCATCCATGCTATACACAAAGCCTCCACTATTCATTACATACTTGTTGCATTTGAGCTGTCAAAGTCACTATCATCTGGTACATCACTATTATTTCCAGATTCATAATCCTCTATAGTTATGTCACCATCATCATCTCCACAAATAGCTATGTCATTGTCTGAGTTAGATGCATACAACTCATTGTTTGCTGCCTATTCTGCCTCTTTATAGTTCACTTTATAGTTCACTTTAGGGAGATGTTCTTCATTAGCTGGAGTCACGTTGCAATGAACACCATTTGGTGTGTTTTCTTCTTTAGTTACTACTATTGTGAAAGGGTCAACAAAAGACCTGATCAGTATACTGTGGCAAAACCCCATACAACACATATTGCTTTATCGCCAAAATGGTGTCAATATTGTCAAGTTTTGCATCTGTGTCTAGTACATTCCTATTAACAGCATAATTATCAAACTCATAGTCATCGTAGATCTGATTGAGTGCAAAACCATTAGGTATGGTGTTCTCGGGTGAATTGTACTGATATGATTTAGCTTATTGTTCAGTCTCATTGGTAGGCTAATTGGCTATAATATGTATATTGCTATACCCCTTCTCATGCAATACTTCGAATGCTGTAAGCAACTCAACATTAATCCTGAGAATGATCTTATCCTTGGACTAAGGATATTCTATTTCAAAACTGACACATCCCCACTCATTAAGTTGATCCTCAGCCCCTACTGCATAAACTATATTATCCCATAATTACATTAAATTGTACGACCTTGGTGAAACTCTTGCAATCTCATGAACTTTATCCCCAATTTTGCAGAACACATTAAACCTCTTCATGCTACACATAACAATGAACATATATTACAATTGATTTAATGGAACAAAAATGCAAGTACACTATGTAATCCTTGTATCACTAAGTTACATTTATCAATGTAAGAGAGAAAATGAAAATAAATTCGTGAGAAATCAAAAGTGGAAGTCTTTTAAATGATAGTTTAATTAGTGTCTGAAGCCCCAATTTTGCTGTTTTTGGTCTTTTTCTTTGTCATTATCAAGGAAAATTATTAACTTAAATTATTTAATCTATTAATTCTTTGAAATTGTTGACATTTAATTTTTTTTATTATTATTTTTTTCACACGACAGTAGCCAAACAAAACTTACATTTAGTTTAGCATTTTTCATTTAACAAATATGGGATGTAATTATAAAATACTGTCATTATTATCTTGTAAAGCAAATCATGCATAGGAACTACTAAGTAATTAAGTATGAACAAATAACCCAAAACAGTCAACATATAAGCCTAAGTGTACCACCACTTTCTTAAATATTACTTATTATGATTTATCATATAGAAAAAGTAATAAAAATATAATTATTACCATATATGTCATTTGTTATAATATAATACAACTGTAGGCAAATTTTCTATATATTTCATTAACTTTTATAAAACTACTTTTCACTAATTATACTAATTCAACATATATATACATAATGATAGCTATTTATTAAGAAATTGGCATTTGCTCTTTGTGTGGGTGTGGGTTCCTTTTTGCTAGCCTATAACCATTAACCACCACTTGATTGATTGATAAAGACATGCTTAAAGTTTAACATGGAGGCATCACTTAGGCAGTACCCATATTTGTTAATCAGTTCCTCTACATCTGCAAGCACCTACGGCTATGATTCTACATAGCAGCAGACTATTTCTTGATTTTATATATATATATATATATATATATATATATTCATTAACTAACTCATATTATAGGTCCAAATGTATTCCTTATTACTTTACATTTGGCTAGCATTTGAGGCTATATATACTTTGCTTTGTCCAAAGCATTAACTGTATATTAAATAAAGTGTTTATGATCAGCTGATTTTTCACTATAAAAGTAGCTTAATTAATTAACATTTCAAAATATTATTATAACTCAATTCAAAGGCATACATTTTTTTCCTCAAATATCCATATTCCAAGATTATTTTTTCCAATTAGATATTACAACACCATCTTTCTAGGTCAAATTTAATGAAAAGCTTGAACTTGAAGTACTAAGTTGGGTTCTGTTTGTAATACGAATATGAAAAAATACATGTCATATAGCATCAAATATATATCAAAATGATCATAAGAAAGAAAGAAAGAAAGTCCTGTACAAAAAAAAAAAAAAAATAGGGATCAGGTAATTTGTTCATCAAAGCTGGAAACAGAACAAAACAAGTTACACATGGCCAAACCATAGCAGAAAAGAAATTCAACAAGAAGACAATAAACACATTAACCCATGGTTAGAAAACAAAATTGACAGCAAGAATAGCAACTTAAGTGCAATTCAATGCACCCATTATGGTCAAGAAATAAACCTTCAACATTCAGATCACATGTGTGAACATATATCAGAACATTGTAACCTTTATTCGTAAATTAATCAACAACAAGAACACAGGAACATAGGAAAAAAATTTAGCTCACTAGCAAAACTAATCCATACTCAGTTAATGAGTCCTCGCACAAACCCACCGAACCCATAAATTAGTCACAAAATTGCATGTAAGAACAGCAAAACCCATATACTGAAAAACAAAAGCTGATTATGGTCATGATTTCAACATTTACCTAGTTTTATCAAGATCAGAATGATTGTAGCAGCTTCTAAGCTTGATTAATACTTCGCCAACACTCAATTTTTGAAAACCCAGCACTAAATCGACTCTCTCTCACTAAATTTATACTATCCAGGTAGCGAAATCTGGTTGATTAGACAACCTACATTGTAAATCACTGACATTTCAATGATTTTTTTTTGTGTTCAAAAGTTCAGGTGAGATCATTTCTCTATTTGCAAAAACAAATCTTCCTTTAAAATGTTCAATGAAAGACAAAATTGGGAAAGTTTCTTATGTTTTTACTGAAATACCCTCACTTAATTACCTAACCAACGGAGATAGAGGCCGTCAGGAAAGATATGTGTTCCTTTCTCTATATTTTCTCCTTATATGTTTCATTCCAAAACCTCAGAGGAGGTATGTGTTAATTTTTTGGGAAAATATATCAAACCGCCAAAATTATAATTCTAAAAATATTTTTATTATTAAATATTAAAGGGTTGCTAATATTTTTTGGATTTTATTTTTAACTTTTAAAACATGGCAAATCCTTATTTTATCTCTTTTTACACTTCCGTTCTAGGAGATGCTGGTGCTTTGTGAAAGTCTCTCTCTTTCAAGCAAATTCGATCAAGTTTCATCCAACCTTTCTCAATCCACAACTAAATCGTTGCAGAAAAATTCTTCATCGTGTGGGTTTGTGTTCAAACTCTAAAAGTTGTTCACTCTTCTCTTTATCGCTTTATGACTCTTCTCTGCTCTTTCTTCTATCTGTGCATAGGTTTTTTCCAGTATATGTTTTCTTTGAGATTAATATTAATGGGTTTTATAATTCAAAAGAGGTCAGGTTGAAATTAAGGAGAAGATGAAAATCAATTGGCTAAAGAATTAGGTTGCTATGTATTCGATAATTTTTTTTATTTTTTTTAGTTATTGTTATCAAAATGAGTTTTTTTATTGAGCAAATTAATGTTATGGTTTTGATGGGATTTCATAAATGATGGTGTTTCGGTTTTGGATTTTTATTGTTAATAATAATGTTGTTTGAATTTTGAGACAAATGGTTAGTGATTGGAGATACAAGTTCTAATATTTTTCAGCATTTGAAAAGGATAATGATGATGTTAACTGCAATCATTCTTTGCATTGGTGGTCTGATTCTCTAAATAAAATAAGAGGTTTGTTGCACTAAAACTATATGGGTTTTCCTAATTATGAATGTCATGACCCGTGCTTATTTTTTTTTTACTGTCGCTACTGTCTCTATTTGTTATTTCCTGGACTTTGGGATTCTGCTATTACTAATTTTGGTTGGTGCTATTAGAAATTACTGCTTTGTTAGAAGGTGGTAGTTTCTTGTTTTACTTTAGTTGCTAGATTTTCCCATTGGTGCTGGTGCAATTCGCTGTTGTTAGCTAATGATTTTCTTGTGTATTTGCTTTCTACAATTTGATGCTAGCTTTACTCCAATTATGCTAATGCAAAATGATTGCGGTTAGCTGGTGTTGGCTGGTTATCTTGTACTAGCTATTCTTACTTACTACTACAAATTCTTTATTGCTGTACTGGCTATGCTTTATAGCTTCTCGTGCTTCAGATTCTTATGAAAATTCTTTGTTTTTAGTTATTAAAGTTTGACTGTTAGATATCCTGTTGGTCTTTGCAAGGAGGGAAATCGGCCCATTTTAAGCAAGCTTTTCAGGAACATAAATATAGTTTATAAGTCTATTTTATTTATTGCACTTATAAGTGCTCTGTTCTGTGGCTTTTATATGCCATTGTTTGTAAAAGAAACTCTCAACTGTCATTCTTTGATTGGTTTCGTTTAGCCTCTTTGGGCTTGCTCTTTATATTTTATTTTTCTTTCATATTAATAAATTTCTTTGATTAAAAAAAAAAAGCAGCAATACTGCTATCAGATCTGTTATCATTTATTGCTGGTCCTATTGAAATTTTTGTTGCTGTTATTATTTTGTGGCTATTGCTTGCCGTCTATTTTGATGCTGGTTTCTACAGTTTGCTGCTGAAATTGTTGTTTGCTATCATTTGCTGCTGGGCTGCTGTTATGCTGTTTTATGGCTATTGTTTGATGTCTATTCTACTGCTGGTTTCTGCAATTTGTTGTTAATTCATTTGGTTTTTTATTTGGCTGTTTATTATTGTTTGCGGTTGTTAGCCTTAGGGCTGCTCTTATATCTTCTTCTTTCCTTTCAATAATATGGTTTTCTAATTAAAAGGAAAAAAGTACGTAACATCATCACAACTCTTTTCTGATGTAATTTTCTATGTGAGACTTGAAATAAAATCTTTTATTTTATAAAATTAATTAAAAAAAATTTCTTCAGGATCTTAAAGTTTCTGCTGTGTGATTAAGTTGCTACTATGATAATAAACCAATTGGGCAATTAACAAACTTAATATATTTTTAGTTATTTTCTTATGTACGTCTTTCAATCTGGAATACTGTAACATTTTTGCCTTGTCTTATGAAAGTTAGTATTTTCAGCCAAGTAATTTGAAGAAGAGACCTAGCTTGCAGCAAAGAAAACAACAGTTTATGGCCTGTTATTGTTGCTAGTTACTAGAATTTTTTTTTTGTTACTGTTTTGCTGATACTTTTGTTTCTGTTGTGCTAAAAATGCCACCCTCTGTTGCATCTATTTGTTGCAGAAAAAGCATTTTTGCTTAGCCGTTAGCTGCTGGAAAGTTTGCTATTACCTTTTGCTGGAAATGCTGTCATTTACTGCTGTTTATTGGTCTGCTGCTCTTAGTCTCTACAGCCCTATTTTCTATTATTTTCCTTTATTATGTGCTGCATTTGGAAAATTTTTCTTTTAAAAAAAAAAGTTGCACTTATAATTTGCACTGGGACTTCACTCAAATCCCTTCTATTATCTCTTGAAATAATAATATTACTTTAATAAAAAAAATGTGATTGAAAGATACAAATTTCATAAATTTTCCAATTTATTGGCTTCAAGTAAACTAAACAAAGGGAGTAGATTTGAAGGATATTTATGCAGGTTTTTAAGAGACTACATAACCAACGATTTGCTGAGTGAAGGCTAATGTCCATTGTGGACTTTTAGTTTTTTTTTTTCACTAAAGAATTTTGTTTTGCTACTGTTACCCATTAAAAGAATTTTGTTGTGTTATTTTGTTTAATTTATAATGTAGGTTATGAAGATGGTGAATATTTTATTAAACACTAAGGACACATTGAAGACAACATAGTATTAGGGAACAAAAAAATTTATCTTTTTGTGTATATTTTGTGTTCTTTGAGTTTTATTATATGACAATATAATTGTTTATATATTGTTTCTTTGATACAATACATGTTAAATATGTAAATTTATAATTTTCGTCAATAAAATAAATTGGATGATAAATCATATATTATATTGTTCGATGCTTTATATTTCCAATTTGATTAATAATATTAAGAAAATAAGAAATTATCAAATTAATATAGATAAATTTTATTCATAACTTTTAAAAAATACAACAAATGTAAGATATGAATAGTATTTTGTAATAGTTATTGGCATATGTTCAAATTTATTCTATAACAAATGATAGCACTAATCAAATGCTGTAATATTGCTAAACAATGACTTTCCAAGACTAATAATAGCATTTTCTTCATGCTATAGTTTAGATTTGGTAGCAATATAGAAATGTTGTATGTTATACAAATATAGTATTAATAAAATGCAATGATAGGTAATATATAGCTTTCTTTCAATGCTAGTAATTCTTTTTTGTAGTATTAAAAAAATACTACAAAAGTTTAGAACTTTTAGTTATGTTGGATAACATAGCATAGGCTAAAATGCTACCATATATATATGGTAGCATTTTTTAGATGCTACCATATATATATGGTAGCATTTTTTAGATGCTACCATATGTAATTTTTCTTGTAATGGACACACATGCACCTTCCCACACACATATACGCACATACATATATATAATAGAATTCAAATACGATTCAGCATGCTTTACTAATCACAATAGCATATATATCAAGTGCGGAATTAAACTTAAAAGCATACCTTCTGTCATTGACGTCTTTTACAATCAGGTAATGAAAGTTTCTGGTTTATGATTTTTCTAAACTTTACACAATTTTTATACGATTATGTATATTTACTAAAAAGAAATTGTTGACTTAAGGACCTAACCAAAAGAAAGCCTGTATTTATAGGCTTTACCCATCACAGAAGTCACAAAAAAATTGCTAGAAACTGTAACCAATTGATTGCTTGAAACTGTTAGAACGTATAACAACTGTTAGAATATATAATAAACTACAAAAAACTGACAGAAACTGTATAATACGCGTTCCCACTTAAAATGATGAAAGATCGTGAGTTACTTACAGTTAAAAATTCTAACATTATCTTATAGGGTCCATAATTTCATCATTTACCATAATAAGAGACAAAATACATGAATTATGACGATAAGTTCTCTATAAATGAGTATTATCTGCCATGTATTACTATGCATTATGTCTCTTAAATAGTTGTCCATAATAATAATGAATAAACTCTATGTTTATTGTAGGTTCAACTATAAATGATCAAATTAATAAATGTGTACACAATTAAAAATTAAATATGAGAAAATATCATAACATAAATAAAATTTCATTACAATCAATATTCATTCTTATAACGAAAAACATAAAAAAAAAAACCAAGTCTTATTCGATCTATATGATCTTTAAATTTCAATGGTGGCATGGCTTTTGTTAAAGGATTAGCAATCATTAATTCAGTGCTAATGTGTTCAATAACTATTATTTTATTTTTAACACGTTCTCTTATGGCTAAATACTTGATGTCGATGTATTTACTTCAACTATCACTTTTGTTATTTTTAACTATAAAATTGTAGTTGAATTATTACAATATATCGTTAATAGCCTAAAAATTGAATCCACGATTTTAAGCCCATATATGAAATTCTTTATCCATACACCATGCAAGGTAACTCAAAACAAGATACGAACTCAGCCTCTATAGTAAAAGTAGTAGTCAAAGTTTGATTTACGCTCCTCTAAGATACAGGTCTACCAACAAACATAAAAATGTATCTGGATGTTGACTTTCGTGAATCAACATAGTCAGCAAAATCTGAATCTAAGTATCCATAACCTCTAAATTACATGTTCGTCTATACATAAGCTTGTAATCCTTCATTCCTTGAAGGTACCTTATCACCTTCTTTGCAGTTTTCTAGTGGTCTAAACTAGGATTACTTTGATATCTTCCCAATATTCTAATAGCAAATGCAATATCAGGTCTAGTGCAAACCTGAGCATACATTAGACTGACAATAGCAGAAGCATATAGAATGTTTTGCATTTGCTCCCTTTCAAGATCATTTCTTGGACATTGGTTTAAGTTAAATCTGTTACCTTTCACAATAGGTGCTATACTTGGTGAACAATCTTTCATCTGAAATCTCTCTAAAACTTTGTTGATATAGGTCACTCGAGACAGACCTAAAATACCTCAAAATCTATCTCTATGTATCTTAATACCAATGACATAAAATGCATTACTCATATCCTTTATGTCAAAATTTTCAAAGAGAAATCGTTTCACCTTATAAAGCAACACCTTATCATTAGCTGCAAGCAGAATGTCATTCACGTATAGAATTAAGAAATATATTTTGCTCTTACTGACTTTCTAGTATATACATTAATCCATGACGTTCTCTACGAAACCAAATAAAGAAACAACATCACGAAATTTCAAATACCATTGACGGAAAACTTGTTTCAAGCCATATATAGATTTCTTGAACTTGCAAACCAAATGCTTGCCATTGCTAGAGGAAAATCTTTTTGATTGCTTCATATAAACCTCTTCCTTTAAATCTTTATTGAGAAAAACTGTTTTCACATCTATTTGTTGCAACTCTAAATTAAAATGCGCAACTAATGTCATAATTATATAAAAGGAATCTTTCTTGAATATAGGAGAAAATGTCTCTTTGTAGTTAATTCCTTCCTTTTGCGTGAATCTTTTGACAACGAGTTTTACTTTGTATCTCTAAATGTTGCCTAATAAGTCTTTCTTAATTTTAAAGACCATTTACACTCTATAGTTTTTGTCCCATTAGGCAACTCAACAAGATCCTAAACGACATTAGATGCCATAGAATTCATCTCATCTTTCATTGCATTATATCATAAATTTGATTCTTTGCAACTCATAACTTGTGAAAACGTTTCTGGATCATTTTCGGCTCTAATATTATAGTCAGATTCTTGTAAATACACAATATAATCATTAGAAACTGCTAATTTCTTTAATATAGTAGATCCCTTAATGTTGTATTAACATTTTCCTAAGGAATACGTTGTTCAACTGGTTGTTCAAAAATATCTAGTAATTCTTAAACAAATTGATCTACTAGATTATTATCAATCACTTATGAAATTTCAACGATTGGTTGCTCAACACCTAATTAGACTTAAGGGGTGTTATGAATGACAATCAATTTATCACTTGAAGTGGACAATGGAGCATCAATATGATCTTTCTCAGAAACAATATCCTGAGATTGATCATTTCCACTGATTAAGTCATTTTTAAAAAATTTTGCATTTTTTGATTCCACAATCTAATGTTATGAGATAGACAATAAAATCTATACCTTTTAGACCTTTCGGCATATCGAATAAAATATCTACCAATGATCTTTGGGTCTAGTTTCTTTTCTTATGGATTATAAATTGTCACTTCAGATGGGCATCCCCAAACGCGTATATGTTGCAAACTCGGTTTCTAACCTTTAAATAATTCAAAAGGCATTTTTGGCATAGCCTTGGTTGGAACTTAGTTCAATATGTACGTTGTCGTCTTAAGAGCTTCAGTCCACAGTGATTTAGGAAGCTTGAAGCTGTTAAGTATACTCCGTACAATGTCCATTAACATTCGGTTTCTTCTTTTTTACTATACCAATCTAGTTTGGAGAACCAGGCATGACGTATTGGGCAATTATCCCTTATTCCTGAAGAAACTTCATAAATGGATCAAGTATTTGTCTATTTTCAGTATATCTACCAAAATATTTTCTACCCCTGTCTGTTCTCACGATCTTAATTTGTTTTCCGCATTGTTTCTCTATTTCAGCTTTGAAAATTTTAAAAGCATCTGGTGCTTTATTTTTATTTTTAAGCAAGTCGAGATACATATATTGCGAGTAATCATTTATAAAAGAGATGAATTATTTCTGACTATACGAGTCCATATCTGGACTATAAATGTTTAAATGCATGATCTCCAATATATTTGAAATCCTCTTGGCAGCTTTTTTTGTCTTGTTGGTTTGCTTTCCCTTTTTACAATCCAAACAATTATTAAAATTAGTAAAATATAAAGTACTAAGTATTCCATCATTTACTAATCTTTTAATTCCTTTTATAGAGATATGTCCTAATCTCTGGTATTACAAGATAGAGGAATTTTCATTCGTAACACATCGTTTAACACCAGCTTGAACATGCATCACATCATGAAAGACATTGTTTTGTAAATTAATAAAGAAAGACCATTAGACAAGGTACCATTTCCAACAAGATTATATTTGTAAAATAAATTAAAAGATGTATCTGAAAAATTAAAGGAATAACCAACGGTATACGTTTTGAAATAGAAATCAAATTTCTAGAGAAAGTTGGAATATGAAATGTCTTTTTTAAATCCATAACAAAGCCACTACTTAAAATTAAACTACATATTCCAATTGCCTCCACATGTGAATGCATCTTATTTGCTGAATAAATGCACTGCTCACTACCCACTGGCTTTCTTAGGTTTTGTATACCCTACAAGGTATTTGCAACATGGATTTTATAACCAGAATTAATCCACCATGTGTTATGATTAGCTTCAACTGTATTAGACTCATAACAAACAATGAGATTAAATTACCTTTCTTCTCAAGCCATTTTTAAAATTTGGAACAATCCTTCTTTATGTGTCATTTCTTCTTGCAGAAGTAGCACTTGAATTCTTTTTTTATTTTCGTTTGAGGAGGTATTTTACCTTTGCCCTTTTATTTGGCTTGCCTTGTTCTTCCTTTGTGTTGCCATATATGCACTTTCACCTAATTCCATTATTAGTCTTCCTTCCTCTTGAACACACATGGTCAATAGTTTATTAATTGACTATTTATCCTATGCGTGTTATAAGAGATTTTGAAGGGTCCATATGGTTGTGGAAAAGTATTCAGTATGTGCTCACGCACACCTCTAACACTGTTGAGCCTCGTAAATGAAAACTTCATAATTAGAGTGCTAGCAAATGCTTTATCTGAAGTCTCAAACTGTTCATCAATTACCTTCAGTAATGCCTTGACATTATCATATTGATCAACTGAACCCCAAATAACAACAGAAATTTTGGTTTTATGAACATCATAATCAATATCCATCCACTCTAAATGAAAGAGAATTCTTTCCTTCCAAATTTTATAGTTATCAATTTTCAACCCGGAAATGTTACATTTGATATTAGAGAAATTTACAGATTGTATGATTGCATAAATTAAACATATATGCTTATACATAATACAAATTGAGGCTAATAAATAAATATCATGTTTTACCAATGTAAACCACGTTGTAAAATATGAATCAATAAACATAAAACTTGTTTGTGGGTTAAAGTTTTAATTTAAGCATATTCATATATATATATATATAAATCTTTATAATAAAACTAACAAATTATGTTCCTCTTCCTAATTCCTGTGAGTAATTAAGAAAATAATTTGATATTTTATTCTAATTAATCATATAAATATAATAAAAATTTCTGTGGGATAAAATTTATTATATTAAATATGATTAACTACAAGTAATGTCAATTTCTTGTACATGATCCTAAAACATTGGAAATATAATTTTGTATAATTAAAGATGCTGAAGTTAATTCTTAATTAATCAAAATTATATGGATTATAGAGTACAGACATTTAATTTTAATTATAAAAATTGGTCATATAAATTGTATGCAACAATAAAACATAATTTCAATTTTATGTCTCAAAATAATCAAATAAGTTGCATGATATTATTTACTATAACATACAGAAAATTACATGTCATATTACCAAAATAAAGAAAACGACATATCATACAATTTCACAAACAAAAACTACATGTCATATTAAATCATTTAAAAAATGATATGTCTTACTATTTTACATGAGTAGATGACATGTCATACAATATCATGCACAAAATGACATGTCATATTGTTTGGCATACGATAGATGACATATCATATAATATTGTCTTCAACTTCCAACAAATGATTTTCAATTTGATTACAGAAACAAATTATCTCTTATTTGACTTTAAAAACAAAAATCATCAATTCAAATCCCAAACTAGTAATCCGATTTAATAATGATTTATAGTATTATTATTGATCAATAATGTTTGATAATAAATTTGATTTTTTAGAAATTAATCATTTAACCGAATTTCACAAAATCAAAGCAGAGGCAATAGCAATGGCTCTAATTATATATAATAGAATTCAAATATAATCCAGCATGCTTTATTAATCACAATGACATGTAAATCAAGTGCAAAATTAAACCTAAAAACATACCTCATTGCCATTAACATCTTTTACAATCTGGTGATAAAAGTTTCTAATTTATAGTTCTTTTAAACCTTATACACTTTTTATACGATCGTATATATTTACTAAAGAAAAATTGTTGGCTTAGAGATTTAATCAAGAAAAAACCTATATTTATAGGCTCTGCCCATCACAGAAGTCATAACCCTCAAAAATTGTTAAAACTTGTAACCAACTGACCAACTGACTACTGGAAACTGTCAAAATGTGTAACAACTGCTAAAACATATAATGAACTGTAAAAAACTGACAGAAACTTTATAATACATGTTCCCACTTAAAATGATGAAAGATCATGGGTTACTTACAGTTAAAAATTCTAACAATATAAACATAGAGTTTTTTCTTTAAAATATATATATATATATATACGCGCGATAAAAGGATTTATAAGGGAGAATGCCCATTGCCCCTCTCCTTTTTCAGCCAATGCTCCATTACCCCCTTATATTTTTCGTAATACTCCATCACCCCCCTAAATTCTGATTTTGCCCTTTAATATTTCCAATATTTTCGATTTTATCATTTATAAATTAATTGAACTGTAGGGTAAAATCGAAAAAAAATAAGAATCAGAAGGGTGATGGGATATTACGAAAAATATAGGAAGATAATGGAGTATTGACTGAAAAAATGGGGGGTAATGCGTATTCACCTGATTTATAATTCATTGAACTTTACTATGGCCATAAGATTCTACGCACATGCAAAAATATAATCATAAATTATTAATTTCTTCTTTAATTCTATTACATAAAACTTTTGAGTAGAATGTAAGGAAGGGTTACTTTTTATACAAAGGGATAGCATTAAAATCACTGAGATGTATATATGTTTAAATAAAAAAATTAATCTATTTAATCAAATAAATTCATGATTTTATTGAAAATAACTGACTAATCCTAAATGTTAAGTTATATATTAACATTTTAATGGTCAAAATTTAATATTTTAAGAATAATTTGATTATTTTAATAAATATTGGAAATTTATCTAATACAAAATGAATAAATTATTTTTTTAAATAATATAAAATTTTAGCTACCTAAATATTATTACTCCTATGTGTGTGTGTGTGTGTGTGTATATATATATATACTAATAGCACATAATGTTACAGCTAATGACATGTATATATGAACAGATTTCTTTAACTCTTCTATGATACAGTAGAAATGTCCAGCTAATAATTATTATGCAAGCACGTTGTACATATAAACTACTGCACATTACTAGTGCCTGTTTTTATATGCATTAGGATGAACTTAATTTTATACTATACAAATTATATTTTAAAATAGATCTTCTATGTAAAATATATTTAATATTGTCAAAATTATTCAAAAATTATTAAAAAATACAAAAAATAAAAATAAGGATAATATAGTTATTTTATATATTTTATAATAGTTGAGAGATAAAATAATTAGTTTAACGTAATAATGGTAGTCTCGAAGGGGTATCTTGATATTTTTTTGGAATTTAGAAGTATTTTGATTTATTAAAAATCTAAAATATATTGCTTTTCCCCCAAAATTTAAGGGTAAAGTATAATATCTTACAATTCATAGATATTAATTGATTAAAGTTATATCATCAACTAAGGTAATTAATTTAAAATTATTGTTACTTAAAAAATAAATAATAATTTTTAAAATGAAAAAATTTCTGCCAAAATTTTGTTTATAATATCATTATGAATAATGTGGTATCTTTGATGTGTATATTTTAATCTCTATCAGTGTTAATAATTGGGAAAAAAAAAAAAAAGCTTATAGTCAAAATGATAGCAATTGTTGCACTACGATTGTTGTAATGTCATTAATCAATATATGGATATCTTCTAGCCAATTTTAAATACGTATAAAATCTATAGTGAAATTAAAAGTATCTTTTTGTAACAATATATTTTATGTAGAAATCATGTGATCAATATATTAATCACAGAGTGAAAGCTAAATAACATTTATGTATTCTTTTAGTTTGACTTTTTTATTAAAAAAATTTTTTTAACGATAAAAACTTCTATTGACATTTTATGGGCTTAGGCTTATTTATGGGTTTGGACCTTTAATTGATTAATCTGGGTCCTATATAAACATATCCGTACACCTTTTTTATTTAAAGAATATATATATTAATAATTATTTACATGGAAAATTTTCAAAGTAACCCTAATTTGAATCCAATTGATGTAAAACAACTCTCTAAAAGAATTTTTACCAACCTATCTCAATATACATTTTTTGAACAATTTTACTCTCATAATTTCAGTTTCTTTTACCCTTTTCTTATTAACTTTTCTTTTTTACAAAAATCTTAACTTTCCTCTTTCAAAATCTCTCATTTCTAGAGATGGCAAATCTGGGTTTAAGGCTCTTATGGGAATCTACTCTAAATAAAATAAAATTAGGGTAATATAATAGAAAATAGGTTGGAAAATAGGGGGAGATTAATTCTCATATTATTAATGGGGTAGAAAACGGTTTAGTACTTTCCACTCTATTACTAGCACATTCCCCAAATATATGTAATAATATATTATAATACGTTATTTTTCAAATAAAAAATATATATATGCGAACTATATTTAATTAAAAAATTTTATCATTTAAAATTTTTTTATTTTATCAAGTAGTAAAGTTTATATTTTATAATATAATTATTATATATGAATAATCTTATAATATATTAATGATATTTTTAATTAGTATTAGTATAAATAAATATAAAAATAAAAAAATTAAATAGGGATGAGGAATCTATTCCCTCTATGGAGTTCTCCACCCTTGTCTCATTAAATTTTATTGGAGAATGGAGACCAAAATTAAAATAGGATGGGGAACGAGAAAGGTTTTCTCACCCCTATCCCACTCCATTGCCATCACTACTCCTTTTAGTAATGGTGGAGGAGTGAAGTGGATATATAATTTTTTTTTTCTATTTTTTAGGATAAAATAAAATAGATATGTGATTTATGATATTTACAGCTTAAATGAGAATTTTTTATCATATATTTTAAGATGAATTTTTTGATGAAATTATTGAATGTATGCTTTTAGATTATTTTAAAAAAAAAACTACATGAATTTTAGATAAAATGGGTGTATTTTGGGTTTGAGTTTTGTTGAGTGTAAATAATGTGGATATGTTTGGTAGAAATTTGGTTAAAATTTGAAAAAAAAATTGTTGGAATAAAATGAGATCTGATAAAAAAAAGGAAAGAAAAAGAAAGGAATGACTTTTGCGTAAGGTCAAAAATACTTTACCCAAAAATTATAAGTTACACAAAAATCAATTTCCCAGATCCTAGTCATTTTCAGCGATTTTTTCTCAAATTTCAATGACAATTCAACTAAATACATCTATGTTATCAAAATTCAACAAAAATCATATCCAAAACATATTCATTTCATTTTAAATCTATGCATTTTTTTTAGATTAAAAGGATAAGGTAAAAAAAAAAATAAAAATATGAAAATAAAAATTGAGCGTGGTTATTGAAGGTAAAATTATTCCAAAAATAGATATTAGACTAGATTGATAAAAAATTTTTGACCATTTACATCAACTAGATTCCAATTAAGACTATTTTAAAAAATTTCTCTATTTATATTACAAAGAGTTATTAAAATTTATATATAAATCTCTAATGATCACTTGAATTAAAATTTAGTCGAACTAATATTGTATTTATGTATATTATTTGTATATTTAAGTAAACGTGTATATATATTAATTAGAAGGTAAGTCTGATCCAATACGTTGAATTTTAAAATAATGATCATGATTATAAAAAAAATTATATTAATAAAGTAATTAAAAAAAACTGACCACTTTTGTGGCTAAAATATTTTTCGTAATGTCTTTTCATGAGATACAGCTCTCTTAATCATTTAGTATTGCAAGCTAATGAACTTAGACTTGACCCAAAATCTATTAAATTATGAGATATGATTAACTAATTGGTTGAATTATATTCATTTTTAGAAAATAATTGCGTATATTTTATATTAATTAATTGAAATTTATCTTGGTCATGAGATTCGATGCATAGACAAATATGTGATAGGAAAATCACGTTTCTTGATCACTATATAAAAATTATAAATTATTTCTTTTCTTCATTAACTGATTTACATAAAGAATTTTGAGTAAAAAGTAACAAAGGGATATTATGCTTTTAGTCTAGGTCCAAATTAAATATCCAAACAAAATTTATATATAATTTATGGGGTTGATATCATGGAAATCCTTGTATATATAAAATTACTGCATGTCAAAAGTGCACGCAGTCATCCTATATAAATTATATTATTATTGCTTAATTTTTATTTAAAATAATGATGTGGTCTTTATTCATTTAATAATAAAATTGAATAATTAGTAATTTTAAAAATTGTAAAATTTATCAATTAATTACCAAAAGGTGTATCACTATCTAAAATAATTAATTAAAAAGTTTATTTTTACTCAAAAGCATAATAACAATTTTTAAAATGAAAAAAATGTCGGCTAAAATTTAATTTTATTTAAAATATCTTTCTATGAATAATGTGGTATTTTTTATGTATGTTAATTTTATTTCTGTATAATAAAAAAAAAAATTATAGTTAAAACGACAACAATTATTATAATAGGTTTAGTAATTTAATGTAATTAATTAATATATGGATATTTTCTAACCGATTTGAAACATGTGTAAAATCTGTAATAAAAATAGAAAGTATTTCTTAGGACTATTCTTATGATAATATATTTAATACATAAATCATGTGATACAGTTATAAGGGTCGATAATTTCGGATCGATTTTTAGTAGAATCAAACCGAATTAAATCAAATTTGATTTATTTCAATTTAAAATCAAAATAAACCTGAATTATTATAGAATCGAATCGAATCTAATCGGTTGGGATCAGTTCTATTTTAGTTTAGTGATAATTAAAGTCTAATTAGATTATTTATTATTTATTTTTATATTAAATAAAAATAAAATTTTAGTTATTAATTAAAAAATCACTAATATTAAAAATTTTTAATTTAACTTTTTATATTTTTTTTCTTATTTTTTTATTCACTTTAATTTTTGATTTAAAATTGAACCAAAGCAATATTTTTTCATTTACAAATCGAACTAAATCAATATTTTTTATTCATAATTGTGTTTAAGCTTAGTGAAAATTAATCAATGTTTAAGCTGTATGATAAAAAAATATTTATTTAAAAAATTAATAATTATATATTTAAATATTAAATTATTATTTAACCAAAAAATTATAACTAAAAATTAAGAATTTAAATAAAGAAAAAGATTAACAACCTTTAAATTATACAATTATTTATATTATTTATAAAACATTGGATTTATACATTTTCGTTGTTTGAGATTATATTTTATATATGTATTAATATCTCATTCTTATTTAATAGATTTTATCACTTATATCGAATAATTATTTTAATTTTTTGTGTTCAAGATATAGTATTCCAAAATGGTAACGTGTTAAATTATCACTTAATCTAATAACTCAATCTTGAAGGGACAAATAAATAATAATATTTAATTAAGTTTGTTTATCATAAAACAGATTTTGAAATTAAAAATTTTTAATTTTAATTCAACTACAATGGGATAAATAGTTCATAAATACTGCAAGTCAAGTGAAAATAAATATTTATTTAATATTAATTATTATTTTTAAAATAATAGAATCATTACAATTATAAATATATCTTTAAAGTAGTAGAATTTTAGCCCATGAGAATCTATATATTCTTTTTCATTAAAAAAAATATCTCTCTTTATCTATATAAATATACGTATAGGGAAAATATTCTTGATCCCCATAAGATTTGAAATAATTATCTTCTTACCCTTATTGTTTTAAAATTACTTTAAACACCCCTGTCGTTGACTCTGTCTCAGCCTAAAAAGGTACTTTTAGATACAATTACTTTAATACCCTTTGATACTGACATGTGAGCCCGATTTTCGTTTATCTAAAATAAAATACATTTTTAAATAAATTATATTTATTTATAAATTATTTATCTATTCTCTCTCTTCTATTTTTCATTTTCTCCTTCACTAGTTGCACAACCAACTCACCCAACTCACCCAACTCACCCAGAACTGCTGATCTTCCATGGGTTACGGTGTTGTTTCTTAATTCAAAAACCAAATAAAAAACTTTAAACCAAAAGGATAAACTCATAACCAAAATTTGGATAAACGAATTTATAGTAATTTTGACATTGATAATGCACAAACACAATCTGTTAACATAAAAAAAAATTACTATTGAGTTAATTTTATAGGGGAAATAGTAGACATCACAAGTCAAATTCCATTACGTAGCTTCAATTGATAAAAGAGAAAAAAAAAATCCAAAATCTGGATCTGAAGCATTAAAATATAAAAGAGAAAAAAATAACCTAGAGAATATATACAAAAAATATCAACAAAATATCCTAGAAAATCCGAGCCATCAAACACCTCCCTATCCAATTTTTTTTTTCTTTCTCCACAATCCCTTAAAAAATTTCTCCCAAAAATATTTCTAATTTATAACAATTATGAATTATTTTCCCCCATATTTCTAATTTATCTTGTTAATCATCAAAAAGAAAATAAAAGTTAATAGGATCACATAGTAAGTATACTATTTCACCAAGTAATTAAAAATGACATAATTGCAGAATTTTCATTTTTGATTTTTTGCTGCCGTGGTGGTGGCTTAGGAGGTAGAAAATGATGGCGATGACAGTGGTGTAGCACGCAGAAATAATGGCAACGATAGCTGCGTAGGAGGCAAAAACGATGGTGGTGGTAGCGGCAGCTTGGAAGGCAGAAAAATGATTGAGACGGCGGCGGCTTAGGAGGTAGAAAACGATGGTGACATAGCAACATGGAGGCAAAAAATGATGGCGAAGGAGGATGGCGATGGTGGCAACAAAGGAGGTAGAGACGATGGTGGCAGTAGCAGCATCGTTGAAAATGATGCTTTGCTTGTGGCGGTTATGGTGGCTTTGGGTGGCTGTCAACGACAAATTTGGTGGCTATTACCAATAAATCTGACTTTTAAGTGATTTCTTTTTGTTTGGAAAGAGAGAAGGAAGCAGTGGTCATAGTTTGCAGGGAAAGAGAAAATGATAAAAAGAAGAGAGAGAAGATTAGATAAATTGTTTATAAATAAATATTGATGCAAGATAAGAGTAATTAGATAACTTTTTAAATGGTAAAATACATTTTGACCCTTAAAAGTTACTTTTTTTAATTGAGACATAGCTATCGGTAAGGGTGTTCAGAGCATTTTTTAAATAATATGAGAAAATAGGTAATTATCTCAAATAATGAAGGGGTCAAAGGTAGTTTTTCTTTATATTAAGTAACGGTTATATTAGTATACATATATTTACATTTGTTTGTAAACCGCATGATTTATACACTTCTAATGGTTGATTTATTAATTATATGTTTCATATTTAATCATAATTATTAAAAGTATATTAATCATCGGTGTATAAATGATATAAATATGTGGGTAAAAATATAAGCCTTCTAATATGTATATGTGCATATATATATATATATATTTTACATATGCACTTTAAATGAGTTCATCTATTGAAAAATTTTATTTTAAATCATCTTTATTGAGAGATATGGCAAGCATTAGGATCATTTCAAAGAGTTCAATCTCTATGGCAACTGATGAAGGGCCAAACTATAGGATTGAATTAACTCTTGAATTTTGGGTTCCTTCTAAAACGTTAGGGTCAAAATTAAGGGATTTCTCTCCGATAAAGCTAACCCTTCGAATGAGAAATAGTGGAAAGATACTTTGATCCAGCACATTAAAACATTCCTTTCGTGTACACTAGACTTCTTTCCCTCATTAGTAGGTCACTTTGCAACTATTAACGTCGAGATAATACTATTTCTTATTTCATAGTTGCAACAATGCTGGAGTAGATTTTGTTCATGGTACAGTAGATCAAGTTTCAATTATTGATATCCTTGATCTTATTTATACTTTCGAAATTATTTACTCCTTTTTCCTACTGAATGGAGATAGAAACTTTGAGGGTACCTTCAAGCCATTGCTAGTAGTGAAGAAGTAACTGTGCTTAAGGATGGTGATAACTACGTAATATACACACTTATTATTAGTCACTTTCAGACTCAGAATTGTTTGATAATTCCTTAAACTTCGTTAATATTTGATGAATTTGAGCTACCTTCTACAAGAATGATAGAAAATAGTCATCCAAAGTGATTTCAACTTTTGAAGAGAAATGAAGAGAAAAATTTAGACTAAAGTGCAAGGTTTTTGGGACCAAATTGCCACATTTTCAAAGGAGGTTGAGCCACCATGGTCACTTTTGAAAAGAAAGATTTCTTGAGAGAGAAGAAAAGAGAGAGGGATGCAGAGAAATCTAGAGAGAGAGAGTTGTATTTTGAAGAGGATGATAATGAAAACATGATTTCTTAAAGAAGAATACTCTACAAATTATAGTTTTATTTCTTCCCTTATTTTATTTTTGTCTTAAATTGAACAATATTATGATTATTGAGACTATATTATTAATTGTTGAATTCTTAATATTTAGATTTGAATTCTTTCTCATGATTGGCTAAATTTAATATTTAGGGTAATGATTTATTCAATTGAAAGTATCTATATTAAAAAAGTATACTATTCTTAATTAATACTTTCACATTGCGTATTTATCATGATTGTGATGCTTTTAAGTAATTGGCCATTAATCAATTGAACTATGAATCGATAAAATATTGAGAGGTATTTATTTTGTTTAGATCATGTGACAAATACTATAAATTATATATTAAACAGAAGTGTATAAATATGGTTTATGTAGTGTCATTAGTGATTACTATTAGTCGTCATACATATCTGTTTAATTAACATTTACATAGAAATATAGTAAATGTGTAAACGTAAAATAGTTTTGATTGATCTCGAGAAACACTATCGAATAAGATAAAGTAATTTCGCTAGCAATATGTGTATTTAATTAGAATAGTAGAACTTGAAGAAATAGATGTGAGTAAATAAGATTAAATCATTAACCCTAAACATTATATTCATTGAAATCTCTATTTAGTTTTGTTTATTAATTTTTAGTCTATTTTACCTTTTCATCCAAATTATAATCGTTTTTTTTTTCAAATAAATTTAAGATTAATCATTTTCGGTGCTTATTAAATTAATATTTCTAGTGAGAACTCTACTTTCACTTATTATATATTGCTTATTTATGATAATGTGCACTCGTGTTAGTAAATCACACAACAGATGGCATCTTTATCAGTTGCACCACGAACCATTTAACTATATGGCTCATCTATTTGGCATTAATTGTTTTAGTTATTGGTTTTGTAGAGCTAATTTTGATTCGTTGTCTGAACCTCCAGTTCTTCAACGTTGGTTTGATATTGACTAATATCCTTACGGATGCCTATGTTGAAGACAGAATAATTACGGAGCAGCTTGGTTCCGATTCCACCACCTTTGCAACAAAGAGTTTTCCACTTCTCAAGGGAAAATATTACAAAACTCAAAGCTAAAGCAAATGCTAAGATTGGCGGTGGCAGAGCCACCAACAGAATTTTGTCACTCCAATTACTTATGGCTCATTTACGGGGATCTGCTGTTCATAATCAATGTCTTGACGTAGATCATGAGGTTAGTTTGCTTCGTACCAATAGGTGTTAGAGCAGGATGACAACTACCACTGCCGCAAGAATACTTTGGAAATGCAGTTCAGACAGGGATCGTGACAATGAAAGCAAGAAAGATAGTTGAGCAAGGACTTGGTTATGTGGCTTGGCAAGTGAACCACATGATTGCTATGCACACAGATGAAAAGATAAGGAACTACTTGCAAACTTGGAAAGGAGATCCTGATTTAGAGAATGGTATGATTTTAAGTGATGCTAATTTTAATATAAGTAATTCTTCAAGGTTCGATGTTTACGATAACAAGAAAGTGTGGATATTGAAACTCGCGTTTCACCTAAGATATTGCAAGCTATGGAAAACGATGCAAAATTCATGGATGTTGAGACCACCTAATTAATTGATTTGTGTTTAATTTATACGTTGAATATTTGTTGTGGTTGTGGGAATTGCATGTTTTTTTTGGTATCACAAGGCCTTTCGGGTATTTTGGTGAAGTAAATACTTCTTCACTATATTCACTTTCCTTTCCCTTCTTCTCATTTTTTTTCTCTTAATATATATATATTTGCAATATCCACTTATATCATGTATGTGTATTTTTTGTTTGTCCAAACGAGCAAATACAAGGACTTCTGTACAGTACATAATTTGAACCGTACATAATTTAAACCACTTTCCCCCCAATTCATTTCGCTCATCAAAGTTGCGTTCACACGCACGCACGCACGCAATCGGCGTGCCTCGCGTTTCACGACTATATTCTTAAATAAAACAAACGGACGTCACGACTCACAACAACCAAATAATAAAACAAAATAAAATAAAAATGGAATAATAATAATAAAAAAACCCGCCCACCAAAAAAACTGAGCGCTGGAGAGATGTTAGCTTTAGGGTTTCAAGCCGACCCGCCAAATCCTCTCGCAAACCCTTCCGTAGACCGATTCTTCTTCGACATTGTTTCTGCATGAATCGGATCCTGATCCGGACCCGCATTGCCGATTCCGGTTTCAAGCGCCATGGCCTCGAAGGCATCGCCTTCTGCCTCCCCTGGCAGATCGGAGCCCGTTAAGGACACTTCGGTATTAATTTTGAATTCTCTTCTCTCTAGAGACTCTATTCTCAAAATGCATGTCAATTCTCCGATAACGCTCATTCGTTGACTTTAGTAGATATTTCTTTTTTCCTTACGTGTTCAACCTGAGTTTCGATATTATTTTAATTAGTTAATTATTAGATTGAGGAACATATACCTGCATTGCTGGAAATTTGAATTGTTTGGATTTTTGGATTCATTTTGTGTATAGGGCATTTTGAGTGGATTAAGTTTTGATGTCTTTTTTTCATAAATGCGTTTTGATCTTAATAAGGTTATTGTTAGATAACGAGACAAGTATAACTACATTTTGTGTATATTTACTTTTTTGGATTCATTTTTACTGGACAATTTGAGTTTATAACTGGATAATTTGGTGCATTACCTGAGACGATATTGCTTTAAATTTCGGGATTACTGAATTGATATGTGGGTTAAGTAACATGTATTGCATAAAAGAAAAAAAGTAAAGAAAGTGCAGTAAATTAAAAAAAAAAAGTACCAGTATCTTGAGTTTAGTACTTTCGTCTTCTCTTTCCTACTGCCAAATGATTTGTTAAACAATGTAACAAGACTTTACATTGGAAGCTGAAAGTTGGTGTTGTGTCTTGTTTTGGTTTCATATTAAAATTTCCTTTGGTTTTACCTTTTGTTCATGAAGTTGTTCAATAATGGTTTGCCCTCTAACAGCTCTCTCAAATATTGTTATTTGTCGATAACGAATTTTATGTATTTGTTTTATTTATTTATTATTCTTTCTACTTTTTTTGATATTTATAAGTTTAGTCTTCGTTGGATTCTTACAGATGACAACAACACCAGACGGAACTATGACTTATAAGGAGATTTTGTCTGTTATTGACTCTTTAAAGAAGCAAGTTGCTGCTGACCATTTTGTTTCCGTAAAGGTACATTTTAACTGTATCATATTACTGTTGATGTATTTTGGATGTAGTCTTCATAATATGTTAATTAGTTTCTGTTTTTGCTTTTTATCAGAAAAGGATGGAGGAAAATAGAAAAAAGTTGGTTGGCATCACAAATCACATGTATAGGCTCTCAATGGAAAGAAGAAACAGCCAAATAATTAATACAGACAGTAGTATAGATCTACTAACAAAGAGGCAAAAAGATGTGCTGGGTCTGCGAAATGGTATTGATGAAAGTGACAGGTATAGGGATAGCCATATCACTCAGGAAGATGGTCTTGCTTGTACAGCAGTTCAAGGATCTAGTAATCCTGCTAAGAATGCTGTTCGTCCTATTAAGCTTGTCGAAGTTAAAAGATTACCTCCTTATACTACATGGATATTTCTAGACAGGTGTGTTGCAATCACATTGTATCTTGTGTACTTAGTCTTAAGGGGACTATTCCCTTTTTTTCTTTTCCTTTACATTTTCTTTACACGTATCTTGTTTTTATACATTGCTGCTATATGTTTGTAAGTCTCAGTTTATTTCTGTACCTGATTATAAAATGCACAAAAGTTTGTAATTTTATGGTTTTTTTTCCATATATTATCAACAGAAATCAAGAGTGTAATGCTGATTTGTATTCTTTGTTCAACGATATTTCAGTTGTCCATGGCCTTTTCCCCCTATCTCACCAAATGAAAAAAACAAAAGAAATATACATTATAACTCAACCTAGCTGAACTCATCCTCTCTAGGGTTCTTGATATTATAATCACTTGAAAAACTATAACATCTTGTAGAGAATATTTTTCTCATTGTTTTCATGATATTATATGGCTGCTAAAGGAACCTTTGGTGCATTGTATCAATGGTTGTCACATTGTTGGCTTCTTGTTTAGTTGTAAATAAAGGAAGTTGCTGGGTTTTTTCTTATATTTGTCTAATTAGTATACTTTTATTTCTTCCTCTTTTAGTAGTTATGCTTTTGTTTCCTTGAGGCATTCCAGTCATTGGCCTGCCAAGATTTTCTAGAATTTTGAAATGCTGAAATATATATATGCTTTAAATTAGAGAATAAGAGTGAAGTAACTAAATTTTGATCCTTTGTTTTTTTCCAACTACTTCTAGTTAGTGCTTTTCTCCTGCTACTTTTCTGCTCACTAACTTGATAACATTGAATATCTAGTATGATTTTAGATGGGGTAGCTATTAGTCTTTTTTCCGATAATCCATCTAACTTTGGCACCCTTGTAGGCGGACTGAATACCATTTACACTTTGCCTATTGTGCATGCTTTTCTGCATTAGTATTGTTATAAATACCTGCTTATTCATTTATTTATTTTTCTTAAACTAGTTAGGATAGTATCTTTTCTGCATTCTGCCAATTGGCAGTATTATGTGCATATCTGCTTTAGTTATGCAACTTGATATGCTCAGATTATACTTCTGATTGAATTGTGGTTTAATAAGGAAATAATGTTATTTATACAAGCATAGTCCATTTCTCATTATTGAAATTTCATTTTAGTTTAATCAATGCAATACTGATGTATAATGATTCTGCTGCAGAAATCAAAGAATGACCGAGGATCAGTCAGTGATGGGTCGAAGGAGAATTTATTATGATCAAAATGGTGGTGAAGCACTGATCTGCAGTGACAGTGAGGAAGAAATAATTGAGGAAGAAGAGGAAAAAAGAGATTTTGTTGATTCTGAAGATTATATTCTTCGGTTGGTATAATAAAATATCTGATTTGATCTATACATTTTGGTGTGTCCACTTAATTCCTTCTCCTTTATATCTTGAATAATATTGGAGTACTTTTATTGTGACCCAGACTATAGTTCCCTTCAAAGCTTTTGCTCTTGGTAATGTTTGTCTATCCGTTGTTTTCTGAATCATTTCATATTTAACTCTATGTTTTCTCTCCTTGTAAAGCGATTCATAAAAATTCAATTTGCATTCAAGGCCTTGCACCCATTGATCGATTTAGATTCTTGATCCTTTTTCCTCTCTTGGATTCCCAATCTTTGGATCAATCTATGATTGTCACTCAATCCCAAGTTTATCGAAGTGCTCTTGATGATTTCTCTCCCTTCTGTTCTGTCATTCACCTCAAGGCCAGCATACTAGCAGTGGCCATCTTAAAGAAGTTATTCTCTCAAGGTTTTGTCTGGATAGACTATGAGAATTTACTGTGAGTTCTTGAAGAAACAGGCAGTTGGTATAGTTGAGAGCATCATGTAACTTTCAGCTTCTTGGCCCAGACATTTTTGAAATGTTTCTTTATTGTTTGCCTGGTATAACAATGACTGTTTGGCACTTTTTTCCTATATTTAGTTTTATATGTTTGAACTTTGTTCTGAAACTATGCTTATAGCCCATTCCAAATTATTCTGTCAGGACAGGCTTTTTATACATGTTGCACATCAATTATTTAACTTTTGATGTCTTCAACTAATTATTTTATAATTTCTGATATGAAATAACCAGCATGACTATCAAAGAAGTTGGTTTATCTGATGTTGTGCTGGAATCGCTGGGGCAATGTTTCTCTAGAAGCCCTTCTGAAGTCAAGGTATGCACTTCTGCTCCCACTGTAATAGTGGTCTGTGTCTTCATGCATTCTAGATTGTTATTTTTAATTTCAAAGGATAAATATTTTTCCTTTAATGTGCCACTGTTTTCTCAACCATTTATTATCTGATAAAAACTGGTCATAGTGTAAGCTTTGGTCCAGCCGTTTCCCATTTTCTTTGTGCTGGTTTGACAGAGATATGAAACACCGTCAAACATCTTATACAGGCAAGATATGAAATTTTGATGAAGGAAGAAAATGTCACGGGGGGCTCTATCAATGGGAATGAGGTGCACGCTATGAATGGTTTTCTTGAAAAAGATCTTGAAGCAGCTCTAGATTCTTTTGACAACTTGTTTTGTCGCCGATGTCTCGTAAGTAGCTTTCCTCAACTTCATTTAGATTATATACTTATGTTCCATCTTCCCCTTGACAAACTCCATTGCTCTTTTCTTTGGATGCGCAGGTCTTTGATTGCAGGTTACATGGCTGTTCACAGGATCTTATCTTTCCTGTAAGTTGATTATATAACTCAGTGTTATGCTTATCTGATTGTTTTGTCAGATTCTGATATTTTTCTCAATAAAATCTTGTCAGGTTGAAAAACAACCTCCATGGTATAATCCAGACGAGGAAAATGTACCATGTGGCCCACATTGCTATCGATTGGTATATGCTGGGTGTTTGATTGATATGATTTATGTGGCTTGGCTTATCTCCTTGAAGAATTGGAAACAATATATTAAGTAGCTTCATATTCGCTGTCAGGTTCTCAAGTCAGAAAGAAATGCTAGCACGTGCTCTGCCTTGAATGGTGATATCAATGAGAAGTCTATATCTTCATCCGATGGTGCTGGGGCTCAGACATTATCTAGGAAGAAATCTTCTGGTCCTTCTGCCAGAAGGAGGGCAAAGTCCCGCCAAAGTGAAAGTGCTTCATCTAATGGTAAAAACATTTCAGAAAGCAGTGACTCAGAGGTTGGGCCCAAGCAAGACAGCTCTCCTGCTCACCACTCACCACTCTCAAAGAGTAAGCTGGCAGGGAAAGGTGGAATTCGCAAGAGAAAGAGCAAGCGAGTTGCTGAACGCATTCTACTTTGCAAGCAAAAGAGACAGAAAAAAATGGCAGCTCTTGATTTTAATTCTGTTGTCAGTGAAGGTGTCTTGTCAAGCGACATGAAACTTAGGTCTAGTTCTCGCAAAGAGAATGAAGATGCTAATTCCTCGGTGCATAAGAACGTGAAATCTTCTACCACTGGAAGGACCAGGAAGAAGGCAATACAAATTCAGGACAGTTGCAATTTAGTGCAAGGTTCAATTTCCTATGGTTTATCTCAGGAGATAGTTACTGACCCACCCGCAACTAGCAGTAATGACACATTGAGAAAAGAGGAGTTTGTGGATGAAAATTTGTGTAGACAAGAATCTAGTGATGATAAATCTTGGAAGGCTATTGAAAAAAGCCTCTTCGATAAAGGGATCCAAATTTTTGGCAGGAAGAGGTCAGTGGATGCAATTCATGTTGTGCTTTATTCCTCTTTTTACTTCCTATTTCATTAAATTAATTTTTGTATTTAGGTTTGAGAAGATTGTCATTATGCATGATTTTTTTTTTTTGGGCATTTCTTAATGAATTTGATTTTCTACATGTTGGTTTCTCATGCAGGAGATTTTAATTGGCAACTGCAAAAATCTATTGTTAGAAGAATCTACTTTTTTCATGTCAAATGCTTAGTTTTGAATGACCTTGCAGCATTTTTGCATCATTAGTTTCCATGCATTGTTTCCAAGAGATTTTGTTTCCTGCGGGTTTATCAATTTCTCCATCTAATGGTGGATCTTTATTGGTAATCACAGCTGTCTGATAGCCAGAAACCTGTTAAATGGTTTGAAGACCTGTTGGGAGGTTTTCCAGTATATGACTTGCTCTGAGAATAAGCTGTTTTGCCAAGTGGGTGATGCTACAAATTCTCATCTTGAAGGCTATTCGAAGTTTGATCTTAATGGAACAATGGTTAGTATTGTATTTTTTTGTTAAGTAGGCATAAGAAGTTGGACCCTCTTTTCTCTAACAATTTATCTTTTCCAATTTTCTTTCCCATTGGTTCATTTGCGGGGTGGGGTGTTTAAATGAACAATAGGGTAACAATGAAGTGAGAAGAAGATCGAGATATTTACGCAGGAGGGGTAGAGTTCGTCGCTTGAAGTACACTTGGAAATCTGCTGCTTATCATTCAATTAGGAAACGAATCACTGAGAGAAAAGATCAGCCCTGCCGGCAGTACAATCCTTGTGGCTGCCAAACTGCTTGCGGAAAGCAGTGTCCTTGTCTTCTAAATGGAACCTGCTGCGAAAAGTATTGTGGGTGAGCCTTATTTTCCTTTGTAGATCACACAAATCAATATCAAAGTTTTCCGGGTTTTCCCATATTTTACTCTGGAAAATTGCAAATTAATGAAGTTATCTTTGAAGGAGGCTGCATTTGTTCCTATTTCTTCTGGTATTATGGATGCTGCAGAGCTGCATTGCTGACCAGTTCTAGGTTTTTGTGGGATGTTGTTTTGAGTTGGTGTGTGTGTCCAGCATGGGAATCTGTGGAGACATTGATGCATGACTCTTACTCCTTCACCAAAGTTAGGAAATTATAGGGTTTTATGCAGATGCTTTCTAGTGACATGTGTTTGTTTTATACATGCAATGATGATAATTATGATGCACGAATATTCTAAGTTATGATTTACGTATTCATCCAGATGTCCCAAGAGCTGCAAGAATCGGTTCAGAGGCTGTCATTGTGCTAAAAGTCAATGTCGAAGCCGTCAATGTCCATGTTTTGCAGCAGACAGGGAATGTGATCCAGATATTTGCAGGAATTGTTGGATTGGGTAAGTTTTAACTTGGATGCTCAATCTTCATTCAAACCCTTATGAACAGTCTGGAAAATATCCTTTGCTTTTGCGGATTAATAGGAATACTATTTAATTAAATAGAGACTAATGTGTTGTGTGACACTTGTCATTCTATATATATGACACACATGTTGCCTGCTCTGTTCTTCTCAATTTGAAGGGTGCTTTTAGCAAAAACAACATTGCTAACTTTATTTTTATGTTTATTTGTACCTGTGTCATGATATAACATATTAAAATAAGATTAATCATTATCACTAAGAGAATAGTTCCATAATTGAATGCTCTACACGGATTTTCTGTTTATTTAATGAATATTTATTCTTTCTTCTTATACCAGTTGTGAGGAATTGAGATCTTTTCCTAGTTGCATCCTGGCTTGCTGTAGACATTTTTTCTTTTTGTGCCCTTTTCTGCTGTTGACAGAAGGTTAAATTGTTTTGTAGTTTTGGAGAGTTATTTCTTTCAAATAGTAGTAATTCATGGAAATTTTTTGAAAATGGGTATAAACAGTTGTCATGGTATTTGAAATTTTTTTTTTTTCTAATTTCTTCTTTAGAGATCAATTGGATTTCAGATCATATTGTCTCAATAAGCTTTACTTCATTTGCAATTTTAAATGTGTTGTATTAGGTCTCTTTTTCACTCTTCTACTACTATCTAGTTTTGACCCTTTGTGAATTGGTTTTGCAGTTGTGGTGATGGTACTCTTGGGATGCCTGATTCAAAAGGTGATAACTATGAATGTAGGAACATGAAGCTTCTGCTCAAACAACAACAAAGGGTAATTGCTTTTTGTTGTGTTATTTGTTTTATTTTTATGTTCTTAGTAACTGAATTACATATGAAGATTTTTGAACTGTGAAGATATTCTTCTAATATCTATGTTCATATCTTGGCTTTGGGCAAGTACTAAATTTGCTGACGTCCAGTTTCAAAATAAACATCTAATATTAATCAGTATTTTGGGATTTCTTCGTTAGAAGAAATGCTATTTGTTTTATTCTCTACTACAATCATTTACCAACAGAGCATTACATGTTGACTCTGGATATTCGTAACTTCAAATTTAGCTGCGATATTTCGTCTGTATAAATCTTATTATTTACTGGAGTACTGCCTTTTTTGTGTTCTCATGATAAAGTTATTTTTATCAAAAATAAACATTGATTTCAGATTGATTACAACTATTCACCCTGCCAATTTTATAGATGCAGCAGTTAGTATAAATGACAGTTAAAAATATTAAAACCACAGTTCTCTTTTGGAACCTTGGTTTGTGAGATAATTTTCTAATTGATTGGCCTTTTGGTTTCTGGTTGTGTATTCAATAGTGAGGGTTAGGATGGTATGCAGTTGTGACATATTTGTCCTTTACATTTAAGAGTAATTCTGGATATCTGGTGTTTCACCTTTTTCCAGGAATGTATTCAACTTAGATGCTGTGGCCTATAATGTTATTCTGCTTCTTATGTTCTTTTGTGTTTAACATTGTTCTTTCCTTTATACTTGTCTTTTGATCTATGTTGTTTTTGTTTGACAAAAACCAAGTATGAAGGATCCTTGACAACTACTGGAGATTGATGCTGAAAATTCTACAGCATGTTTGCAGTTTCTTGGGTCTAATTCTCATTCTCATATGTGTACAGGTTTTACTTGGAAGATCTGATGTTTCTGGGTGGGGAGCTTTCTTAAAGGTAATATTCAGATTTGATATAAGCTCAGCCAATAAAAGGAATCCAACTTGATGCTGTTGTATGCTTGGTTTTGCTCTTGCTGCTGAAAATTTTTTTGCCCATCTCCAGAATAGTGTTGGAAAGCATGAATACCTTGGTGAATACACTGGAGAACTAATTTCTCATCGGGAAGCAGACAAGCGTGGGAAGATATATGATCGTGAAAATTCATCATTTCTCTTCAATCTGAATGATCAGGCATGATGCATGCCATTAAATTGTTTGTTCATGTTCTTCTTTTGATCTACAATTGAGTGGTGATCAATACATAATCCATAAATCCTTTTTTGTGCAGTTTGTCCTTGATGCTTATCGGAAGGGTGATAAACTCAAGTTTGCAAATCATTCTCCAGATCCAAATTGCTATGCAAAGGTAACCCATAGACTGTCTTAGCACGTGGACTCTTCCCCATTTATCTAGTACCTCAACTTTTTTTTCCCCATTTTTTGGTTGAAGAAAATATATTTTGATAATGTATGACTAGATTCTGCAAGTTACTGGAGAATCAAATTTTGAGCAGTATGCCAATTTTAGGTTTGTGTTTTATTGTTTGGCAGGTCATCATGGTTGCAGGAGATCACCGTGTGGGCATTTTTGCCAAGGAGCGAATTACTGCTGGTGAGGAACTGTTCTATGACTACCGTTATGAGCCTGACAGAGCTCCTGCTTGGGCTAGGAAGCCTGAGGTATCAGGGTTGAAAAAGGAGGAAGGTGCTCCTTCAAACGGTCGTGCTAAGAAGCTTGCTTAGTATGTGCATTTATTTAAACTTAAATTCAAAATTTTACCATTCTTTTTACAGGTAGAACGTAGAAGCATGATTCTCATTCTTCATTGTCAATTGATTTTAGAGAAAAAGTGTATTCTCTGATTTTTCTTGTGGGAGATGTTATCCTCATCTCCATTGATAATCTATTCGATTCTTCCTTTTAATTCATGTTAATTCCATTGCAGGCTGTATCCACTAACATTAGAATAATATATTTTATTGGATTAACATGATGTAACGGCAGACTTTCTTGTAGTAAGGGAAATAGAAAGAAGAAAAAAAGAAGAGAGAGATCTTAATAACAACTTTATTTCAGCTATTATGTGCCTCTTTTTACTTATTTATTTATTTATTAATTTCTCTTTTTCATTAATAAAATTTAGTTTTTATTTTTATTTTTATTTTTATTTTTGGCCGGAGAGAAAGGAGAGGGAACGATGTGAAATGTTTTTGTCATCCAAAACGCTATTTATCATAGCGTTGCCCTTATTAACAGTAACAGGAAAATCGGATTACTTGCTTTAAGGCCTGCGTGGAACTTTTATGCGTACTTACTTTTTGGTGATGAACGGTGCAAGCACTCAACGGAGAGAATGCCAATGCCTTAACATTTTCTTTCAAATAAATACTTAGTGGGTTGCCATCCTTTTCACTCTTTTTAGTCTGCTTCAAAACTATATTTCATTAACTAGTTTAAGATGAGATTTATTCTGGACGGTTTGGGTACGCAATTGTTTTAAATATTATATTTCTTACCTCCATCAGCTGGCCAAACCAAATTTAATTTGAGTAGATTTCCTATCTAACAAAGTAAACAACCCTACACGCTACGCTTATACCTAGAGATGGTGACTTGCAGGGAACAATTATCATGTAAAATTAAACTGGCTTCTTTGACAAAGATAAGTCAAGCCTCGATGCAGCAGTAGACTACTATCACTACAACTACCACTACCACTACCACTACCACTACCACATTTAGTCACGACTGTCTCTCAACTGCATAAATATGGCCATACGGCAGCAAAGCAATCATTGAGCAACCTGCCGTTTTGAAGGCACGGCAAGAGCATGAGATAAAGACGTGCATTTGGTTGCCTCGGAATGCCCCAACTGAGATGAAGACTTGTATTTGGTTGCGCCACAATGTCGCAACTCCCAACGGTACGTGCCCACCTTCCCCACCACGTGAGAGGCACTGAAAATAACTTCCAAAGTGCGACCAAATCAAAAAAGTTTCGAAGACAAATACTGCCCTGTAAAATATTTATTCAATTATGCAAACGCTCACTACTATAAATTTACAACGTACCGTATGATCTCCAACAAAACGACATCGTCACCATCGTCCAAAGTAAAGAAAAAAAAAAAAAAAAGTAAAACGTTAATTTATTTTTCCGTCTTTAAAAAAAGAGAAAAATTAAAGCTGATAAATAAAGCCCGCGTTTAGGACCCAAAATACTAATACATGTCACGTCACCATCTCTACACAGTAAAACTTCTCTTTTGCCTTTAATTTTGTTCGCAATCAGTCTCACTAGTTTGTGATTCTCTCTCTCTATTCTTCTTTCTTTCTCCACATAATTTTCTCGAGCTCTGCATAAGCTCACGGTCACCATGTTGGCTTGTTTCATGGCCAATAATTGCTTATGCAGAGCACATGCTATTCGCTCTCTCTTATTATTTTTCTTGCTTTCGGTCTCCTTCACCAACTCTTCTGCTTGTTCTAATGGGAATTGTCAGGTTATTTTCCCATGTCTTTCTCTCTGTAAAGATTCTGATCTGTCTTAGATTTTCCTTTCTTTTACGAGTTTCAACTGAATTTCATCATTTTACAGGTTCTTGATTCATGTGCAGCAGCTACGGACTGTGGTCCAGGTCTTTACTGCGGAGACTGCCCTGCTTTAGGCAAGACTCAACCCATTTGTACCAGAGGCCAAGCTACCATACCCACTACTATTGTAAATTTCCATACCTTCAAAGTTTTATTTTCAATGACGGGGGGCTGTGTTCTGTTTTTGTATGTTTTGTGTCAATCTAGTAGTGAGATTCAGCTGTTTTCCGCAAACTTTTGATGGGCAGATTGGTGACTTACCATTCAACAAATATTCGTGGTTAGTGACTCATAATTCATTTAGCATCGTTGATGCACCGTCTTTGACTGGTGTCCAAAGACTGACGTTTTACAATCAAGAAGACACTGTCACTAATCAGTTGATGGTATGTGATTCTGTTCTTGTTGAATAAGTTCTAAGTTCATTGATACTTTGTTTGGTTTGGTATGTAAGAATCTTGTGCAAAAAAGAAAAAAAAAAAAGAGATAATATAAGATAATTGAGCACACATCTCTGTTAGTCTCTCTCTGTATTTAATTTTAATTTTTATTCCTCTGCTTTACGAAACAAAATTAGTTTAGTTCTGTGATGTACATTTACATTTTTACATCACATTTTATTATCTTTTTCTCAGTAAAATTATATACTGTACATTGATATTATATTTGTTGAATTAAGTTTTTATATATACTGTTGTTTGATGATATTGTTTAGAATGGAGTGAGGGGATTGATGTTGGATATGTACGATTTTGAAGGCGATATCTGGCTCTGCCATTCATTTCGGGGGCAATGTTTCAACTTCACTGCCTTTGTAATAATCCTTCCCGTTTTATCAATTTAACAAATGCAAATATGATCTTTTTGGTAATAATTTCTTCTTTCAGTTTCTAATGCATGCACTGGATTGTTCTCAGCAACCTGCAATTAACACTCTAAGGGAAGTGGAAGCATTTTTGAGTCAGAATCCTAAGGAGATTGTGACTATTATAATTGAGGACTATGTGCAAACACCAAAAGGGTTAACAAATTTGTTTACTAGAGCTGGTTTGGGCAAGTATTGGTTTCCTGTGTCCAAGATGCCCAAGAAAGGTGAAGATTGGCCTACTGTGACAGAGATGGTGCAAAATAACTATCGGCTTCTTGTTTTCACTTCTATTGCTTCAAAGGAAGCTGAGGAAGGGATAGCTTATGAGTGGAAATACATGGTGGAAAATGAATGTAAGTGTCATATAAATGTTGTTTGTTTATTACTGTGAGTAGCATATAGTTCATCTGTAATAGCCTCATAATGTATTGCATTCAGCTGGGGATCCTGGAGTGAAAGCAGGCTCTTGTCCAAATAGAAAAGAATCACAGCCACTAAATTCGAGAAAGGCTTCTCTTTTTCTTCAGAATTACTTCCCTACATATCCAGTTGAGGATCAAGCTTGCAAAGAGCATTCAACTCCACTTGCTGCAATGGTTGGCACTTGTTACAAAGCAGCAGGGAATGTGCTGCCAAACTTTTTGGCAGTCAATTTCTACATGGTACTGAATTTTTACTTTAAGAAACGGAATTTGTTTTAAGGTATCCCGTATTGACTAAGAATCCTAACTAGTGATCTAATACTGCAGAGGAGTGATGGAGGTGGTGTCTTTGATGTTTTGGATAGAATGAATGGCCAGACATTGTGTGGGTGTAGCACTGTCCTTGCATGCCAGGTTTGCCGAACTACTTATTGAGTACTAGCAATTTATATTCCATTTTCTAGTTCATTTACTCCATGTTTCTTTTCTTAATTTTCCTTGCATTCTTCTGTTGTTACATATTACTTTTAATTCATAGTTGAAAACTTCTTCTAGTTTTAAGTTCATCTCTGTCCAAATTGCAACTTATCAAATGGTGACTTTGTCCAGGTTAGGGAATTTCACTTCTATTGCTTAGTTTACAAAAGAAGAATCGCTACATATGCATAATTTCCAAAAATGGATGATGCAATTGTTTATGCTTCAATTTGCTTCATCTTGATCTGGGATCTAGATCAGAATCTAGTGACAGCCTAAAGTGAAGCAACTGGTCAACTTTTCACCAACCATAGAATTCTGCAATACTGTTAATCATTTTGGAGACACACACACACACACACACACACACACACACACACAATCCCTCTCTAGTAATAATGTCTTTATATTTGTAAAATAAGGGGGTGATAACTAGAGACATTGCATTGATCCAATGGTCCTCAATTTGTTGTCTTTTATAAACATTGTCTTGTCAATTAACATCGTCAAGTTGATTTGATCAGAACCAAAAAAAAAAAAAAAATTAAAATTTGAGAGTCATTAGATCAATCTAATGACTCTCGTCAATGACATCCTCATTTTCCAAAAAATAAGGACATTTTATTAGAGAAGAGTCATTGCACATGTACGTATATATATTCTTGTTTTCACCAAATTAGGATTGTTTTGATGCAAAACAGAGGAGATTTTCCACCTAATCTGGATTTTACACACACACACACACACACACATTTATTTTTTTATCGTTTGAACAACAAACACACACACACACAGACGGAGCACCTAATGCCCCAGCGGAAAAATTTTTTCCCATAAAATGAATGTTGAAATATGTTTAAGCCCTTAAAAGATCGTAAAAATTAGTTTTAAGCCCCATTAATATTTTTGTGAAAATTTATATATATTTTCAATCTAATCTAAGAAAAATAAAATAGAAAAAGACCATAATAAATAATTTAACATTACAATTTTTTTTAAAAGTTTTCATATTATTTCCGTTTGTTTCACAAATTTTATATAATTTTATCAATACCATTATTTCTTGTTGACTTTTTGCATAATTTATTAATTTTATTATCATTTTTTTTAAGAAATAATTATTTTTTTAAAAGAAATAAAGTTAAATAAATTCTATTAGGTAAATATTTTGATTTTAATATGACTAAGATCTAAGATGTCTGTTAACATTAATATTTTTAAGCTAGAATCATATTTAATATCTATTATGTTTGCTTATTGTTTAATGTATATATAAGAGAATAGTTTCTTAACATATTTTGAGACTCACATTACATGTTCATAGTAATATTGCTTGACATAGTTGCAAAATCTGTATCAAAAACAAAATCTTTTAAGCATAATTGATACATATTATAATTATTTTCATAACATTTGATATTTTATTATTAATAAAATTAGTCCCCACTGAATATAAGTCCTGGCTCCGCCACTATATATTTATATATAGACACACACTTGAATGTTCTATTTTTTTTAAGGGTTTGGACAATATGATAGGAACGTTTTAGGATCACTGTCGTTTCATTCATGTACTTGACTCATGTGACAACATACTGTCTACATATAAATGTGTTGTTAAGAATACTGAGTTGATGGAATTTTGCAGGCTGGAGCACCTTTTGGGTCTTGCAAAAATATTGCTGTCCCCAGTAGAAGTCCAGCAACAAATACCCTGGGAAGCTTTTCAGGATCAGTTCAGTTCTCAAGATCTGCTTCAACAGGCCACTCTCCAAATTGCTTGCTTTTCTACTTGTTCTGTCTTCCACTGGTGGTGTCTCTTTTATGACTGCAATGAATGACTTTTGGAAGTGAAGATTAGTGAGCTCCCTCAGAAGGGATGTTATGATAAGTTAGTTTTGGAGTCAGAATTGGTATAACAAATCCCTGCCTTTTAAGATTATGGGTTGAGGAATGTTTGCTAGAGTTAATATAGATTTAGATGAAGAATTTGAAGCAAATGCGCAGGTATCTGATGTAGATAGTGGTTTAGAGAAACCTGGAGTTTATCAACAGTTGATTCAAGTATGCGGCTTACTTCATCACATTACTGGTATGTTGCCTTGGGTATTTAATTGCCTTATATGTAGACACTTCATTTTGTATTTTCTTTGCCGATAGAGCTAATGCACATTCAGTTTACTAAAAGATCTATTCATGAAATTTCCAGAGACCTGTTCCTAACTAGACCTCAACGTAATGATATTGCTATAGTCTTCTCAATAGAATTCATTTTGGACAAGTAATATCCATGAAACTGTATAACTTAAACAATCAAACCTCAAAAGAGGCAGCTTACTGGAGCTACCAAGCTAATATAAGTATGCACCACCACTAATGAGATAAATAGAATCAGAAATTTCTTATATACAGGAAAATAATAGTCAAACTGTCTGCAATATTTTTTTATGTCTGCAATATTTTCTGTTTGGAGTTAGGAATTTGAATGATTGAAAAGATTCTACTACTGGGAAATGAACACTTGGTTTAGAATAAGTTTTGGAGTTGAGCTATGCAATCAAGATCATGGATTTATACACTGATATAGCTAGCAGTTATGTGGAATGAACTCTTTTATATTAAAATATCACATGCGCAAAAGCGCGAAAGAATACAGTTGATGTGCCCGAGTTGAAACAATGGGCAATTCTTTCAGTTTATAAATTTTATTATGATGATGAAATTACAATTGAAAAAAAATAACCTGTACAAAGATCCTGAGACAGGCACCTTATACGACGGGTAACATGGAAGCACCACCAATATTTAAGAGCAGAGCTTTAGGCTTTATCTGAAGGGCGGGACTAATACTAAGCAAGCCAATGAAGCAGTCTACAGGAACTCTGGTACCCCATACATTGATTGACTCTAGTTTGCGACATTTATTTACAAGAATAAGAAGCCCGTTTTCAGTTACATGACGGCAGCTCCAGAGGACAATACTCTGGAAACGAAAGAACAAAAAGACTACGTTCAATGTCCATAAAGCAACAATATGGTAAAAAATAACAAAAAAAATTGAAGCAATTTCTTTGTCGCATAGGGGAACTTGTAGGTAACCAATAATGGGGAACTATCGCTAATAATATAATTTGAAGTGCAATTTCTGAGGGAACTCACCTTTAACTGTGGACAGCTATTTGCAATGGCATACAAAGATTCATCAGTGATAAATGTACCACCTATATTCAGGTGTTGCAAGGAACTAGTTCTTGATATCTGTTGAAAAAAAAAGGAAAGGTTAAATAAGAAAATCATCTAAGCTGGGCTATGAGAAATATTGCTTACTAGGCATCGGATGAGATTATTTACTGTCGAAAGTAACAAAGAAATCTCTTGATAATTGGATGTAAAATAATAAAGACATCTCTTGATAGTTGGATTGAATAATGTGAAACCAATACATACAGACACCAAACCCATGAATGCATAATCAGTTAGTTTCCGGCTTCCCTAGATCGAAACCATACAACCATTAATGTTTTACATTTCAGTTTATCCATAGAACTTGAAGGTAAAAGTTCCTAACTTATGCACCGTATAGAACAGATTACATCTTCTTGCCAAGATTGATTGTTTTCTGAAATATATCAATCACATACCAACTGGACAACACCTTCGTCTGTGATTCCTGTTAAACCCCAGAGTGACACGGATGTCAGATTGCTGATACACTTTGCTAAAGATATTCTGTATAGGCCATTGTCAGTTATTTGGCAACCCCAACGACTCCTTGAACTGGAAATACAATAAGATAAGTGTAAAAGAACCAGATTGGAGCATTGCAAGACATCAAACATTTATGCATTAAATACTTGGCAGAAGATATCTATCAATAGCTATTGCCTATACAATAATAAGATTCATGTTCCACCAAGGCAACCTCCAAATGTCCTTTCTTCAATTTTGGACCTGCTGAAATTCCTATTCAATCACCAAGAATTTGCATTTGCTTTATCATTTCAAGCACAAATTTGTGAGCCTGATTTAAAATATGCTTTTTTGAGCGGAAAACCAACATAAGCATAAAAAAGATAATAGAAATCTGGTTACCTCAATTCTTAGTAATGTTCAACTGACAAAGAATCATGGAGGAACTGATTCAAAGAAACAAGTATACGTACTCATGCTTATGCAGGAATTTCTCATCAACACCATAATAATAACCATGGAACTTAAAATATTAGCCAGATCACAATTTTTCTATCATGAACTTCCAGAAGCAGCCATTGTCCATTAGTTGTAGCATGAAAAGAACTCATAAATTAACATTTGTTAGCCACTACATTAATGACTACCCCCTGTTCCACACTGGAAAAACAGAAAAGGGCGGAAAAATTTCCTACCATAATCATATCAATTTTTTGAAATTACAAGGTTCTGTTTGTCTCTCTCTCTCTTACCAATTTTGTGGGATTGTGGAGTTTTAGGAGTAGGAAATGACCATAGAAATTGAGATATTGACTTGATATCAGACCAGCTGTCTAGTTCATCAAGGTAGCAATACACATAATGTTATATTCATAAACTTCATCTAAACAAGCAGCCCAGGGATCAGGCCTCACATCCCATTGTTTAAGTTATTTCTCACGAAGGCATAATTCAACAGGCTACAGGCAGGACTGACTCGAACAATTTATAGTAAATGCATAACCATCCATACAACACAGTAATGCCTAAATTTGAGGGGGCGAAAACATTATCTTATTTGTCTGATTGCCAATTTAACGCATACGAAACAATTTCAGTAAGACTAGAGGGTAAGAGAAACTGAAACTGCAATATTTATGGAATTTCACACTTAGCCAAATGAAAGACTTCCGATAACTAGTATGATCATAAACATATATGTTCCGGCCTTCCAGGGCAAAGATCTGAGGGATCATTCCCTAGCCTCGCAATATATAATTTATGTTTTCAGTTGAAGTTCCAAGAAAGGAAACAGTTTAAGTTTGCTTCAAAGAGAATTCCTGCAACGCCGCTGTCAAAAGCTGCAGATTCTAGCCAACAAAATTAGGTGGAGCAGTTGATGATTGCACAAAGGATTTCTATCAAATTGTCTCTGGTCATACTGTTTACAATAAAAATTTCTGTAACCTCCCCAATTCTGAACATAAATTTCATCATGCCTCAATCTTTTTCGCCATCAAAGGAGAAAAAACACACGCACACAGAGACAAGAAGAAATTCATCATTAAGAAAAGAAACAAAAAACAAAGAGGGCAAGATAAGAGTACATACATTTCGAGTTCTCTGAGGTTGTAGGCATAGCCAACGAGACGGGCAGTAGAATCATCATCCATCTGCCACCCAGCAAAGCTCAAATTCTTTCTTCTTGCCAAAGACTGCTTCACACCCACCTTCCATTTCTTGCACACACTGCTCGCTCTTCACAAAAGCACCACCAAAACTCCAATTAACGGAAACAAACCTTCATGAAAATGAGAACAAAAAAGGTAAAATAAAGAAACACACTTACTGGGCTAAATCAGTGAAAGAAGTCATCAAAACAAAGATATGAGCCAAGAGGTCTATGGGCAACCTATCAATCTCTGCCTCTCCCTCCATAATTTTGGCAGAGAAAAAACTGGTTTCAGCTTCGTGGGTACGTAGAATCTTGAAACGGTCGTTAAAGCTATGTTACTTTTTATGAGACGCCTATCTTACACAAGTTATAAGAAAAGCATATATAATGATATTAGTAATATAGAAAGGATGTGGTCATCGTTTTGTCATCATTTCAAGAATCTCTCACACTAATTTATTATTACTTGAATAATTTGTCCAGATTATTCATCCAATTTTTAATCCTGTGCTTTGCGTGCGTATGTCTTCTCTGACTTCTCCTCCTTGGTTTTCAATTCTTTTCGCGTGTTCCATGATAATACTCCAAATCTATTTATTACGTAACATTAAACGCGGTAATATTAATGTCTTAAACCCGCAAAAATATTAATAATTATACCTGATTATTTGTTTTTTTATTAAGAGTTAATTAAAAAAATTAACTAGATAGAAATACTTAAAAACGAGCCATTTGATATATCAAATAAATATAATTCAGAGCGGTTTTTTATAATTTATGTTATAAATTTATGCAATAAGTTTTATTGAAATTTAAGTTATTTTTTTAATCAATATAATTATCAAATTTTTAGTCTTAGATTGAAAAATCAATTTATTTATATTAAAAATAAAAAAAATAAGCAGACACTGAAGGCAAGTATAGAGTTAAAATTTTTCAATCACTCGCATCTATTTTGCTTTCAACCTTGAAATATTTTATTTTTATTATTTTCCAAAAAAATAAATATATTTGAAGGAAACTTCGGGTATGATATAAATTTTTGTCCAGACGTCAATTCTTTAATTAATCTGGTTGGTATCTAATATAAGCACATGCAGAGCACGTGATACAAATTAGTATCGGCGAGACCAAATGTTTGTAATGGGCCGAATTGAAAAAACTTGTTGGGCTTTATGTTTAACGTTCTGGGCCGTTCCGGCTTATAATTTGTCGAACGTGAGCCGGTGGCTGCTGGTTGATCGGTGACTTTGACTAAGTCGTATTAAATGTTAAACTTCTGGTCCACGGACCATGGTGTATCATTATCGGACATTTGGATTTAGCGAGTATTTTTCAAGGTGTCATAAATTTTTACGTTAATTTTCACAGATACAGTGAAAACATGCGATAAAATATTACAGAATTGATATTTGTGCATTTTTTATTGAAATATTAGAAATTTTACCATATGAAATAGTTGTTGGAGCTTGAAACAATATTTTTTCTGCAACATTTCACGCATACTAGCAGTTTGCACAATCTTGTGTTACTGCTTCTGAATAATGGATAGATAATACATGGACAATTATCACGCCTGGAAACGTATCTGGGCGGATATTATTCGGATTTCGAAATGAAAGAAAGGCGAGAAATTAATTCGACTTGCTGAATGATCAGAACTTAGTGGGGCCTAAATTGATCAGCTAATGCGGCGGCATAGTGTGACCCCATCACTGACAGGGAGTTGACAAATCTCGACCCTTGGATCAGCAGCCAAGAATCTGTTGAATTCCTACACGAACTCCCTGTTATTTCTAAGGTAGTCGTCCGTTATTGGTGCATCAGGCGGTAACACCAGAGATCCACTCCATAGAGTGTTGTCGTAGCCAATCACTCCTCCAATTTTCACAAGCCCAATAACCCTCTTGTGGTAGTTAATGTAGTTATTCTTGTCAGCATCAACAAAGACGAAGTCCAGTGTTCCGTGATTTTTTTCCCGAAATTCATTCAATTTTTATAAAAAAAGGTCATGAATGAATAATAAAGTGAAGGGATAATTCGTCCATCTAAAACCAGGTGAATTCTGTGGTTGGTTTGCTTACATCTTGGATCATTTGATCGAGAAAGGGAAGAGCAGGGCCTTCTCTGAAATCAATCTTGTGAGCAACACCGGCTTTTTGAATTATGGGTAGACCCAGGCCGTAGTTTTCCCTCTTGATGTCCAGGGCCAGTATCTGAAACATATCGATGCATATTTTATTCGTTTTTCTTTTTTAATTTTTCTGTTCTCTAATTTTCAGACAAGTAGTAATAGCATTGAGCTTTTGGTTTTGGAAGAACAAGTGACGGTGATGGTGATAGTGGGTACCTTGCCGTCGTGGGGAAGAGCAAGGGCAGTGGCTAGAAGAGAGTAGCCAGTGAAAACACCAATTTCCATGGTATTGCTGGCGTTGATAAACTTGATTAGCATGTCCAAGAATTGTACTTCATCTGGTGAGGCGCTAATGGGGCCCCTGCTTTTTAGTTATTTGTGGCAATATATATATAAAGTCACCATAAATTAAGCAGCTAGCTACGACTACAAGGAGATATAAGCAAACACAATGATCTGCTTTACTATATATAAAAGCTCAAACAGAAAACAGAACAAAACCAAAAGGATCTAACTCAGAGCTCGTATCTACTTACAAATCTGAAATTTATGGGAAAATACATTTCAGGAACCAAAATTTGAAAGGATGCTTTTTTTTTTTTCTCCAAAAATTAGACAAGAATGGTTGAATAAAGCTTTTGATAATCAAAATGATGATGTGAAAAATATTCCGTATTTTTCTTTTATACTTTTAACATTAAAGTCATAATTATAGTTCCATCCGATTTTCATTATTAGAAAAAGGTTTCTAAAATAAGTCCTTGTGTTGTTTCAAGTACTCCAAGTATAAACATTACGGTTCATTTTTCTTTTACAAAGATGCTCTCACTGTCGCAGTATAATTTTAAAAAATATATATCAACGATGACGAGAGTCTCACAATGGATGCTTGGCCGTCAACTCACGGAGCTCCTTCAAGTATTCAGGCTCCCTTGGATACACACTAGTTTCAAGTATATACTGCAAAACATAAATACGAAACATACAGATTTATGAAGAAATTCCAGTTCCCAGGTAAGAGGTAGCTGCTAATTAATTTTTACAAAAGAGGAACTTGTGCAGTTTAATTACCTGGTAAAGATCGTCACTTCGTAAAAGACTCTTATGGCCAAATTCTCCTTGCTCGGCAACAGCACCAGCCTGCTGGTTTTCCTTTCCTTTCTGAATCGAAGACATTGCCTACTTTCAATGTTAATCACCTTAATTATTATGTCTACTTACTCTTTTTGCTTTTGAGACTGAACAGACTGCTGATCTACTTATATATATATATATATATATATATGTATAACTTGCACGTACGTAGATGATATCGTAAACTTTAATGTCTGTCGGGAAGTGGTGTAGCAAACAATCAATATCTATTACTGGAGAGATGTTTGAGAGTGAACAGTAATTATCATTTGAAAATTAACTTTTATTGTTTTTTTCACCTAACCAACTTTTTTAATTTTACATTAATTGCGAGGTGTATTTTCACATAACCCCAACGAAACTTGTGGAAGCTACAACTAAATAGAAAAGGCCATAGAAATTTATAATAACCTCTCTGACTCTATGGTGTTTCTATTCCTTTAACTATCTTTTGACCAATCAAAAATGTTAGACGTCTAAAATAAATTTACGCTCACCATTTTTTTTTTCTATATATTGAAAAGAAATTACCCCGCCAAGTTGCCACATTGAGAATCTTTATCTTCTAAGCAATAATTTTTTCTTTTGATATGTACTTAATTTCTTCATGCTGCAAATCTATGGGTAAGAAAAATAATGCTGTTAGTAACTATGCCAACATATTTATTAACAGAAAATTAATTACAAATCTCTTATAGTTACGGTCATGTTCAAGCCATGTGACTGCTTCTTCAATACATACGAGGGTAATGAACCTTTGCACCAAGGATGTAACCAGAGTATTAATGCTGTGCTTTCTAATTTAGCCTAAACTAGCATAGGCAGACACAGAAAGGAAAGATAATTAATTAATTGAATCCAGTGTTATTATTAAACCATTAAACCCAAATTTATATAAATACTGGAATAAAATCCAAATTGAAACGTTTTTGAAATATTGGTGTAAATTCGCAGGAAAACTTGAGATGCTATTAAGGAAACCCGTGTGACGACGGCTTCAAAGTGGTTGGTGGTGGTTAAGCGCGACACGGTGGGATGAGATGACTGCTTGTGCTTGGATGAGCACGTACACCGCCTAATCTTCTTGCATGAAGGAGTTAGGCTTGTGTTGCGTGAACTTGCCGCGGAAATCGACAGAAAAAGACAAGGTGAGAAGTACTTTTGACTATGTAATATATACATAAATGTTTGAGTGGGTATAATCGTTTAAACTAATATAAGAGAAAATTGGGGTAGTTCCCCACTCACATTGGGTTAAGGGCATTTTAAATTTATTTATTTATTTTTGTAATATTTATAAAAAAAATTAATTAATAGTTTTATAAATATATATTTATTATATATTTTGTTATTATTTTTTTATAATTTATTTGAGGCAACTAAAAGTGGTGGTTATGCTGCATGGCGGTTGTCATGCATGCATGAACCAATGCAATCTCACTTGCCGTCTGGTTGGCAACCAAACCACACAAAAATTAAATGAGCCTTATATTTTACATACATATATTTGTCGTTGACTGTTAAGTATCTATATATATATATATATATTAAATTCATCCGCACGCACGTACGTACGGGACAATAATTCTGCTTTAGAGATTATTTACCATAGAGAGATAGATATTATAGATCATCATGGTCAAACAATAATAATTAGGATTCGTTTAGTATAACTTTTCAAATAAAACTTTTTAAAGTAGAGTTTTTATTCGTAAAACTTTTATGAGTAGAGCTTTTAACAAAAGTTTATTAATCATTTGGTTGTCACAAATGACTTTTAAGAAAATTTGAGTAATTATTTTAATAAACAAATTTTTAATGTTTTATTTTAAAGAAATAATGTAAATTTTTAAAATAAAGTAAGAGTATTTTAGACAATTTTATATTTTAAAAAAGCTGAAGAAACTCTACTGTCAAAAGCCCAAATTTTGGGTTTTCTCCAATAGAAGAAAAATAATTTTTTTAATTTTCAAAAGCTCTTTTTCATTGTCAACCAAAAGACATTAAAAAATTTAAAAAGAAATTTTATCATTAAAAAAACTCTTTTAACCAATGAAAAAGCTAAACTAAACAGACACTTATTCTCTCGTTTCGCGTAAAAAGAGCAAATTATTATTTTAATTTCAATTTCTAATGGCTCTTTATAGTTACAGTGTGCATATTTTTCTAAATTGTTCTACTAGTGAATAAAGAATTTGAGATGAATAATCTTATTCATGTCTTCACATTATTACAATCTTATTTCTCTTTTTTTTTTTTTTATCTTCCTTTTAAATAATATGTAGTATTTTGTAGAATGATTTTCTTATTTTAATGTTCAAGAAAAGATAATATCAAATTATGCAGAGAATAAGATATTAAAATTATCTTAAATATATAGAACAAATTTTATAGCTTTTAAAGAATAAAGAACTACTTCGTATCCAAAAATGATGCTAGCATTAGAAAGGAGTATATTTAGAAAATAATTATTTATAAATTAAAGTAAATGGTAGTTATTTTCTAAAATTATTTATTGAGTGTATTTAAAAAAAATGAAAAAAAGTTATTGTAACACCTATTAGATTATCACTTAACTCATTTCACTTTATTAAATTAAAATATTCAAAATCTCCGTGTCATTAGAAAATTTCCTTTTTTAAGTGCATTAAAATTTTCTCACCTCTAATGGTGACAAGTTCAGAAAATGTTAACTAAAATTTAATATTTTATTGAAAAATGCGTTTGAAAAATTAAAAATATTAGAATATTTTTTCTTTGTGCATTTTTTAATTTTTGTTAGTAATTTATTAACTTCTTATTAAATTTTTTTTATTAATAATATTTTATTTTTTATATTATTTGTACTCAATTTTTTTTTTTAACCTTTCTTCTCTTACCACTTCCTTTTGTTGCCGAACGATCTTAAAGCCCACTTAAATCCAACCATAAATATCATTAACTACCTAAACCATTCATATACCTAATTGAAAATGCCAAAACAGAGCAACTTTTTTTTTTTTCAATCCAGCTCCATTTGGCTTTTCCTCTTTCCTAAATCGATTTTTTTGTCTTGATATTGCTTGCGGTTCACAATACTAATTTGTTTTCTTCCTTTTTCCTCTCTCTTGCCTTCTGCATCACTTCTTTTTACGTGGGCAAACAAAAATATTTCTCCCTTTAGGTCCAGCAGAACCAAACAAATATTATTTTCTCTCTTCACTCTGTCCATAGCCAAACAATATAGGCCAAAAATTTCGATCTTTAAATGTAGGTTTCACTCATTCCACATAAGTAGAATTAAACCAATATTAACATACTAAATAAAAATTGTAAACATATAGTTTCAACACAAATATAGAGTATCTATACAAACCTAATTGAAAAATGGGAATTAAGCGAGGTGGAACAGATCAAGACCAAAAGAAACACACTTTAATCAGGGTGTTTTTTGAGAGAAAAGAATATTGAAAGAAAGAGAATCACTCAGTATTCTATTTATGCAACCTATGTACAGCTGTGTATAGGAGTGACTGTGAGCATGATATCTTTTATTTATGGTCTAAAGCAATCATAGGAATTCTTACTGTAATTAGCATTTAGTCAGAGATCATATATTCCAAGATTAGTTTTTCTTGGTTATGTATAAAAATTATGTCACCGATACTGACACTTAATAATATTGTGAGGAAAATTCTTTCTGCTTTGACTCTTTTTCACCATTTTTCACATAGTATCACAGCACTGATACTGGTGACCTGAATTAAAACATCTTCCACCACCAAATACAATATTATGAGCGAAAGAAAAATTATAGAAACATCAATTGATGTTTCAGACCCCCTTGTTTTGCACCACTACGATCATCCTAGGATGGTCCTAGTCTCAAAACCACTTGAAAGATACAACTATGGGCAATGGAGTCGTGCCATGTGCATCAGTCTTAGTGTAAAGAATGAGATTGGATTTTTAACTGGATCTATTAGAGCTCCAGCGTCCACAGATCCAAGATTTAATATATGGCGATGATGCAATGATATGGTCTTGTCATGGATCCTAAACACAATTTATCTTGATATAGTAGGTAGCATTATCTATGCTGAGACAGCAGCCAAAGTTTGGGAAGATCTCAAAAAGAGGTTTTCACAGCGAGATGCTTCAAGAATTTTTCAAATTCGACAAGAAATTGTCGAACACCAATAGGGACAACATCAGTCTCTGTTTACTACTCTAAATTGAAGGCTATTTGGGATAAATTAGCTTCATATCAAGAGCCTTTTTGCTACAGTAATGGAGGGTTGAACACTTTTACTGAAAAGGAAGAAAAGAAAAAGCTTATGCAATTTCTTATAGGGCTGAATGAACCATATGCAAGCATTATCAATCTTGCTAATGAGATCTCTACCAGATACTCGCAAAAATCATGCTCTTGTGCTTTAACAAGAACAACAAGCAAATGTAAATGCCAAACATGACACAAATATTGGCCACCATTCGATTTAATCCTCTCACACAACCTAAATGTGTCGACCCCCATGGCACAAGAAAACGAGATTCTAAGAAAGTAACTTAAGTGTACCTATTGCGAAAGAGAAGGTTATCTCATTGATTGTTGTTTCTACTTGCATGGATTTCCAGTAGGTCATAAATTGCATGAAAAGAATGTGAAGCTAAAAGGAAAGAGACCTGCTGCAAACAACATTGAAACCAATATCATTGAGCCACCAGGAGGACTAACTACAGAAGGAGCAACATTCACTTCTGAGGAGTATAATCAACTCATGGACTTACTTTGTGAAGAAAATGGTAATGAACAGTCCTTTGCAAATGTCACAGGTGCAGTCACACCTACTTGTAAGACTACTCAATATAGTTTGTTTTTGACTTTATATTAGATCATTGATAGCGGTGCGACAGATCACATATCTAAATTCTCACCCACACATAACGAATTAAACGCTTATTATGATTTCGTTGAGTTGCTTGATGGTGGTAAAGTAGAGGTTAAATCTACAGGGTCTGTCAAAATATAATCTGATTTGGTTCTTGAGGGGGTGCTACATGTTCCAAAATTCAATTAATCTGTTATCAGTTATCAAACTCACTCACGTATACTATAATTTTTTATTTTGATTTTTGTGTGGGACATGGTTACGAAAAAGACGATTAGCCTGGGCAAGCAATACAACGGGCTGTGCTACTTGAAACTTATGCAGAATCCATACCTTGCACATAGCATCAATCATAGCTCAAGCCTTTGGCATCAACGACTACGGCACCCTTGATCTACTCCATTTCAAGAATTATCAAAGAAAATTCCAAAAATGTTTTTTGATCGTCAACATGTTTTGATGTTTGTCCATTAGCCAAATAGACACGTTTACCATTTTCTCGTAGTTTTATTTCATCACTTGCAACTTTTGATTTAATCCATTATCGTATTTTAGGACCTCATAGAGTTAATTCTCATACTGGGGCAAAATATGTTTTGACCATTGTGGATGATTTTACGCATTTTACATGGGTTTATCTTGTGAGTTTTAAATTTGAGACACAATCTATATTAAAATCTTTTTTTTACTCGGGTACAAAAGTCAATTCAACTGCGAGATTAAAGCTCTCTAATATAATAATGAGACTGAATCACATCCATGCTTTCTTTTTTCAATGAACATGGAACCTTTTTTCAACATTCTTACACTAATACACCTCAACAAAATGGGATCGTATAGCGAAAACGTCGTCATCTCTTGAATATGGGCTCGTGCTCTTCGATTTCATGCAAATATACCTTTGAAATTTTGGGGTAAAGTATTCACACTACTTGCTATCTTATAAACCAATGGCCAACACCATTATTGTCTCACAAGTCACCATATGAAATTCTACACCAAATGCCATCCATTTATTCTCATATTTGGTTTTTTAGTTGTTTATGTTATGCAATTAATCTCACACCTATGTATAAATTTGATGCGCGTTCTCGTCGATTCATATTTTTGGCTACCTCTTGGTCAAAAAGGATATCAGGTATATAATTTGGACACAAAGAAATTTTTAACTTCTTAAGATGTTGTCTTTCCTGGACATATTTTTCCTTTTTCTACCTCTCCACTGGAAAATCAATCTGATTATCCAGTTTTACCTATGCCATTTGATGGAGACATATCTCTTCTTCCTATTAACCTACACATTACACTACTAACAATCCAAAGACACTTCCCACTATCTCACTCCTCAAATCCAAGTCATAACTATTCTTCAATTTTAGATGCTACAACAGCTCTCGAGACTTCTCAAACCACTATTGAAGACAATTCCCCCTCTTCCTTGGATATTTCTCTTAACATAGAACTCCAACCAGTTTTATCACAAAATTTGGTTCCTCGTCATAGGTCTAGTTGAACCATAAAAGCTCTAGATCATCTCTAAGATTACCAATATTGCTTGCTCTAGGAGTAGTCTTTTCCCATAAGTCTGGTACTAAATGCCCCATTAATTGGTATATTTCTTACTCCAACTTCTCTTTTGCTCATCAGGAATTTATGCATAATATCTCTTACTTGGTTGAACCAGTATCTTATGAATAGGCCATTCAAGATCCTAAATAAGTTGAAGCAATGCACGCAGAACTTTGGGCTCTTGGAGAAAATAACACATGGAACATGGTTTCTCTTCCCCTTATCATAAACTTATTGGCTGCATATGGGTCTTCAAAATTAAATATAACTCTGATGGTATAGTTGAGCGTTATAAGGCTCGACTTGTTGCTAAAGAATTCGTGCAACAAGAAGGGATCTGGTCATAGTTGCCATTCGTAATCGAAGCCTTCATCAAATGGACGTCTAAAATGCTTTTCTTCACAGAGAATCTTCAGAAACAAGTTATATGCAACCTCCACTTGGATTTCATTGACAGAGGGAGCAACTCGTACGTCGGCTCAATAAATCTTTATATGGTCTCAAATAAGCATCAAGGAATTGGTTCAACGAATTTTTATCTTCAATCTGTAATGTTGGTTTCGAACAATCACAAGCTAATTATTCTTTATTCACTAAGGTTCATGGTAACTCGTTTTCTGCCATATTACTTTGCATTGATGACATGATCAACACAGGAAATAATGAAGGGATGATTGTTAATCTAAAGAAATTCCTTAACAATCATTTTTGAATTAAAAATCTAGGTCCATTAAAGTTCTTTTTGGGCCACGCTCTAAAGCTGGAATTTTCCTTTATCAAAGTGAAATATTAACTAGACATATTAGAAAAGACTGGCTTACTTGATGCAAAGCCTACCAAATTTCCATTGAACAAAATCTCAAGTTGAATTCAACTGATGGAGATATCCTCAGAGACCCAACTTATTATCGCAGGATAATGGGAAAATTAATTTATCTCACTATAACAAGGCTAGAAATCGTATATGCAGTTTCTACACTTAGTCAGTTTATGTAAAAACCAGGAAAATCCTATTTTGATACCATACATTGTCTTCTTGGATGTCTGAAGCATTCACTAGGCCAAGGTTTATTTTTTCCATCATATGGACAATGGAAACTAACTAGTTATTACGATGCAGATTGGGCTGGATGTCCAACTACTCGATAATCAGTGATGGGATACTGTGTATTTCTTGGAAAAGCTCTTGTATCCTGGAAAAGTAAAAAGCTAGCCATTACGTCAAGACCCTATGTTGAGATTGAAACAAGTTTATGGAGGTTGTCACCTGTTAGCTAACTTGGTTGAGGTACCTTTTACGAGACTTGCATGTTGAACACGATGAACTTGTTAGGTCATTTTGTGATAATCAAGCGGCCATGCACATTAATGCGAACCCAATATATCACAAAAGAACAAACACATTGAGCTGGATTGCCACACAATACGTGAATGAGTTCAAAGTGGTAAGATAGAAACTGCTTATTTTAGATAGAAAAGCAAATTGCTAATATCTTCACAAAGCCACATGGACAAGTAGCTTTTCAATCACACCTCAGCAAGTTGGGAGTTCTTGATATTCACGCTCCAACTTGAGGGGGAATATTGAAGGAAAGAAAATCACTTTGTATTCTATTTATGCTAAAAGAAATAAAAATCACTCTGTATTATATTTATGCAACCTGCGTACAACTGTGTTTAGGAGTTACTGTGGTCATGATATCTTTTATTTATGGTCTAGAGCAATCATAAGAATTCTTGCTATAATTAGCTTTTCGTCAAAGATCATATATTCCAAGATTAGCTTTTCTTGGTTATGTATAAAAACTATGCCATCGATACTAATACTTAATAATATTGTGAGGAAAATTCTTCTTGCTTTGACTCTTTTCCACCATTTTTCACAAAGAATTTCAGATACCAAAATAGATTTTTCTAACTTTTAATTTTCATTTTATTTTTTTTGTGACGATGAATTTTTCTTTTATTCTTTTTTCTAATATTTGATTTTTGGGTTGATTAAAAAGTAAGGTGCATGATTCCTTAATAGGATAACAATGCTTTCGAAACAATTTATAAAAATAGCAAAGAAAAAATATATATGTTTGTAATATTAAAGTTCACGACAATATTATGTAATTGGAAAATGTGTAACATATATTATAATAAAATAAATTTTTTGTAATAAAATCATAAATACGTAACAATGACATGTCTTTTGTTTTATTAAGCATCTGTAAAATCATCACTAAATTTGAGGGGAATATTGTAAAAGAGCCAATTTTATGTTAACTTAAAGGGATAATTTTAAATTACCTCTAAAATGTCTTAACATTCAAATTGTACTTAACTTTTTTAAATATATTCATCTTACACCCAATCCGTTCAATTTTCTATTAAAGATAACAATTGACTACATTTAACCAATAAAAGTAATATTTTACCTCTATTTTTTATAAATTTAATAAAGGGAAAAATTTATCCAACACTATACAAATAATTATCCTATTATTTTCCACAAATAATTAACCAAAAAATTTTTTTTTTATTTAATGCAACTTTTTTTTAAAAAAAGATATTATTGGCCATATTATTCAATCATCCGCCAACCTCACCAAGGCAGCCTTGATGGCCATGGGCAAGGCAAAGCCTTGATCACGGATGGTTGCTTACAAGGTAGAGCCTTTATCACGATTAGTTGCGTGCAAGGCCGCCTTGGTTCGAAACTGGCTGCGTGCAAGGCAGCCTTGGTCGCCGTGCCACCATCTCGTCATAGGGATCCGATGATCGCCTCTGTTGCCGAGCCGTTGCCACCACCCTGTGATGTAGATGAGTAGATCTGGGATTTTTTATTAATGTATTTAAATTAGTTTAATTAAAATAAAATAAGAAAATAATAAATAATATTTAATTTACCTAGAAAATAAAGAGATCAAGTGGGTTATACTTGGAAAAAGGATAATGAATGGAGTGTACTTAACAAAACACATGGGTTTTGATAGTTTTCGTGTGCAAGAAGACTTATTTATCCTTCTTAAGTTTATATTTTGCGAAGTTTAGTAACACCGTGAGTGGAAGATGAATATCTTTCAAAACATTGGGCAAAACATTATTGGGGTAATACAAATGAATTATCCCAAACTTAAAAGCAAATTCCTAAGAACACTAGGTGCTGGGAGAGCCACTAATGTCGTACATTTTAGCATATATATGTTACTCTATGTTGAATCAAATCTCCATCCTATTCAAAATTAAAACTCTATATGTCAACTTCTCCTCTTATTTTCTTATCAAATATCATTTATATTATCATATTCTTTTCTATTTACACTTTGAGTTGTAGTTAGAAGTATCACTTACATTTCTAATGTAAGATAATTTTAAATTTTAATTAGTTAAAAAATCTTTTATTCTTATCAATTTAATTTATTATTTAATTATTAATTTTTTATTAAGGTAGGAGTTATTTTTTTTTTTTTGAATTAACTTATAATATTAGATTTTCTCTATTATATATAAAAATATTATACTATTGTTTTAATAATCTTTCGTTCAATAAAATTTTTCCTTTGATTTTAACCCTTATGGAATTATTATCTTAACATTCATGTTTTGAACCGTTAAAATTAGAACAACACCTAATCTCATTAATTAGATTGATTATCCAACCCACTGCATTAAAGAACTAAACAAAATTTAGGGTTTGACAAGGTTTTTTATTCTATGCACTATCCCCTATATCATATAGAGCTTTTTGGTACCACTAAACACAATTACATCCACAAATATATTTTTCACTAAAAAAATAAAATTCACAAAAAAATTTGGAATCATGGTCTATATGTTAGTCATGATACATTGTTGTTTTAAGGAAAATGTAATCCTAAATTATTTTTTATTTGGTTGGATAATATTGAAAAATTCTTTAAAGTTGAAAAGATACATAAAGATAAATGAGTACAATTTGTAACTTATTTTCTATTAAAAAAGAGTGCATTATATTGGTAGAATATATTACAAAGAATATGAATTGAGAGTTGAGAAGACAAAGTTCGATCATAAGATCAAATAAAGTGATTGATAAAGTCACAATTTATTTCCCTTGATTATTGTTTGAAACATCAAGATATGAAGTTCATTCATTCTTATACTATAGAGTTTGAGAACTTTTATGGAAATTCAAATTTTTTATGAGAGTAAAGAGTTTTTAATTAAAAGATTTTTGGAGAGACTCTATGCCGATATAAAAGATTGAGCACCATCATATGCTATCCACACCCTAACATATGTTATCCCTATAGTCAAAGAAATCAAAGCGTAATTAACGTTTGATTTAGATAGAGTTATTAGAGATGTTGACAATATAGCTAACAAGATATTTGATAACACAGTTAACATAGACCCTAAGTTAGTGATTAAAGATATACTTGAAAAGATAATTGAAGATGTGCCAAAAAATATACAAGAAAAGGTTTTCATATAATCTTAATTTGAAAATTGATAATGTAATTAAGCATGTGTAAGAAATTCAAGTCGAGGATAGCTCACCTATCATCAACATAGTTCTATCTATTCATATTAAAGACAAAAAGATTATCATTAAGGAAGATTTGTCTGCGAAGGTAAATTTAATTGATTTACATATTAAGTAAGATTTGAAAAGAGTTATAGAAAAGATGAAAGTAGTTTGTTATTACAAATGCACATTTTTAGAAGGGCCACTAACAAATGCAAGAAAAAAATAATATTTGGATATTTCTGAGTTTTAAAGAAGTTTACTAGAATAGATACATTTTTAAGTCACATGATAATTTAACGTTAGATTAAGTTTCATTCGTTAGACAAAACTTATGGAAGAGTTTTCTTTAAGAGAGGAGAATCTGGTATAAAATAATTTTAAAATTTAATTAGTGTAAGAAATCTTTTTATTTTTATCAATTTTATTTATTATTACTTACTTATTAGTTTTATTTATTTAGATAAGAGTTATTTTCCCTATTTAAATTAATTTTCTCTATTAAACATAAAAAATTTATACTATTATTTTAATATTTTTTATTTAATAAAATTTTTCCTTTAATTTTATCCATTACAGAGTTATGTTTTTAATTAACACTGTATCCGTTAGGGTTAAAACGAAGTAGAATTGAACAAGATTCAGCGTCAATCTCCCTCCTTATTTCTATTTATAATTTGTACTAAAAATTATCCCTTATGCATGTCTATTCAACGGTGGGTGAGCAATATATTGTGAATATTAAATAGCATTTTTTAATGCTAAACAACACCGAATCAATGGCATAGAAGATAATATAAATTAATTCAACATGCGGAATAACTAACTTGCAAACATTCTATAGGGGAGCCTAAATTGATCAGCTAATGCGGCAGCATAGTGTAATCCCATCACCGACAGGGAGCTGGAAAATCTCGATCCTTGGATCAACAGCCAAGACTTTGTTTAATTCTAACAGGAAGCCCCTGTTATGTCTGACGTAGTCCTTCATCGGTGCATCGGGCGGTAGCACCAGAGATCCGTTCCAAAGAGTGTTGTCGTAGCCAATAACTCCAATTTTCACAAGCTCAATATGTTCCATGATTTTTTTTTCCTGAAATTCATTCAATTTTTTAAAAAATTCATGAATGAATAATAAAACGAGGGATAATTCATCTAAAACCAAATTAATGAAATATTGTTGGGGGAATTCTGCGGTTGCGTTGCTTACATCTTGGATCAATTGATCGAGAAAGGGAAGAGCAGGGCCTTCTCTGAAATCAATCTTGTGAGCAACACCGGCTTTTTGAATTATGGGTAGAACTATATCATAGTTTTCCTTCTTGATGTCCAGGGCCAGTATCTGAAACAATTAATGTTCCAGAAACGACATTAATATTCATTAACTTATTTTATTTATTGTTCTTTTCATCAACTCTCCGACAAGTAAGTAGTACTATTAATTTCTGGTTGAGTAGCTAGCATTCAGCTTTTGGTTCAGGAATAGCAAGTGCTAGTGATAGTAATGCTTTGCCATCGTCGGGCAGAGCAAGGGCAGTGGCTAAAAGAGAGTAACCAGTGAAAACACCAATTTCCATGGTATTCTTGGCGTTGATAAGCTTGACTAGCATGTTCAAGAATTGTATTTCATCAGGTGAGGTGCCCATGAAGCTCCTGCATTTCATTTGTGGGCAATAAAAAGAATTTGGTAACCCACCATACATTATTTATGAGCGACAACTACAAAGCGATTAAATCAACAGAAGCATCTACTTTACCGAATAATCCCAAACCTCTAAAAGATTAAAAAAAAAAAAAAAAAAAAAACCAGAAAGATCCAAAAAGTTGGTACCATGTTTTCTAGCTCAGAGCTGGTCTCTGCTTATAAATCTGAAATTAATCAGAAAATACGTTTGAAGAAGCAAACTTTGGAAACACGAATTTCCTTTTCTCGGAAAGACCAATTGAATAAATTAAAACTTTGAAATTATCAAAAAGATATATATGCAAAAAATACGGAATATTTTCTTGTAATTTAAAAAAGTTATGATCGTTCCATCCGATTCTCATTATTAGAAAACGGTTTCTGTAATAAGTTTTTATGCTCTTTCAAATCTGGAAAGCATAAAATTCAATCGTTCATTTTTATTTTACAACAGATCAACAATACTCTCGCTCTCACAATATAATTAACGAGAATCTCACAGTGGATGCAAGGCTCTCTTGGATACACACTAGTTTCAAGTATATACTGCAAAACATAAATACGAAACACATATGGGAATTCCAGTTTCCATGTAAGAGGTAGCTTTTCATTTTATGAAACGGGAAATGTATATAGAGGATACCTGGTAAAGTTCATCACTTTGTAAAAGACTCTTGTGGCCGATTTCTCCGTGCCCAGAGCCAGCACTAGCACCGGCAGCAGCAGCACTACCCTGGTTTCCCTGCCCTTCCTGAATCGAAGACAATGCCCACTTTCACTGATGATGCTTCATCAATTATTTTGCTTTTGAGACTTAACTGACTGCTTTATCTACGATTAAAGTTGCGGCTGGAGATGATACAAAGCCCTATAAATATGGGAAAATTTTCAAAAGTCTCTTTTGGAACCAATTTATGTGAACAATCACTTTTTAATTTTTTTTAATCAAAATAGTCTAACATCTAGATTTCGAACAGTTTTGCCCTCAATATTCAGCTTTAATTTTTTTTTCTATGTCTTTTAACTCTTTTTCTCATTTTTTTTATCTTTTACCTAATTGTTTTAATATTATAACAAAAGCCAACATTTACTCGTGAGATTCAAAATTCTAGGCGGCTTAGAAGGCAAATGGCAAGAAGTAAACGCAGACATTAATATGATTTATTTACATAGAGGTATGTTTTTTATTGGTGAATAAAGTATTTAAATAATAAAAAATTTTGATTTTTGTAATTTGTGGCATTATAATTTGAAAGTATTCACCCATTTAAGTGTAGGAAGTGTTGATTGTATTGTTATATGCATGTTTGAATGCAAAAATATGCATGATTTAAAGGTTTGAAGACTTGTCACAAGGTTGAAGATGGTCTGATGTGATTTTTAAGTACGAGTTTTTCACTCAAAAAGTGACTTTCGAGTAAAACTAATTGATTGGCTTTGCTCAAAAGTGTCTTTTTAGCAAGTGACAAAATTAGCCTTGCTCAAAAGATAAAAAATTAACCTTACTTGAAAGTCGTTTTTGAGTGAATAAATTGATGTTAAAAAATCATATCAAACTATCTTTTCATCCTATTTTTTTCATAATCTAATAATTACATATTATTTATACACAGATGATTGATTTTGTAATTTTTTTTATTCACCAAGGTAGATCATAGGTAACTTTGCCAATAGTGTTGAGAATTACATTAGTGAAAGTATTCGACTATTAACAGTGCAACTTGCTAGAATCCTATATGTCTTGATTAGTTAGAATGAATAAGTTATGTTAACTATCTATTCCATTGTGACTTGATTTTATAACCTCAACATTTGCAAACTTTATGTTACTTGTAACTTGTTCTATGCAATGATGATATTTTCTTCTATATGATCATCTATTTTATTTCTTCTTTGATATGAGAATGTAATGTTATTGAACGTATATAGTTGTATTTTGAATGACGATTTATATTCATACTATTAATGAATGATTTTTTATAGTTATCAAGGTATCAAACTATGCTATATTTTGAGAAAACGAGTTCAAAAATAGGTTCAGACAACAAAATAAGTTCAACAAAACGTTTATGCAAGGATAATTATTGGTAGTTGATATTTCTTGGCATAGTTAATAGTGAGACCCTTCCATTGATATAACCTTTAACTTCGCCGGCGATATGTCACCCAAGATCCATTGTGGTAAATAGAAAACTTTATAAAATCTGCCATATTTGCATATAAGTAACACATAACTATAAGATTATGAAAAATATAAAATGAGAAGATGGTCTAATGTGATTTTTGACCATCGATTTATTCACTCAAAATTGATTTTTAAGTAAAGTTAATTTTTTGCCTTTTAAGCAAGGCCAATCTTTTTTACTTGCTCAAAAGCTTGAGCAAGGCTAATTAACTAGCCTTAATAAAATCACTTATGAGTAACTTTAAAATATGAAACACACCAATTTTAAACAAGTGCTAGACTAGTTTGATAAAGAAAATTAGAAGGTAAATATTTACGTAAATTGAGTCTAAAATAGGACTATTTTAAGAAATTTCCTATTTCTTAGTCACATCAGTAACTTTAAAATATGAAACACGCCAAATTTTAAACGAATGTTAGTTGCCTTACTCTCTGGTGGAGGGAAAGTAGGGCCACTGTTCACGTTTATATGTCTTGAATCTTGATTCATGAAATGGGGATAGATAAAGCCATTTATCGTCAAACAATTTGGCATTCCGAAATTATGAACCTTTAGCCAGCTAGCTATTGTCGCCGCTCTTTAAAGCGGCTGGGCGATTGTTCTAAGCAAAACAGCAAAATAATGCAGCTTTATAAAATAATAAAATAATATATATATATATATATTGTATATTTTATTGGCAATATTTTATTTTTATCTATTTCCATTAATAATTTTGTATCATCATATATCTCTTGATCTGCTATACATGTAATATAATATTAAAAAAAAACAACACCACAACTTTTCATTTATGAAGAAAAGACGAAGATTACACTTTATTTATACAACAGCGAAAAATACATATTCTATCTTTGTTATCAATCAATAAGTAATTTTTTGACCTTTTTTTTTTATTTCGATTAAACGTCAATGTAAGTTAAGAAATGAAGATGTATTTTTAAAAAAATACAAAAATTGTTGGCAAAAGGTTAAGGATTGAACAACAAACTGTTCCAGGCTAGTATGCCTGGTCTTAAAAGGGTGTGAATGAGCGAGATTTCCTTCTTTCTCCTTTCTATTTTATTTTATTTTTTATAAACACCAGGGGTAGCATCAATCACTTTTTTTTTAATCAATCAGTCGGTTTTAATTGCTTCGTTTGTTAAGAAAATAGCCAGGTTCCTCCTTTTTTTTGTGATAAATATTTTTATTTTCTTAAAAAAAAGCGAAGGTTCCTATTTTTTTATTCCCTTTGTAATCAATATTTTTTCCCCTATTTTTGATAATTATTCTTTTTGATAGTGATAGTGATTCTTATTTTGTTAACAAAAGAAATAGCGAGGTTTCCCAGTTCTCTTTGTAATAATTATTTCCCCTATTTGTTGGTCTCATTGCGATATATATGTATATATATATATATATATAGATGATATGACAATAATATAAATATAATATGTAACAAAAAAATAATAAATAACTGAAATCGTAGTGTCCTATGATTTTTCAAGATAGACAATTTATCTATTTCTAATTTGGAATCGATACTATTGATAAATTTTCTTTCAATGTCTTGTTTTGATAAGTTTTATAATTAAAAATGCAATTTCTACTAGTTATCAAAATAGAAGTATTAACATAAAAACATATAATCTATCTATTACTAATTTGGAATAAATACTATTAATTGGTGCTCTGATATCTAACGTTTCAAAATGAAAACGTATATATAAATATATACGTTAATTAATTATCTTATGTATGTTAATTAGTGGTAAAATACGCAAAAGTATAAAACGTCACCTTTATAATATTAGTCTCATATGTTCATTTAAAAATCAAATTAATTGAAGATGAAAGACAACATTGCTATTTAAAAAATGAAAAGTAACATCAACCTTATAAGTGGAATTACTGGTACATGTTTTTGAAAATTTAGAAAGATACATGATAAGTGGGTCAAAATGAAGTGGGTACTCATTTTTTTTCCTATAAGAAACACGTGCTGAAGAATATTACACTTGTCTTTTATTAACATACTATTAAAAATAGTTTATGTAGTGATTTTGTTACCACCTTTCTAATATTTTTCTCAAACCCCTTCTTTGAATGCACCCCAAGTTGTTTTTATTATTTTAATTTCAACCGCTTATGACTCTTCTATAGTTACAATAATGGTGCATATTTTTCTTAATTGTTCTACTAGTGAATAGACATTTTGTGATGAATAATTTTATTCATATCTTCGTATTATTACAATCTTACTTCTTTTTTTTCTCCTTCCTTTTAAACAATATTACATATTTTTTATAGAATGATTTTCTTATTCTCATGTTCAAGAAAAGATAATAATATCAAGTTATGAAAACAATAAGATATTGAAAATATTAGGAAACAGAATAATTCTTCCCATAATATTGCATCAGATCATTCATCAGCTGTCAATTCTCCTCAATCATAGTGACTCTTTATTACTTTCATTCTTGTAAGTATTATGTTTTTAATACTTTCCTTACATTTATTTTCATTCCTGATATATTTCACAATGTGCTTATAAATTTTGTAATTCTATATCAATGAGCATACTAATTTCCTACAATATTATCCTAAACTCTTTATTGTATTAGAGCATTAACGTGCTCTCACGAGTCTGAAAATCGATCCAAACTCCTACTTACCTTTCCCTCATGACAATAGAAAGTTCAGCCTCAGTTTTTACCAGGCCAGTGATTCAAACCACATCCGATACTCAACATACCTCTGACAACCTTGTGGCTGTTAGTTCTATCTAGCTTTCGCTTAAACTAAAGCCCTCAACTTATCCATCATGGAAGGCTCAATTTAATGTCTTATAGATATGATCTTCTCGGCTCCATCGATGGCATCAACCCTTGTCCAACAAAAATGGAAAATAGATGCCGAATCTAGCTTATACGCTTTGGAAGTGTCAAGACAAAATTGCTATTTCTAGCAATCTTGGGATCGCTTGATCCTCCCATCATTCCTCTAGTGTCATCTGCAAAGACCTCAGCACAAGTACGGTCTAAGCACAAGCCTATATGCTAACTGTTCATGCACTCACATTATAGGCCTTAAAGAAAGCTTGATGAAGCTATCTAAAGGCTTTGACTCTGTTGCCAACTACTTACGTTCCATCAAAGGCATAGCAGATGATCTTGCCCTTGCTGGAGCTTCACTTGATAACTTAAATCTTATAATTCATACTCTTAATGATATCAGGCCAGAATTTAAGGAGTAGCAACTGTTATTCGTGCAAGAGACAACATCATTTCATTTGAAGAATTGTATGGCAAACTCATTGACTACAAGTCATTCTTAAAATGAGAAGACAAACAATTGCCTATTATTACTGCCAATGCTACTAGCTTCCACAACAACAAAGGATAGAATAACAACAACTACAACAATCGCAAAGGCAACAATTAAAATCGAAATCCTCAAGGTGACAATAACTTTCAAAAACATGCTAAGCAAAATTCAAGCAGTAGAAACAGAAATTTCAATAATGGCAATGGTAGAAATTCTGATGTTGTATGCTAAGTTTGTGGAAAAAAAGGGCATTCTGCACAGCAATGTAATCATGCTAAGAAAATCTTATTAAGAGAAAACACAAGCAATCCTACTGCCAATCACACAACAATAGGTGCTAACTCTTCATCTTCTAATTGGTTGATGGATTATACAGCTTCACACCATGCTACAACTAATTTCAACAACTTGTCACTTGGTTAGTCATATGAAAGACCTGATGACATTGTCATCGGTGACGGTACAAGACTCTTAATCACACGTACTGGCTCATCAACTTTTACATCTCTTTTTACATCTTTTACTTTATCTAATGTCCTTTGTGCGCCTACCATGCAGCAGAATCTATTTTCTATTTCACAATTTTATAACACTAACAAAACATCTATTGAATTTTTTCATTCTCATTTTGTTGTTAAGGATCTTACAACGAGGCACCACTGGCATGCGAACGGAGTAAAAACAATGTGTATGAATGACCTAACACATAGGAAGCTCCTATTGTATCCAAACAATCGTGTGTTGGAATTAAGACTTCACCAAATAACTGGCATAACAGACTTGGTCATCCATATACAAAAATTCTTCAGTTTCTAGTTTCAAATAAAACTCTTCCCATATCATCAAATTAATCCAAGCTTCGTATTATTTATGACTCTTGGTTATACAACAAAAGTCATAAATTGCCTTTTGGTGTCTCTACGCTTTATAGTCATAGTCCATTAGATCTTATTTACACAGATGTATAGGGAGCTTCTCCCATCAAATCAATGGATGGATTTTCCTTTTATGTTTCATTTGTTGATCATTTTACTAAATACTCGTGGCTCTTTCCCATGGCAAAAAAATCTGATGTTTTATCAATCTTTAAAAAATTTAAGCTTATGGTACAAAATTTTTTTCAAACCTCTATTGTTACAATTTACTCTAATGGTGGAGGTGAGTATCCAAGTCTAAAAAGTATGTTTGAATCCCATGGCATTCAACATCTTGTTCACCACTATGTACTCCATAACACATAGCATATACTGAATACCAACATCGACATACAGTTGAGACGGGATTATCTTTACTTCATAAAGCCTCACTTCCTCTCTTTTGTTGGTCACATGCTTTCCAAACAGTTATTTACTTGATTAATCGTTTACCAACTTTCTTTTTACACAATAAATCTCCATTTGAAAATCTTTTTCGTAATCCTCCTAATTATTCTAAATTAAGAGTTTTTGGGTGTCTTTGCTACCTATGGTTGTGTCCTTACACTCGTCATAAGCTGGAATTCTAAGCCATATAAATTCCTTGGATATTCCAATATTCATTGCTACAACTTAAAGATTGTAACTCTCAAGTATAAATTGTTTCAAGTAATAAAGTTCAGAAGTCCGAGTGTCGGTCCACAAGAAATACATTATATAAGGTTCACAAATCCAATGTCCAAATATTATGAAAATAAAATGAATTTGTTACTTGTTGAATGTAAATTTAATCTTATTAACTATTAAAGTATTAGGGATTCATTTTGTTGATAATTATAGAAATCATTCTTTACTTATTTTTTTTAGCTCAATCAAGAATCATTTAATAGATGATCTTAATCGGAAGATAAATATATTGAAAAACATCACAATAACTCTTTGAAGAAAATGTAACAAAATAAAAAATTAATCATTCAATTTATTTGTAAAAGTTATAACATATCTTATTCTTGATTTGTAGAAAATGTGCAACCATTCAGTGTACCTTTTGTTAACAATAAATCAAGCCTTCTAACAAATCAAAACACTTTTAAGAAATAAAATTCACTCAATTAAAAAGATGTTGTATTGAAGCACAACTTAGAATGATAAAAGAACAATGCTATAAAATCAACAAAGCTACACCCTTAACTCTAATTACTAATTTAGAAAGACATTATTTAATTGAAGTTCAAATAACAAAAAGGAAACAAAATGATAACTAAGATCCCCCTTCCTCACTTCCACATCTTCCTTTATATAGGTAAAATAAAAAATACTTCACATGTGTGAACAAAATTTGCCAATTTCTAATTAATCACGCTTTACCAACTTGCAACACATTTTTTACTATCAAAACCACTAAAATTTGTGAAATGGTTTTCTTTAAAGTTGTAGGTGGATGATTCAACTTTCTAATAGTCTATATCTCACCCTTATTGATTCTGTAAAACGTAAGTTGTGTTAAAAATAGATATAATGTTCAAGTTGCATTTCTCCACCACCTTTCTAGACTGATGGCTCTTTCTAATAGCCAATTAGTTGAAATTTGAGAATGTGTAAAATATAAACAATTTAAAGCTCTTTGTCACCTTTCTGGAACAGCAAATCATATAATTGTTGGATACGTATTTTGGAAGATACGGCTATCTCCCAAAATATAGAAGCATGTTGGGCTGGTTCTTGAGAGTTCTGTTGAAGCTCAATTTTCGTCCCATTAATTGCTCGAACTGGTTTAACCTTTGGCTTACAAAGTTATGAAATAATGAGTTTATGTTTGTCCAGCCCAAAAATCGTATAATTGATATTTTGGATTGAAAGATATGCTCATTTTACGAAACGTACGCAAAACCAACTATTTACTCCAATTCATGTTTTACAATTCAATATAAAGGAATATGCTTCATTTTTACGAAACAAAAGGACATTATCAAGTGTAAATCATAGTATTTCTCTTAATAAACCTACACTTTTAAACATTCATTATTCATAATGCATATAAATGTTTTGGTTCTAATACAAATAAAATTTTTATTTCAAGGCATGTTGAATTTATTGAGGATTGTTTTCCTTTTTCATCATTTTTTTTAAAATAAAGAAAATCTTTCAACAAATAAACTTTCCAAATGGACAATTGCTTCTCCATCTGTCTCTCATCTTGCTCACATTATACATGTGCATAGTTATGTAACCAAGTTCGCCCCCAATCCAAATCAATCTTTACCTACTCTTAATTTGTCTTCTAATTCTAATTCAAGTCTATCTACACCCATCATAGTGCACCAAATAAAGAATTGGAAAGTAACTCCTTGTCGATTAAGTCTAATTCTTCTCCTCTACATAATTCTCCACCAATTTCGCCAAATCATGATCCTGGTTCCATGTAATCCTCTTACCTATCATTTCCTGTGTCACTAACCAAGTCTACCACTCCCGCTATGCCACCCATCATGGATCTTATTTCAGTTACTTCAGATACATCTGTTTCCCCTCTAATGCATATAAGTGATCTGCCCTCAAAAACTGAATCTTGATTCCTCATCAAACTTATACACATTCATCACCCACCATCTGATCTTAATAACTGCACGATACAAACTTGCTCCAAGAATCATATTTTCCAACCTAATTCCGTAAATCTCACACCAAACATCTTATACTTGCTACCCTTGAACCTATGTGTGTTTCTCAAGCTATAAAAGACCTACAATAGAGAGTTGTTGTGTGTTATAAAATCAATGCACTCTTGTGCAATAGTACTTGGAATCTTATTCCATCACAATTAGGTCAGAATATGGTTGGTTGCAAACAAGTGTTCTGCCTTAAGTGTAGTCCTGATGGTAGCATTGACTGAGACAAAGCCAGCCTAATCGCCAAGGGCTTTCATCAACGCCTTGGAATTGACTACACTAATACATTTAGTCCAGTAGTAAAATCGATGACCATTCGTCTTGTTTTATCCATAGCACTTCACCATGGCTGGCAGGTGCACCAATTAGATGTAAATAATGCCTTCTTGCATAGCAAGTTATTTGAAGAGGTATATTTCTCACAATCACCTGGGTTTATTGATCAATCTCTTCCTTCACATGTGTGTTGTCTTTATAAAGCTTTTTACGATCTTAAACAAGCACCATGAGCATAGTACCAAGAGTTGAAGTCATTTGTCCTCTCCTGTGGTTTCTCAAACTCGAAGGCTTATGCATATTTATTTGTCTATCTTAACAACTCTATCATTGCTTATTTTCTTGTATATGTTGATGATCTTCTTGTTACGGGCAATTCTAACTAGTTTATTATGAAGTTTATCAAGGCTTTATCACAAAAGTTCTCTGTCAAGGACCTTGGTAGTCTTATTTTTTTTTTTCTGGTGTTGAAGTCACACCTACCAGACAAGGCCTTTTTCTCTCCCAACATAAATATGTTCAGGACTTACTTGAACATTTCAAGATGGGTAGGGCAAAAGATACTGCCACACCAATGTTTACATCTTTTTAATTAACTTTATATAATGGGAGCTCTTCTATGGATATCAGTCAATATCGAAACATTATTGGAGCTCTTCAATAACTCTCTCTAACTAGGCTGAATATTGCTTATTTTGTGAACAAACTAGCATAATACATGCATGCACCCACTCAACTTCATTGGACAACTGCTAAACGAGTACTTCGACGTCTCAAGTAAACTATTTACTATGGTCTTCATTTTCACCGCCATACTGGTCTAAATATTGTATCTTATTCCAATGCTGATTAGGCTAGAAATTGTGATAACTATACATCTCTCTCTACTTTTATTATCTAAGTAGGTGGTAATCTGATCTCTTGGTGCTCAAAGAAGCAAATGAATAGTTGCTCGCTCCTCAACGAAAGCTGAATATAAAGCCCACTACTAAAAATTTGGTTATTACTGTCGGTAAATTAGTATTAATGATATGTTTTATTGATACTCTTACAAAGCATTAAGAATGCCTTAATCAGTACATGTTGACACCAAATTTAGTATCAGTTTTTATTGATGCCAAGGTATCATAAAATTATTAATACTTTTGCATCACTATGTTGTGACACTTTTATGTCAAAACATTATTGATACTTGTGTGTTATCAAATTATTGAGACTTTTGCATTAGTGATATGTTAACACAAAAATATCAAGAATTTATTGAGACTTTTGTATTAGAATACTATTGATACTATAATATCAGTACATTGTTAATACTATTGTATATAAAATTATTATACTAATTTTATATATTTAATGGTATTAAAATGATTTTATATATTTAATGATACTTTTTTGCAATAATTAATAATAAATAACAATAGAAATTAAAAAATCTATAATTAAAACAAATATTAAATTTAGAAATTAAAATTGTTGAATATATTCATCCATACAAAAATTTTGTCAAATTCACTAATTGCGAAATACATATAATCGTAAATTTGATCATATGTATATCAAGTAATAAGTTATACTTTCAAAATTATCATTTCAACAAGTTCATTTTTTCCAATATCACCATCTTTCCCAAGAAAACTAAATCAATCTAACACCCACATTAAGTCCACAAATTTTAACCTTCAAACTTACAAACCATATGTATCTTACAACAACATGAGTTTTTCCAGCCAACAATAACAACACATTTATCAAGCAAGTTTAATTATGAGCAAAACAAAAAAAAAAAGAATAATCAAGTCATTGTCGCAAAATTTTAATTTTAACTTAAAAAACCCATATATTAATTACCTTTTCTTGGTGGTTAGCGGTTATTGTTACTGCATATGAAACCTATTCTTCGTGGATTTTAATGATATCATCTTCAGTATATTGTTCAATATCTTTAAATTATAAAATAATAAACAAAATATAAGCTATATTTATGATCTCATATTAAAATATTTATTTTCCAATCACAAAATTCATAAATTAATATTGCATTGAAAAACTTACATTATTATTGAGAATGTTAATATCCTTCATAATGTCTTGCATGAATTTCATAACAAAAAATTCGCATTCAACATTACGTTATTGTAAGGAACACTAGAAATAAATATATAGTAAGTGCACTGATCATAATACCAACTCCAAGTTTTTCATATAATTATAACTACTTACCTTTATTATAATCCATTGTAGGTTGGCCTTTTTTGAAGATTTTTGGGCTGAATAATATAAACTAGTCCCCTTAAAAAATAATAAAGTTCATGTCAAAAATTATAATCCTCAATTATATATATAATCAAACAATTTAAGTAGGTAAGAAATAGAAATTATACTATTTGACAATCTCTTGCAAGTTCTTGCATGGTTTTCCTGCCAATGAATCAAGATAATACACAGTTAAGGTCAACAAATCAATTGCCACAAATACCCAATAGTTGCTACACAGCAACAACACAATAAAACATAAACAAATAAGAATAATAAAAATAATGTTCAATGTGTAAACAAGGGAGGAATAATACCCTGGGTTATAAGGCATTGAAGTGATTTGGCCTAACTTCGAATGTGCTATCCTTTCATACAAGTAACACGATCGATTGATTTGGGTTATATCTTCATGTTTATCGTTGCATGTAGAAACTTTTGTAGGATTAATAAATTAAATTGAGAAATCATATCCATCAACCATCATTTCAAACTATAGATGCCTAAGAAAAAAAATTAACAAAATAAACTAATTAAAATAACAATTATTGTGTCATTATAGTGTAATAAAATTTAAATATCTTACCCAATCCAAATTTCAATGCAAAAGTTAAACAACTCTGTCATATTGATGATGTCTTCGCAATCCTTATTTGTCAAATAAGTGTACCATGAGTGACCAATCGTTGAATCATCATATGTGACTTTAATAGGTTTCTGCAAATAGGTCTTCACCATCATCTCAAACATAAGCATGTTATATGAATTTTTTCTCCCAAATCTGCTCTCTATATTTTTTAGTTGTGGTCACTTCTCCTTAACAACCTATCAAACTAAATTAGAAGATATGTTAATTTTTACATAACATAATTTTTAACTTAAAAAAATAGACCTAAAAAAATGCTTATCAACTTACCTTTCTTTTCTGTATATCTTCTTGTGGTTGTTAGTTAATCTCTATAGATATAGGTGAGATGTTAGAGCTACCAACTTCAGTCTTTGTTTGAGAATCTAATCTTGTTGTTATTAAATCAATCTGTGCTGACATCAATGCTAATTTTTTCTCAAATAGCATCATTTCCCTCCTCATACTAGTACAATTTGGAGAACGGAAATAAATCCAAAGAGTGACAAATTGGCCAACTCTTTGTATTCTACTTGCATTAGGGGGTTTGTTTAAAGTTTTAGATAAAATGTTATCAACTCCATCTGATTCAAATGATCCTTGGTTCATTTGACTTTCTATCGCTTCTTAAGAATAAATAAAAACAAATATTATTATTTATAAATAATATAATGAATTTAAATATGAAATTGGGTATAGTTATTTGTACGTATAATTTTTCAATAACAGGCATGATTTCAGGATTATATCCTTCACTCTTTTTTTTGTTGAGCTCTTTTTCAAGCCTGACTTCTATCAATCTCACTAATAGAAGGAACTCCAAGTTCCTCCTTCTGAAAAATTTACATTGCATGTATATTAGTAACTTTAAAAAGTTTACAACATGTTACTCTAAGTTTCTCCAACTTACCAATTTCTCCATCATGCCACCATACCCTAAACTTCCCAAATGATGGTTATACTTATGCTTGGCACGTTTTTCCTTTGCCTTTTCACTAATTTTCTACAATTAACTCAATAAAACAAGTAAAGTTTAAGCTATTATAATAAACAAGAAACTGTATATGAACTAGGCAAAAGATGAATTGCATTCCCTCAAAATCTTCAGATAAAACTTTCTTCACAAATGCTTGCCAATGTGCCTTTGTGATGCTTGGATAATCAGTAGGAGGCAATTTTAATTGCTTGCGATTGTCCTTAAAAGGTAGAACAAAATCATTCGTTAATGTTTATCTAAAATTTCTTAAAGAAACTCCCATAAAACGACGGACCTGTGCTTTACTCTTAACATCAATCTCAAACTTTTTCTGAAAAATAATAAATTAAATATCAAAATTTTGACACTTGTAAAAAACTAGTAATTGTAGCAAATAAATATTAATCGTATTACTTCAATGTGAGTCCACAAATTTTCTTTCAGTATAATTGGAAACTTCTTCCAATTATCATAAATGATTGGCACGTAATCTCTCACCAAAACTCCAATATAACTTCTTAAGTCATTAGCTCCAGAGCCTATTGGAACAACAAAATCATTATACTCTACCACAATCTTCTTATCCTTTGTTAATTTTTGTAGTGACTTTTTCGTTGTTTGTTTTTTTATAGGTCGCAAGTTTAACTGTAAGTCTTCATCCATCTCTTTATAAAAAGACTAACTTTCTAATTAGTGAAACTTGCATATTAGAACTTGTTAACTTTTATCATAAATAGTATCACAATATATAATATAAATAAAATAAATATAATAAAAAATGATATATGTTGGTAGATCATAATTGAAAAATAAAAAAATATTGTGCATGTTGATGGAATATATAAAATAAAATATACTTAAAACAAATTTTTTAAAATTATTGTCAGTCTAAATTTTTCCAAATTCTATCACAATGTGACCTCTCATAAATCCCATCATTATCGTCCATTCCAAATTCACATTTTGACAATTTGTTAGATAAAGGCATGTGCAAAACCATACCATCACATTAATCATGATAACTATTTTGATGAAATCTTTCAGCCATTGAACATACCACAGATTTAGTACTATCGATTTGATCCTTGATATAAGATACTTGTTTTGCATATAACGCTGAAACGAAGCTATTTGATTTATGACCAATTTTATTCAAATCAACCACTGTAAAACCAAACTCGACAACCTTAACAGCTCTAGTTTCAACCCAATTGCATTTAAAAACAACTTTATTAAGCATAAGATAATCTAATTCCCATATTTCATTAATGACTCCATAAAAATTCATGTTACTGAAATGAGGATTCTTGTCCTTTACACTTGAAAACTGCATAGTTTCTACAACAAACATAACTCCACTATTTTGAGTTATACGATTGTTGTCTCAATTTCTTGTTGTGAAATTGACATTGTTTATAGAATATGATGCATATTTAGTCACCAAAGATCAAGACTTATTTGTTAACCACCTTACTGTTTCAGAAACATCTACACCATTTTTAAGGTCATTTTGAACCTAAAATTATAATTTTAATCAACAAAACAAAACAGGTTATTTTTCATCTAAATTAGGTATGAACTTAAATTTTTTAAATTGAAGAATGAACTAAGTATACTTACCTTATTCTTCAGCCAACTACCAAATGTTTTGTTGTGCTCATTTTGCAACCATACGTCATTGCTTGATTGCTTTAAATTCGTATATCTTAAAAGCTCCTTATGTTCCCTATGTGAATGGTTATCAACATTATTATTACAATTCTTTTTTTACTAGTTTATGTTTAAATATTATACATAATAAAATACAAAAAAGTACTTACAAGGTATATGGGTAAATCTCTGGTGTGTTCGCCAAAATGTTTGGAGGTCAACTAAATTCATTTTTCCAGCACTTAAGGGGTTATTAGTTGACAGATCATATTTCTCATTAATATCATGGGTCAAGAGATATTGAGTAGAGAAATCTAGTAATATAGCTCTCAGCAATGCATCTTTCAGGACGATTACGGTTACGAACATAACTTTTATACACTGTCATGTATCGCTCAAAAAGATACATCCATCTAAGGTAAACAGGCCCACATAATCTTATTTTTTCGTCAAGATGGATTGTCAAATGCACTATTATAACAAAGAAGTTTGGTGGAAAAAATTGTTCAAACATACACAAAGTGACCTCAAGATCCTTTTGTAATCTATCTAAACTTTCAACATCAATTACTTTGTTACACAAGTTATTGAAGAAGAAACACATCCTGTTTATGGCAACTCTAACTAGTTTTTGCAAGCAAATTTGAATTGCCAATGGCAATAATTGTTGCATCAAAATATAACAATCGTGGGACTTAAGACCTTGAAGACGACAATCTTCCATCGACACAATGTTTCTAAAGTTAGAGCAATACACTTCTGGCACTTTGGTTTCATGTAAAGTTTGACAAAACAACTTTTTTTGTTCTTTGGATAGTGTATAAGGGGCTTGTGGCAGATAATTTTTATATTTTTTATCAAGTACAAGCTGTGGCCTAATGCCTATGTCCTTAAGGTCTTTTCTCACATTAATTCCATCTTTTGTCTTATCCGATTGATAAAGTAATGTGCCATATATACTATCACACATATTTTTTTCAATGTGCATGATATCCAACTGATGTCGTACCAATAAATGCTACCAATATTTTAACTTAAAGAAGATTGATTTTTTCTTAAACAATTTTGGCTTATCATAATCAGTGTACTTTCGTTTCGTACCTTTTTTAACTCAAAATTATTTTCGATTTGTTCGACAATTTTTAAGATTTCCTTACCAGTCAACGAAATTGGAGACTCATCCTACTCTTAGTTACCATCAAACACCTTTTTTAATTTTCTGTATGGATAATTAAGCGCTAAGATCCGATGATGACCCATGAAAACATTTTTTTCTACTATGTTTAAGCCAACATGACCTAGTATTTTTTGTAAATTTTGGACAAGCATAATACCCCTTAATAGGACAACCGGATAGGTCGCTATATGTAAGTAAATCACTTATTGTCCACAATAAAATAGCTCACATATTAAATGTTTCTTTTTTCCATGCATTATAGGCATCTGCACCTACTACCCATAAGGTTTTAAGGTCTTCAATTAAGGGTATAAGATAAACATCTAAGACATTACCAAGCTGTTTTGGGCCAGAAATCAGCATTGATAACATTATGAATTTTCTTTTCATGTAAAGCCATGGAGGAAGATTGTAGGTTATCACTGTAACACGCCAACAACTATAAGCAGTGCTCTATGTACTATGTGGATTTACCCTATCATTGAAAGCGCTAATCCAAGATTCCTAGAATCTTGTGCAAGCTCAGGCCACTTGATATCAAGTAATTGCCATGCTGGCAAATCTGCTGGATAACAAAGCTTGTCATCTTTTATTGTCTTTGTTGCATGCTTAATTAAGTTTTCAGCAATGTGTGGTGATTGAAACATGCACTTTATCTTAGGGATAAGTGGAAAGTATCATAAAGTCTTAGCTGAAATCCTATCTAATTTATTTTTTGGTTTATTTTTTAGCTTTTTCTACCTGCTTTGTTTACAAAAAGGGTATTCAATGTGGTTTGCATACTCCTTCCTATAAAGAATATAATTATTTCTACATGCATATATTTTCTCATATTCTAAACCTAACACTTTTATGATTTTTTTGACTTTGTAAATTGATGTAGGCAAAGTGTTATTTTCTGGTAATATATCTACAAAAACATTCAATAAAGCTGAAAACCTTTTATCTGACCACTCGAAATTTCCTTTAATATTATAAATTCTCATTAAACCAAATAGTTTTGAATGTTTAGAACCTAAAAACAATGGTTTTTCAGCATCTTCAAGCATCTCCCTAAAATGCTTAGGATTTTTTTCACAGTATTCATAAGCATCTTCTACCATGTCAACAACATTACTAAAATCCTTATACCTAAATTAATGACTTTCATAATATGTCTGGGAATCTGAAAAATCAGAATTATAATATATCTCTTCATGTCTATTCCAAATGGTATATATTAGTAGAAAACCTTTTTCAAATAAATATGATCTTATTTGTTCAAGTGTATGAAAATTCATATTGCAACATGAGTTACATGAACATCTAATTGACCTACGGTTTTCTGCATTTATCATTGCAAAAGTTAAGAATTCACCAATCCTATTCTTATATTTTGTCGATAATTTATCACTAAATATCTAATTTTTATCCATCTCAAATTGCCAACCTGTTTATTTGTATGCCATGTATTAGTATGAAATATATAGCATATACATAATATGAAATATACTATGAAAACATATGCCTACTGTAAAATAAAAGAATATAAATAATATATATTCACACAAAAAATAACACTTCAATAGTTAATTTAACCACAACTACAACTATAACTACAACTACAACTAGAATCACAATTATAACCATAACCAAAACCACAATTATAACCACAGTAAATTAATAAATAAAAAAAAATGCCAAGACAACTTACTTGATTCACGACTTTATTTAAGCAATTTATTAATTTTTCTTGATTTTCACGAAGCTGCAAAATATTAAATCAAATATATATAATTATAATAAGAAACAAAATGTTCTCAATAAATGTTAATTTCTAATTTCTTTCTAAAGCTGCAAATGATCTCATTAATCAAAACAAAGGTAGAAATAATCTTACATTTCTCAGTAATAGCTAATGATCGAACCAGTCATGTTGCAATTTAGGATAAGGGTAAGGGTTTTCGGCAATTGTCAAAGTAAGGAAGAAGGTAAAAGAGATCAACTTGAATTTCGCTAAGTATATATGGGTATGTTTTCATTAAACACAAAACAGCAATTTTGCAATATTAAGGGTTTTCGGCAAAGAAGGTAAAGAAGATTAAGGGTTTTCGGCAGAGAACGAAGATTAATCTGAAATTTGCTAAGTGTAGTATATTTGCTAAGTGTAGCAATTTGCTAAAGTGACCATGTGATGCCGTTTTGTGTTACCTTAGCAATTTGTGTGTGGTCACTGTAGCATGATAAGTTCAGTATTGTTAATGCAGTAAAACAACAAAAATGATATCATTTTATATCTAGTGATACCTAAATATCATAAATTACTAATACATGTATTAGTGTCAATAAATATTGATATTTTTTTATCATTTTATAAAAAAATTTCATTGTATCTGTTTTTTCTGACACTTTATATAAAGTATCAAAAGTTTAATATCAATGATTGTTATATTTCTAATAGTGGCCATTGCTTCAGCTACTACAGAACTTTCCTAGATTCAGAATTTGCTTCTTGAACTTGGCATCATCTCTTCCTTTAAGCCATGGCTCATTTCTGACAATTTGGGTGCTACTTATTTATGTATAAATCTAATCTTCCACTCTCACATGAAACATATTATGCTTAATTACTATTTTGTTTGAGATAAAAGTGAAAATGGCACACTTGAAGTTGCGCATATCTTTACTCATTATCAGCTAGCTGATAACGTCACTAAGGCATTACTAAAGTCTCGATTTCTTGATCTCAGGTCTAAGGTTGGCTTATCTGATGGACACATTATCTTGTACGGGCATATTAAGAAACAAAATAACTCTTCCCATAATGTTGCATCAAATCACTCATCAGCTGTCAATTCTCCTTAATTGTAGTGACGCTTTATTACTTCAATTCTTGTAAATATTATGTCTTTAATACTTTCCTTACGTTCATTTTTATTCCTGATATAATTCATAATGTGCTTACAAATACTGTAATTCTATATCAATGAGTATACTAATTTTCTACAATATTGTCCTAAACCCTTTAGAAGGTATCTTAAACAAATATTATCAAATTACGAAGAGAATAAGATAATGAAAGTATCTTAAACAAAACAAAATTTGTAGCTTTTAAAGAATAAAGAACTACTTTGTATCTGAAAAGATACTAGCATTAGAAAGGAGTTTATTTAAAAAATAATTATTAAGAGGTAATTATGTTTTTAAATTGTTTATTGAGTGTATTTAAAAGAATGAAAAAATTTTTATTACCATTGTTAGATTCTCTCTTAATTCATTTCACCACCTTATTAGATTAAACTACTCAAAACTCCATGTCATTAGGAAATTACTGTTTCAAGGATATTAAAATACTCAAAACTCCGTGTGGTTAAGAAATGACCTTTTTAGGGATATTAAAATCTTTTTGCCTTTATATTAAAATTAGTGGTGATAAGTATAAGAAAAATTAACTAAGATTTAATATTTATTAAAAAATATATTTCAAAAATAAAAAGAATTGGAATTTTTTCCTGCATACATTTTTTTATTTTTATTAGTAATGTATTAACTTATTCAATTTTTTTATTATTATTATTTTTTTATATTAATTTTTATCCTTTTTCTTCTACCACTTTTTTCTCCCGAACAATCTTAAAGCCCACTAACCAACTACAAAACCCATTCATATACCTCATTTTACAAAAGTAGAAATTAAACCTATATTAACATGGGAAATTTACAATAGTGACCATTGTTCACTGTCACTTTTCTAAAATAACCACTGTTCAAAAACTCTTTCAAAAATGCCCAACTCATAATTTTATGGACAAATCTACCCCTCTACCCAATTTTAACAAAACGTAACAATCCTTATTTTTTGCTCTAAACGCAACAAAAATTCCCAAATTCAATTTCATAAAAACGAAAGCGTAACCATCTAAAAACCAAACAATATTGCAATAAACAATAATCACCTGGAAACCAAATCCATTCGGCGTAGTAAAGACAACGAACAATAGACAGAGGCGGTCGACGAAGATTGTATTATGGGTTGACGATAGAAGCTTTGAAGTGATATGAACGGTGGTTAATGGTGGCACACTGCTAGAATTGAATCGGTATGTTGAATTTTATAAATCTTTTTTTGTAGATTGTTTACAATTTATGGTTTGAAAAGTGGTAAAATACAAATATGTTGCTGGATGTAGGAGATTTGTGTTGTTGTTATGTGAAATTTGGTTGTTTGGATTGATTGTGTTGTCGGAGGCATTGAGAATAAAAGCTTTCCATAGTTTCGAGTACATATTTGCATGTATTGAATGAATTTTACCATGCTCAAAACTGCTTTTTTAGCGTGATCGAAACTAATGTTTGGTTTTTTTCAGAATGGCATTGATAAGTTCCAAGTATGATATTGTCATGTTAGTGACTAGTTTCAAGCATAATATAGTCATAGTGTCGAGTACTTAAAAAATTTAATGTATAATCGAAACTTGAGTTTCGTTTTTTTCATAATGCTAATAACAAGTTTCAAGCATGTTATAAGCATAGTTTTGAGCACATATTTATTTGTACTGATGAATTCCCATGCTCGAAATTGCATTTTTAGCGTGATCGAAACTAATGTTTCATTTTTTTCAGAATGGCATTGATAAGTTCTAAGCATGATATTGTCATATTAATGACTAGTTTCGAGCATATAGTCATAGTTTCGAACACTTAAAAAATTTAATTTGTGATCGAAACTTGAGTTTCATTTTTTCCAGAATCCTATTCTAGAATACTTGGTTTTGGGCAAAGAATGTATTTTTTTAGGTTTGACTTGACTTATGGATAGTTTTTGTTCCTTTGCATCTTTAATTCTAACTGCAGACTTTTTACAAATCAACCAACTTGAAATTCAAACAACTTTTTGTTATCATTGAAAGCACAAAAACAAGCCAATGAATTTAATAGTATGAGAAAATGATTTTGAAGAAAATGATACTCACGTGATCTCTCATCCCTTTGTTTTGTGTTCTGCTTTCATAGGTAGCGTAAATTACAAGAGAAACCAATATATAATGCAACATTTTCTTTTAAATCAACAAGGATTATATTATGAATTATATTTCGTTGATGCAAGCAAGTCGTTGGGTTATAAAGAAAGTAGGCATTAGACTAATCACATCTTGGAATATAATATTGTGGTGAATAACAAATTAGATCACAAGCATAATTTGTTGACAATAAATGATATTTGTAAACTACATGTGGGAACTACTTAAGTTGCATGTATGTGAGTTTAATGATATTTGTGTATTTTCTTAATATTATAGGTACAGGAAGCTGACAAGGAGAAGAGAAATTTGATATTCTTTGAAAATGAAGATGACAAAGTGAATTGGTTGTAAAAATAGAAAGGTGAGTTTGCAGTGCTACCATCTTATATTTTTAAGTCCATAAATACATTTTGAATCAATTTAGGTATAAAACTATAGGGTTCATAGTGTAAATTGATTTATGCTCTATCAGATTGATGAGCGATTATAGACCAATATGTAATATCTTCTCATGTTTCATTGCTTATCTGTTCTGTCTTCCTACAACTATATGAAGAAGCCATTTTTCGAATTTGAAACCTCCAATATATTTGTCTTACTTACTTGACAGAATCTAAAGGACAAGGCTGGTTCCCACTTTAGGCATGTGATGGATGGTTATGATTAGGTTAATTTATTTGAACTTAATGTACTTCTTCTTTTTCTTTTCCCTAATTACCTTTCTTCTTTTTTTTTTCTTCACATGTATAAATTTCATACATTACCATTACGTGAAACTATATGACATTAAATGTAACACTGTTTATCTCATTTAATATTAAATTGGTGTTTGTAATTATTTATTTCATTTAATATTAATTTGGTGCGTGTAAAATTTATGTTTCCCTCTATTCTTGTAATTTTAGTTTTTATAGGATATTTGAAATTTCATTTACTTTTCATAATTAAATCTATAACATAAATATTATTGGATCAATTTTGAATATGTTCATTTCATATTTTTGGCCACGTTAATGAAATTGAACACGCTTAAAACTAAAGTTTTGATATTCCCAGTGTATATATAAATTTTTATCAGTTTCGAACATGCTTCATTTCATAGTTTTAAGCATGCACATATATTAGTTATGGGTACTTAATGAAATTGAATATGCTCTAAACTATAGTTTCGATTTCTTTAAAGTTTACATACATTTTGAGCATGTTAATGAAAATGAACATGCTGGAAACTATAATTTCGATTTGCAAAGTGTCAATATAATATCAGTTTCGAGCATGCTTTTTTTCATAGTTTTTGGTACATTACATAGAATTGAATATGCTCGAAACCAAAGATTTGATTTCCCCCAAAAGTCTACATTCAAATTTTTATTAATTTTGAGCATGCACATATATTAGTTTTGGGCACGTTAATGAAAACGAACATGTTGGAAACCATAGTTTTCAATTTTTCAGAATGTACATACAATATCAGTGTCGAGTATGCTTTATTTATTTAATAGTTTCAGGCACGTTAATGGAATTGAACATGCTCGAAACCAAAATTTACATACAAATTTGATTAGTTTTTTATCAATACATATATTAGTTTGAGGTATGTTAATGAAAATGAACATACTGAAAAGCATAGTATCGATTTTTCATTCATTACATATAATACTAGTTTTGAGCATGCTTCATTTCATAATTTTGGGCACGTTAATGAAATTGAACATGTTTGAAACCAAAGTTTCGATTTTTTCAGTGTCTACACATAAATTTCTATTAGTTTAGAGCATATACATATACTAGTTTTCTGCACTTAATGAAATTGAACACGATCTAAACCATAGTTTTGATTTTTTCGAAGTTTACATATAAATTTGATTAGTGTTTTGCTAGTACATATATTAGTTTAAGGCATATTAATGAAAATGAACATCCTGAAAAGTATAATTTCAATTTTTCATTTATTACATATAATGTCAGTTTCAAGCATGCTTCATTTCATAGTTTCGGGCACGTTAATGAAATTGAACATGCTCGAAAGCATAGTTTCGATTTTTCCAGTGTCTAATTTTATATTTCTATTTGTTTCGAGCATGCACATATACTAGTTTTCAGTACTTAACGAATTGAACACGATTTAAACCACAGTTTCGATTTTTTTGGAGTTTACATACAAATTTGATTAGTGTTTAAAGTATGTTAATGAAAATGAATATGGTGGAAAGCATAGTTTTGATTTTTCATTCATTACATATAATATCAGTTTCGAGCATGCTTCATTTCATAGTTTCGGTCACGTTAATGGAATTGAACATGCTCAAAAGCATAGTTTTGATTTTTCCAATGTTTGACTTTATATTTCCATTAGTTTCGAGCATGCACATATATTAGTTTAGAGCGTATTAATGAAATTGAACATAATTTAAACCATAGTTTTAATTTTTTTCAGAGTTTATATATAAATTTGATTAGTTTTGAGCATGTCCAGTTTATAGTTTTGGGCAAGGTAATGAAAATGAACATGTTAGAAACTGGCCATTAGCTCCATGTTAAGTAAGAGTGTACATATAATATCAGTTTCGAGCATGCTCAAAATCAAAGGTTAATGAGATTTTTTTATAGTGTATACAATAATTTCTATCAGTTTCAAGGATGCATATATATTAGTTTCAAGCAACTTAATGAACTTGAACATGCTCGAAACTATTGTTTTGATTTTTCCAGAGTGTACATATAAAATCAGTTTCAAACATGTTTCATTTCTTAGTTTTTGGAAATTTAATGTGCTCGAAAACATAGTTTCAATTGTTGTAAAATGTATGTTTCTTTCTTGTTTAATCTATTTATGTTCTTCTATCTATATATATGATAGATCACTAACGTTTCTTGCTATGTTTGGAATAGGTAAATATAGAGAAGATCGTTACCACTGAATTAAAGATTAAGCCATCTGACCATTTTTCAGCTGTAGCCAGTTCATTGTCACACATGCGAGTGTTGAAAAAGGTACAACAAAAGCTTACTAAGGCACAATGTCATATCTTCCAACAAACATTTTGAGTCACCGCTGGACTTAAAGGACATCCAACTTTCTAAAAATCTTATGCATAACATGTTGTTGCATGAGGTGGTTACGAAAGGAGTAGATGACAAGATATGGTTTCTTATGGGTGGGTGTACTATCCGTTTCTCACATGTTGAGTTTGGGCTGGTTAAGTTTTGGGCCCTGTCCGCCTAATACCACAGGGATGATGAGACTAAGAGATTTGTATTTTAGAGGCTAGACTAGTATTCCGCTATAGAAGATAAAGGATATATACGATTCATTTGAATTAGCAGAGACTGATGACATGGATGCAGTGAAGCTATTATTGTAAATTATAGTAAAGCATTTGTTACTTAGGAGTGGCCAACGGTTTCATTCGAATATATGGTTACTGCAAATGGTAGATGATTTAGAACATTTCAACCGTTATCCTTGAGGAGCAACAGTATTCAAATACACGTTCCGATGCCTGAGTAGAGTGATGTGTAAGCAGTTGGCAACATGTAACAGGAATACTATGTCGAAGAAAAAGAAGGGGAAGAGGCATAAGAATAAGTGCAACCTTCTTAGATTTTTATTTGTATTTCAGGTAATAAGTGGCCTACACAATTGATTACATTACTTTATTCACATTTATAACTAATGTTTGTAACAATGTTTAGATCTGGATTTACGAGGCTATTTCTACTACTGGAAGAGAGATGGGGATATGCACTAACTCCCGTCTGCCTCGTATACTGAGATGGGTAGTAAAGAGGAAAAATGTACAGGATACTGACCTTACCACCTATATATTCACTGACAGTAAGATGTGGTTCTTCTCATTTATTATAGCTTTCTTGATTTAAAAATAATGTCTACTATTGTTTAATATGCTTAATAATTTTTTTTTAAAATATTTGGTAGCCTTCTGTTGTATTGCAAACGTTGGTACCTAGCCAAGGTGAGAAGGGCAGACCTTATGTTCAGCATTTGGGCACTGAGTTGCCCTTTCAAGGTAAATACGGCGATAATCTTTTTCCTGAACCAACTAGCCATAACGAGATAATGCACAGCAAGGATTCTAATTCATCAAGGTCACTGAGTCCAAAGAAGGTATATTGTTTTTCATTCACCTGAATTCTTTATACATATGTTTATTCCATTTCATTGAGTCTAAATTGTTTACAATTACACTAAGAACCCATTTTTCTTTTGAACAAAATTTTTTTTTCCAGGTTGCTAATCAGTACGATAACACAACACCGTTCACTCTTCCAAGCTCGAGAATGGATAATAAGGTAGTTTATTAACGTTTAACTTGCAAAACGTAATGTAGCCATATTGAACACGATCTAAGCTTAAGCCTTGATTTCTGATAGTGACTACGCCGTTACACAGTCAAGCAGGTATAACCCAGTGACTTACATCCACAATATACGAGTGCTAGCAAGGATACACAACCTGAGTTCTCCGAAAATTTTGATATCCTGCCATCACTTCATCGTGATTCGAACCAATTAAAGAAGATCCATGTATTCTGTGCTAACTTTAAGGCCTTTACTCGTAGGCAAGAAGAAATATGGCACTGCCACAAAGAGATATTGTAACGACTTAAGGAGTTGTTGCGTCGTCAAAAAGAGATTTTGACAATCCTCATAAGAGAGGTTGGTGATATACAGCATCAAGCCGAATGTGGCAGTGCATCTGAACTCTAGATACATGGATTCGGGTGGTTTTTTAAGCTTACTTTTTATGTACATAGATTTTGTTCATGATATTTATTAAACATTACTGTGTTGTTAAGAGAGTGCTTGAGGCCCCAAACTAAATATGTTTAGGATTATTGTCTGTTCTTATTGAGAAGTTGCCCAAGGCCCCTAACTATTTATTTATATTCATAACTCTATTGTAGGAAGTTGTTGGTTTGTTGAGAGGATGTTGAGGCCCTAGTTTGTATATGATATGTTACATGCATACTTTTTCATGCAGGTTTTTTTGGCATCCTTGGAATGTAAGGGGAACTCTGTCCGTTTTTTTGCAAAATATTAAGTTTATCTTGTGCTAACTTCTTAACCAACATGGTTTCAGGTTACAGACAATGGGGAGACTAGTGTGCATGTTATTCCTCAGCCACCATTAAATAACGCCAATCGGTTTGGACGCGTGTACAAGAGGGGTTAGTTGCAACGGACTTTACACATGCCCTACACATTCAAGAAGCAAGGAAAGCTGACGACTAAAGGGTGGCCATAATATGGCCCCAAATATCGTATTAGTCCTATACAGGCAATTCCTGATGACTTGCTTGGACACTTCTTACAATGGATGGCCACCAAAGATGCATCTATTGAGTTACAGACTATTAAGGTGACTCTTGATTGGCTTAGCATTGTGGCAGACACTAGCCATTGGCTCAAGGACACACTGAGTACGTATTTATATTATTAATTAACGCACTTAAATAATTGATTTCCTTAAAAAAAAATCTGACTTAATGGCATTTCAAAATTTGCAGTATATGGACGAATATATGCTTTTGTTGGCTCATCGGTAAAGGACGTGTGCTTCACTCGTGTCCCAACAGTGGACAATAGCGTTCACTCACCTCTACGTAAGTTAGGCTAAAAATTTATCAATTATTTGCTAATATATATTCAATATATTGTCTACTTGCTATATTACATGATAATAGCATTTGAATTTGTTGCAGACATCATTACAGTATGCCTGAGACGAATATTTAAAAAATGACCTAGCCAAGGAAAGTTTTTTTCCAGACACCAACTTGGAGTCGCATGTCCTTGGCAAGCAGAGCACAGTGTATAGGCCATGGAAGACCGTCGACGAGGTTTACATTCCCATTTGCATATGCCGCGACCATTGGGTAGCTTGCGCAGTCCACTTTGAGACTCGGCAAATCCAAATGTTCGACTCAGCTCCATTTGCACACTCAGACTAAGAGTGAGTAATCGCGATAGAGCCCTTGTGCGAGCTTTTGCCTTATTTGATTGCGATTGGCTGGATTTTATGCTAAGTGTACTAAAATTCCTAATTTAAATAAGGCATTTACCTATGTCCGACCGGTGAATGGGGCGCCGCACCAGGATTTAAATTCTAGAGATTGTGGTATTTTTACATCCATGTACATATATTATTTAGGCATAGGTAGGCCACTTGATTTCGGACCTGCTGATGGACCATTTTTTAGAAGAAGGATTGCCATTGAACTGTGGTCTCGCCAGTTATTATAGACAGTAGTATGTTGGATATTTTTACTTATTTGTACATATTATCTATATAATCTTATTACTGAGCCCTAAAATTGGTTGTTCACCTATAATTATCGATTATAGAAAACGTATAAACTCTTTGATAATTTCATTAACTTAAAAAAGCAAAAATGAATTAACAATTTTATTAACTTAAAAATAACATGAGAATAAATTGATATTTTGATTAACATAAAAACAAACTGAACATAAATAAATTGATGATTTCATTAACTTAAAATAAAGGTTAAAATAAATTGATAAATTTCACCAACTTCAAAACAATGTGAATAACTTGATGATTTAATTAAGTTAAAACCAATTTTAGTAGAGATTGATAATTTCATTAAACCTATAATTTATAATCCAAACCTCAAACCTGAAGGACAAAGATTCGGGAAAAATCGAAAGTGGGGTTTCGAGCACACACCATACATGCAACGTGATCGAAACTGCACTTTTGAGCATGTTGTTTTAAAAATGCTTAAAAGTGCAGTTTCGAGCACGTTCATTGCACACTGTATGCTGGAAACTGTACTTTCGTTTTTTTTCGAATGGAGTCCCAAAACGAAAGAAAAGTAAGTTGCATGAAAAACCGATAGATTTTCGTGCATTTGACATTCAATATAAATTTATCATTAACAAGTCATTTTAATCATCTATTATATAATCTTCTAACCAAGTTTCTATACAATTTATAACCCTAAAACTTTTAACATAAAAGACAAAGATTTGAAAAAATCGAAAGTGTGGTTTCGAGCACACAACATGAATGCAACGTGCTAGAAACTGTACTTTCGAGCATGTTATTTTAAAGATGCTCCAAAGTGCAGTTTCGACCACGTTCATTGTACATTGCATGCTCGAAACTACACTTTTGTTTTTTCCCGAATGGAGTCTCAAGACAAAAGAAAAGTAAGTTGCATAGAAAACTGATAGATTTTCATACATTTGACATTCAGTACAAATTTATCATTAAAAAGTCATTTTAATCATCTATTATATAATCTTCTAACCAAGTTTCTATGTAATTTATAACTCTAAAACTTTTAACATAAGAGATAAAGATTTAGACAAAATCGAAAGCGCGGTTTCAAGCAAACAGCATGGATGCAATATGATCGAAACTGTACTTTCATTTTTTCTAAAATACACTTCAAGATAAAAGATTACGAATGTTGAAGAGAGAGAAAACTGATAGAATTTCATTCATATCCAATTTACACAAATAAGTAATAACCCTAAAATCATAGAAATTTGTATATTTCAAAGTTCGGCTACATTTAAAAACATACAATTCCAATAAAAAATAATAAATAGTTTTTCAATAGGCGTACTATATATTTGCTATTACAACAAACAATTTAAATAATATAAAACTAGCAAGTTTACATATGTTCATACACGTTTTTTTTTTGTTTTCACATAAATTTCACTGACTCGGGTGAAAGGGAATGGGATTTCTACATGTAACACGATTGTGCCCGCGTTGTTAATAACGAGAACACATACGACGAACCACTTTCTCTCTAACAGAAAGAATTTGTTGTTCTTTTGGTCGACCAAGAGTAAGACATTGCTTTGGCGGCTTGAAAGTATTTTCTTGCACCTGAGGTGAAATTATGAAGCTCATATCATTTCCAACGGGGTGAATAGACTCTGCATATGCATTAATCCATGCGTTTATGGTGTAGTAATGTGCACAAAGTGAATTGTGTGATAAACGGACGTGTCTACATGTCGCAAAAGCATGAGCATATGGTAGTTGTGATAGATCAAATCGTCTACAACTGCAAGTCTTATCTTGTAAATGTACTACCTCAACATTTTCCCAATGTCTAACTTCAAATTCATAGCGTGACACATGATCCATAGTCATGGTTTGTGACAACTCCAGTTGTTCGTCAACAACTGCTTGCGCCGCTGAGGTTAAGAATGTTTCTCTGACAGCAGCCTACTCCTTACGCTTGTAAAACCATCTTTGTATATTGGACAAGAAAAAAAAATTACACGTGCTCGAAAGTGCCCCCAATTGTCTTCCAAAACCCAACAACACCAAAGTTCTCACTCAAAAAGTACACAAAACACATTCAAACATTCAATATATACTCTATTTGATGATTTCTATCATTGTATAGTTTAATTACGCTCAAACACTAAAAGAATCATGTCAAATTTTTGGGGTTTTTAGATTTTCTAAACTTTAAACACTCACCGGATTTTCCTTCTACTCACTTGTAATTTTACTTAAATTATAATAGAGTTGAGTTTTTGGAGTAAAGAAGTTCAAGGAATATCCGTTTAAGAAGATGGAAAAAGAAAATTAAAGAAATATGGAAGAAGGAAAGTAGACGGAAGAAGAAAAAAGATAGAAATGGACAGAGGCAAGTTAAAAGTTGCTCAAGGGTAAATTTATCCATAAAATTATGAGTTGAGCATTTTTAAAAGAATTTTTGAATGGTGGTTATTTTATGACAGTAAACAGTAGTCACTGTTACAAATTTTCCTATTAACATAGAGTTTCAACACAAATCTAGAATATATATACAAACCAAATTGAGAAATGGGAAGAGAGATAGAAGAGATCGAGAGAAAGAGAAACCTACTCTGTCTAGGTGTTTTATGAGAGGAAAGAATTTTAGATGTCAAAATATTTTTTTCTAATTTTTTTTTTCATTTTCTTTGGTTGATTAAAAAGTAAGGTGTAGGATTCCATAATAGGATAATAATATTTCTGAAACAATTTATAAAAATTGCAAAGAAAATATATATTTTTGTAATATTAAAATCCATGAAAATATGTAATATATTTTATAATGAAATAAATTTTTGTAATAAAATCATAAATGTGTAACAATGATGCGTCTTTTGTTTTATCATGCGAGTGTCAAATTATCAATAAAGTTAGGGGTAATATTGTAAAAGAACTAATTGAAAAAAATGTGAAAATGTATAATATATTTTATGATAAAATAAATTTTGGTAATAAAATCATAAATGTGTAAAAATGATGTCTTTTGTTTTATTATGCATGTATCAAATCATCAATAAAATTGAAGTTAATTAATATTATAAAAGAACTAATTTTTTTGTTAGCTTGAAAGAAAATCCTTAATAATATATGGGTTTAGGATATTTCAATGAATGAAGTAGCAATGAGTTAAAGAAAAATCTAACAATAATTTTTTTCAAAAGAATATGAAAGGGGTGTGAGTAGCACCACTCTTAATTGAGAAATTCAAAATGCTTAACACTTGAGCTGAATTTTCAGCAATATTTACTATTTAAAACTATTTAAGCAATATTTACTATTTAAAATTTGTTATAAAAATGATCCACTTAAATTTTTTTAAACGAAAATATTCCTATTAAAATATATATTAATTATTTTTAAAAAAATTTTATGAGAATATTTTAGTTTAAATATATCATTTTTAAAATATATTTTAAATAGTAATTATTTTAAAAAATTAAATTTTTAATTTAATTGCTATTGAAAATGTCCGCTCTTAATTCATCTGTCGTCGTTGGCATTCAACGGGTTATTATCTCCTCGTACAACAGAAGTCATACATGCGTTATGTGTCATGTTGTTAATGGAAAAATTGTCCTAAAGACCCCTCAGGTTTAGTTTAATAGTTTATTACCCTCCTGAAGTTTAGAAAATACTCCATTACAACCTATCATTACATAAGGAAAAAATTCGACTTATTACCCCTGCATGACAAAATCGACGGCATAAAAGGGTCCAACAAATCAGACGTGGGTCTCACAACCATTTAATATAATATCATAATCCCAAGACTTAATTAACTATGTAGTCTTCTTCTCATCTTTTAAAAAATATATAATATATAATTGAAAATTTTAATTAATTAACGTGGGTCCTACAACATCTAAAATAATATCACAATGCTAAAATTTTAGTTTAATATATAGTCTTCTCAATTAAATATATAATTTGTTAGCGCTTTCCAAAACATGTGCGTTCACTCCCATTATTATGTCGTTCACTGTATAGTCTTTTTTTCATCTTTTAAAAAATAGATGATATATAATTGAAAGTTTTTATTTTAACTATATTAAAAGAATATTTTACTCTTATTTAGATGATTTTTTTTGTTAATTAAATTGAAGATGAGATGTAATAGAATATTTTTTAAACCTTAAAAGAGTAATAGACAATTGAATCAAAACTAAAGGGTGTCTAGGGCTAGTTTCCATTGTTAACGTGGGAAAGGCACTAACGTCATACATTTTAGTATAAATATGTTTCTCTATATTGAATCAAATCTCCAACCTATTCAAAAATAAAAACTCTACATGTTACCTTCTCCTCCTATTTTCTCATCAAATATCATCTATACCATCTTATTCCTCTCCATTTCCACTTTTGAATTGTTGTTGGAAATATCACTCACATCTTCCTACTTATTTCTATTTATAATTTGTATTAAAAATTATAACTTATGCACGCCTATTCAACGGTGGGTGAGCAATATATTTTGCATATTAAACAGCATTTTTTTATGTTAAACAACATCGAATAAATGTCATAGAAGATAACTGAAATTAATTCAACTTGCGGAATAACTGTAGCTTGCAACACTTTTAAGGGATCCTAAATTGATCAACTAATGCGGCGGCATAGTGTAACTCCATCACTGACAGGGAGCTGGCAAATCTCGACCCTTGGATCAACAGCCAAGAATTTGTTGAATTCCAACAGGAAGCCCCTGCTATGTCTGACGTAGTCCTTCATCGGTGCATCCGGCGGTAACACCAGAGATCCATTCCATAGAGTGTTGTCGTAGCCAATCACTCCTCCGATTTTCACAAGCTCAACAAGCCTCTTGTGGTAGTTGATGTAGTTGTTCTTGTCCGCATCAACAAAGATGAAGTCCAGTGTTCCATGATTTTTTTCCTGAAATGCGTTCAATTTTCATAAAAAAGGTCATGAATGACTAATAAAGTGAAGGGATAATTCGTCCATCTAAAACCTGGTGAATTCTGTGGTTGGTTTGCTTACATCTTGGATCATTTGATCGAGAAAGAGAAGAGCAGGGCCTTCTCTGAAATCAATCTTGTGAGCAACGCCGGCTTTTTGAATTATGGGTAGACCCATATCATAGTTTTCCCTCTGGATGTCCAAGGCCAGTATCTGAAACAATTAATATTCCAAAAACGACATTAATACTCATTTAACTTATTTTATTTATTGTTCTTTTCATCAATTCTCCGACAAATAAGTAATAATATTAATTTCTGGTTTGAGTAGCTAGCATTCAGCTTTTGGTTCAGGAAGAGCAAGTGCTAGTGCTAGTGCTAGTGCTAGTGCTAGTGATAGTAATACCTTGCCATCGTCGGGCAGAGCAAGGGCAGTGGCTAAAAGAGAGTAACCAGTGAAAACACCAATTTCCATGGTATTCTTGGCGTTGATAAGCTTGACTAGCATGTTCAAGAATTGTACTTCATCAGGTGACGTGCTTATGAAGCTCCTGCGTTTCATTTGTGGGCAATACAAAGAATTTGGTAACCCACCATACATTATTAATGAGCTACAACTACAAAGCGATTAAATCAACAGAAGCATCTACTTTACCGAATAATCCCCAACCTCTAAAAGATACGGAAAAAAAAAAAAAAAAAAACAAAACCAAGCCAGAAAGATCCAGAAAGTTGGTACCATTTTTTCTAGCTCAGAGCCGGTCTCTGCTTACAAATCTGAAATTAATCAGAAAATAAATTTGAAGAAGCAAACTTTGGGAACAAGAATTTCCTTCTTCTCCGAAAGACCAATTGAATAAATTAAAAATTTTAAAGTATCTAAAAAATATGTATGAAAACATACGCAATATTTTCTTGCACTTTTAAAAAGTTATAATAGTTCCATCCGATTTTCAATATTAGAAAACGGTTTCTAAGATAGGTTTTTATGCTCTTTCAAATCTGGAAAGTATACAATTCAATCTTTCTTTTTTTTTTTTTACAACAAATAAACAATACTGTCACTCTCAAAATATAATTAACGAGAATCTCACCGTGGATGCTTGGCCGTCAACTCACGGAGCTCCTTCAAGCATTCAGGCTCTCTTGGATACACACTACTTTCAAGTATATACTGCAAAACATAAATACGAAATACATAAAGGAATTTCAGTTTCCATGTAAGAGGTAGCTTTTAATTTTATGAAACAAGAAATGTATACATAGGACACCTGGTAAAGTTCATCACTCTGTAAAAGACTCTTGTGGCCAATTTCTGCGTGCCCAGAGCCAGCACCACCACCGGCACCGGCACCGGCACCGGCACCGGCACCAGCACCACCCTGGTTTCCCTGGCCTTCCTCAATCGAAGACATTGCCCACTTTCACTGTTAATCCCCTTAATTATGTCTACCGACCTTGCTTTTGAGCCTAACCTGACTGCTTTAGCTTCTATTAAAGTTGCGGCTGGAGATGATATAAAGGCTTGTAAATTATGGGAAAGTTTTTAAATTAGTCCTATTTTGGACCCAATTCACGTAAACAATCACCTTCCAATTTTTTTTATCAAACTAGTCTAACATCTATTTTTTAGACAATTTTGCCCTAATACTCACCTTCTACTTATTTTTCTCCATCTTTTAACTCTTTTTCTCATATTTTCTTTTATTTTTTACTCTCATTATATTAATATTGTAACAAAAGCTAATACTTGCTTCCAAGTCTCAAAATTTTCAGTAGCTAACAAGTTGAACGACAGGAAGTAGATATAGACATTATGATTTATTTACATGAGGTTTGTGTTTTATTAGTGAATAAAGTGTTTGAATAATGGAAAAATATTCATTATGCAATTTGTGGCGTTATGATTTGAAAGTATTCATCCATTTAAAAGTTGTAATATGCATGTCTGAATGCAAAAGTATGCATGATTTGAGGGTTTGAAGAATTGTTATGAGGTTGAAGACGATTTCATATGATTTTTAAGCATTAGTTTTTCACTCGAAATGACTTTCAAGCAAGACTAGTTAATTGGCCTTGTCAAAAAGAGTCTTTTAAGCAAGTCAAAAAATTGAATTTGCTTGAAAGTCACTTTTAAGTGAATAAATTAATGCTCGAAAATCACATCAAGCCGTTTTCTCATCATATGTTTTTCCATAATCTAATAGTTATATATTATTTACATAAAAGTATGATTGATATTATAATATTTTTTATTCACCAAGGCAGATCGTGGGTAACATTCACTGATAGCGTTGAGAATTACATCAATAAAAGTGTTTGATTTTAATTATGCGACATACTAGAATCCTATCTATCTTGATTAGTTAGAATGAATAAGTTATGTCAACTCTTTGTTTCGTTGTGACTTGACTTTGTAACATCAACATTTTAATTAAACCTCATGTAACTTGTGACGTGCTATGTACAATGATGATATTTTCTTCTGTATGATAATGTGTTTTGGTTCTTCTTCCATATGATGATGTAATATTATTGAACGAATATAGTCGTATTCTAAATGATTATTTATATACATACTGTTAATGAATGATTTTATAGTTATTAAAATATCACATATGTTATATTCCAGGAAAACAAGCTCAAAAAACAAAACAGATTCAACAAAAGGCTCATGCGTGTAAGGATAATTGTTGGTAGTTATAGCTAATGGTTAAACCCTTCCGCCAATGTAATCCTTAACTTCATTAGCAATGTTACCTCAGATCCGTCATGGTAAATGAAAAACATTGCAATATGAGTCATACTTGTGTATAAGTAATACATAACTATTAGATTATTAAAAACATAAAATGAGAAGATGGTCTAATGTGATTTTCGAGAGTCAATCTATTCACTCAAAAGTGATTTTTAAGCAAGGTCAACTTTTATACCTTTTCAGCAAGGCCAATTTTTTTTACTTGCTCAAAAGATTAAGCTAGGCCAACTAACTAGCCTTACTCGAAAATTATTTTTGAGTGAAAAATGCACATTCAAAAATCACATCAAATCCTAACAACTCTTCAAACCCTCAAATAGTACACATTTTTGCAATGAGACATGCATATAACAACCCAATTAACTTTTTTTACATTTAAATCAATAATTACTTTCAAATCATAATGCCACAAATTGCATAAATCAATGTTTTTTCATTATTCAAACACTTTATTCACTAATAAAACACAAATTTTTATGTAAATAAATCATAATGTCTACATCTACTTCTTACTGTTCACCTTGAAATCACTAGAAATTTTGAGACTTGGGGGCAAATATTAGTTTTTGTTATAATATTAAGACAATGGAAGGTAAAAGATAAAGAAAACATGATAAAACACGAGAAAAAAAAAAGTTAAAAGTGGCTATCTAAGGTAAAATCATCCGAAACATAAATGATAAACTAATTTGATAAAAAAGACTTAGAAGATAAATATTTATGCAAATTGAGTTAAACACAGGACTATTTTGAAAATTTCCCCTACGACTATTAAAGATATAATTTTTAATCACATCTATAAGTTTTTTTTTTTTTTAATTTTGGAAACACACCAATTTTGAACAAGTGTAAGTTTTCTTATGCATGCGTTCACAAACATATAGTATAGACAACTGAAGGTAGGTAGTGGTGGAAAGAAATTACGTATCTTTTGTCGCCACTCTTTAAAGCCCCTACGCGATTGTTCTAAACCAGCAAAATAATGCAGCTTTATAAAATAATAAAATAATATACGCATATATATATATATATATATATAGAAAATTTGCATTTGTAACTGCTGGAAATTTTATGTTTTTTAGAAGAATATTTTTAAATTTGCATATTTTATTGGTAATATTTTATTTTTATCTATTTCTATCGATAATTTTGTATCATTATATATGTCTTGATCTCCTTTACCAGTGATATAATATTAAAAAAAACAACACAACTTTTCATTTATGAAGAAAAGACAAATATTACACTTTATTTATACAAAGGCGACAAGTACATACTCTATCGTTGCTATAATTGAAATAAAAACTCTCAACACCAAAAAAATAATAATTTAATTTATCAATCAATAAGTAATTTTTTACATCTGTTTTTTTTTTATTTCGATTAAACCTCAATGTAATTTAAGAAATTAAGCCGTATTTAAAAAAAAAAATTGTTCGCAAAAGGTTAGGGATTGAACAAAAAAACTGTTCCAGGCCAGTGTGCCTGGTTGTAAAGTGTGTGAATGAGCGACATTTCCTTCTTTTTCCTTTCTATTTTATTTTTTATTTTTTTATAAACAACAGGGGTAGCTTCAGTCACTCTATTTTTTAAATGCTGCTTTTGTTAAGAAAATGACCAGTTTCCTTTTGTTTTTCCCCCTTCTCTTTGTGAAAGCGAAGGTCAGTATTTTTTTATTCTCTCTGTAATCATTATGTTTTCTCCTATTTTTGGTTCTCTTTGTGATGTTTATTTACTATTTTTTTTTAAAATAGAAAGGTTTGCTAGCTATTTTTTGGTTCTCTTTGTGATAGTGATAATTGTTTTTATTCTTTGTGATAATTATTCTTGGTCATAATTATTCTTTGCGATAGTGATAGTGATTCTTATTTTGTTAACAAATAATAGATAACTGAAGTCGCAGGATCCTATGATTTTTCGAGACAGACAGTTTATCTATTATTGATAAAAAAAATTTTAATGTCTTGTTTTAATAAGTTTTATAATTAAAAAAATTGCACTTTCTGCGAGTTCTCAAAATAGATGTGTTAATATAAAAACATATAATATATCTATCTATTATTAATTTGGAATCAATACTATTAATTGCTGCTTTCTTAACAAAATAGAGAGGTTTCTAATTTTTGGTTCCCGTATTCTGTAGCTTTATTACTATACCAAAAAGATAGTTTGGACAACAATTTGGTGGGATAAACTAATACAAACCAATTTGTAAAAGTATCATAATTACCTTATCCCCTCTTACGTGAACTTAATAGGAAACAAACAAATAGAGTAACAATCTTTGAGCACAAAATCAATTCTTGGACAATAACCACATCATCAACAAAACAACCATAACACAATCAATTTTAACGTAGAAAACCTCCCCAATACGAGAAGTAAAAATCACGGGACGGTAGTCCACTCAAAAAATCTCCACTATAATCAAAGAATGGGAATACATAATTTCTCTCTAATTAGAATTAAAGGTATACATCCACAATATTTTCAAGATCACACAATCTTGGCATACAATCAAGTTTTACAAAGAAATTAGAGAAAGTTCAAGAAAAATATCATCAAAATGGTAGCTTAACTTCCAACCACGAAATCTAGAGAAAGGGAGCTCCAAATCTGATCTCCACCATTCAGAATTTAGTTCTATGAGTTAGGAAGCTGCTGGTAAAATTTCAGCTCAATCAGACCACAAATCGACTTCCGATCAGCCACTTAATTAAAACTATTCCGAGTTTACTATTCTACCTCTCTCTCGTAAACAGTACCCACTCTCTCTAAAAGAGATAACCAATGAACGTTTTCTCTTCTTAACACACATATATATATTGCAGCAAATTAAACACAAAACTTTACTTGAGAAAAGACCAAAATACCCTTGAGCTAATTTGGCTTAATCACTATTGAAGAGAAAATTTGGGCCATCTTCAAATAGGAGGAAACTCAACCCAATAAATCTCTCCCTTTCTAACTTTATGGAGGGATTTGCCAACCCAGCAATCGAACAACAAACTTTAAACTTTTCCCTTGAAAGAGTCTTGGTTAACATATTAGAAGCATTGTGATTTGTGTAAATCTTTTCAAGTTCAAACATATTATCATTAAGTGCATCTCGCAACCAATGATATCTCACATCAATATGTTTTGATTTTGCATGAAAAGAGGAATTCTTACTTAAGTGAATTGTATTCTGATTATCACAAAATATCACATATTGTTATTGCTTGAAATCGAGTTCCTGTAGAAACCTCTTCGTCCACAATAATTCTTTGCATGTTTCAGTCGCTGCAATGAATTCTGCCTCTATAGTGGAAAGTACAACACATTTTTGTAGCCTTGATTGCCATGATACAGTTCCACCTGAAAGTGTCATCAAGTAACTCGTAGTAGACTTTCGAGTATAACATCTCTAGCCATATTTGAATCTGTATAGTCAACTAACACAGGTTCTCCACTTCCAAATGTGAGTTTGAAATCGGAAGTACCTCAAAGATATCTCATAATCCACTTCACTACATTCCAATGCTCTTTTCCTAGATTGGATAAAAATTCACTAACAACACCGACTGCATGAGCTATATCTGGTTTTGTGCATACCATCGCATACATCAAGCTTCTAACTACTGAAGCATAAGAAACTATTTCCATGTCTTCTTTCTCTTTATCTGTTGTAAGGGACTGCTTGATACTTAACTTAAAGTGTATAGTAAGAGGAGTGCTAACCATTTTAGCGTTGCTTATATTAAACCTTTCAAGTACCTTTTCAATGTGATGCTCCTGTGATATACACAACTTCTTGGCTGCTCTATCTCTATAAATTCATATGCCAAGGATTTGTTTTGTTGGCTTTAAATCCTTCATAGCAAAGGATTTGCTCAACTGCTTCTTTAACCTGTCAATACTAGAGGCATTCCTGCCAACAATCGACATGTCATCAACATAAAGTAACAGTATAATAAAATCATCATCAGAGAATTTTTGCACAAAAACACAATGGTCAGAAAAAGTTTTTCGGTAGCCTTACTCCCCCATAATTAATTCAAACTTCTTATACCACTGTCTTGGTGCCTGTTTCAAGCCATAGAGGCTTTTTTTCAGCTTGCACATATAGTCTTCTTTTCCTTTTATTCTGAAATCCTCTGACTGTTCCATAGAAATTTCTTTATCTAAGTCCCTGTGTAGAAAAGCAGTCTTTACATCCACCTGCTCAACCTCCAAGTCAAGATTAGCCACTATGCCCAATACCACATGAATAGATGACATCTTGATAATTGGAGAGAAGATTTCGTCAAAGTCAACACCTTTCCTTTGGCTAAATCTCGTGACAACCAATCTGCCTTTGTATTGTGGCTGCGAGGTATGTTCTTCCTGTTTCACTCTGTACACCCATTTGTTCTTCAAAACTCTTTTACTCTTAGGTAATTTACTAACTCAAATGTGTGATTTTCATACAGTGACTTCATCTCATCTTTCATTGCATCAATCCACTCCTTCTTGTGTTCACTTTTCACTACTTCTGCATAACATTCAGGTTCTCCCCCATCAGTTAGTAACACATACTCACTCGTAGGATACCGTGTAGAGGGCTGTTAGTTTCTGGTAGATCTTCTGAGTGGAGCATCTAGTGAAGCCTCTGAAGTAAATGACTGATTCTGAACATCATCATCAACCTCAACCTATATATGAGTGTCAATATCACCTGTACCATGCTGGTCATCCAGGACTTCATCTGTAGGCTGTGTTGGAACATATGTAAGAAGAACTGGATCCAAGTCTATCAATGCATCACTATATTGAGGCATTGCTTCTTTTGACTTCTCAATATTATGTATAGTTTAGTTTTCCATAAATACAGCATCCTGACTTCTTACAAGTTTCTTTTGCACTGGATCATAAAACCTGTAGCCAGACTCATCTTGACCATAGCCGAGAAATACACATTGTTTTGTTTTAACATCAAGTTTAGACCTCTCATCTTTGTGAATATGCACAAATGCTTTACGTTCAAAGACACAGAAATGATCATATGCAACATTCTTTTCTGACCAAACTTTATCTGGAACATCAAAGTGTAAAGGAACATACGATGTAAGATTCAATACATGTACAACTATATTCAAAGCCTGCCCCTAAAAAGATATTGGCAATTGTGCTTGTGAAAGCAAGCATCTCACTCTCTCAACTAGTGTTCTATTCATTCTCTTAGCTAGCCCATTTAACTGAGGAGTTTTCGGAGGTGTTTTTTTATGACGAATTCCTAACTGTCTGCAGTACTCATCAAATGGTCCAGAATACTCACCCTCATTATCAGTTATGATACACTTCAACTTCTTCCCAGTCTGTCTCTCAATTGAAGCCTGAAACTATTTGAACACATCTAGTACTTAATCATTTGTCTTCAATGTATAAACCCACAACTTCCTTGAGTGATCATCTATAAAAGTTACAAAATAGAAAGCACCACCAAGTGTTTTTGTTTTCATAGGGCCACAAACATCAGAGTGTACTAATTTGAGTATACCTGATTTTCTTCAAGATGGAGATGTCTTGAAGGTAGTCCTAGTTTGCTTTTTTGCCAAGTAATGAACACACTTCTTTAAAGATTCAGTTTTTCAACTTAGAAAGCATATTCTTCTTGGTCAAAATATTCAAACCCTTTTCACTCATGTGACCAAGTCTTCTATGCCATAACTCAATTGTATCTTCATTTTTCACTGAATTGATACTGCTGTCTACAATCTTTGCTTGCATAAAGTACAATGAAGAACATTTCTTTCCTCGAGCCACAATCATGGAACATTTGCTAAGTTTTTATTTACCACCACTAAAGTTGCTAGAGAAACTCTCATCATCAAGTTTACCAGTAGAAATCAAGTTCAAACGAATATCAGGAATATGTTTAACATTTTTCATAAGTAACATCGTGCCATTATTGGTCTCCAAGCACACATCTCCCATGCCTATAACTTTAGCTAAGCCATTATTTCTCATATTAACATTTCGAAAATCACCAAATGTATAAGATGTAAAGAATTCCCTTCGCGATGTAGCATGAATGGAGGCACCACTATCAATTACCCAGCTGGTCTCATGACACACAAGATTGACAACATCATCATCGTATATAATAAGAAAGTCATCTGTAACAGTAGTAACTCTGTCATCATCATTGCTGTCATCATTTTTCTTTTCCTTTCCTTTATCCTTCTTATTGTCTCGCTTGAACTGTCGACAATACTTCTTTATATGCCCCTTCAAACCATAATAATAACATTTAACATTGGCAAACTTGTTGGTCTTACTTTTACTTTTATCTCTGTTCTTCAGACCTCTACTCTTACTCCTCCCCCTCTTTTTTATGATTAAGATATCTAACTATGAAGAATCCTGTGACTTTCTTCTATCCTTTTCATTTAGAACACTATTCTTAGTCAATTCCATGGTGATAATACCATCGGAGCTGAGTTAGATAATAACATTCTAAATATCTCCCATAAGTCCAGTAATGTGCTCAAAAACCATAACCCTTGTACTTTATCTTCAAATTTGGTGTTCATTCCAGCCAACTGATTAATGATTCCCTGAAATGCATTCAAGTGATCTGTCATGGGTTTTTCATCTCGATATTTCAAGTTCATCATCTGTTTTATCAAAAATAGTTTGTTGTTCCCGATTTTTCTGGCATATAACTCTTCAAGCTTATTCCACAAAGAACTTGCATTTGTTTCTCTACTGATGTGATTCAAAACATTGTCATTTACCTATTGTTTGATATACCCACACACCTGATGATGAAGCAACTTCCATTGTGTATCTGTTTTATTATCGGGTTTCTGTTTCTCAAACATGGCTAAATAATAATCTTTCACATATAAAAAATCTTCCATCTTTCCTTTCCATAATAATTTGCACCATTCAAATTAACCATTCTACTTGTATTAACTTCCATCATTCAACACAAGGCACAAAACAAATATAATCAAAGCTCTGATACCACTTTATTGGGATAAACTAATACAAACCAATTTGGGAAAACACAATAATTACCTTATCCTCTCTTGTGTAAACCTAATAGAAAACAAACAAATAGAGCAACAATCTTTGGGCACAAAATCAATTCTTAGACAGCAACCACATGATCAACAAAATAACCATAACACAATCAATTTTAACATGGAAAACCTCCCCAATGTGATGAGTAAAAACCATGGGACTGTAGTCCAACCAAAAAACCTCCACTATAATCAAATAATGGGAATACACAATTTCTTTCTAATTAGAACTAAAGGTATACATCCACAATATTTTCAAGATCACACAATCTTGGCAAACAATCAAGTTTTACAAAAAAATTAGAGAGATTTCAAGAAAAACATCACCAAAATGGTAGTTTAACTTCCAACCACGAAATCTAGAGAAAGGGAGCTCCAAATCTAATCTCCACCGTTAGAATTTAGTCCTCTAAATTAAGAAGCTGCTGGTAAAATTTCAGCTTAATCGAACCACAAATCGACTTCCGATCAATCACTTGATCAAAACTATTTCGAATTTACTATTCTGCCTCTCTCTCGTAAACAGTACCCACTTTCTCTAAAAATAATAAACAGTAAACATTTTCTCTTCTTAACACACATATATATATTGCAGTAAATTAAATATTAAACTTTACTTGAAAAAAGATCAAAATATTCTTAAATTAATTAGACTTAATCACTGTTAAAGAGAAAATTTAGACTATCTCCAAAATGGAAAAACCAACCCCATACAATTAAGTAACGAGAATAACAGGTGATTAAAGTTTTATGAAAAAGCAAAAGAAAAGAATAAGACAGGTGTTCAGTATCGAAAGGAATTTAACAGACTGCGTCCGATGCCAGCAAGCCTTTCTTTTATTAGCGAATATTTAATTTAAACTACAGCTAATTATTAAATAATACACCATATTTTATTACATATGCTTTTATAAAAAGTCAATTCCATCAGTACATCTTTTGTGTTTTCATTATTAAACAACTCTTTATTTGAATTAAATTATTTTTTCTTTTATTTCATTTTATATCTTTTAAGTATTTATTTAAAATTTAATTTTATATTTTATTATGTATTTAACTGCAATTTAAAAATTTCGATTGATAGAAGAGTTAATATACAATTCAATATATACTTTCAAACATAAATTCAAATTGAAGTATTCATGCAATAATATGATCATTTCAACTCTCGACATATAAAAATTATTCTCGATATAAAAGATAAATAATATCACTCATTTTATATTTTATTTTTTACTTATCTATAATTTTATAATATAAGTCCAATACATACTTCCAAACATATGCTCAAATTCACCAATCCATGAGTTCATTAGATTATAAGAGGAATTTTGTTTGAATTGGTAATATTCAATATTTTGATAAGTAATTAATAATAATATATAATGAGAAAAATTAATACATATATATATAATATTAAATTGGTCAAAGTAAGTCAGCTATTGTTATATAATAACAACATAAACAGAATTTTGGAGGACGTGTGCAATATGCTAAAACGTTGTATCTGTAGGGGTAATATGAAATTAATCCTTCGGCCTCCACTAGTTTTTGTGCTAAAATTGGTGGCCCGAAGAGTGGGAAGAAGAACCCCTTAGGCCTTACACCTTATCTACTAGCAGCCTATAGGAAATTCACTGTATGCTCCCCAATTTTTTAATTAATTTTTCATTAATTCCCCAATTTGGAGCTCAGCCTTACTTTCCTTTCTTAAATTTAACCATTCATCACTTGGGGTTCAGTTGTTGTGAAAATCAAATTAATCGAAATAAGTTAAGTTCATTTCAATTTTAAATCAAAGTAAATAAAACTCTAAAAGAGACCGAACTGATATCACTAGAATTAAATCTACTAGTTTGGTTTAATCATATTCAATTCAAATAGTACTTCGAATTTTGTTGGGTTTAATTTCAATTATGTATTTTTAATTTTTATTCATAAAATGAATAACATTTTAAATAAATGCATTCAGATTCAAAAATAGGGAGCCTGAAAAAGCCATGTTTGAGCACCCTTATTTAAGGTTGAAAATGGCTCTTTCGGTTGCCCATTTCTTAAGTCCAAAAACATTTTTCAAGCATGGCAGAAAGTGGTGCCCTAATTTGCACTCAAAATGCTTTCCCCCTTTTTGATTTTCTGGTCACGTTATGGCAATTTTCCTAGATTCAAGTCATTTTTCCACCAAATACAACAATATTATCAATACCTCACAAAAATCGAGGCCAAAATAAGCCAATTTTATCTTAAATCAATGCATTTTTTTCCAAAATAATCAAAAATATGCATTGAATGATTTCATCAGAAAATTCATCCCAAAATATATTTTAAAAATTCTTATTCATATTACAAACATCATAAATTCCATATCTATTTTATTTCATGCTAAAAAATTAAAAAAAAAATTGAAATCTTACCACTTTCGCCAATTTTGTTCACCGCCGTTACCTATTTTTTGCCACCGTAAAAACTATCGCGAATTCAATTGCTTGTTTTGCTATTGTCTTTAGGGGTGTCAACGTTGTGTCTCTGCCGCCATAGCCCAAATGGAGACTTTAGGAGGAAAGTTAGGGTTTATAAATGTAAAAAATTGTTAAAGTAAAAAGGAAAAATAAAAAAATGTTGTTGAAATTTGAAGAAAAAGATGAAAAGGCTATTGAAGGAAAAACTGTCCGAAAAATGAATATTAGGCTAATTTGACAAAAAAAAAAATTGGAACGTGACTGTTTACATAAATTAGGTTCAAAATAAAGTTATTTTGAAAAATTTTCTCTTTTGATTAGCTCTCGGAGTATATCATTCAAAGCTAAAAGTCTTTTATCAGCTAAATCCCTAAAGTTCTTAATATTTTTATATATCCTTAAATAATTTTTTCATGCCTTTTGTCACCCTAGATCTCCTCGCGCTAATAGACACTACAGATTTTCCTCAACCCATTAGATACCTTAAATTTCTATCATGCCTTTTGAACATTACAAATTTTCAGACTTACTCCAAGCTTTTTCAATTACTAGGCTCTTTTAGGACTTTCACCTAACTTATTAAGCCTTTTTTATCTCTCTTAGTTTTTTAGCCCTTTCTAGCCTTTTGTTTTTTTTTTTCACAATCATTTTAGGATTCTTAGATCATCTTCTTCTGAACTACTTTAAGTGTATTTAATTTATAAACTCGAGCTTCTTTGGTCATTTTAAATTTGAGTGGGAGATGCTTGAATAAAATAGATCTTTTCTATTTAGTTTAATCTTATTAAATATATTTCTTCTCGAAATATTATTATTTTTACCTAGTTTAATTTGGTTTTCTAATTTATATTGATTTAGGTTCTCCAATTTATATTGATTTATTATTTTAACTAATACAAAGACATGCAATTAATGTATTTATTTCGTTGATATATATTTGTTGATATATATTCGAGCATATTTGTCTAACTCTATCATTGCTTATCTCATATTTTATACAAATTTAAAACCCTGAATGTTATTACTCAATTTATACAAAGTCCACCTCCTAACAAGTGGTCGACTTGATTGGACTGACAAAAAAAAATTCTTGACATAAATTTATATATTTATATAATTACTATGTAGTGTGAAATGAAAATAATAGATAAATATGTTTTCACTTTGAAGATAAAATTAATGAGGCTCAACTAAAATAATTTATTGCAGGAGTTAGGACAAAGGATTATTTAAATATAAAGAAATTAATAAAAAATATATCAAACAAAAATTTTGAAAATTTGCGAGTAAGGCCTACGGATTCTTAAAATATGTTTATAAATTAACAAAAAAAAAATTTGTAAGTAAACTTATCGTTCTGAATTTTGATAAATGCATGCATCCTTTGAATAAGAGGATTAAAATAATTAATTATGAAAAACAATATTAAAGTTATACTGAAACAATTTAAGAAATGAATATAATCAATTATTAAATAAGACCTTTGACTTGACTAAAATGGACGAAGGAATTAAAAATGCTTCATTGGCAATGTATCTAATAAGCCGAGTGTGATTAATGTATTATATTTACTGCAGAGAAGGCATTTATCTCAATCTAGCTAAAATTCTTATTTGAATAAATTATTTACTCTTTAAGATATTATAATGATAACGCCGAGTATGGCATACGTTTTAATGGCTTTTTAATTTAATATCTAGTATGGTTTTACAAATTTAACATGTTATTGAATGATTATGTGAATATAGACAAAATTACAACAATTTAATTAGTTAAATTTCATCTTTCTTTCTATAAAAATAATTTGAAAATAAATGATTAGAAATTCTTATGCCACGAGAGTAGCAAGAGATATTAAATGCCAGCACATAGTGTTAAATATTGCTATATAGGAATATTGTATTTTTCACCTTAAACATTATTCTAAATATAGATTCAGTTATAAACACGTATATCTAGCAATGGAGGGATAATTAGATATTCGGGTTGTGTTTATAATAGTGGGTCAATGTATTAAATTTCATGACAACTAAATCACTTTTGTTTATAATGCAAGATAATTACCCCCCAAAAACAACTCAAAATTTTTGTACTTAACACACATATAATTAATTAGTTAATGTATTTTTTAATCTATGATATTATACCTAACATTGATACTACATATTGATGTTGGTTATGGGACATATTGTGCATCTATTGAACAAAGATGTTTATAAAATATTAGATTAACGAAGCAACGATTGTACATTTTAAAGAGTACTAAAATAAGTGATTTAACGATTAATTGAAGTAACAACGACTATCTATTTAACTAGAGATATATATGTTTTCAAGTATCTCATATAAATTAGGTAATTAAACTATAGTACAACAAAGTTAATTAACTTGTAAAATACCATAATTAACTGAATAACCACCATCCATTTCAGAAAGCATAATGTATGACCTAATATTGATTAATCAAAATAACAAAATCATATTTATTTTGTAAATATATTAAAAAAATAGTATATAAACTAGAGTAATTAATTATAACACAGCTAGCCGTTAATGGTCATATTATTTACAAGATAAAATACTAAATATAATGATAAATTCAAATATTAGAATAACAGTTATATTGGCGCGCGCGGGAGATAGTAGAACACTAATATAACGGTTAACTAAAATACATAACAAAGATCATATTTTTAATAAATTTAGAAACTCAATTGAAATTTAATCTCAACTTAGTGACCTCCTTAACAAATAAGTAATATAATGATCATAAGATAAGATACGAGAAAAATAACGAAATAATTATTATTTTGGCGGGAGATGAAACACTATAGTTTAACAATCAACTTAAAAACAAAACAAAGAAAGATATTGATATTACCTTTAATCAACTAAGTGAAATTTGTTTTACTCGTTTCATATACATTGATGAGTCCATGTACAATAATACCATATCTTTTAAGTATTAGGCAACGTTATTCACAAAATCTTAAAATATATATTGTATTAATCAAAAAATGATAAAATAATATTATTAAACACAACCCTTCAACCATTCTCGAGAACCAAAAATCAATACATGATAAGATTGAATCTGAAAAAGGAAAAGGAAAAATCTACGAATGAATCTAACAAAGTATTCATTTTAGGTTAATCATTTATACACATAATAAAGAAATTTTATGTTAAGGAAAGTTTGATGCAATCCAGATAGACACGAGGAGGGAAAAACAATAGGCACGTAGAATGACAGACGCAAGAGTTGAGAGTAAGAGCACGGCGCTTAGTGAGAGAGGAAAGTGGTTTCCATAAACTATCAGATTTAGAGAGAGAGAGAGAGAGAGAGAGAGAGAGAGAAAGAGAGTCATGCAAAATGAAATGACACAAGTCTTACGAAGTTAGGGTTTTTCTTAAGACAGTGCAATCCAATTGGTCAGCAGCCAACGATGACAAATTCACTTCCATAGTTGTCTGTTCTTCATATGATATGCAATTATGATTCCACTCCATCATTGGAAATTTCGCATTTTTACAGATAATTATCCTCCTTAAAATCTACTCACACTACCACTACCACTCCACTCCACTATATATAGACCTCTCTCCATTCTCACTGTGCGCACAATTATCATATTCACAAAACAAGAGTAGTGGGTCAGAAAGGTGGTCTCTGAGGTTCATTGGTAGTGGTAGAAGTAGAAGTGCTTTTGTTGCACAGACAACAGTTGTTGTCTCAAACACTTCTTTGCCTCTACGGCTCTACCCGCTGGTATAATCTCTTTCCTTTGTTACTTTTGTCTGTGAGACTGGTCGATGATTATGTGCATATATATCATTTACTTATATATGCTTGTGAGACTGGTCGATGATTATATGCTTGTTTGGTTCTTCGTTTGTTTCTTTGTTTTCAGGTTGGCTTTTGAATCTTCAGTTTTGATCCATTTTCCTTTTAATCTGCTCCGATATACCCTTTGTGATGGATGTTTATACGATTTTACATGTGTTATTATTCGTTTCATATATGCTTCTATATGCGTATGCGACTGATAAATCTTTTGAACCATAAAATGTATATAATAATAATCTTGGTTTAGATCCTTATATGTGTGTGTATACACACACGATATTGTGGTGGGTGGGGGGGGGGGGGGGGGGGGGGGGGGGGGGAGGGGAGGTGGGTGGGGGGTGGTCGTCGTCGTCGATTAACCATATCGATGGATGTGTGAAGGATTGTTCTTGCATGTACATAATATTATTGGTTTTTCTAATATATTCATATGTGATTTACACCATTTGATCATTATCATGAAAATCTGCTTGAAAAATCGATATTTTTTGTGGTTTTGGATCTAAAATGATCATTTAGATCCAATAATACTATTGGTTTTTTGGTTTACATTGATCTTTAATTTGATTTACTCAATCATAGATATTCCAATTTCTTTTTATTTAACAGTCCATATGATCAAAAAAATCATTTTGATTGAAATTATCCCATCCCAGACTATAAAAGTTATAGATCTTCGTGTCCATTCACAAAAGTAGTTTCGATTTTTTTAAAATTTTCCCATTTTTTGTATTCTAAATTTTCTTGATACATGACCCGTATCTATTCGATGCCCTTTCGCCAAAACAACTTTCATTTCAAATTTTTTAAAGCTAGATCTTTGTGACTAATTACAACAAGGGATGTCAATATATTTAGACGTATGTTCATGGACCAACAATCATATGAAGCCTTAAAAATCCCTAACCATTTATCATCGAGGGCTAAGTTTTTGTTACTAAACATTGATCTTCTCTTTTGATTTATTTTCTTCTTTTACTAAATATTTCGATCTGATTACCATATCTTCATTTGTATCCTTTTCGTAGGAAATTATTTTATTATTGTTCATGGTTGGTACCAGATCTTATGATTAATATCAGATGGTTGCATACTTTTCTTTCAAAAAAAAAAAGAATTTTTTTTTAAGTTTTTTTAGGTAACCTCAGAGGATAAGAATTTTTTTAATTTTCTTTATATAAAGTCTCTTAGTTGAAAATTTTTTATTTCTTTTTTTTTATTTTCAGTTTTTGTAACCTACCCCTCAACTTAACAAACCCCGAACACCCCCTCTCCCAACCTATCTCTATTTTTTTTTCCCCTTCATTCTATTGTACTTTGTCGCGATTTATAATCATACTAATCATATGAAGTCCTTCAGTCTAATTCTTTGTAAGTAGTCAGCAGGATGTTAATCTTTTGTTTTTTGTTTAATTTAATTTCTTTTATCAAAAAGAAAATATGTACATACTTTGTTGCGTTCAATGCTATTTTACTAAAGTTTTTATGTAATACATTATCTTATTTGTTTAGACATATAATACGGATGGATCAACTAGTAGCATTGTGATCCACTTCTTTCCTTCATTTGTTCCAAAGGTTAAGTTCTTGTGTATATGAACTACTCTTAGAGAACATATCCTTGACTTTAGACTGCGTCATATATCACAAATATTGTTGCTTTATATATAACATCATTCCCTTATTTCTTAAATGCATGTAAATTAGCCCATATAATCAACATTTCTCATGCAAGTATTAATGATTGATATTGCAAAAAATTGTCTTTAATTTAACTGTAATTCATTTAGTTTAATTCAGTTTTTCTGTTTTAGATTATTAGTTTGAAAGTTTTATTCATTACTAGCTACTTGATCAACTTCAGTAATGAAAAGAAAATAAAATATGAAACATATGAATATGGAAAATGCTACCCATCAGTATGGCCTATATATATAAACACTCACTCCTTTCACATGTTTGATTTCAGGTCTTCTAAAAGAGGCCCTACTTCTGTTTAGATTTCTGGAATTTATCAGCCTCTGAAGAGAATGGAAGGACAAGGAAAAGGCCAAGGCGAAGAGCAACCTCAAGGGAGCACTCCAAACTCAAATGCAGAAAACTTTTACTTTACTTCGCAACAACTCGATATCCTCTACCAGTTATGGTTGGAACACCAGAATGCGATTTCTAACCATAACGCTGCTTTGGTTCCTAATGGTGATAACCATGCAAACCAGTGGGCGCAAGCTAGTCCTAGCATGAACAACCAAAACCAGACTGGTTTTGTGGCGTTGTTGAACGAGGTTGATCATAATGCTAATCATTCTGGCCACGGTGAGGATCAAAGGTTAGAAGGAATTTATTCTGAGAATGGTCAAGTTCGAGAGCAGCCAACAATTGTGCAAGGAAACGTTGACTTGATTGCTGCAACATATGAAGTCAACTCAAATGATTTGGTTCAGCAAATGGGTGCAGGTCTAAACCTTCATCCGTCTAAACTTGCTGGCGGACTGGACGCTGACCAGAATCCACCTGCCGTCGATTCTTCTAATCCACTTTCAATCAATTCGGGGATTGTGGGCAACTTTTCGAAAGAAGATCATCATCATTGCGTACAGGGTGATAATCCATCCAACGGTAAACGTCTATCCTGCAAAAGAAGAGCGCCAGAAGTTGTTTCCAGGCAACTGTTGTTTGGTAGTAGTTCAAACTCTGCTGAACATTCTGAACAAAAAGATATTACTGCCCAAGAAAACATAGTTATTTCTGGTAGCTTTAAAAATCAAGCAAATCTCAGTAACATGGGACAGTTGGAAGCTGGAGTTGTCATGGGAGCAGCTTCTGCCAGCAGCCACGGAAGTTCAAGTATACTGGCCAACGGATCACTTCAAGGTACTTCCATTAATGGACATGGAGCTGCAAGTAGTACTGGAATAGCTGGGATCATGAGACAAGCTCCAAGTTGGGCAAGACAATCAGAAAACTTCCAGAGAAATATTCGCTCTAGAAGAAATGCCAATCAACAAGATTTCTTACCGGCTAGCTTGGCGACTCAGAATACTATGAATTCTCAATCAGCGTCTCCCAGCCAAACAGCTATGTTCTTCCCATATGATCACTTTGTGAATCCAAGTCTCCCATCACCAGTTCAGGCAGCTCCAACAAGGCCCCCTTTTTTGCAACCTCCGAGTCCTCGTCAGATTGTCGACGAGCTTTCCCAGGGCGATACCGTGCCAACAGCCGGGGGATCATCTAGTTCTTCTGCGCTTGCTGTAAACGGAAGAGATGCTCAGCGTCAGGAAGGGAACCTGATAAACAATCCAGGAGATATATATCTTCATCCTGAGCTTGAACTGGGAGCTTTTTCCCATATGGGAAGAACTCTAAATTTGGCCAATGGGAATGCAAACTTTCTTGGAAATGCTGCTCCCGCGGCTTCTTCTGGCGATGGCTCTAATGGGATACCGTCCGTTCCCACCTGGTTTCCAAATCCAATCTTCAATGAACAACATTCTAACGGAGTGGCAAGTAGCTCGCCCTCCCTTGGGCAGAATAATTATTTCGGAAGACCTGCAGGGGATGCACCCCCTAGTTATTTCGCAAGGGCTGCAGGGGATGCACCTGCTAATTATTTCACAATACCTGCAAGTGTTAGGCGAGAAATGGAAAATACAATTGGAGATGACAATAATACAAGGCCTCGTCCGCGACCTCGAAGGCAAAGATTGATACCAAGAACTGAGAGAGAAGCTGGTGGTTATCCTAATATCCACCCTGCGTTGCAGTTCTCACCTCCTTCTCGGAGGAGAGGCAGACAGCTACTATCTGAGGTATGCTAAATTGGCAGACTTATCTATGTACTGATCATGATACTCTAAATAATATCCAAATGGATCATTTAACATCAATTAGTGAATCGGAGTCTGAATTTGAGTGTTTTTGACATATATAGCAGGTTCAAAATGCCTTAGCACTTGTTCGCAGGAACGGTGGTGGTGGCGGCTTACGGTTTGTGGTAAGGTTTCAGTTTCAGTTTCATTAATTGTGAGCGAAACGCAGTCTCAAGTCTCAATGTGTTCAAATTTATCAAAGTCTGATATGTGGTTTTCGGGGTGGCAACAAGGATTATAGGATGATGGATCATTCATTGTTGTTTGGACTAGTGGCTAACAATGACGCACATGAGGATATGCGTCTTGACATAGATGACATGACTTATGAGGTAACACTGAAACAATGTCAACGTTAATACAAGAAATAGAAAACATATCTTCTGTGGAGTACGAGTTTAAGTTCTGAGAAAATGATAAGTGCATGTTTAATGGCTTTAGGAACTGCTGGCCCTGGGTGAGGAAATTGGACATGTTAGCACTGGATTAAACGAGGCAGGTATTCTGGCAAATCTGAGGCAGCACAAACATCAGTCCGTCAAAGACGAGTCCACTGATAATAATGAACCATGCTGCATCTGTCAGGTAAAGAGCCAGCAGGCTATTGTTATTATTATTCACTTGCAGAAAAGACGTTAGAAACCTCATGTATCCCCTATTTATTTTCCAGGAGGAATATGCTGGTGGAGAAGATATCGGAAAGCTTGATTGTGAACATGAGTTTCACGTCAACTGCATCAAACAGTGGCTCATGCTGAAGAATCTGTGCCCTATCTGCAAGAAAACAGGCTTGGGTGGTAAACGGGGAGAGCACTAAAGTCCGAATGGTGCTTTCAGAACCAGAGATCATCTGGCGAGCTTATGATCTTCACTCTCCTACTTATGCATAGGAGTTTTATCACATTTAGTCTACAATATCTGCGATTTTTCCTTTTCTTTCTTTATTTCAAAGGACTATTTGTCATTGCTACAGTTGTAAGCTCGTGAGAATGAGATGCCCTAGTGACTCTCATCCTCATTCCCGCCTTTAAAGTAGGTGGTTTTCTGATTGTCAAATATTGATATTGAATAGGGGCTTTTTATCTAAAGGCTGCTTTGGCAGAAACCTTAGATGATATTTGTTATGGTGATGGTGGATACATATAAGACAATGGCTTCTGGAAATAGGATCTTGGAGTCAACCTTAACATTTCAGAAATGCATATAAAGCCTAAAAGCCCAATTACAATGAAGCCCGCCCATCAATCATACTTTCTGATCGATCACTCATTGATCGGATCGCTCATTCAAAACAAGACCAGCAGATTTGAAAATAAGCATGTCTTTTGCAATCATAAAATAGAATAAAAACCAAACCCACATGATAAGATATATGAACATATGGCATGGGTTTGAAGATGAAGACATTAAAGGAGCCTTTTATCTGCAAAAACAACTCTGGTGTTACAAAGGAGACAGATGAAAGATATGATAAGATAGACAACTACTACCTCAGCTATTCATTTATTTTAAGAAATTGCTCAATCTTTTCTACAAACATCGTTCATGCGTGTGATCTGCTCCTGATAAATTGAAGGCACAAACTATTTAGGAAATCTCAGTTTTTGAACGTAAATATTTTTATGTTATCAAGTTTCATGATCACATCAACACTTCAAATTAAGTATAAAACTGATTTATGATTGCACAAGAACAGGTAGTATCTATTCTGTTGTAAAGTGTTGTTTTAATTTTTTTTCATGACTAATGATATCCACTGGCCGTGTTGCCATGGAAAAATAGAAAGAGTCAGAATCATACAAATTAATAAATCGATCAAGTTATAGTGTTGTGTACTTATCTCAACAAATTATCTCTAACATAATTTAGGAAGTAAGAAAATATTTTAAGATATTCAATGATTAACAAATCAATTTTAAAAACTTTTATTGAATATATATATATATATAAGAATATGTTTAGATTGCCAAATAAAAAAATTTGGTGCTTAATTTTAAATTTATGAATGGAAAAGAATTTTGTAGGTTCGCTAATATTGATTAATTATATTATTTAATTATGTTATATTTTTACTATATAAAAAATAAAATTCTGAGGTCTTCTTGTAGGTCGGCTCGGTGTACCAGTGACTATGCCACTGCATGCTATTATTTCACCTTTCGTATTAACGGTCATAGAAGAGTATTGTCCATCACAAGATGAACAACTTTTTAGGTGAAGCGGTGAAATTTAGATATTAATTCCCTCGCATTGTACAGTAAATAGTAAAAAAGATAAATTTGTCGTGCCGAGCTGACAGTACAAAGTGGAAGTTATTATCTTCTTTTTTAAACTACAGTACGAGCGAATCGCTCTCTCTTCACTGCAATATTCTACGGTTAGAAGAATTTACGCGTTATTTTTCGCTGCTTAAAACTAGGCTCGACGGCTCTTCTTGTTTGCTCTCACGCAAACTATCTTATTACTCGCTCTCTAATTTCCGCATTGTAAAATTCAAAGTAAGCGGTTCGTTCACGCTCTTTACTGACGCGTGATGCGGGCCTCATCCTCCCACGACCACAAAGCCTATGCCGTTCAGCCATGGGTGTTGACTCGAGAGGACGTCCTCTTAACTCTTCCACCGTCCGATTTTCCTCGTAATCCCCACATGTGATCTCCGACGAAGTACACTAATAGCGACATGACACGTGCATCCAAAGACCTTGGGAACATATGAATTCACTCAATTTCAAGACGCACCAATCAAATCAACCAATTCAAATTGACTATTTACCGAGTCTCGACCGCCCGATCGTCAAAAGGATGACGTAGGAGGGTGCACATCCCAAGATCCCAATACTCCTTTTCATTGACACGTCAACATCACACACTTATGTGGACCCCTCGATGAAAATTGAGAGCATCAAAGGAGGGAAGGGAAGGGAAGGGAAACGAAAGGAAAGGAGTGTTGATTTTATGAATTATGATTCTCTTCCCCATGTTCGATCGTAAGGTCCAATTCTATTTGACGTTTGATGACGGTAACCAAGAAGACTACGGTGGTGGTCCCAGTCTGTAGGGTAGCCATAGGCAGATGTGAGATCTATAAGACCAATAGCAACGTACCACGTCTGAGTAGTGATGGAGAAAGGGGTGGGCAAAAGATATTGAAAAATATTCGGCAACGTAATTTATGTTTTGTCTGCTTACGATGGCGTTGGTCAGGACAAGACAGTGATAAGGATGGATAGAGAGGTCTGCTCATCTGACAAATTTATGGGATGTTTGGTTAATTTATTTATTAATGCAAAGTTAAGAACAAAAGACACGATTGGGACCTTCAGTTACATGCTAACTAGTCTCGTAAGTTTACTTTAGTTAACCTGCACTAACACGGAACAACTACCATGTACATTCACCATCTCATTCTGCTGGAAAGACCTTTTTTCTAACGAGGAAGTTCTCAATAAGGATTCAGGTACATTTCGTTTGCGTGCAAGCAATCGAAATATTACATAAACCCTTAGCTGTAGGACGAAAAGAAAACTCATTAATAGAATTAGATGGTCCTTTTTTGATTTGTGATAATATTTATATATAAATATATGCATGTACCTTTTAAATTATTGATGTGCATATATTTTAGATTTTGAGTCACTAAGTTTACTTAGTTTAAAATAATATACTATTAAATCACGACAAATTCATAGTGAAATAATATACTAAATTACTTCTATAAAATAAGCTTGATTTTAAATTGAAAGTTAAAATATTTTCATAAAAATTTGGTTTTTATCTTTTTATAGAATAGTGCATCCTTAGGACATAGTATAATATTGTCTTAAAATAATAATATTAACGGAGACAATAAAAAACAAAAAATAACGAGAAAGCCTTATAGTTTATAATAATAATGTGTCCAATCCATAAGGAATAAAATGAGAACCCATCTAATTATATTCAAATATCTTATTATCCGTTAGTAACATATATTTCAAATGAATGAATTCATACTTATTTATTTTTTTATTATTGAATTAATTAGGGTCATTTTGACATAGATTTAAGAAAAGTTCTATTGCATATGGTAGTATTTTATTAGTAAAATTTTTAACAAAAATTTATTTATTTAGTTATTTATTGAATAAATGAGCCTCAAAAAAGAGCCAAATGCATTAAAAAAGGGGACAAAATACAAGAAAAAATTTAGTAATTACTTACTTTGTCACAAATAACTTATAATAAAATTATGTAATTATTTTAATAGATAAATTTTGAAGATTATATTATCAGATATAATGTAAAATTTTTAAAATAAAATAATATTTTTTATATAATTTAACATTTTAAAAAGTTAAAAAATCTTTATTATTAAAAAATTCAAATTTCTACTTCTTTTAGTGAAAACAAAACTTAAAACTTATTTTTTTAGTTTCAAAACACACTTCTCCAACGACAACTAAATTAAAAAAAAAAAACTTTGAACAATTAAAAACAATTATTGAAAGGTTAGACCTAATAAAAAATTATTCAAATTTTTTTATTTAAAATAATGAAATATCCACAAAATAATAATTTATCCATGCAATCATATAATATAAAGTGCAGCAATTGAAGTTAGATTAATTAATATGGTCATATTAAGACTCTGTTTGGTATTAAAGTTTATTATTAAAAATTAATGTTATTTAACAATTTTTGAGAATAGTGGCAGATTCTCTCATGAGAGGTTTAGTCAAATAAGTAGATATTTTTTAATATTTGAAAAAAAATAAATGTCCTTGAGGTTTGAGGAAATAGGTAGATACCCCTTTCGAGTTAACTTTATATTCTCAAAATAATTATTTTATCCTTTTACATTTAAAAAAAATGACCATTAACCCTACTACTAATATATGATGACCAAAATAATCTTATAATTTTAAAATAGTAAAATAATAATTATATGCTTAACTTTTTTTTTAAAAAAATACAATATTAAAATTTTACCATAAATCATTATTTAATTAAAATAATTTTATTTGATAATTTTATCATTTTAATTTAAATAAAATAATTTTATTCTCATTATATTAATAATATATTTTGCAACTCTAATATTTTTATTTTGATAATTTTATCATGAATTAATTAAAATATTTTTGTTTTGATAAATTTACCATAAATTATTATTTTATTAAAATAATTTTATCCTTGAAAATATTTAATTATAAGAAAATGATAAAATTATCAAAAGAAAAATATTAGAGTTTCAAAATATACTATTAATATAATGAGAATAAAATTTTTTATGATAAAATTAAAATTAGTTTGACTAAATAAAAATGATAAAATTACCAAATAAAATATTTTAATTAAATTATAATTTATGATAAAAGATTGTATTTTTTAAGAAGATAAGTGAAATATATAATTATTATTTTACTATTTGAAAACTATAAGATATTATTAATGATTACATATTTGTAAGTTAAAATAGTCATTTTGTAATTTTTTTTAATGGAGAAGGAAAAAATAGTTTTTTTGAAGATATAAAATTAATTTGCGGAGATATCTACCTATTTTCTCAAATCTCTAAGGGTCATTTTTTTTTCTCTAAACATTAGGGTGTATTACTTATTTAACTAAACATATGAATTTACTATTATCCCTAATTTTTTAACATAGGCATCCACAAGCATCACAAAAAAAATCAAAATAAACCTAAATGAAATATACTAAATGAAAGATATGTATATATATATATATATATATAGAGCGATTAATATTAATTATAAGAGTTTCTAATATATATAACTAAAAACATTTTCTTGATTTTCACGTTTAATAGAGCGGTCATGGGGAGAAGGAAGTGCTTTCTCCTTTTAAACAAACAAACACATCTTCAGCCAGAGCGAACAGGCCATGCCAGGTACCTTTTCCATGTTAATTACCAAACACAGAACGGAACTTGAGTTATCTTGTTCATTAATTTGATGAAACTCATGCAACAGCAACTCCATTTCACAAGCAATATTGTTGACTCCCTCCCCTCCGTTCCCATCCTTGGTAAACCTATGACGTACGTCTATGACGGTTCTTGTAGCGCTTTTCTTTTCCTTCTAACTCTTCCCATCAATCTATGAGTAGTTCTTGTTTGGTCAGACTCAAATCAACTGAAAACTGAGCCAAATAATCAAAATATCTCGTACAATAAAAGCACGTTTGCGTTGGTAACAGTCTCTTTCTGCAACTTTTACAGTCTCTTTCTGCAAAGATCAATCAACAGTTCAAAACTGACTAGTCCTTTAACAAGCTAGTTCCCCTTCGCTCTACTCTCTGTAATTTATTTCAGAATTTTTAATTTTCTTACGTCATTAACCTATTAAACTCAGACGATAATGACAGAACGAAAGGGCTCCGCCAAGAACGCTCCTTCTTCCAAGAAAAAGATGAGAGGGTAATTGGACGTTCTTCTCCATCATTTGTACCATTATTATCTGCAATGATCGCAGTCACAGCTTATGGCAATTTACCTGCATATAACTGAAGGATATATGACATCAGTTGAAGGACCAAATGTTTAGTCTCCGTTATGTTATGTTTTGTGTTTTCTTCGTAAAGCAAATTGGTTTTGGAGGTAAAACTTTGACCCGGAAAACAGCCAATATATATATATATATATATATATATATATAGAATCTGGCATTGTGTGGCTGTCAGTTTTCAGAGATGAAGGTTGATAGGATAGCTCACTGCAACTCCACACGCAAAGTTATTCTTGCAATGATGTTCAGGGAAGTATTACTCCATCGAGCAAATCGATAACTTCACTTGAGTTTCTACTGCCTATAATTTACACATATATTATTCTTGTTATTCTTGCTGTTGCATAAAATTTCTTCTTACGCAGTTAATATATACAGTTCTTATTTTATGTTTAAACAATTAACTTCTCTACCACAAGTTACATAGAGTAATATGCAGAGACTGACAGAAGACTTTAACTTAATTGAGTCATGTTGTATTGTACCTGTTGTACTCTACAGCAGCTTGTATGTAATATACAGTAATATATATATATATAGTACAATAGAAAATATTTCCACTTTCACGTTGAATTATCCAACAATTATAGATAAACTTACTATACGGTATACAATAATTTTATCCTTATTTAAATGTGGATATTAATGTTTTGATCATTATGAAATAGTCAATATTGAATAAAATTACTCGTGTCATATTCATATATCCACGAATCATATTGAACTTGGATAAGATAAATGATGTTAGTTAAAATTAATTAACTCAACATAAAAGGAATTTAAAGCCTTCACCTCCTGCATTATGTCATCTTAATTAACAGGACAAGTTGTGTATAATAGTGTAATTGAGGTAAGTTTAATATCATAAACTAAAGACAAAATAACTTTTCAATATTCCTATTGATCATCTATTTGATTTTATCAACTACCATTGTTTAGCTTTTGATTTCTTTCATATAGTGTTTAATTAATTCTGAACTAAAATCAGGATAAGTTTGCATTTTTAATACATAAATCTTAAAATTAAAATATAAAATATGTTTTTGCCAATGTGCTCTGTTATGACAAAAATTTGGGGTTGAATAAAATATAGTAAGCGGGTGGTACGGATTACGGAGCAGAGAATGTTAAATTTTTTAAATATTACAACGGTGTAACACCGTTACACTGTTAGTGTGTGCCATGTGACATTGCCAACGGTGAGTGAGTGGAATTCACCTGACAGACAGGAGCATGCAGTTTTGTTACCACACGTTTAACCGTCATTTTGAACACTGAACAGTCCAATCATTTGACGACACAATTCAAACTTAGACCGCTTAAACCACTGTGAAAGCTGCTCAACACTCTACCCACTCGCGGCAATGGCGAGTGAGTAAACCTTCACCGTTTACGTATTTGTTTTAATTTAAATCCCCGCCCGCATTGTCGCAAGACTCTCAGCTCTGCGTCTGTTAATGATACTTTAATGAGTGGAGACAAAGGAAAAGAAGCAGCAGCAGCAGCAGCGGCAACAAACCCAACGAAACCAAGAGACAAAGTCGTAACTGGAACAAAACTCGTAACGAAGCTACAAAGACGGAGGAGAAACTAAATGGAAGATCATCTGTATGAGGATGACACCATCAACAACAACAGCAGTGGCGTTAACCTATACGGTGCTGCACCTTCCTCGTCTTCATTTCATGACAACCAACCTCCGCCGTCTTCTTCGGACGATATCTCTCTGATTCTTCAGCAGATTCTCTACCGTTCCTCGTCAGCAACAACAACAACATCAGCAGCAACAGCAACGACGTCGTTTTCTGCTATGGCCCACGTGGTTCCCCAAGCACAAGATAATGCTCGCCGTTTGAGCAAATCCACAGGGATCTCAGCCGTTGATTTGACCAACACGTCAGCTAGTGGTGTGTATTTGTCTGGCAATGTGAGGGTAAGGGTGAGTGGGGCTAATGCGTCGTCGTCATCTGTTGGAGTTAGTGAGAACGAAAATACTGACGAGCATGATTGTCAAAGCGAGGTACCTTTTTATGGTTGTTTAAATATTCTCTGTTTGTTTGCCGAGAAATTGTAGTAGAAGATAGAGGAACGGTTAACTAAAGTGGAATTACTTGGTTGGTGAGGGTGGTTAGAGTTCGTCAGCTTTAAAAATTCCATTTTTTTTCTTACTTTCCGTTTGGTTACCGAGAAAATGTGGATAAAGAACAATGAAAGCAAAATCTTGATTTTTTAACCTTTCAGTACTTAATTACTTGCACTTGTGATATTTCTCCCTGTAGCCTGTAAAATATTTACATAATAGGTATTTCATTTCATTTGCCAAAGCTTTATTTATGTTCTAAATTTTGGCAATGATTGAATTGTCTTAAAGTTCAATTTCTTCATAATATCTTGAATGCAGGAGGGTGTTGAACCGTTGGTACATGAGGTTCAAGCCAAGGGAGTGCGTCCTCGCAGTTCATCAAAGAGAAGCAGAGCTGCAGAGGTCCATAATTTGTCTGAAAAGGTGGGCTGTGTATCATTAAGGTTTTGTTTTAATTCTTCAATGGGGTCATTTTGAAAGTAACGTTTTGGCTTTTATGGGTAATTTGTTGTTGGATTTTCATTTTTATTTTTTAATGAGCAGAGGAGGCGAAGCAGGATTAACGAGAAAATGAAAGCATTGCAAAACTTAATACCAAATTCTAATAAGGTTTGCACATTTAAATTTGACTGCTTTCGTGGTTGGTTGCTTTTGTTTTATGAAAATGGTCAATTTCAGTTAACAGTTGATTAATTGTATTTTTTCTTCATGGTAGACCGATAAGGCGTCAATGCTTGATGAAGCAATTGAATACCTCAAGCACCTTCAGATCCAAGTACAGGTTTGTTGTTTCTCTTACTTCTACTCTTTTTGCATAATGTTACTTAGATTCACTTTCATACATTTGGTATTGAAGCCTTTGTTTTAGAAATTTGAGCAAGTCTCCAAGCTAACAGTCTATTGACATTTAGTTAGTTAGTTCAATTGATTGACATTAAGGGCCAAGGTTTGTAACATATGTAAGCCTAGAGGTTTATCCTTAGGCAGTATGACCTTTAAAGAATAATTAATTAAGACGTCGCTAAGAATTTTGGGAGAACTTTACTGCTAAAAGGGCTCCATGCTAGTTGGTTTTGTCTGAGCAGTGGCCTGGAAGTGGTGATTGGGATGCATTTAACCTATTTGGATTTGTTTTTAATTGGCCTTCTGCTGAGTTATGCCTTCACTTCCAGATGGAAGCAGGGCAGTTTCCACTGGAATAGCAATTGCTTCTGGAGATTTATTCTTTTAAGTAGAGATACATTTGTTGATGATTGGAGGTCCATAACCTCTGCTATTAGATTTTTGCTGGAAAAAGGGAAAAAAAATCACGTATTGCTGATACTGAGGATGATAGGACCACAATCTAATATCAATTGCAATCCTGCCTGGGACATAGTGGTGAAATATAGTCAAGTAGAACCCTATAATTTGATATATAGAGCGATAAAAGAGAATTGCTCAACATAGAATGGTAATCATTGTAGCCTGGTCAATAGAAGAGTCATAACATAACAAATGAACAATATTGGACAATGAGAAAGGAGTGTTCAGAATCAAACAAGAGCTAAGAAATTAGACCATTTTTGCATTATTCAGCTTAAAAGGTTGTTGTGGAAAACATGCTTGACATTGAAAATTTTATGTCATGGGGCCTGGTTAGATTAGAAGTAGGTGAGTAAGAATAATGCAGCACATGGCAATGAACAATATGGCATGTTGAGGATCAGAGCAAGAAAAAAGTAAAAAGAAGAGGAGGAACAGGTAATTACTACAATTTTGCAAAGTACCTGTGGCAAAAGTCATAGACTTATAGTTTCAGAAAAAGAAAAATCAACTTGCAATAATGTTGGGAGTAATTATCTATGAGTATGTTCTAATTTCTTTATTAGCAAGCTGAGATGAATAATAGGAAAATGCGCCCCAGTTTATGCCTTTGATAGATATTAGTAGCTGGAAATTTCTTGTGCGGATAGAAACAAAACTGTCGTTATCAATTTTGCTGGTTAAAGCAATTACTACAGTGTAATAAATTATTTTTGCTCAACAGTTGGAGCCAACTCAGAAAACGGTCACAAAAATTCAGAGAAAGTTTCTGGAAATTTGAACAAACTGGCAATTATGCTCAATTAGGGGGAGAGACCCCAGTTGAATATATATTGATGTTTGTCTTGCAATCTTAAATTGAACACAACCTATTCAATAGCTGGAAAAAGTTAAGTTACTTGAATATAGTTTATCAATGTGAATTAAAAATGTGGTGATGATAAGTTGTGGTGAATGAGATTGATCCTGAATTCTTTATGTCACAATTATCGTTTCAGGTGTTAACAATGAAAAATGGATTAAATTTACATCCTATGTACTTCCCTGGAGGACTGCCACCAATTCAACTCTCTGAGATGAGAATGGGATTTGGTGCAGAAAATGGGTCTCCGCATATGCAGTCAACAGGCACGCTTGTGAACCAACAAACATCAATACAGAACGTGTCCAATCCACCCAATCAACGCTCATCCCCAAACCAGCTACAACTACCCAATATGTCGAATATAATAAATTCAGAAACCTCGTTTTGGATGGATTCATCAATCCAGGCTAACTATGGAGCCTTCCACCTTGGCACATCTTCTAGGGTAAGCCAGAATACCCACTCTTATAAGTAATCATGTGTCCAAATTACGGAATTACATTAGCCAATCTAATATATTTAGTTTTCAAATGGGAAGGAAGCATGCAGGGTGAATGCATTGCCACATCAACAACTAAATGCTAGTCATTCTGGGACAAATCCGTTGGGTGGGTTCACCAAGCCTACACTTCACTAGTTCAGTTATATTGTTTGAAGATATATAAGTGTTGGATCCATGAGTCTGCTTGTAGTAGTTTTTACTGTCAAGAACGAACAGAAGGATTTTTAACCCTGTCTGACATGGCTTTATTTATTAAATTTGAAACTGAGGCCACAGCTATGGTATTACATGCCTTTAGTACACAAGGTTCTGGTCGAAAGGACAGCAACTCTTTTGAAGCATCTATGGTAGGACAAGATCAGGCAGGTGGTGTGCGCTTAGAGAATGTAGAGCCCAATATTATACTTCCCACGCACTTGAATAGGTAAAAATACTCGGGTCTTAAGACGATACTTTTTCTTCTTGCAACTGTATCTGTGCCTTAATTTGTGCTGATATATGCTTTTTCCCAGCATGCAGACAGGAAGAAATTTCCATGGTGATAATATGAAGCAAGAAAGAAAGGATTTTTGAAGTTTACTGGACTCATGCTACTGAATTAACCAGTGGAATTTGGTGCAGCTATAGGTGACTCCAACTTTAGCAATATTTCAGATATCTTAGGGTAGCCTCAGAAGCTAGGTAGGTACTTTTGGATACGACTCTAACTATCAGATATCAGGTGAACTTATGAAATTAACCTATTAGGCAATCCTTTTGGTCTAAAGTAGGATTGCTCATCTAAACTCCTGTCTCTCTTTTTTGGTTGTGACTGACATTAGCTAATGACTCTCGCCTGATAACTATTTACTATATGCTTATGTTCTCGCCCTCCCATGTATGTATTTTATATGAATTTTCATAATTGATTGTAAGTCTTTTTAGTCTTATGATTGAAGGAGAATATAAATGACTATAGTATGGTCTCTCCTTTTGTCAAGTCATCAATTTTTTAGACTTAAAATTTCCAGTTGGGTTGGAGGCCTTCATCTTTTCCTGATTGTTTAACTTGCCTAACTGGTGTTTGACAGACTTCATTGGTGGTGCTCTTATCGTTATTTCCAAGTAATTGCTGCATGTCTTATGAAAGGTTGAAGTCTAGAAGTCAATTCAACCTAACAAATCAACAAGTGTTTGTAATTTTTGAATTGAATAATTATGAAGATCTCCATAGGTTTCAAAGTTCTCTCTTCCGCTTCACCCATCAAACGGGCTGTAAGAACAATTGACTTGACCAGGACCAAAATCCCCTTCTTGGCCTCTTATAGTCATGTCCATTCTAATCTGTTCCTGCGCACTGCTAGAGGTCTAATGCATCATTATTCTCTGTGACTTCCAAGACTGCCATTTGAATGCAAGTTGCTTGGTCGTCTTTCCAGATAATAATATTGTCCTTAGTAATGGCCTGTTACATAAACATATTATGCCATTTGCTCTACCAAAATGGTAGCACTAGTTTTGAGTTATTGTAAGTCATTCAACTTCTACATTGTGTCCATGCGGTATTTAGCAATCTTCAGCCATCTGAACACTGTGAAGTCTTTGCATAAGCTCTTAATCGCACGAGTTGGACATCTTCCTGTACTCAAAAATTAAAATCAATCCATCTCGGATCATCTTTAGTTTATAAGTTCTTTTACTTGCTTAGAAGACAGGTCAAGAGTGACGCAGTGGCCTGGTTTTGCACAGTATGTGGAGCTTCAGGGCATCTTGGAATGCCAACCAGCTCTCTTGGGATTGAGCATCCAGTTTCTGTATATACTTGCCGCCAGGTTTCTGTCACTCTGCCAGAGCAAGCAACAATTACAATTACATTTTGATGACAACATTGAAAATATCAGGCACTCAAAACAAACAACAATTTACCAAGTTCACATGATTAATAAATAAGTGAACTTTCTCCATCAGTACAGCTAGGCTTATATTTTCTGTTGCTTAATGCGTACATTCTCAAAATCCACAGAATATAATAAGAACATACTAACCCAAGAAAAGGAATACAATGATAATATAAGGACTAGGTCATATTATGACAACAGGAAGATGACACTGCTTCATCAACCTAGTTTTTTTTATTTTTATTTTTTAAAAATTACTGATATGAATGCAATAACAAATGGACAAATCCACGGAGGACAACTTATCGGACGGGGAAAATAGAAAAAAAATATATATATATATATGTTTTTGTGTCATAACATTTATTGTCTCGATGCAAAACCCAAAATGCCACTCTAAATTCATGGTATTCCTGCTGTTTTGCTATGCCATTTCTCCCTTTTTAAGCTGTAACTGTTTGCATATGTCACTTAGCATATTCTCATTGTTATTATTTCTCGTTGATATTGTACCTTAAAATTTTAAATTATATCCTAATTTATTCGAAAGAAATTATTCCAACCATGAACCGATCAATACATTACATCGAGTTTTCCTAGGATCCCTTCACTATTTAGGGGAAAAATGCTTTGCTGATATATTGTTTTTCATATGAATGCTGAGGTGCCAAGAGGTGAAGTGTTTGTTTTCAAGCATGATTTAAATCCGCTACTGTTGTAATCCAATGAATGGCACCATATCAATGACAATGTAGGCTATTCCGAATTTCATTGATAGTTGACAAACTGAAGAGACATTGTAGAAATATGTCAATATAGTATTATCTATCTCCTTATTCAATGTAGGGTTTGATATTTTGCTGGTAGAATTATTCGCTTCCATCTAAAATTTAATAAAAAATTCTTATAGAAAAATTAAAAAAAACTTCACACGACCTTCACACCATTGATTTGGTTCTTTTTTTTTTTTTTTCTTTCAAAGCAAATAATTTCATCACGAGAAACAAAATATATATAAAAAGCAAATAAATTTATAAATATTTTTATATTATTTTGTAAACAGTTAGATTAGACATATTTAACTATTAAAATTGAATTTAATATGGGTATTAATTATAATGTATTAATTATATGTATGAAATTTAATTTTTTAAATTAAAAGTGTGTAGTTCAATAGTTAATAATTGATATAAAAAAATATGTAATATATGTAATATATATATATATATATATTTTTTGAAAAATTAAGTTGGGTTTTATTCACGAGTGGTCCTCAATTTTTGCATACAGTTATCCCTTAAAATCCAATTGAATTATCTCCAGTTTCTTATGCAACTCGCTTGCATCTTGCCTAGAATGAATGCATTTATTTTATTTCATTTAATTAAAAATGAACAAACATGCAAGTTTTTATAAACAAATTAATTAGCTATAATGATTAAGGACCCATTAGCACATCAATAAGGTATTGGCATCGTATTAATTAAACAAAAGGTATTACTTTATACAAACAAATTAATACTAGTAATGATCAAGGAACATATAGTATAATTAATCATGTTTAAAACCCTTTCAAAAAATATAACTAAAAAAATTAAATTTTAAATTTTAAGATAAGATATCCAATATGATAACGTATATAATTTGAGAATAAAAATGTTAAAAAAGAAAAAAAAGGTTCAGTAGTATTTTTTTCACATAGTACTATTTCTTAGAAAAGAATTTTGAAAATGACAACAAAATTGCATATATCGTTTCTAAAAGTATTTAAATAAATAGAATATAATTTTGTGACCATAGAAAAGTAAAATGAATAAGAAACAGAAACGCAGCGTCAGGACCACGTGTAAGACTTGAATGAAGTCCTGTCCAACAAAATTTAGAAAATGAATGGATACCTCTCTTTATTTCGTTCTTTCACCCAACGATTTTCTCGAAAAGCACTTCGGTCTTAACGGTCTCCGTCTCTGTCAGTAAACAAAACCCCTTTCTGACTTCAAAAGCCGTATATAACAAGGCTCTTCCGCTCCCCTTGCAGCCAACTATATAAACCCCTGTACAAAGATTCATTCCCAAACACACACATAACTCAGCGGAAAAGAGAAAATAGAAAAGACACAAACACGAAAAAGAATTGTGAATGGAAATGGAGGGGAAAGCGAACGGGCCAAGTGAAGGGCGAACGGGTCGGGTTGACGGCCCTACGAACCCGATGGTTACGCCTCTGTTAAATGATCTATATCAGTTCACCATGGCTTATGCTTACTGGAAAGCCGGTAAGCACAACGAACGTGCCGTGTAAGTGTCTTTGCATTCAAATTTTCTAGGTATCCAAACACTGGTTTTTCTATTTATTCGCATGCTTATTTATTGGTTTTGTCATTAGTTAATTAGTTAGTTTGGTGCTGTATAACTGAATTTGAATTTAGGTTAATAATATGTGCCCGAGGAAACCAATATGTTGTGAGGATTTGGATTTTGTTATGCATTGGAAGTGGCTGTTAGATGGAAGTCAATCGGATTCTAAAGTTTTATATACTGATGCTAAGCTCAACCAGTGCATCATTTGCTGTTAAATGTAAATTATACACTAAACGATCCTCTGCTTGTGTTATTTTGGCCCGGGGTGTGAAATTACTGTAAGTAACTATTTATCAAAAGAAACATTAAAAGTTAAAAATCCAGAGATCTCAATTTTCTTGATTTCATCAGATATTCAGTATAAGTATTCACCATGACGTGAAGTCTTCTTTCACACACTATCGAATGTTAGATTTCTTTGCAACAATTTGAATAATTTAATTTTACTTAGTGGTCACAGGCAGCGTATTTTGTCCTTGAGCTACGTACTCTGTGTTTCCATACTGTAAAGCTTACCTATCAGAAGTTGGAATGCAGTCTGTCGGTTTCTAAGTGTTTTTGTGTCATTGATTATGTGCTTCAGGTTTGATTTATATTTTCGGAAGAATCCATTTGGTGGTGAATATACAATCTTTGCCGGTCTAGAAGAATGCATAAGGTTCATTGCTAACTTCAAATTGACTGAGGATGAGATCTCTTTTGTGCGTGAAAGCCTGGCTGGCTCATGTGAGGTATAGCATACCAGTTTACCAATTATAATATTAATGATATTCTTGATTGGTTTTCTTCTTTTTTAGAGAAGCAATGATATTCTGGTTTTATTTCTTCTCTTTAAAATAAATTCAATGAATGAAGTCAATTTGAAAGATTAAATGCTTCCCCATATTTCTCATTTATGTCTTTCACTTGCAATATAGTTTTTCTCTTGAGAAGAGAAAAACACAATATGTACATGATCTGGTAATCTAGCCCTTTGTTGATAAGAGAGATCTGTTGCCTGACCTTTAGGATAGAGCTAATGCTGATTGCAAGATTCATTCTTTTTGTTATTCAGATCCTTACTAGTACGAACTCCGGTTGATTTTGTAAATTTAATCTCTTATACGTGTCTTTACTTTAATGCTTATAATACGGCCACGGTGTGGTGCGATTTTATTTTACCTCTGCTAGATGCTTGGTTGATATTTTCACAGTTGTGCATTAGTGGATATACATGCAAAATTTTTGCAATTTATGTATCTTTTTTTTTTTGGCACAAAACTAGACTGTTAGCTAATGTTTTTCTCACTATCATAGCTTCACTGCAAACTTAGCAGTTTGTGAGGAACCTGTTGAAATGTTGTAGACCATTTTGTTTTGCCAGTTACTTATAAAATACCTTGGTGTACTTAGGTACGTAAGCATAATTGCATTAGATGTCCCACTAGCAATGGATGCATGAAGTTAGACAAGTTTTACTTGATTTTTACATCTCAGTTGAGACCTTTATCTTAAATGTGTAAAAGTAATTTGGTTGCATAATTGTTATCATCTGTCATCTTTGCATCTTTTCTTACCAGTTTTCCAAATCCTGATATATAATCAAATGAATTGCTGCAGTGATATGAAAAAACTTCCAAGAAAAAGTTTGGAATTTTATGTTCTTTCCCAATGGGGCAATATGCATTTGGATATTTTAAGCTGCTCTCAATATTATTTCATAATTTGTCAGTTTTATCTATTAGATTGTTTATTAATAGTTAACCAATTGTTTATTTATTTATTTATTTTTCTTTTACAAACTATAGGATGGCTTCTTCGATTATCTTAGAGGAATCGACTGTTCTGATGTTGAAGTGTATGCTATTTCAGAGGGATCAGTTGTCTTCCCAAAGGTACCCCTGCTGCAAGTTGAAGGTCCAATTGCTGTGAGTACCACTAAATTTGATTTTCTCCACATACTGTTGTCCGATAGCCATAGTCATTGTGTTTATTTGGTCTTGGTTGTATTCAATATCCATTTTGTGCAGTTCTTTATTTTGTAGTCAAATTCTTCTTAACACAACTTTTGTTGTTTTAGGTGGTTCAATTGCTGGAAACTCCTTTTGTAAATCTTATTAATTATGCATCATTAGTGGCTACAAATGCTGCAAGGCATCGGTTTGTTGCTGGAAAATCTAAAATGTTACTTGAGTTTGGCCTTCGACGGGCTCAGGTTGCACAAATGCATTTTATTCTTTCATTTGAACTTCTGATTTACGTCTGTTCATAAGAATAGTTCTCTTTATTCCATGTGTAGGGACCTGATGGTGGAATAGGAGCATCAAAATACTGCTACATGGGAGGATTTGATGCGACAAGGTGACTTTTACTGAAAATATCTTCGGACACCTCATTTGTTTCCCATATTAATTTGTATTTCTCCTAGATAGCTGCTAAGTTCATGTATGAATAACTCATTTCCCATGTTATTTTATGTTAAGCAACCTTAAATTTTAAATTCAATTTGAATGGAAACTGTTTAATAGTTTGGTTCAGGTGTGTTTGAATCTCTTTAAAACTCGAGGAAAATTATTTGATCTGCTTCTGGGAATATAATTGGTTTGCTAAGCAAATCATATTGGCCTTAGTAAAGCAAGTTTGCCATTTGTCCTGCATGCTTCCATTGATATGATGGTTACTAGAACTCAATGAAGGAGATGTCAATTCTGCTGTTCCTAACCTATTGTGAATTGTTTCTTATAATGAGCTCCATTGTAGCTTTCTCTTGGTATGATGCTGATGATTATGTTAGTTAGTTAGCTATAATAGGAGCCATTTCACCATTACTGAAATCACTGTGCATAGATATTCATTAGAAAGAAATGAAGGCAGGCAAAGATTCAAGCATCCTCTTCTTGGATTGATCTTGAGATCACTTGGAGCTTGAATTCTCCGCCTCTATTTCGGCTACTTTGGTTGTTGATCTTAGCTAATATTTGGTTTAACTCCCTTTTGCTTTTGTGTTGTTTGTTAACAGCAATGTTGCAGCTGGGAAGTTATTTGGTATACCTCTACGGGGCACGCATTCACATGCCTTTGTCAGCTCATTTATGGTTAGTGAATCTGATAGGAAGATTTAATACATGTATTGTTAGTAGTTAAAAAGAGCCCTTTACAATGTGAAAAACAATGTTCCATAATACTGCCTAGTTTTAATTATACCATCATGAGTGGTGGTGGCTTTATAATAATTAATTTTTTTTCTTGATTTGAATGCACATTTCCATTGAATCTCGCTGGCTGTTTCTTTGTAATGTTTCATTGTATCGTTTTAAGTTGAGAAGCGAGATCCTTTGCAAGAGTTCACAGGAGCTCATAGTCTAAGAAATTTTATTGTCTGTATAGCACAGCCACATATTTGGTATCCAATTTATCTGTTATACGTTTGAGTTTCATGACAAGTCCCCAATTGTTGGACTGGATTTTTCAAGCCAAGATTATTGCTGAGGCTGCACCTGGCAGTGCTGTTGGCACTGTTAAAAGCTCTTTCGAGTAGCTAAAGTGCTTTTTATTTTAATTTTTTTTCTGTTTTTCGGAATAAAAAAATTAATTGCTTTTTGAAAAGCAGTTGATAGTTGTTTTTCTTAGCAGTTGGATTGTTTTATTGGTAACTACTCGATAGATGCTTTATAGAAAGTGTTCTGTTTTTCTTTTTTCCCTTCTTTCGGAAAAACATCTTATCAAAACTCTCCCAAACACCATGCAGGTAAATAATTATTCATCTATCAACTGCTTCCTGTGCTTGTCTGTCCTCTTCTCTGCTTGTCTGGTTTTTTCTAAAGAAGTTACCTGGGTTTCATGTCATTCTGTTTGCCGTTGTTGTTGGGCATGGTTTTGTTTCCTGTCAAATGGAGAATACTAGTCCTGACCCTATCAAGTGCTGCTGGAGCCGTTAACTTGGTGCTCTCCGTTTAGATCTGGTTACTATTTTGTGTTTTCTTAATCAAATGCATCATCATAAAATTTTATTGAACTAGAGAATAATATTTTCCTAGTACTAGACCGTGGATTTGGATAAACCTTCATTACTTTTTATCTAATTTATATGTTAATTTGCAGAGCCCTGATGAGATTATAGAGAAATCGCTTAAAAGCTCGGATGGCTCAAGTACTTGTGAGGATTTTGTCAGTCTGGTTCAGACATGGTTGAGGAAAATTCAGGTTTTTCTTCGGATTGGGCCTTTATTTTCTTTATATTATGGCCTGATCTATCTGTATCCATTGTTTTTTATGTTAGTAATTCTACTCATCTGATCTCTGAGGTTAGTTGTTTGACCTTCATGATATAATTTAGTATGAACTTATTAAAACCTGGACAAGATCAAACTCCCTGGAATTTTTGAGAAATTTCAAATTTTATATTGTTTTTTCATAAGTCATGGTATTGAAACAGAAGGGTGGACTTGGTGGGACAAATTGAACCATACCTTTCCAATACAAAATATTCCTTTTCTCTTCCTGTTTTCTTTATGATTGCAGCTAATTGTCTCTAATCCTTCTATCTTTCTCTTCCTTATTTTGCTGTTGTTTGATCTGCATGCTTCACATCTGTTTAGTTGCATTTTGGTGAGATCAATTAGTTCAATTTGTTCATGTTCCTTAAGGCTTCAATGTCAACATACCTCCCAAAAAGAACATGCTCCTTGTCTGTTTCCGTTGTTTTTGCTTGGACCATGGCAGATTCATTGTAGGAATCATAGCTTCATCTGTAAAGTAATTATGCATTTCATTCTGAGTGTATTATTCTTTTTCTACTCATAATCTGGCCCTGCATTTAATTGGTTTTCTTTCTTTTGTTTGTACTCTTAACAGTGGTCAAAGTCATTATGTGGCATTTTTGGTGAGACAAATCAAAGTGAACTAGCAGCTTTCACTTCATATGCCTTGGCGTTCCCCAACAACTTTCTAGCTCTTGTAGACACATATGATGTAAGTGAGCACTTTTTGAACAGCTCAGTAACTATTTTATACCATGTTTCTCTTTAGATTTTAAATACTGTATGAACTTGATCGACAACCTTTAGTCAATCACCAAACCATCCTCTTTTTCTTCCCTCTCTGTCTCTCTCTGTCTCTCTCTCTCTCTCCTCTCTCTCTCTCTGTTATGCACACAATTATGCTTTAAGTTGATTAGTTGCTCAAATCATTTCCTGATTAAAAATCTAACATTTTTTATCTGCAAATTCTCAGAAAACAAAAGAATTTAAAAAAAAAAAAAAATGAAAGGAGTTATTAGCATTTGGAGCCTCTGAACTTTTCTTTTAGTTGGCTAAAACTATTTACAAAGTTCATATATCTCATTTTCCCTACTTGACAATTTGTTTCCTCTACCAATTTCTTTTTGATAAGAATATTTCTGGAATTTTCTTTCCAGATCTTGTGGCAGGTATTAGTTAAGAGGCACACATGTTGCTTGGTCATGTCACACAATAGATTGTGATAAACAGTCATGGGCTGATGCTATTTAATATTCCATGTCTTCTGATATTATATTTTATTTTATATAGATATAACATATCTTCATTTTGTGATAATATACTTGTTAATAATTGTTTCAGTATTACAACATTCATTTTACTAGGTTATAAGGAGTGGAATTCCCAACTTTTGTGCAGTTGCTCTTGCACTCAACGATTTGGGGTATGTCTGAAAGCTTTACTACATATAATTTTCACTCAACTGAAACAGTTACTTTTTATGTGAACATTATTTATTTGTTTTTTGGGCATGCTTTGAGTGGTACTGTTTCTGCTTTGTGTTTTTAGTATCATGCAGCATCTATTTAGTTATCAGGCAGAAAAGAAAAGTTTTTGATTATGAAAATGAAAGCAATGATGACTCCTCTTTCCTTGACAAGTAGACAGGCATTGGAGTACCCAGTTTAACTATAAACATCTTGCAACTCTGTGCGATGGCTTTAGTAATGCATATCCTTTTAGAAGCATTGATTAGAACTTAAGAATTCAAACATTGATGTAACTTCTAAACTTGTAATCTATGCATTCCTTCCTATATTGCTTTTACCTCTGTCATTGTTCCTCATATTAGAAAGTATTAGAAAGTCTCTACATTTCCTCTTTCTTTAGCCATAGCATACCACTCTGGTTTTACCATCCTCCTTTAATTGTGGCTCACCATGTCAGTAATAATCCAAGTATCAGAATGCACCATTTTATGTGCTGAGTTTATATGAGCTGCTGTGCAGGTATAAAGCCGTAGGCATAAGATTGGACTCTGGTGATTTAGCGTATTTGTCTTGTGAGGCTCGCAAGTTCTTTCACACCATTGAAAAAGAATTTGGGGTTCCTGGTTTTGAAAAGATGAGCATTACTGCTAGTAATGATCTCAATGAGGAAACTTTAGATGCACTAAACAAACAGGTAATATCCCTAAAATCAAAGGTGCTTCAAATAAAATATATCTGCTCATTGCTTGATAACTTTGTGAATGCCTTAAAAAGATTTGAGATTGCAAATATCAAAGGGGTCTTCTTAAACATTTTCTGGATAGTGCAATTACTCTTCATGGGATCCCATGAATCTAAGATACACCACAAAGCATCTTTTCTTATGAGTGTGTTGTATTTCATTGGCCTCAGTTGGCAACTTTGTATGCTAAGTAATGCATGCCTGAATTTTTTCAGTTAATTTATTGACTGCTTAACAGGCTCCTAATTGTGTCACAATTCTCTCATCAACTGGTGGTGTGAGCTATGCCTCTCTGTTCTTTTGTTGGGTTAGAAGAATAAATTATATTTATCCTATGAGTTTAAGCTTTTAGAATAATGTGATTTTATATGATATGGATGCAGGATGATACATGTCAATTTGTGCATTTTAATTATTTAGAAACATTTTGTTTGACCATGATATCTGACAATGATTCAACTTTTTCTTTCTCTAAATGAAGGGTCATGAGGTAGATGCATTTGGTATAGGAACCTATCTAGTCACTTGTTATGCTCAGGCTGCTTTAGGCTGTGTTTTCAAACTTGTGGAGATAAATAACCAGCCTCGCATCAAACTTTCTGAAGATGTTTCAAAGGTTTGAACACTGCCAAGAATCTTATAGTAGGATCCCTGTTCATTTTGTAATCATTATGCTTTTTATTGGGAACTAGGTCTCTATACCATGTAAGAAACGGTGTTACAGATTGTATGGCAAAGAAGGTTACCCCCTGGTGGACATAATGACTGGGGAAAACGAACCATCCCCAAAGGTAATTTGTCAACTTATACTGTTCAAATAATTGTGCTGTATAATAGTTCTGCTTTTTGATGACTAGTCATTGGCAATCTAATCCATGGCAGTCTTGCATTATCATGTGAACTTGTAGCCAACAATCTGGCAACAGAAAGGCCTCATATTTGTAAACTTGCAGGTGGGAGAACGAATTTTGTGTCGTCACCCTTTCAATGAGTCCAAGAGAGCATATGTGGTGCCAAAGAAAGTCGAAGAGCTTCTGAAGTGTTACTGGCCAGGGACCTCAGGTGAGGACTATGTGATGGTCCACAGAAAACCCACTGCATTTTCTGAAATTTTGGAACTTATAAAACTACAAACTTTGGTCTTGTTCCCTAACCAATCTCCAAATTGGTTTCTGTTTCTTGAAGGTAAACAAAGAGAAGAGTTACCACCTCTCAAGGATATCAGGGAGCGTTGCATTAAACAGCTGGAGCAAATGCGTTCCGATCACATGAGGAGACTGAACCCAACGCCCTACAAGGTACTATAAATACAATCTTGCTCAAGATCTTTTCATTTTTTAAAATACACCACTTAGTAACCATGAAAAATAATTACTTGATGGGTAAGCAGGTGAGCGTAAGTGCAAAATTGTATGACTTCATTCATTTCCTATGGCTCAACGAGGCACCTGTTGGAGAGTTGCAGTGAGGAGGAATGAAGATCAATTGCATGTGTGCAAATAGCAAGTAATGAATCCAACAGAATTGGAGGAGCTTCTTTTAAGTAGTTGGGGAATACATCTTCACGGTTTTATTAAAGTAATAATGTAACTATGAGTTTCTGGAACCATTATTTGATCTCTCCCTAATAAATGCAATCCACTGCCGTGATTTTTTGTTCAGAGACTCGTACTATTAGATTAATTTTCAATTTAAGTCTGTAATATCAAGTCATTTTTCAGTCAATAATACAGGCATTTTCTTTCTCGACTATATTGGTCAGACTTGAGCGCAGCTTGCAACTGAAAGCTGTAGAAAGACTCTTAACCTGAGGGAACTAACCAATCTACAAAAAGCCCAACTTGGTAACGAATACAAAAACTAAAAATTCTGACAATTGGATCAATACACTTTCTGCTGTTGATAATTCTCATGCACATTTTATAATTTAATTATTTGTTCCTTTGTTAAAGAAATATATCAATAAGATTTTAACACAGCCGACAAAAATCCAGAGCGAAACAGAATTTTCCTATTTCTAGCGGGAGCAAATGAAAAACTAAGGCAGTATATGCATGCAATGATCTATGTGCACAACAAAGGCACTAGTACAATTTTAAACGAAATATAGGTTGATAACTGTATCATACAAATTTATACCGTGATGATGAGGTCGTTCAAGTGTACCCATCCATACGCACAACGGTCCCGAATCCTTTGAACTGTCGATGCAGCCAAATCAACCATAGGCCTAATCTTGTTCAACTCTTTTTCTAGTGGTATTTTAGCACTAATCTCCATCTGCGACTGGCGATAACAATAATAAGATCAATGCACAATTTCATAGCACAAAAGATTACGTCAAATTAATCTTGACAATTTAAAAAGCTATTTGGAATTAGAGTAGGACCTTCTCCGCGCATCGTCCAGTATCCAATAGATGGCAGAAATAAGTAAGCTGCTTGTACAAATCCGCTTCAGTGTACTGGTGAAAGGCACATATTAAACCCACGTATTATTAGTATGCGATAAATGTATTTTAACAAAAGACTACACAAGTGTGCATGAGATTATGATGAAAACCTTTCTTACGAGACGCCCATTACAGCGAGGATAGTTTGGACAAACTGTTCCCCTCTCAGCATCCCCAATCAGTCGGAGGTTCAAACTACATGTGGTGTATTTGCAAGTTTCATCGTCACACTGAGCAAAACACACCGATGCGTAAGATCCTATTATCACTAAAGATTAAATTCTCACCTAATTGTCAAATGTTTCAGTAGACAATGAATTTTCTTGAATCCATAATCAGTGAATGCTGAATTCTGTAAGAGAAAGGTTACCGTCATTAAGCCCTTATAATACTTTGAGACAAACCTCTCCGCCTGCCTTTTGACCTGACAGAGAAACAGAGCTACTAAGCACTCATTTTGAAACATATATGCTATGGTTTTCTATCAATCAAAGCATGAATTTTCAACCGTGCAATGTGCAACTGGATGATGATGTGAAAACCAAAATACTTGGGTACCAGTTAGAGGGATGAAGATAGAAAAATATCTTTCAACTAATGATCTTAAACCACCTGGTTAGCAACTTCAGATTTCTAGATGACAATTTAGACCTGCTAAGTTACATTTCAGACATTTAACCATGCAAGTGCATGTTTAGGATTCACCAGAACGCCTACAGTCTCAGATTCTACAATTTTCCTGTTAGCAAAATTTTAGTCATACCTGGTTGGCTATCATTCCAGCAGATATTCTACCTACATCACCTTCCTCTGGGCATTTAGAACAACGCAGTGTACGCCAAAAATTGCACCCTGTTTCTGGCCCATTTGGCTTCTCACTGACTGACATGCGAATAGAACTGAAGATAGCCGGACAATCAAAAGTGCTAGAGCAGCTGGGACACAACAAGTTCAACGGCTCACAACCCCTATATCTGCAATGCAATTCATGACATGCATTAGGAGGTTAGTTTGAAAATACAAAGTACCAATTCCATACTGAATAATGAAGAAAATTTCATGATATGAATAAAATAATCTGCGAATGATTAAAATCACAAGAAAGAAAATTTTAAAGACATGAACTAGATTGATGAAAAAGATTATGCCTGCTATATTGCAGAGAAAGTAGGCAGAATGAAATTTGGAAAAATTTTCGAAAGAAATGAACCAAGGGATAAAAGAGAATATGCATGCTAGGATATCATGGAGACTACTAAAATGATTCTATATATATACAAAATTGTGGCTCATATTTAAATAGTTCGCACGTTATTCTCTACATAGTGCATCAGAAAATATAGCTTGAATTGCAACAGAAATACAGGCGTGAAACAGGTTTATAATGAAAAATCACAACAGTAAAGTAAAAATAATCACTACCTCGCCTCATCATCTACAGCAAACAAGAGAGAGCTGGAAGGATCACTGCTTGTAGGTTCACTTGATTTACTTCGGAACTGAAAAAACATAATTTAAAGTGTTAGACAATACGTAAAGAGGGAGAACACCATTCAAAGTCGGTCTGGCCTAGAGGGAAGCTCTTACCCTGGATGCATCAAGCCCTAAACAATCAGCTAAACGCTCTGGGCTTGTACCCTCAATTGAAGCACATAGACGAGATACTACAGGATGAATCTGCTGAGACAAGTAGTAATCAATGTCGATCATCCATTTGCCATCATCTCTTTTCAGTTCATCAGGATGCCTAGCACACTGAGCAATTCCCGTTGAACCACCTGAAATTGTCCCCTGTTGAGAAAATGGAAAAAAGGTACAATGAATATGGTACCGTGCTGCATCACCAGAGATTGCTAACTTTGACAGAAAAACAAATCACTACATCTCAAACCTGCTCACAGCAAATTATATATGGTACTGTATCACCAGCAGAGCAACCAGTAGTATAACCAGTTTGCTTCAATCTAAGAGCCACCTAGAAAATGGCATGCATTAGATTAGATAAATGGTGGAATAAATTACATAAGACTAGAGATAGTTCTAATCAATGATGTGAAGAATGATTGTTTTTCTAGCTCACTTGAACATGTGGTTGCTTTTTGGCATCTGGGTAGGCTTCTGGTGGTTTAGTAAGTGTCTTTGTGATGACATATTTCTCAAGCGTCACTTGTCCACTTCTCATATCCTCCTGTACCTGTTAGATATGCATAGTTACTGACAATGACTTCATTTCTCAGTTACTATATGTATGGGTTTAAAGAATAAGTAAATTAGCCCACACAACCCTGTACAAATTATAAAATTAATGGAATTATCATCTATTGTATAAATTGAGTTAATGGCAAATTTTTTCAAACTGTACACCTTAATCTTTATGCCAATTTGGTGGTGGAATCTACTTAAACCCAACAACAAGCAAACCTTTAAGGACCCAAAATGCTGTGTATACCTTCTACCCTCCAATTCCCCGCCTAAAAAAGAAATGTCAAAAACTATACATGTAACTAAAACTTCACCTTCATGAGAGAGTTATGAATTGATTCGACAACATCCTCACATGACCTGAGAGAACAAGAGCCCAGCATTTTAAATAGATCAGTAATTCAGTCAGATTTCCAACGCACGGAAAAAATAAATGTGGTAATATTGCTATGAAGGGAGGCAAAACATCATATACCTTTCCGACAATATTTGACTTAGACAGAAGTCTCCCACTTCCTTTGATAGCAAGCTCCAGTCACGACGAACCATATCAAGACCTTTACGTTCAGTAACCTGCTTGGACAAAATTATCACATTGATTCAAGATTTAAGTTAAAAAAGGAATAATACTTGGATCTAAAGACATAGATGCAGGATGTCTATAACACATTAGAGCTCCCAAAAATATAGACAAAAGGATAGAACTAAGCTGTGTAAGTTTCAGCGCCCCCAGGCATGACTCAGGTGGGCTGGGCACGCTTGACGCTCTCAAATTATCCTGAGTTCGAGTAACAAGGGTTAAGGCTTTGGTGTTTTATAGGTGAGATTTCTCACTCTTATTTAAAATCTTTGGAAAAAAAAAAAACGGTGCAGGTTTCAGCATTTACAAATTAAAAAAAAAAAAAAAAAAAAGAAATTAACATTTGCATATAGAACCAGAGAAAATAGAAATTAGCAAACTTGCAACTAAATGATTTTATAAAATTTATCTCCCAGAATGTTACGTAAGATAACAAGGTCATTTCTCAATAATTGACCATAAGCATGTGAAGCACAGCTGTAGATGAGTGTCATCACTTGTCCAAGACAGAATTCCAAATAGAATTGTCCGATATTTAATAGAAAAAATATTTTAAGCATACCTCATATGGTGTTCCATCCTTGAACTGCACCTTGACAGCAGCATATTTCTTTTTCTTAAGCAATAGCATTCTCTTGTACAAGCCATCAAGATCAATTTCTAGGCACTTGTACTTCTTGTTAACCTAAAAACAGGGAAACACATAAGTCAAACCTCAAATAGAGCAGCGAGAGAGAGAGAGAGAGAGAGAGAGAGAAAAATAAAAAGAATAATATTAATGAATATTTAGTTTAAGTTACCACATGCTTACAAATTCTACATCTGTAAATTTTTCAAGCTTCAATTTACTATTGTATCCTCAAATGGTCAAGGATACATGTGCTCTTCTATAATTTCATAAATTCAAGTCACAATAGAACAAATGGCAAATTCCCAAAGAAACATAACTGATAGATCTATAACCCCCAACCTTGTTTTGATTTAGTCTCTTTAAGAATACATCAGAAAGCTCAAATTTTATTTTTTTGTATCAAATAATTTACGGCAACATTAAACGAGCACAGGTACATGGCCATAACCTCACCTCTTGGATGACTTTTGTGGCAATAGCTTTTGCTTTTGCAATGTCATCTAGTCCACTATAAATCATAATTGAATCTGTATCACCATAGATTACCTGCAGATAAATATGCATCCTTCAATATCTATGTATGATAGACAAGTGAAGCACACATGGTCAATATAAGACTATCCATAACTTCTGAATCTGAATGACAAGAAATAACCTCTAGGTTTAAATTATTCTGAACAAGATCAACAGTACTTTGTAGAATCTCCCTTCCCTGCACAATCATGTGATTTACTCAATGAAAAGAAAATCGCACTTTATAGCCATTACCTCTACACATAAAAAGCAAGATAAATCCTTTCAGTTACAGCCTAAGTTACACATGTTCTCTTACTTGTTGTGTTATAAGCTCTGCAAGAGGCTTTGCATAAAATCTTGAATTGGAAAACCCAAGGCATCCATACATACTGGAACAGCAAACATGCCAACCATGTAAGGTGAAAAAAGAAATAAAAGTATAGTCCGAATGAAACAGCAATCACAGAACTTAACGTGAACATTCACAAAATATAGAAAATAAATGTAAGCACAAACCTATTTGCGGTGAGCTTTAATGCTTGCTGCTGAATGTCAAGTTGCTGAACTTTGAGACCAGACGCAGTCTTCATCCATGACTTAACCATTCTCCTCCTCTGAACCAAATTTTTAAGCAACTGCAAGGGAGGTAAAGAAACAGTGTAAATTTTCTAGCACACTCCCATACTTAGGAAATTGAAGTATAGAAAAAGAAAAACTACATGCTTTGTAACTGGAAATTCATGATTAATGCATAGAACATTCATAGAAGCAAAATGCCACTCCAAAGAGTAAGCAGATATAATGTGCAGAAGTTTTTATCAGCCATCTCAGAATTTATTGAATTTGATTCAACTAATAAATGCGGAAGTAACGACCGTTCTGTTGTAACTTGACTGAGTATCCTGAGTAAACTCAAAAACTTGAATGAGCTTGGGAAGTTATAAACTTAGTATGAACAGATTGTAACCAATTTTCTTCAACAAGTTTTCATCATTGTTTTGGTGCTTTTGTTCACAAGATAAAAGATATCCATTCAGAGGCAAATTATCGAAATATACTCAATTAGAATAAGAAACAGCTTAAGACTTCCAATCAGTTTTCCAAATGCCACTATTCTCAAAACTTGGCAACAAAACTGGAGCAGAAAGAAAAAGAAAAAAAACAAACCTCTGGTAGAACTCCAGTTATTTTACTAGATGGTAATTGGGGAACTAATCCATCTGGAGATCTTTCAACTGTTGTGAAACAGATATTGTATTCCTGTAAAATCCATTAAGTATTGCTGCTCATTAAACAACACAAATCAGCAGAAATTGGCATAGCAGTACATACATACATATATGAATGTGCTTATGTGCAGAGAGAGGAAGGATGGCCAGATTTAAATTTCATTTTACCTGAATAATAGAAGGGTAAAGACTATTGAAGTCCAGAAGCAATATATATTTGTCATATAAACCCTTTTTCGGCTCCAAAACCAATCCACCAGCATAGGCAGGACCTTTTTTTCCTTTTCCATGATCTTTTTGTCGAGTATCATTTTCCCAGTTCGCATCATCAATATTTAACTCTTCAACATTTCTATCATCAATCCCATGACTGATTCTCCGCTTTGTCATCTTTGTTTCCGTCACATGAGATGGAATCTTGTCTGGGACAATATATTTCTTTGCGTGAAATGCGTGTAATAGAAGATACTCTACTCTCTGTGCCCTAGCACCCTGAAAAAGCGGATTTTCAGTGTCAAGTTGATGGGCAGATATTGCAAGAAAACAACAAGAAAAATGGGAAAAAACAGCAAGAACTCACTTGAAGAGTTTTTCCCCAGAGATTACCACTGATGTTTGTCAGCTGACGAGTGAGCGGAAGAACACTCAAATGGAACATGAGCTCCATAGATAACCATGCATCTGTTTCACCATATTCAATCTGAAAGCATCACAAACAAAATGAGAACCATATTCAACTGGCACACCAATAAGCACTCAAGTTTCCAGCCATCTATGGCATATTGAACCATTATCCACGTTTTAGAAAAGCCCAAATTTATCTGTCTTGGCTCAAAAGTCATGTCAGCTGACAAGCAATCAAATTAATACTACTATTAAGTACTATATAATATAGGCAGTTCATAATTGAACCATCACATTCAAGTATAGAGGAGAACATGAAGATAATATCATTTGTAACAATATGAACTATCATAATGAGAAAGAGTGCCACAAATTTATCAGCAGACAACCGTAAAAGCTTCAAAAATACTAGTGTGCATAATTTCACTAGATTTAACAACTGTGAATTACATCCACTTGCAAAACACATTGACCGACAACTATCTCATTAGTGCCTCTAATGAGAATAAGCACCTACTTTCAAAGTCGGAACATTATAGCAGGAGCTTCAACAGGTCAGGGATAACTCAACCTTCAGCTCAATACTTCAACAACTTAATGCTTAGTTACTGAAAATAGCAAATTGACATTTAAGCAGAGGTATCGTGGAAAAGTTGAAAAAATGAATGCTTTGACTTTTGATAATGAACAAACGATATGAAACAGATAAAACTGGAAAGTGATTGTCACAATTGAATGAAAAACTGTTCTCCGTTGCAGTTTTACACATGATTGGCAGAATTAATCAAAGCAAAAATCAGAACTCACAAGCTGCATAAGAGATTCCAATGTTTGGAACATTCTGGGGATATCATGTGGGCCAATCTCTGTCCGGTCTTTGTTTAACTGAGTCTTTGCTAGTTGAGTCAAAGAATAACTAACCTGTAAGAACCCAGGCAGCAAAAGTGAGCAAATAAATTAAACCAGCATTAAGTGCCTTTAGGGTGTAATAGACCAGCCAAATGTTACACCTCTTTTAATAGGTCACGGGAACACAAATATGTGTCACATAGGAGCCGACCAGCAATGCAAGACATGATCCCTGGACTTGCACCAGAGCCAAAAATGGTTCTTCCTTTTGTGAGTTTAGGCATTTCAGAACGCTTGAGGCGTCCAATTTTTGACCACATGCTGCTTGGTACTCTGCAAGCCTGCATAAGAAGGATACATTGTTTATGTATTCATAATCATGGCAACTAATAATATGCACATGTCATGAGCATGGCAGTAGAACCAGGCATTTAGAGAATACAAGGGAAAGATTAATGGAATAATTACATGGGTTCATTTCTATCCCACTATCACTCTGAATTTTGAATAAGATCTACATAAAAGCAATCAAAATGTATAAAGTTCCCTCTGGTTTGATTTAACTCAACAATCAAGAAGTGGTTGCACTCATTTATACAAATGAGGAACAGCTGAAAACATATGAAGCACTCTAAAAATCTTTGTCTTGTAGAAAACGGCCGAAATACACTCACCTGGGCTCTGTGGAGGAGAACATCCAGGTCAAACCCAGATAAATTATGTCCAACTAGAACATCACTATCCAACTTGTACAACTCAATCATCAAACGGTTTAACAAAGCTCTTTCACTGCAACCCAATATTCAAAAATACTTCAACCACAGCAACTAAAAGCATGCTCATGCAAACTTGAAACACCAATCAGAAGAAAAGAAAGTTTGGTAGACAACAAAATTTACAATGGGAATTACCTGCTTTCAGAGCATAAAACATTTGATCCAGCCTTTGAGTTTCTATCTGTTGCCTCTTTGTTAAAACCCATTGGAAATATGCCTCCGTCAAGCTTGCGAACTACAGTAAAATGGCTCAGCATGCCAGGTTTCTTCCATTCTGAGGCCAACATGGGAGTGTCAATCTGAAAGGCATAACGGCACACATAGTAGCTTCTTTTAGTACAAATAACAATTTGAATGTGAGATTTTGATATCAAATAATATCTTACCTGGGCAAGAATAACAGCAATTAGAGTATACAAACTGACAACAAATCATACACTGCATATGCAAATTCTTTTATGTAAATTGAAGTGGTAACGTTTATTTAAGACTTATTTATCGTCACTCTTCCATCAGTTCATGCCACATCAGCTTGTCAAGTACAATATTTTACATAAATAATTCATACAGGCAGCATAACTTTTAAATCTCAAATACTTTTTGAGCATGCAAATTTTTCTGCAAATCAAGTTAGAAAACCTTAAATAAAAACACTCATTGCTTTGTACGTTGACATTTTGTCACAGCTGCTAATGAAACACCTCTATATTAATTACCCTGGTGTTGTTCTATAATACCAACCATATGCAGTAAAGATACAAGAAAAAAAGTATATTGAGTGATGAAACAATCATAATATCCAAAATCATACAATTCAAATTAGCTTAAAAATTACTGATTCTAACTAGTCCTGGTACAACATTATGAGAAAGCATATTAGTTGTTCATAACAACTTGAACAGCAAACTGATATTTGATATTTTTTGCAATCAACTGTAACCCAATTCAGAATATTCAACCAACATGAACAATAGAATTACCCATGTCCCAGATTTACAGTTTACACATGAAAAAGTATCTATTAGATGTGAAAGCTGCATTGTTGAAAAAGATTAAAACATACCTTTGCCTTGTGACAACACACAACAGATGCAGAGACAATTTCATTTACATCCTGCTTTGCATTGACAACAGTTTTCAAATTTATAGCAGTGACAATGACTGGAGGAATCTCTGCCGCATGCTTTGAGGACGATGAAACTCGTATGTCTTTTGGAGAGTCGACTATGATCTCAAATTTGCACCAGCTCACCTGTGCAAGAGTAAACCAAGCAGTTGCAGTCGATCCCACAAGCACACATACATGATTTCATAGGAACAACTTAACTACTTAAGGCACACAAGATACCCAGATTTGGGAAACTGACCCTTTGAGAAGCAGGACAGCTAGAAAACTTTGAAACTGAAAGCCACGACGGTCCTTTCACCTTCCTTTTGACAAGAAAAAGTTCCAAGGCACTGCACATGATCATACCAATCAGTACACCTTTAATTCATCCAGAAACAAATGCATTTAACATTAGACCATTTGTTATTAGAGGGAAATTATGTGGCATAAGAATAACCCAATTAACCCTCATGGATTTTAATCCTTTCCATTTAGTGAACTTCTAGAATTATGAAAAAATATTGCAACATGCTGTATGCAAGAACAGATAGATCTAATCTAATCAATCAACTTCATATCAAGGAATCAATTCAGTTGCTAATACATGTCCACTCACTTCTTCCCCTCACAATAAGTTATACAAGGTTAGAAACTCATCCTAGCTACTTTTACCTGCTATGAGTTCCAAGGAGAGCACAGAAATTTTCTCCTTTTAGATCTGCTGGAAGTGGTGGATCCTGCAATGACAAAATTAAAAGTTATTATTAAAATCAATGGAGTCAAATAAATCATTGTATTTATGAAAGCAACAACATTTGAGTCGTCAGTTCACAATCAACTTGAAGGATGCAACTTTTTCAAATCTAAAATTGTAGGGAATTAAGCAAGTGAATGGTTGACAACAGAAGGATTTGACAAATAATGCAATCATTTACACTGCCTTCTTGACCTGATACTGATTCGTTGATATACCTTAAATGAATAATTAATCTTCAGTACATAGTTCTCCCCAACAGGTATGTCAGATCTCTCAAACGCATATCTCCTCTGTATAAGCCAAGTACAAACAACAAAGTGAATTGAAAGAACATGATGAAATATGGACTAATTATGACAATACTGAATAGCGCATAGGTTAATCAATTCATTTCTTTGGATCATAAATATTGAGTCAACAAACCTTAACAGGTGCCATGCTAAAACTTGAAACATTGAGATTTAGCAACCGTTTTGCTATTTCATTTTTTAATCCTAAAGCCATATCCTAGAAAAGAAAACAACAAAAGAGCATCAATAACAACCAAAAGAGAAGAAAAGTGTTAACACATTTGACTGCATTTCAATTTACATATATAAGTACACTTACTTGCAGCTTTGTTTGGAAAGCAGTGGGAGAAATATGAGACTCTTCAGCATCTTTCTCAAGCTTCATGACCTCATCAGTATGAAATACAGAACCGTTTGGAATTGCATAGACACATCTCTGCATGTTCTTAACAACCACACAGCAACTATGATATGAACTTCCTGCTTTGACCTTCACAGCAATGATGACAATTGTCAAGGTTTTCATTTACATATAGAATCGACAAAATTTAAAGCAACAAATAATTAATATGGCAATCAAAGAAACCAAACAACAGATGCGTCATAGTCAACAATAGCTGAACTTTTCTATAAAAATGAAAGAGATTGATCAAAATTAATGGCATGGAGATCTCCCTAAAGATATTACTTCTCTTGTCTTGGATGAAATATCTTCAGAAAGTAGAAAGAACTCTACAGACACTGAAGTAATGGTGGTACTTGGTAGAATATTGTATCATTCACAAGTACTTGTCAAATTTTTGGAAGAAAAGATCAAGTAAGAGAAGTCAAGCTGTAGTAGGAATAGTAACACAAACAAGAAAAGATTATTTCCAACCATAGCATAGAAATATGCAGCTACCAAGGTGAATTTTCAGCATTCATGAGATAATTTTGCATTTGAACATCAATTAATATAATATAGTGCTCGACAGAGAGTAACAGGGGTTGTGAGATATAACAGAATGAAACCACAACATAAAATCTAACAAAAAGTAGATAAAGCTGTGAGTAGAGAGGAAGAGTATAAAGTTCATACATTATCAACCTAAAGGTTTTAAATGAAACCATGCCAACTCAAGCTCTCATATTGGTATAGTCTCATCTTTCTATCCTATTGATTCACTGATATGGTCATATGTAATTAGGTTTAACCTGTGACAAGGACAAGCTACTGAAAATGCATAAAGATACCGTCTCCTAACAACTATTTAAAAGATGATAGTTTCCAAACATTAACTATACTAGACCAAGTCAAATTATCATAATTAAAATGTTTTCAAAAACAATCCATAAATTAGGGAATGAAAAGGCAGTAAGACCCTGTGTCCTAGCATCCTACCTATTTGATTCATGACTACTTGAAAATTACCATAAACACGAGTTTTTGAAAGGAATCCAGAAATCAGAGACGTCCTTATTATCCCTAATTTGTATTCCAAAACCAGGAAATACTGACATCAAAATACAACCAAAGTTTCGTATTACCTTCCCAAAGAGATAGAGGTTTCCCATATTAGCACCAGAAAACTGCTCATGAGCATCAAGAATGTAAAAAGGCAACGTTCCATCCGCGTCCACCTCAAATTCCGACTGCTCCTCACAATTTGGACCACTCTTCACTTCACCCGCTATCCCATTATCTCCAATAACCGCCTTCCACCCAGCCGTCGCATTAAACAACGGATCCTTCTCCCCAGCAGTAATCTTTGCATTCAGTTTATGACACTCCTCTTTCACTTCCTCTTTCACTTCAATGTTAACATCTCGCCTAATCGATCCCGCACTACTATCAGGATCCAATTTTGATTCCGTTAATTCCTCGGTTGAACACTTTTCCTGAACCACATCCCCATCCTGATCTTGTACTGAATTCATTACTAAATCTCTATTTTCTTTCTGCGCCGACTCCATTGAATTTATAACAAATTCACTTTCGATCTTCACATGATTAACCGGAACGAAACTTTTGCTAGTACTCAAAACAGACCTTCTACGCCGCTCTCGATCTGCGTCATCAGGAGCAAACTCTGCTATAACGTCATCAACAACACTCTCACTTTCTTTAACTTTCTCATCTCTAGTTTTTTTAAACATTGCCGTTGATGTGAGAATCGCGGACAACCTCTGTTTCCCCATCATTGCAGCTGCGGCCGTTAGAGAAGGATTCGGCTTCTTCACATGTTGGTTGTTTTCTTTTTTTTCCTTCTTTTCAACCCTCTTCTTTTTGAACGATTTTTGGCCATCCAATGATTCGTCGTCGGACGACAAAGGAAGGCCAGCTGTGGACCAGTCTTCTTCTTGTCCCTCGTCGCCATATCCGAGACCATCGTCGTCCACAATAAATCCACGCGCCTCCTCCCGGCGGCGCGCCACCAGCGCGTTGTACTCATCCTCCTCTACGGTGTCATATATTGGATTCTCCAACTTGATGTCGTATCCTCCGGACTCTCCGGATCTGCGCCCACCACGGCGCAGCGCCTTGAGTCGTTCCAAGGCTTTGGCCCGCGCCGACGCCTCTGCTCCTCGGTTTCGGCGCCGGGCAGTTACTATTGGCTGTTCGTCAGTCATCGTGATCTTTCTGATGATATCTTTGGTCTGCCGTTCACTGTTTTTCTCTCTCTAGGATTGTGATTAGAGAGAAGGGTAAAATGGTCTTGAAAGTTGGCATATGGCGGGAAAATGTATAAATTTTGGCGGCAATGAGCGTTCGATTATTAAGTCAGACATAGCAAAATGCGAGATGTATCGTTTCGCGTTAGTTTCACGCGCCTCATCTGTAGTTGCCGTGAAGCGCCCTCGTGTAGTATTATTTTTAAAATTGTTAAAACCATTTGTACAATTGTTTAATCTGATATTACTAAAAATAATATTCTAAATATTGTTTTAGCATATTTTTAATATTTTTAATTTAATATTGAACAAAAGACAATGTTCTTCAACACTTCAAAGCAAAATTGATAGCACTTGTTTGATATAATTTTAAATTTTTTATAAAATTAAATAATATTTATATTTTAATAATTTAAAAATCAAAAATATGTAATAAACTAATCCTCACCCCTTATATATTATTTATTACATAATAAATAAGGGGTGTGAATTCATAGATAAAAAGGGAGAGTAAAATATTCCACTAATTTAAAATTCTACAAAATTTAAATCCAGTAAATTAGAAATGAGATGATTTAATAAATAAAACATAAAGGTTGAGGATTAGTTTAGTACTCTGTGCCTATTTAGCCATGAATTCACATTTAGAAACAAGTTTAAACTCTCAATAATTAATATAATTGTTGCTAAGTTTAAGTTTAATTGAATTTTTATATTATCAAAATTTGAAGATATAAATTAATATGTAAACTATAATATAAAAAATAAATAAATGAGGATAGAAAATTATTCTTCACATAATATTTTTTTATTTTATTCATATTAAATTTATTGGAGAATATGATAGAAATGGAAGTTAAAATAAATAATGAGAAAGGATTCTATATCCACCTATTCCAATTGTCATTATCAAGAAAAATTAAAAGTATTTTTTAATATTAAAATATCATGACCTTTTAATTATAATTAAAATGAAATATATATATATATATAAGTGAAAAAAGTAAAAAATTTTCATTAAGAAGGAACGTGGACTAAATATTCTAATTGTTGTGATTTTAAAAATTAAGTGAAAGTATGGAAAATATTTAATAAATTTATTGGTTAAAATTAAAATATCCTTTTAGTTTTTAACTTTCAAATAGACATTATTAAATTTTGTTTCGAAACTTTTTATAGCAGCGAATTCTTCTTTTGTCTTTTTCTACCACCTACTTATAGTACTATTACCCAAAAAAGAAAACTTATTAATTAAACCCATTAATGATTATATACTAATACTAATTAAATTCAATTAGAATAAATTAAAATCTTATCAAATTTTTCATGCGCTTTAATATGACTTGAATACTTTAAAGTATGTTTGGTACTTTCAACTCATCCCAAACTTAAGTATTAGTAAAGAGTAGGTTTATTATTTTGTAAGTAAAATTTTTTTATCTCCTTCAAATTTTTTTTAAAAATTAAATTAAAATTATTTTAGTTTATAATATTATGTTATATTAACGCTTGACATCAATTTTTTTAGAAAAAAACAATTAAATCAACAAACACTTCAATGATTTATCACTTAATGGCTCATATATAGACAACAACCAAATAATAAGGCCACCCAAAAACAGAAGCATCGATCTTGAAATCTAGTTTAGTATAGCCTTTTAGCAGCCCAATATTAACTAAATTGTTGAGAACAAAATTAAAGAACCGTTCGTATATAGGTGTGATGTGATTGTATATTGCATTGAGCAATAAATTTGATTCATTAACATTTAAAGCCATTTGTTGAACAATTTATACATTAGTATTGCTTGGTTATGGTTGTTATCAAGCAAGTGTTATTAAAAATGGAGGATGTGGTGGTTGGCTTTTGGACTGATAAGATTGTATAGTTGCTTGCTTACAAGGGAATGGAATCCTAGAGAAGATTAATAATATATTTCTATAATTGTTATAATTAATCAATGAATGATTAATATTTGATGTCGGCCCATCAGTTTGGTTTGGTGGAATCCGAGGTGAAAAAATATTGCGAAAGATAGTCCAGTTAAAACTTTACGCCAAATCGAGTCGCTTTCCTAATAAAATTAAATGCTTGTTCAAGATTGGTGGGATTACTATTTGATTGTTTAGGAAACTTTGTGTCTTTTGGATGGTCTATAATCTATGTATAGATAATGTAATTGCAACTACTCGAATTGGGTAGAAGACGTGATTTATTATATAAAACGTACAATATAGCATAAGAATTTAATTTAAAGATAATTTGATTTTAAGTATCATGTATCCATATTCGAATTATTTTAATTTGTAACCATTCTAGTCAAAGACTCAAGACCGAAATGTTTGGTTCTAAGTGCAAGTTTAACTTAGTTATGTTTTTTAATTGTTTTTTTTTTCTTTTGTATACAAGTTTACACGAAGTGAACTCAACTGCAGCCCGCGTAGTTTATTAGTTATTTTACTGCACGAAGATAAAGTCTCATCTTATTCCAGCTGCTAATTGCTTCACCACTATCTCACTCCCTTTACTCTCTCCATTTCTCTCTCACTATATCTATTATATCCGTTGATTCTTTCAGAAATGTATTTATGTTACTAAGTTTCTTGCTGAGTCGTCTTAGATAATCAGAAAGAAAAAAGCAGGTTTAATGACTGACCAATTATCAAAACCAACCTCAATATTTGGTCTGCGTTTATGGGTGGTTCTTGGCGTTTGTCTAGGAGCAGCTTTTGTGCTGCTTCTTTTCCTCATCTCTCTCTGGTTCACTTCAAAACGCTCCAAAACCAAAAATAAGAAGCCTTCTTTAAACGACCCTGCTATTCCAATAGTTTCCAAAGACATCCCAGAAGTCAGAATTCAACCTGCCTCGCATTCAGAACCGGCCGATCCCATCACTGGGACAGAAAGGCAGGCGTTGCTTCTTCCTCTAGAAGAAGAGAGTCCAACTGGGTATCATAAGATTCACGTTCAGATTGGGAAAGATAATAGAATATGTTATCCTGGGAACGGGAGTGGCGAGGCACGTGCGTTTGGTGGTGATCAGGTGGCTGCGGTGGTGCCTGAGGTCTCTCATTTGGGTTGGGGTCGTTGGTATACTTTGAGGGAGCTTGAGGTTTCAACAAATGGTTTTTCTGATGAAAATGTGATAGGTGAAGGCGGTTATGGGATTGTTTATTATGGGCTTTTGGAGGATAACACTAAGGTTGCTGTAAAAAATTTGCTCAATAACAGGTAGTTTCCTTTTCACTATTGTTAATCTTCTATTAGCATTGTTGTCTGGTTAAATTTGAGTGTAACTTTTAATATGAAGTTGATCAGACAATTAATGCTCATTTATATCAAATGATTTGTAGGTATTAGTTGAGTGTGTAATTTTAAAGTCAATTGTGTTCTCAATGTGGTGTACCTGTCATTTACTGGCTATCTTGATTAGTTGGTTAATGAAATGTTTCTCAAATAATAGGGGACAAGCTGAGAGGGAATTTAAAGTTGAAGTGGAAGCCATTGGACGAGTTAGACATAAGAATTTAGTGAGATTGCTTGGCTATTGTGCTGAAGGAGCTCATAGGTACTCTGCTTTTTCCTAATTGGCCTTGCTATTTTTATTTGAACTTGTGTTATTGTTCTGCAGATTACAGTTTTAAATGCACTGGTAAAACAATTTCTGGTGAATAATTTTTATTTTCAGTTGTGTGCACTTGTAAGAATGTTATGCTGATGATTATTTGTTTTCTTCCAACTTAGGATGCTTGTGTATGAGTATGTAAATAATGGAAACTTGGAACAATGGCTTCATGGAGATGTGGGGCGTTGCAGTCCTCTCACATGGGAGATTCGATTGAATATCATCCTGGGGATGGCAAAAGGGTATAATAAAAATGAAATTAAATTGAGTTCGAGTTTCATTTTCAATACCCTGTCCCTCGTCCATGCCGGTGTTCTATGATCATAACTGAACTGATTATGCAGGTTGAGTTATTTACATGAGGGACTTGAACCCAAAGTTGTTCATCGTGATATAAAATCAAGCAACATTTTACTTGACAAGCAGTGGAATCCCAAGGTTTCAGACTTTGGCCTCGCCAAACTCCTTGGTTCAGAAAGCAGCTACATCACAACGCGTGTGATGGGAACATTTGGGTCAGTAGGATCGTTCATGTGTGTTTTTGTTTGTCTTTGTGTCTGCTAAATACAGGGTGCCAATTTTTCCACTTTTACAGCTATGTTGCTCCCGAATATGCAAGTACGGGCATGTTGAATGAAAGAAGTGATGTTTATAGTTTTGGAATTCTCATCATGGAAGTAATTTCTGGGAGGAACCCAGTTGATTATAGCCGGCCTCCAGAAGAGGTTCAAACTAAATTATTAACATGATGTCCTTCTGAGGATGACATGTTTGAATTGTCCTCAAGGTTTTCTTCTTTCCTTTTATGCACTTCCTTAATAGTCAGGAATTTTGCAGGTGAACTTAATAGATTGGCTGAAGAAGATGGTCTCTAACAGGAATCCTGAGGGAGTGCTAGATCCTAAGCTACCTGAGAAGCCTAGTTCAAGGTCATTGAAGCGAGTTCTTCTTGTAGCTTTACGTTGTGTGGACCCAAATGCACAGAAGCGACCAAAAATGGGCCACGTTGTACACATGATTGAAGCTCAAGAGTCTCCTTCCAAAGATGTATGTATCTAATTTGGCTTACACGCAAAATCCAGAGTCCACTATTTGACATAGAGAATGTGCATGCATACTTAGTACATTACTGCAGTCTTTGTAGAACTCCTGGAACTTTGACATCATCAAAGAGGTTATGATACTTGGACAATAATGTTTCTTTGGGTAAATCTATAAGAACTTATTGAATTATTGAAGCCCTTGCAAAACCTGAAGCATCCAGGAGATGATAAAATTATAAAAAAAAAAAAGATTAATTTAGCGTTGAGTAGGAATTGTAGTTTGTGAGTTCTAATCCAAGATTGTTGCTAGATATAGTGCTATATATATTTTACCATTTCTCTTTCTACACATTTCATTTATGTAGCTTAATCAAGAAGTTGCAGTCGTTCTTCTCTCTTAAGTACTTTTTATGTGCTATTGGCTGGAATTACCACGAATAGAAGTAGACAAAAAAAGAAGTCGAATGTAAAAAAGAGAATAACGTAAATTTTTCTTGTTAGCTATAAAAATATAGATGATAAACTATCAACTTTTCTCTCTTTGATGGTATAGCCAAGCAAGTTGTTTCAGGATCGTAGAGCTGGAAGGGACACAGGAAACGACCCTCCAAAGAATGACTTGATAGAGAAGCAGGTGACAGAATCTGGTGATAACAATAGGTCTGAAACTGGGGTGCATACAAATGAGCCAAGATGGCAACATCAAGAATTCATAGAAGAAAATCATTGAAGATTTACCAACTGCATTTAAAGTGGATCCAACATTATGCATTCCCTGTTAGCTGTTGCGCCACTTAGAAGCTGATTAATGAGCTTGCCTATCATGCTATCTATGCGTGCTTTATATAGTTTGTAGCTTCTGTGGCCTCATTTCATAAGTCTTCCACAAAAGGGTTCAATTCAAAGGTCTCACAATCAATCTGTTTTCTTAGAGAACATTTGAGCAGGAGACAGACATCTCATTTAATAGAGAGTCCCATCGTTTGCTAAACTTTTGCATATGCTTGTTTCATTGACCTGTATTTCACTGTGGCAATTTCTGTTGCTGCATATATATCAACACCTGATGAACTAAGAATGTTGATTTACAAGGACGGAGATATAAAGGTGGAAGTATTTCATTTAATCACATTCAACATTCAATGAACATGTTATTTTAATGTCTGGAGGGAGCGAATTATTTTATCAATTAATGGGTTCCCTCCGGTAACATGGCATGTTAGTTCAATCTCCAGACATAATGCAGCTGGGGATGTTTCCTTGCTTGAAAACTTTGGCCCTCCCATTTGACGATGGTTAGCTGGTTATGCCCAAATGCAAGCCTAGCCTAGCCTTGCGTTTTGTCGGTTGCCGCAAAAGAATTCCTTTTGGCCTTGGCGAACAGACATACAGAGTATTTCATGGGCTATACTCGCAATTAGTTTACATTTTATATGAAGTCTATTAATGAAATTCCTCTCGATGTCCAAATGAACAAATATATCCTATACCATAAGCTAAGAAGTGCAATTACTTTTCTAAACAACATGGTGCTTGCATCACAGTGATGAGCAATAAATGATGCAGGCATATCAACTTCACACCTAGGCGACAAAAGATGTAACACTTCACCTGTCTCAATTATAGAAGGTGTCCCATAAGTCATTATCTTTGTAAGCCAGGCCACAACTTCTCCTTTTATCATTGTTCGAAAAGAATTTGAAGTGCGCCCCAGCTGTCGTTCAATTGTCCAGGTCTTTACTCCTCGTAAGGCTGCTTAAAAAATGCATCGTTTAACTGTATTTATTGTGAAAACTCAATGGTAATAACACAGGTGGACTAACATGGACGCGGAAGATATTTCAGACAGCTTCACGTTTACAGTCTGGAGTTTTCTGAGAGATGGGGCACATGAACGTGATCTTCATTGAAATTTAGACCTTAGCCTCTGTACAGAAGGCCCTATGTTCCCTTTCCCTTGGTATAAAGCAAGACAATTTCATTCTTATCTTTAGAGTCGCAATTTCCTTTTATGAGAGAGTGCATGCATGAACAGAATGTGAACCTTTCCATTTCCAGCTGGTCATAGCAGGTCATGAAACACTCAACTGGCATTAACAATGTGGGTGCATCAATCACTTTTAGAGATTTCATTTACCTAAGCCTAGGCACCAGTAGAAATGGTTTGTTCTTGAAGGCAGAAAAGCTGTTATGGTTTTTTGCACAAAACTTCTGAGGAGCAGCTTCAAGGAACCAGAATCTTTTCCAGAAAATTTACCATTATCATCACTTTGATCACTCACTCCGTTCATAAATTTAAATCTCCCACTAAGCACAGGGTCACAGCAGATATTAGAAAATCGGGAATGTCGTGACGTAAATTATACCAAAATGTGCCAATTTTTTCTTTTCTTTTCCAAAAAAAAAATGTTACATGATTATAGACCAGTTCCTCCTCTAGCCTGATGTGAGTGAAATTCAAACCCTTAACCTTCTAAATCACCATAAAAGATTGTACTAATAGAACCAAAATATGCCAATTTTTAACATCCGAACTTTTTGGTTTTCACCGGATTCAGTGTTCATTCTCTTAAACCTCATGTGAGATCAATTGAAACAAATTTCAGGTCGACTGGTAACTTATGAAGATGTTACTATGATCAAAAAGAAAATTTTCTCAGCTGAAAAGTAGAACATTTCAGATGCACGGGTAACAAAAATGTCCTGTATATGTGCAAGATCGCATGAAAGAACCTTCATGCCCAATGATCCTAAATAAGAATAAAAATGAACCATTGATCTTGTCCAAAAAATTATACACGTGTGGTTCAGAAAACAAAACTAAAGGGTAACAAATAACCATCAACAATTTAACCATAATACCAGAGTTGAGGCCAAAACTATCCCAAACAACCACTGCATAACAGGTCTCCCGTTCATATAAAGACTGCTGCTAGAATTTTCTGACGGTGTCTCTGGGGAATCTGACGTGGTTCCCACAGTAGCAGGTGGAGGGGGAGCAATGGGGGGAACATCACATGTACCAAAGGTAGCATTTTCCTGCACATATATGAGAAGTTCAGTCAAACTACAAGAGAATTTTGAACTCTTTCTATTAATCTTTGTTGTATAATTTGTTTTCATGCACGAGCAATAATCTGCTTCTGACTATTGTAGTTACCTACAGAGTAATCAAATCTTTTGAAGGCAATATAATATAATGCCAAGATGAGATTGCAGGTGATATTAAAGGAAACAGTTACCCTTGACTTGGAATTCCGAACCCAAAGTGGTGCTCTGCTTTGTTAACATCTTAATACAATAGCAACCACTCTGTAAAACCTTTTTGAACATGTCTCACAATTTAGCACGTGTATTAGGAAGTAAATGCAATGGTGCTTAACAAGGTCAATCCAGATGATAAAAATCCAGTGAATAATTTTAGTAACAAACCTTGCAATAGGCTATGTTGTCACATCCACAAGTAAGATGACCATTTGCTTCGTCGGTGGCTTCTGGCGCTCCTCCACCATCACTCCTCTGCAATGACAATTCAAAAAAGTTTACCAAAAGATCCTCAACCTTTTTTCTTGTGTGTATTTCTTATTTCTCTTTCTAGGCTGGAGAAGATGTAACTCTAAAACATGATCTATGAAGTTCAGAACAGCCCAGGTACCTGGTAAAAATCAACGGCTATGAAATTCGGCCACCGTTTACCAGCTGCTTCATAGCAAGTGTTCATCATCTTAGTTAGTGGAGCTGAATTGTCCACGCAAGATTCTGTTACATTGGGAGCAGTAGGAAAGTAGTTCTGGAAAACCAATGATATTGTTTTTGTGTTCATGGAAGAAGATTCAGCCCGCTTTGGACAAGAACCAGCAATCATTCCCTCATCTCCATCTGCAATTCATTGATCCTTATAGTTTACTTTTCACCTTTTTTTGAAAAAAAGGAGATAGTTATCCAGCATACAGCAATTTTTTAATCGGTAGAATCGCAAGTTGAGGACCACAAAATGATAATTAAGGGAAAATTTAGTAAGAGATGCATCTAAGGTTAGTTCTTGCTCTAGTGTTGTTAGTCATTTTCCTTTATCAATTATGTCAAAATTCAGTATTTAAATTTGAAATAAGTAGTTATATTCCAATCTATCGACGATGATCTTTCCTTGGTTAAAATAATACTCACATTCATTTTCTACCACATATCTCCACTGGTAGGCAATCCCCTCAGAAGCTTCCTTATTTGATTTAGAGGTGAATACCACCAAACGCTGATTCTGCTTAACCATATCATCCACTGTTGGCCAATCTCCACCATTCTTAGGCATCTTTGACACAGGAAACATGTATTGGCTTAAACCGGATGCTCGGAAAACCTTTGTGAGGCCTTGTGAGGATGATACATAATCCTCAATAAAAATGGTGACAATCTCAGGCGGGTTTGCTTGTAGAAATGCTTGGACCTCTTTAAGCACATTAATTGCAGGTTGCTGGAAGTTAAAATTGTTTTATCATCATATTAGAAGAGGAATCACCTTTGAAGTATATACAAATTAAAGTAGAATCAAGGACCATTAAAATTGAGGGGATACATGTACTTACAAATGCCGTGAAGTTGTAACATTTGCCACCAGTGGAGTGACATAGCCAAATATCATTGTTGAAGTCATACATGTCCAGCATGAGCCCTCTAACTCCATTCTAAAAGAGAAAACTAGTGTGAGCAGAACATTTCCAGCAAGTTGACTTAAATCTAATTTTAAAATATTAACTTAAACCCAATCAATGCTTAATTCTAGTTAAATGGGGTTGTGGAGTTGATCTTTTTTCACCATTTTGGTTTAATTTAAACTTTAAAGCTGCAAATTAGAGAAAATAAAGCTGCCACAAGAAAAGGGAAAGAAATAAAAAGAAACTTTTACTTAGAAACAGAGCTCTAATCTGTTAAAGATTAAGCTTTTCGATTAGTCAGTAACTTCATATGGTACCAGATCATGTTTATAGCTTATGGTTTTCTGTTTAAATCCACCAAAAACTTTTTCTACAGCTTAATTTAAACTATAGTTCACACCAAGTAAAGTTGATCACCTATGTTAAATATTTGGATCCACATGTTAAGCCATGTAAATGAATCTAACATTGGACATGATAGAAATTTTAAGACTTAACTTTGAAGTCAGATAGCAACTTGGTGCCGTTATCCATCAGGAATACTTTATACTTTTACCAAGAAACAGAGAAATCTGTACATGTCAGGCATACTTTTCCATCTAAATATGAGAACGGTTAAAGTTGAATTTTATGGTCTAAAAAGGAAAATCCTGCATGCAAAATAAAACGTGGAGGAAAATGTCAATTGATTCCGTCAAAATCATTGAATGCGACTAACTTAAATTGAACTTTCAAAAGCTATGTTTACACACTTAAAGGCTAAAGCAGCAGAATGCATTAAAATCATTCACGTTGGGTTAGCTTTATCTACTCTTACAATTTTCAATTTGAAGACACAGTTAAGCAACTTGGCTAGAATGCTTATTTTTCAACTAAGGATAGAACTAAACTAAGCAGGTGGGTCACAAACAATCATAACTGGCACCCACATACAGTTTCCTTTCAATTTTGGCATCAAAATTAAAATGCTTTAATGAAACACCATCACAAATGAGCATGTGACAGAAGAGAAAGCAAGGAAGCATGCGTCTTACTTTAAGCTGATCAGTGACGGTGTCTTCCTGATTCCTTGGAGATACAAGAACCGGTCCAATAGCCGGTCTGGCCCCCAGAAGGGAATAGGAGTTATGCGTTGTTAACCATGAGTATTTGTTAAATTGGCAAACCTTTCACCTAACCAAAACCAAACCCACATGCATAAAAGAGAATCAGTGCCCATTATTTCATTTTAATATCAAAACCAGAATATTTAAATATGAAAATAAACTTTACCTTCGATGTGGGGTTTAACGGTTGGATCCTAGCACATCTGGGTCGGGTGTTACCGTTCGCAGGGCATGTTTGACACGTTAATCCGGCGTCGCATACACTGTTAGAAGAACATGTCTCTCCGATCTGTGCAAGAATTAAGGAATGAAAACAAGAAACCTATGCACGTGTGCTATGGAAAAAAAAAAAACAAATAAAAAACCAACCTTAAGACTTGAAGAACATGCAAAAAGCGATACAACGACGAAGAGAACTTGAATTTGGACATTTATGAACAAGCTTGCTCCCTGAAACAGAGAAACAGTGTGCATTAAAGTTTACTCTTTTCCCATAATTTTAAAAAAAAAAAACAGAAAGAATATGAGATAGCAATTTCAAAGAAAAAATAGACTTTGCATACCTTCATCTGAGGATCCTTAAAACTGTCTGATATGAAAGAGAGAGAAATATGATTGGTTTTGGGAGGGTTTTAAGCGTGATTTTGAACTGTGAGTTCTGTTGAATAGATGGAACCGGAAATGTGAACATAAATTATGAGTTTGGTAAGAGAGGGAAAGGTTCTCTCTGTTGCTTCGTAAGATATTGTCCTGGTTCTTGTCAATTTGCGGTTTTACCATTTCATATTTTTAGCCACCATTTTATTTCCTAATGTTTTTGTTAATTTGTTACATCTGCTTCCAGAATAATCAAAAGAATCATATTGGTTAGTTGTAATAATTATTATCCACCTGGCCGCCAAATATAATAGTAAACGAATTTTATTTATTATCTTTTAGAAATAAAAAGAAGTAATGCTTGTTAAAGTGAGATTGAAGAAATAATGGAGTAATCTGATTTAAGCGTGTGTCACATTTATAGTTTAATATATTTTTATGAAGATTCCCAACTCATTTTACCTTATTTTGCGCTTTTTATGGAATATAAAATAGAATTTGGTGGTCATTAAATTACATGCCTAAATAAGAAAAAAAATTAATAAGAGAAAAATATCAATTTCGATAAGATGTATTTTATCCATTATGAAGTAGTTGAGTCGTGCATGATTATGAATTAATTGATTCTGTTAGAAACTTGCTTTCCAATTTTTTTTTTTAAAAAAAAAAAAAGAAAAAGAAGATCATTTAAATTGTGGATGTTGGTTGATTAATTAATTATATATTTTAAAGCGATACAAAGCTCTTTGTTCACATCAAAGTTTGTCTTAAATTTAATCGATATTTGTATGATGCTTAAAAAAAAATACTTAAATAGACATAATTTTAGGTCGTGGTGAAAGTAGGAATCTTAGCAGAATATTGAAAGTTTTATGAAATAAATGTGAACTAATTTTTTATTTAGTAAACATGGATGAATATAGATTGTTTAAGAAAAAAAAATAGAAGAATAATCTTTTTTGAAAATTCCCCATTAAAAGTCCAGTACCCACTAGGATTTTATTAGATTTTAAGATTTAACAACTGTCATAGAAAATTTCCAAATGGATTATTTCTCGATAAAATTATTGATAATCTATTCGTCACAAAGGACAGTTGGTGCAATTTCATAGATTATTAAAATCTGCTCTGTTTTTGCAGACTTTTATGACTGAGTTGTCTACGAAGGATTCTTTATTCTTGTCCTAATTGTTGTTTTTATTTAATTAAGCGATAATAACATTTGAAGGGTTCAGCTACACTTGGAATACCCACCTGGGATGATCATGATCGTGTCAAAATTGATCAATAGCTAAGCTGCTGACTCTTGTATAAAATTTTAATAACTCAATTACTCAGCTAGATTAATGTAATACTTTAATTTATGTAAAGATTACTTGAGCACGAGCTACATGTCATAATATAGGTGCCTTCATATTTTAATAAATAATATTTTTTTACTTTTGAATTATTTCTGATTTTTTAATTAATTTGGAGTATATTTGTAACTGTTGTACATCTATTAAAACGTGAATATGCCTAGGACTAAATCCAGACTTCAATGCGAATCAACAATTTTCTTGTATTCTAGAAGAAGTCACAAGACTCAGATTTGATGGTTTTGTTTCCTTCACTCCTCAACTTCTCATAGAGAGAACTAGTACTTGTTTTCTTTTCTATTGATCCCCCACCTTTCGAAAATTTTGAATTGACGTGTTACGCTCCTTTTAGTATTCAATTCTAAGCTTTTAAAAGCTTATTGCCCTCACCACACACTAGAAATTAACTGATAACAAGATGATTGCTTTTGGGAAAAAATTAAATCGACGAGTTTAATAGACAATGAATTGATGACATGTTTCCCACTAGCCAGACGAGCTTTTTAAGCCTGAGGGATAAAGAGAAAAAGGAAATTTTCGCCGAGAACACCCTGTGTTGGACATTGTTGTCCATCTCTATACTATCAATTAATTAATGTCTAACAGAGAGGAATATTGTTCATCAATGGCTACTCTAACTCTCAAGGTTCTTCTGTTCACAATCTTCCATTTCAGTTTTACTTTGGCAAGATCTGACACATATATCATTCATATGGACATTTCAGCTATGCCCAAAGCCTATTCTAGCCACCATACTTGGTATTTATCCATGCTCTCTTCGGTAGCAGAAACTTATAAAGCAACTATAATCAACAGGATTACCACCAATTCTAAGCTTATCTATACTTATACTAATTCCATTCATGGATTTAGTGCAGCTCTTACCGCTGCTGAGCTCGAAGCCCTGAAAAGATTTCGAGGCTACATTTCTTCGACTAGAGATCATCCTCTTACAGTTCACACAACTCACTCTTCTGTATTTCTTGGCTTGAGTTCCTTATCTGGTGCATGGCCAGCATCAAATTATGGGGAAGATGTTATAATCGGTTTCGTGGACACCGGAATTTGGCCAGAGAGTGGGAGTTTCAATGATGAAGGAATGACAAAAGTTCCACCAAGATGGAAAAGGAAAATGCTTATCCAGCTTCCAATTCAATTCCTCCTTGTGCAACAAGAAACTCGTTGGAGCACAGTTCTATAACAAGGGTCTGATTGCTAACCGCCCCAAGTTGAAAATCCCAATGAACTCTCCCCGGGATGTTAGCGGACATGGAACACATACTTCAGCAATAGCTGCCGGTAACTTTGTAAAAGGTGCATCTTATTTTGGTTATGCGACTGGCACCGCTAGAGGCATGGCACCACGGGCTCGTGTAGCCATGTATAAAGCGATCTGGAGATATGGGGTCTATTCATCTGATGTTATTGCTGCAATAGACCAAGCATTGCAAGACGGGGTTGATGTTCTGTCTTTGTCCTTGGGCCTCAGCTTGAACGCCATTTCTTTGGAAGATGATCTGATTGCAGTTGCCACTTTTGCAGCTATAGAAAAGGGAGTATCTGTAGTAGCATCTGCTGGAAATGACGGTCCTCTCTATTGGACCTTAATTAATGGTGCGCCCTGGCTGCTAACTGTGGGTGCAGGCACCATAGATCGCCAATTGGAGGGAGTTTTAACTCTGGGGAATCGAGTTCAAATCAACTTCATCTCCTTGTATCCAGGGAATTCTTTCTTGTGCCAAATGTCCCTTGTTTACATGGATGCGTGTGATAGTGTGACAGCATTGAACATTATGAAAAACAATATTATTGTCTGCAAGGATAATTCAAGAATAAGTAGTCAAGTCGAAAATGCAGTTTCTGCAGGAGTTTTGGGAGCTGTTTTCATTTATAACTCTTCTTTACCAGAATTCTACATCAGAAGCTCATTTCCAGCAGCATTTATTAATCTGAATGACGGCCAAACCATAGTAGACTACCTAAAGAAGAGCAATAACCCAACGGGAAGTTTCCAATTTCAAAAGACAGCTATTGGTACGAAGCCAGCACCAATGGTAGATAGTTATAGCTCTAGAGGTCCATTCCTTAGCTGCCCAAATATCCTAAAGCCAGACCTTTTGGCCCCAGGATCATTAGTCTTATCATCATGGTCTCCAGTTAGTTCAGTCGCCAAGGTCCGGTCACATCTCTTGTATAGCAATTTCAATATCATGTCTGGCACCTCCATGGCTACACCACATGTGGCAGGAGTGGCAGCGCTTGTAAAGGCAGTGCACCCTGATTGGAGCCCTGCAGCTATTCGATCAGCCGTTGTGACCACAGCCAATCCGTTGGACAACACTTTTACTCCAATAAAAGATGTTTCAAACAATAACCTGCCTGCAAGTCCGCTAGACACGGGATCTGGACATATTAATCCTAACAAGGCCCTTGATCCTGGCCTTGTATATGACGCGACAGCAGAGGATTACATAAAGCTTCTATGTGCAATGAACTACACAACTGCACAAATCAGAATCATTACAAAGTCGCTCCAAAAATGCGTTAACCGTTCTTTGGATCTCAATTACCCTTCATTCATTGCTTACTTTAATAATTATGATTCTAATTCAGATGGAAAAGCAGTGAAAGAATTTTTGAGGACAGTAACAAATGTTGGGGAGGGAGGAACAAGCTACAATGCAAAGTTAACAGGCATGGATGGATTAAAGGTGTATGTGGAGCCACAGAGATTAGTATTCAGCAAAAGTATGAGAAGCAAAGCTACAAGCTTACTTTGGAGGGCCCGAAATTGTTGGAAAAGGTAGTCGTTGATGGTTCTCTGAGTTGGGTTGATGATAATGGTGAGTATGTGGTGAGAAGCCCAATAGTGGCCACCAGCATCGTGCCAGAATCTCCTTGAAAGGAATTCCTTTAAGCATTATTTGGCCTGTAATCATTGTATCATAAAATGATATATTTCGTTTGACCCTTTTACTTTTGTTCTCTCTTTTTCCTCTATTTTTTATTTAATTTATCCGTTACTTCTTTTCTTTCAAGCTATAATTAACATTACAGGGTTTCTTATTTCAATTTCTAACTTAAAGACAAGATTTTGCAATTACCTAAGCAGAAGATATAAGTCACAAACGAGTCTTCAGTGTCCGGTTGAATTCGTTTTAAATTTAATTCAATTGTGTTTTCATTTCACTGCACCGCAATCGGACAACACAAAGGAAATTGACACCTACATCTCGAGTCCACACACGGAATCAGACGGCCGGGTTTGGGATTTGGCCATCGTCAACTCAGCTCCAACCGATCTTTACATTTCTCCACCATTTCTCTTGGTACCTATTATTTGTACGAGCAATTAAAGTGTCTTTGATAATTTTATGATTACTTCAATTCTGGAAGGAAGTGTGCTGTTGCATACTAGTTAGTAGTATAATTCGTATTGGGTGGTGATATTACATTTTTGTGTAATAACCATTCCATCTATTAAGCTTTTTATAATTATAATTTTTTTTAAGTGAAATAATCAAAAGAAATAAATATATATTAATTTGATTATCTATATTCATTTTAAAAATATTTTATTTTACATAAACCTTAACCTTTTTAGACACCTTGAAACATTTTTTAAGTTAAATATATTTTTCGATATATGAAATATTAAGTGATAGAAGAACATGTATGAATCTTATAGTCTTTTAAAAAAATAAAATTAATTGAGAGATGATTGTAGGTGATAATATATTTTTGAAAAAACAATAAGGTTAATAACCACTAAATGCCTTATTTTATGTGTATATATATATATATATATATAAGAAACATTATAAAAAGGATAATTTTTTTATATACATTATATATTTTAATTATCAAATAATTTTAAGATTTTGATGGACTATTAATAACAGGTGCTATTACAAAATGAGAGAAAAGATCGACCATCCTCTTTTGTATGCTTAAATAATGGCTCATTAATGTATTTTATTTACCCTTGTGTGTTTTATCTGTATATATAATTTTTTACAATTGAAAAAAGACTTTTTTTTATATTAAATAAGATTAATTAATATAATATTTATAATCAAAGTTTATGGAACATCCCCGCTCCAACCCGCCCCATTCAAATGTTTCCCAATTCGATAAGATAGGCAACCCGTTAACACCTCTTTAGATTCCCCTATTAGCCACAAAAGAATGTAGCAACCCAACCCCAAGCCCAAAACCTCCTCATTAGAGTGAAGCGGCCCATTAGAAGCCCGTAACTAACCCTGCTTCCTAAGAAGGAATAACTTAAAATAGACTTAGCCAGACCCCGCCACGCCCTCGCACTAGCGCAGAATAAGGGCGACGCAAGAGGGTCGCGGTAGCAAGCCCCCACAGCCAACCCTCCCCTTGAAGAAACTAATTTCTTATCACGTAAGACAATGTCCCACAAATATTAAACTCATACGAACAAATGCTCCGCTTGACCTTAGCCTAAAAACCGAACAAAGCGCAAGTTATTTTGCGAGCCGCGTCTTTTATATAAAACTCCTTGATCCTGTTTTTCGTCTTGCAGTCCATGTGGGATAGTGAAAGCAAATTCATCAAGCTTTTGCGCCATCCTTGTTCAGAGTACAAGTTGCATCACCTAAAAACAAATGAGTCCCAGAAGAGCCACCATATGATTTATAGAGAGTTGGCGAGTCTCAACTAGCATCTCCAAATATAAAGTTAAATCAGTAATTATGATAATAATAACAATAATGATATTCATTTATAAAATCTATTGATTGCAGACATAAAAATGATTTACGGGTTCTTCTTCCTATAATTTATGCAAGAGAAGATCATGATTTATAAATCTAAAGGTGTGTTGGTGAACCAAAATTTCAAATCTGCCATCAACGTGTTTCTTGATTAAGCCAGTTTGGAACAGGTAATTGAGTAGTTTAGATTATATTTCCATTGGCAAACAAAGGGAAATTTAACTGCTGATTAACAGCTTGGAATATTGGATGACCGAAGATGGCTTGTACTGTCAAGAAATGACTTGTCAACCACATGTTATGGGCAGATATTATGATTTCACTTACGTCTCAGGAGCAAGCAACTCGTGCAGAATAATAGTATTGACACCTATTAAGAGCAAAAGGAACAATATTCGATGAGCAATACGCGTTGGCTTTGTTAAGCTCAAACAAGTGCCGTGGTTATATATAAAATTTGTAATCAAACGTAAAGGAATGTTTGCATAGAGTTCAGCGTAAATTGATTGCAAGCAGAGGTTTCCATGTATAAGGAAGCAATTGCTGCGTATTTATGATTTATGGCTGCACTGCAACTAAACCTTGTATGCTTTTTTATCCTTCTCACGCCTTTCTCCTCATTGGCACAATTAGATTCAGATACATACATTGTTCACATGAACTTGTCAATCATGCCAAAGGTATTCAAGAACCACCATATGTGGTACTCTGCTACACTTTCTTCAATATCACATGGCACTAAATTGAACACCACTAATTCCTCTGCAATGAACATCACTGCAAATCACATATACTCTTACGGTAATGTAATCCATGGTTTTTCTGCAAGTCTATCCCAGTGTACTTGAAAAATGCCCTGGTTATAAATCTTCAATAAGAGACATGCCTATCACAGTTCACATAATCCAGACACCGCAGTTTGTTGGCCTAAGTTTTGCATCTGGTAAGTGGCTAACCTCTAACTTATGTAAAGATGCAATCATTGGTTTGGTGGATTCCGAAGATAGCCTGAGAATAGAAGTTTTAATGATGTTGGAATGAGTAAAGTTCCAGCTAGATGGAAAGGAAGTTGTGTGGAGAGAACAAGCTTCAATTCCCCATTGTGCAACAAGAAGCTAATTGGGGTTTTATTTTACAACAAAGGTCTGTTTAGTAGCAAATCGAATGCGACTATCCTGATGAATTCTACTGGCGACACTAATGGACATGGAACTTATACTTCATCAACAGCCACAGGAAATTATGTCAAGGGTGCATCTTTCTTTGGATATGCCAGAGAGACTGCAAGAGGAATGGCGCCATTAGTTCATGTAGCAACGTATAAAGTCTTATGGGATTCTAGCAGGTACGTATCAGATGTTATGGCAACAATAGACCGAGCAATTGCTATGGTGTTGACGTAATTTCTTTATCAGTTGGGATAACTGGGATTCCATTGCATGAGGACCCTGTTGCCATGGCCTTATTTGCAGCCATGGAGAAAGTTATTTTAGTAATGTCATCTGCTGGAAATGAGGACCTTGGTACGGGACTCTGCAGAATGGCATCCCATGGGTATTAAATGTTGCTGTTGGCACAATAGATCGAAATTTTAATGGAGTTATAACACTTAGGAATGGAGCTTCAATATTTGGGACTTCTCTTTACCTAAGAAGTTTATCTCAAAGCCAATTTCCCCTTGTTTTCATGAATGCATGTGATAATATAGACAAGCTGAAACAAGTGACAGATAAAATCATTGTCTGCAAAAGTGAGAATGGCTTTCTAGGCCCTCAAGTTAAAAGGGTAGCCGTTTCCGGAGTGGCCGAACGAATATTTATATCTGACAGTTCTTACTTAGAATTTTACATTGAAACCTTCTTTCCAGCATCTTTTTTTAGCATGCAAGAAAGTCAAGCTGTCTTAAAGTTACATAGAAAGAACCTCTAAACCAACAGCATGGAATTTCAAAAGACTAAAGTGGTTGCAAAGCCAGCACCCAAGGTTGCTGCTTATAGCTCTAGAGGACAATCGGCAAGCTGTCCTCGCATCTTAAAAACTGACATTATAGCTCCTGGAGCTTTGGTGTTAGCATCGTGGACTCAAACAAGTCCTGTAACAGATTTTGGAGAAAATGCTTTTCAATGAATTCAATATCATATCTGAAAAATCCATGGCTTGTCCTCATGCAGCAAGAGTTGCAGCTCTTTTAAAGAGTGTACACCACAAATGGAGTCCTGCTGCCAGTAGATCTTGATTCCATTTATGATGCAACTGCAGAGGATTATGTAAAGCTTCTATGTGGGATGAACTATACTGCAAAGCAAATTCATATTATTACCAAATCATCTACATATAGTTTTTCAAACCCGTCTTTGGATTTGGATTATCCATCTTTTATTGCCTTTTCAATCCAAGTGATTGATCTTATAGCACAAAACTTAAGCAAATTTTTCAGAGAACAGTGACTAATGTAGGAGATGCAAACGCATATTATTCAGCTAATGTGACACCAATAACTGGCTTTAAGGTAAAAGTTGTGCCAAAGAAGCTGATATTCAAAGTGTAAGAAGAGAAGCTACGAACTCATTTTACAGAGGCCACAAGTGATGGAAGAATTAGTACTTCATGGTGCTCTGAGTTGGGTAGATGCCGAAGGCATGCACGTAGTTAGAAGACCAATTGTAGCTACCAAGATGATACTAGAAGACCATAACCCTTGTTGAATAAAGATATCACCAATCAAAGAGTAGATTGAGCCAAAGGATGTCCAAATTGTTAGCATATGTTTTGTATAGTGGTAATTGTAGGCTTAGCATGTTCTGTCACCCATTATCAATCAAGAAAGAACTAATTAATAAACTGAATACGTGAATGTACGATGAAGATTAATCAAAATCTCGCGATGTGTTATATTTTGGAACAAAAGCAATGGCAGCAATTGACATGTTTTAGATTTCTCTATGAAAGGGGTGATTTTTTGTATTCCTTTAACACCACAGAACCTCTTTTATAACGATATATAACTTCCACAAATTCCCCAAATAATAAGCTTCCGAACCAAACGGTGAGTGGAGATGAATCGTATCAAATCTCCAAGAAAACGTAAGTCTTGAGCAAATTAAGGGCATGAAATGTGGGATTGGAACTCCAATCACATGAATTTAGCCAGTCACTCTCCCGAAGTCCTAATCAATCCTCTTCAATCCAATCCCTGGCTTAAGACTTCTAACTCATAAACATGTGAAATTTTACGCGTTTCAGCTCAGATTTTATAGCCTTTGTAATCAACCTTTGGTGTGAAAACAAAATAAAAGAGAAACGATAATCTTTGTCAATGATCCCACAGCCAAAGTCATATAGCACGGTCCAATCTAGGTCGGACGAGGCATAGTAATCAATTGCAGTCCAGGTCAGCCTAGCCCAAAATGTAAGGTAGATCTTTGACCTAGAGGCAATGTAGTTACTAGTTCCTTAGATCTTTACATAAACAATACATGCAACTAATGTATCTGCCTTTTTCAGAATCGTACGGGTCAACCTAATCTCGGAAGTTAAGCACGTGATCAGATTACCCTTTTCACGAACTGGTGCATGAATTCCATCCCTTCATTTATCTTCACGGTCTTTTGAAAGTTGATGAAAAAGCATCACCATGAAAAAGGGAAAAACAGTACACATAATTCAGTGAAACCTAACATATAAATAAATTTCGGTTATAGAAAGAACGCAAATCTAATTTTGTAAATAAATGGAAACCGTCACTGTCATCAGCCCATGAAAAAAATGATGAAAGTTGACAAATAAACAATACAAAAACATCAACCAGACAAGTGGCCATCACCCTCTGTACAATTCCACCTTCTCCTATTTATTGCACTTCGCAACAAAACACTTCGAAAATATTAAACAAAACACACCACAACGTGCGCCACTAGAGCGTACGTTATAGAGATCTTCCAGAAAATAATTAAATAAATTAATATTAAGATTAATATGGACAAAGTCTTCAGTCTTCAGTCTTCAGTCTTCAGTCTTTAGAACTTCTCCATCTTCTACAAATATCCGGGAGGAGTACTCTGTAAGTATATTGTAAGCCCTTAATTTGATTCAACAATGTCGGCTCAGCTCTCAAAAATAGACTCAGAGGTGAGCAGCCTCACTCAGTCTTCACCAACGAGATCCCCTCGCCGTGCAGTTTACTACGTGCAGAGCCCGTCGAGAGATTCTCACGATGGCGAGAAGACTACCAACTCTTTCCATTCAACTCCAGTGCTCAGCCCTATGGGCTCTCCGCCTCACTCTCACTCCAATTCTTCACTTGGTCCTCATTCATCTCGCGAATCATCCTCCACTCGCCTGTCTGGCTCTCTAAAACCACAACGCAAGAATGAAAGGAAGTCGTGTAAGCCGTGGAAGGAGTTTGACGCCATTGAAGAAGAGGGACTTCTTGATGGAGAAACCATGCAAACTGGCATGAATTCTCGTCGGTGCTATTTTCTAACCTTTGTTGTGGGATTCACTGTGCTTTTCTCTATGTTTTCTTTGATTCTGTGGGGTGCTAGTAAGCCTCAGAAACCTACCGTCACAATGAAGGTCAGATTTGATCCATACAAATTCGCCGCATTATTTTCTTTTGATTACAATTTTGTTGAAAGAAAATGTATCTGTTATTTTGGTTGCAGAGTATTTCATTTGATCAATTCGTGGTCCAAGCTGGTGCAGATTTCTCAGGAGTAGCAACTGATATGGTGTCCATGAATTGCACTGTAAAACTCACATTTCGCAACGCCGCCACTTTTTTCGGTGTCCATGTAACATCAACACCTCTAGATCTATCCTACTCTCAGCTCACTGTAGGAACTGGAACTGTATGTATCTATACATTCCCACATCTAATAACTTTTCATTAACTTATATTCAATTTTTACATAATTAATTTTGCGAACTGGGATTTTGCAGATACGTAAATTTTATCAATCAAGGAAGAGCCAGAGGTCAATTACAGTTACAGTTAAGGGAAATAACGTGCCTTTGTATGGAGGAGGAGCCAGCCTGGGCAGTTTAAATGGTTCACCAATAGATCCAGTGCCACTCACGCTGACCTTCATGGTTCGTTCAAGAGCTTATGTTTTGGGGAGATTGGTGAAGCCCAAGTTCTACAAGAGAGTTGAATGCTCAGTAATTATGAACCCCAAGAAGATGAATGTGGCCATTGCACTAAAGAACAAGTGCAATTACCACTGAAATTAAGAAGAGGTAAAGAGTTGCTAATGCTTTATTGAGTTGAGTGGTGACTGGCAAAACAGGTGAGAAGTTGACCCAACCATTGGGAACAGAATCGGGATTTTGGTGGCCCATTAAGAATTCAATTGCTCTATGCGATTGAAAACCTAGGAGCAGTCGGTGGTTTTAATATTTGTATAATTTATTATATATGATTTCATCATGTTTCTGACACAAATTTTATATATATCAATAAAATTTATTAATTTTATTTAATTGATTGGCACGGAAACTGATGCCACTACTGGTACTAGTTAAAAGTTGAAACTCGGCTTCATATGAGGGCATGGTTTCAAAACCTACTCTATTTTTCTTTCTTTTATTAATTTTTAATTAATGATTATAGTCTTATACACCTATTATATAATTTGTTTATGGTTAATGTCTAATACTTATAGAGAGAATTATAATCCAATAAATTATTTGGTTGGTAATGGTTTTCATTTGTAGAGGTATTCTATGTTAGCTAAAAGATTAGGATAGTCTCTTAATTTTGAGTTATTTAAATTTTAGAAGATTTTATAATACATTAATTATTACTAATCACATGTGATATAGATCCTTATTATTATTATTATTATTATTATTATTATTATTATTGTACAACGGTTGATATATATATATATATATATATATATTGGGATAGAACTCTCCATTTGTTTGGTTTACAAAAACTTTGGCCCGGTGGATCAGCAATTTGGTACGTAAAATAGTAGGCTTGTTTTTGGGTTTGTATTTGGACTATTGTAGCGTAATTCGAAAGTGCTGATTTCCATCGTTTTTGGGTTGCTTTGGGGGATCGTGATTTTTATACGTGACGAAATATAGTCCTTTGAAATTTTTAACTTTTCCGTGGCTCCCGAATATGATCTTAAATGTAATTTATGCTTGTTTGTAAATTTTGAAAACATCTTATTCTATTGTGCGTATTAAATTTGCTTTTATTTAAAAAGCTAAAAACTGAACGCGGTAAACTTTGAATATTAAAAATAATATATTTAACGAAAATGACCAACATTTGAGGATTAAAATGAAAAAATCCAATTACGAGTAACCGGTGGAAGCCCAAGTTAAAAAAGGCCCACTAGGGGAATGAGGCTAAAGATTTAAGTTTGAATTAGAGAATGCTGAGGGCAGAATGATCAAAACGCTAAAAAATAACAGAAGTAGGATCCACTTTTGAGAATATAGGAAGAGGAAAGGAAATGAACTTTGCGCAGGCAGGGGGTATGTGTCACCAAGTAAATGGACAACAGAAACAAGGGGCATATTGAGGACCACACGGCACAGGAAGATAGCTGGCGTCCGTTGGATGACAGCCTTCTATAGACTAGAAGGTTGCAAAGAAACCAGAAGGATCCCCAAAGAAGAAAATCACTTGTGGAATGATGACATCGATAGAGTACTGAGAGGGGAGGTGCATGTACTATGAAATCGAGCATAGCAAAAGTGAGAATCGCCATATCACAATAAGGAAATCTTCTTTCTAGCCCAAGGTGATAAACATGGCTTCTGGATGAGAGAATCTCGCATGAATAGACTCTTCAATAAAGAAATATCAGCAACGTAAAGCAAGGGCAAAGAGGAGAGAGGGGAAGGGATGATAAAGGAAAAACGGCTGAAAAGGATCGAACTCTCTCCATTATACTGAATTCTGCATTGAATCAAGCTCTAAAATCCTTTTCTAAGTTTTCTCTTCCCTCTCATTAGACAAGCCTTGAAAATATAAACCTCAAGAGAACACTTGCTGACCTAGGCACATCGGGCCAACTCCCTTCTGTCTCTCGTTTATGGGTTTTCATCCCTTAGATTAGTCCCTGATGAGAAAGTTTTCTCCTATTTTCGCCCCTACTCTGTTCCATCGATACACACCTAAATCAATAGCTCAGAGGTTCATTTTCGCCAGAAGTTATTTCCTCTATTTTATAAATTTTACTTGTTTTGTGCACCTTCTGAGATATAGGGACAAAAAATTGTACAACTATATTTTATTATTTGAAGAAAGAGTGTAAACGAGAATGTGCTGATTCTTGTTCCTAAACAAATATTTAGCCAAAAAAATAATAAGAAATAGAAGTTTTAGTCGTTGCAAACAGTTCCCAGGATGCCGATATCGAAGGGCAACCTATACTGTGGCAAATTAATCGAATTAGAGGATGGATGGATATCGATAAACTAATGGACCGTCACGTTGGGCTACTACTAGTTTTTTTTTTCAAATCTATTACTGGGCTTCAACAATGACTCCCAAGTTCTCAATAAAGAGGTGTGTGCATTTTTGTGTAAACCAGAGAGCAGTGCTAATGTCACCCATCTCATGTTCTTTGGAAACCCATATATTTTAACAACCCAAATCCATTCATGATCTTTGTATTAGTTTGTTTCTACACAAATAGGCGGACACCGTGAAGTTTTCTCTGTATACGTTTATGTACTTTTTAAATTTTTTTACAAAAAGAAACAGAGAAAAACAAAAGGTTTTGAGAAATCTCTAGCTTCACAGTAAAATGCTATTAAAACAAATCTCCGTGCATTGACCGATTTGATCCAAGAAGGAAAGTGGAATTTTATGAGTTTTGTACAATAACCTTGGAAATGGAACACCGCTCTACTAATATGTCATTTTCATTGAAGAGTGGTTTGGTTTTGTTTTCATTCAAAAAGCAAAGCTATTTTGCATGTTTCAAGAGAATTGCCCAAAAATTACTAATATATTACGATTATAATAAATTAAACGGGTGCACGGTTTTGCAGTAAAAAATTTGTGGTAAACAAAAATGCATGTATAGTAACCGACGTTTAAATAGATTTCTATTTGTCACTCGTTGTAATTGTACGATGATGTATCACCAATCACCATGTACTCAATTGTCAGTGACCTGAGGGAAATTGTCCAAAATTTAATTTTTGAAAAAATGAAAAGAAAAAGAAGAAATGAAAAGAGAGCTCGGAAGGCAAAGCATTGATCAAGCCGCACATGGCGGTTGTAATTTGTAAGCGCCAATGCTTCAAAAATCAAATTTGTTAGCGAAACAGAAATCTTAAATCTTCTCCAAGTCAGAGACGCCGGGATATCCTGCAAATATAGTCATTTTCTTCGTCCATCCATCAATCACATGTCAAAAATCAAAATATTTAATGCAAAATCTAACTCCTTTGTCCGAAATTCGTTAATGTATCTGGGTTGGTGGGAATCTCTGATTATAATTTCATGCATCCGCTTTCTCTAACTTTCTTTCTTTCTGTCAGGTTAGATAGAAAGACAGATGTTAAGGTAATTCATACCAAACACAAGCTGTTCCCCTGTTCCCATAACCACGAGTCCCAATTCCAGTTCCAATTCAGCAGAACGCAGAGCTAGATCCAGCCATTTTACTGCAGGCAGATCTTTGCCCTGTTGGTGATCCTAATGCTAATCATTAAAATTTATGAAAGTATATATTTGTTTATTACGTAAAGACAATCAAGTTTAAACTAATAATATAAGGATAAGATGTTAAGAATCTCGCGTTTCACATTTTTTAATAGCTAATGTACATGTGCATGTCCTTCTCTTACTCGTGTCTCATTATTGATTATTAATTATTAAATTGATAATGACTTGCTCCTTTCATATTGGAAGATCTAGTCTATCTTTGGCTGCTTTAAAAATTAAAATGTGACTGATATTGTTTTAATTATTTGGTAGCACTCTTCTACCACTTTAAATTAAATAAATCTCCCATCCAACTAGCAGTCCAGCCACTGAGTTGCCCTGTTGGTTGGAAAAATTAAAAAAAATTGCGCAACCTAACTGTTAATTTGTACTGGTGGGCTGTTTTATATATGCTCCGTTTTATATCAGTCCTGGTTGTTGCAACTTATAAAATTATTTCTTCTTATGGGATGAATTTGAAGTTGGAGAAAATTTTGAAAAAAATTTTCATCTTTTTAACTTGATTGAATGCATAGAGTTTGCCATCCAAGCTACGCTTGAGTGATCGGCCACACACCCTCCTTCTGAAAGGGTGTGTGTTTGAGCCTGTCAAGTGTAGGGCTCACTTACTGTAGAACTCATTTTTGATCTTGTGTCTGCAAATCTCTGGGGATTTAGGGTGTGCCAACTGAGTTTTTAACTTGATTGAATCCATATAGTTTGAAAGTAACTCTTCATTCATGATTTGTTTATTGTGAAAGATTTTTTTTACGGAACAACGGAAAACTGCTGTTAATTTTCTAGATGGAAATTCAGTTAACCATGGAAAAAGAAAAATAAAAATCTGGGGTAATGATTTCGTGGGAATGAAATTCATATATCATTTAGTTAAATAAAAAAGTATGCTATGTACAGTTAGCCACCTGAGTGACCAATTAGAACCATTCTATTATCTTAAGTCAGTCCGCTGTTAAAAACAGGTACTCTGTTTCTCCTAGTCATTTACAATTACAAAAAAATCAGCAGCAGCAGCAGCATCAATTACAAGAAACCTGATGAAGTAATTTTAAAAAAAAATTCCTAGTTGCTTGAATCATGCCTCCTTCCATTACCAATCGCCATTCATCTCACAGTGATCCAACTTTCTGAATCTGACCAACTGGGTTTCTCATCACAGGCGAGAAGTCTAATTCGATCCACTAGACATTCACCAGAAGTTAATAACGAATCAAACTTTGAGTTCTCAGAAATCGAAGTTGTTACAGATGATTGAACTGATTTCCATTCTGGAAAACTAAATGGACTTCTGGGTGATGTCGATATTTCTTCACTGCCCTTCTTTCTAACAAATTCATTATCATCGTCGCCGCCAGCAACACAAACGAATGGATGATTCAAAAGCATCTCAGCCGTCCATCTTTTCTTCGGATCCTTGACAAAACACTTCATTAAAAAGTCTTTACCTTCCTCCGACAAGTCTCCAGGAATGATCGGCAATTCATCTCCTACTCCAATTCTAATCAACAAATTAAACAAATTTGATTCTTGCTTGTGATTCCACGCAGGTTTTCCAGTCACCATCTCCACAACAGCGCAACCAAGAGCCCATATATCACACGATGACTCGTACTCATTGTCGTTTACCGATTCTGGTGACATGTACAAAGGCGTGCCTCTGCACTCACACCTGCTTTGTTCATCACCTGATTTCTTCGCCAACCCAAAATCTGCAATCTTCACTTCATCTTCGTCAAAAACCAACACGTTTTGGAGCTTTATATCACAGTGAACAAACCCTTTTGCGTGAATTTGTTGCAAACCTTTGATCAACGATCTAGTGTATCGCCTAACATCTGATTCCTGCAAATGCCCATTATTCTTCACCTGATCAGCCAAACTCCCCTTCGATGCATACTCCAAGAAAAGATTATAAACTCTTTCACCGTTCTCAATACTGTAATCATCGCCGAAACAACGAACTAACTGAGGACAAAAACCTATTTTATCAAGAATTTCCTTCTCGTTCTTCAAAGTAGTAGAATAGCCATCAGCAGAAGATTTGACAGCCATTAAAGACGGAGACTGAGGAGGAAACTTTCTGGATATGGCAAGATGAACACTCCCAAAACTTCCATGGCCAAGAACATCTCCTCTAACCCACTCCATTTACGGCTTTTCCTTTTCTTTTCACTATGTGATCTGATTTCTATGAGGTAATTTGAGAGGTAATTAAGATGGTTCCCTTCGGTGGAGGGAAAGGTGAAGGAAACAGAGCAGAACACCCAAAAAAAAAAAGAACACCTGTTGGCAGGGGAAGAAGTATTCTAAGCTATTTATACCGGGGAGATTCTGTTTTGTTTAAAATATTAAATAAGTTGTATTTTTATATTTAATTCAATATGTGCTAGTTCTCTCTAATACAATTAATGCACGTGATAGGCAAGGAAATTTTGCTTAGGACTCGTTTTCAGACTTCGGACCCAAAACCGGTATCCCACTTATCAAACGTGGTTCATAACTTAATAGACCCGATCATCACAGATTTCCATTTTTTAATTTTCTTTTTACAAAAATACCCCTCGCGGCTCAGATTGTGGTTGTGAGAATATTCGAATATGACTCAACGCCACTATTAATTATGCCATTAATGTTTAATAATAGCGTGATTTTTTGTTTGGAGGAGAATATTGTGTGATTACGCTTCTGAAATTTTTGGTCAAAATTACAAATTGACATCGCTTCGTTTGGTCAATTCCTTTTAGTAAAGAGCAAGGCGTCCGACTAGGTAAGTAGTTACAGTTTTTTATTTTTATTTTTCTTGTTAATACTTGGTCTATATTTTGTATTTTCCACATTTCTTTTAATATTTTTGTGGTAAATGGGTAATTGAGTTATAACATTTCTCAACAAAATAGTTTGTTTAAACCCAAATTTTTATTTAATTATATATGACATTGAATATTTAAATTGATTTTGGTTCATATAAAGCTTTAAATTTTGTTTGCAATTTTTATAAAATTTTGATTTGTCTTGAGTAGCAAACACAATTTCACAAAAATTGAATCAAAACAATCTAAATATTATTTAATTTCAAGAACAGATTAAATTGAAAGATGAATGAATTAATTAAATGAGAATGAAAATAAATAGAATAATTTAATTATTTAAAAATAATTTGTTAAATAAAATGTACTCTAATTTTAATCTTTTTTAACTTTATATTAATTAAATGAGAAAAATAAATAGAATACATTTTTTTATAAAACAAGAAGAAGGAATTTGATTTACTATTTGTCTTTTGCTTCTCTGGTAGATAAATTTTTTTTTTATGATTGTCACTTTTGATTCCTTGGTGTTACTTTTCATCTTGCCATACTTTAAGGTTGGAACGAATTTGATTTTCCGTGAATGGCTTCAATTCAAATTAGTTGAACTAAGTTGACTAACTTTGATCTTATTCATAATTTCATTTATATCAGGAAACATGTCATATGGAAAAATAAATTCACAACATGTTTGGTATTTCTTATTATAAATATTTATATACAAGTTAAAAGGTAAGTAAAAATTATGTTTAATATTTTTTTTTAAAAACCCGTAATGTGAAAGAGTACAAAAATTTATGCTGAACTACTCAGATCTTGAACTTAAAAAATGTCAAAAACATTTCTTTATTTCTTAAAGAAAATAAGACACTTCACCAAACATGACAATCTTATTGTATTTTTAAAAATAATAGTTTAAATGTATTTTAAAAAATTTGATTTAATTTCTCAATCAGTCCGGTAAGAATTATTTATTGGGAATTGCCATATTAATTTAATTTATAGATGATTTAATAATTAGACGATATATAAAGATGGGTCACGACTCACAAATCCCAACCGACACCCTCAAATCATGCATATAAAATACATTTCTCCGGTCATCTCTCTGTGTCTTTTTCATTTTCCAACATGCTGGAGCTACCTTTAAATATGTCACTTCAAATAAAAGAAATGTAATTAAAAATTAAAATTAAAATTAAAAAATTAATAATATTGCCCTAATTCTCAGAATACGTGACCATGTTTCTGAACTTTATGTGAAAGGATTCTCTTACAATCAACGCAAATCCAAATCCGAAACCAAATCCAATGTAGCTGTCTTTTAGACACAAAATCCCTGCAGCCGTGTCTCATGTGCTCGTAACAGTAACCCCCGTCACTTTTAAAACCCTCTGCCCATTAATTAGATTTCATATGATCTGCTTTTTTTAATTTGTAAATTATGTTAATTATGTTAAATTAATCTTAAACGACTTTTTAAAAATTAATTAGTGACGTATCATTGCTCAACCAGCTCACAAAAATTTGGGCATAAATAATATATCGAGTAAATATTTTATTTATCGTGGAAATATAAAACAATAAAAGAAAGCTGGAAAAAAAGAAAAAAAAAAACAGCTAGCAAAACAGATTGCAATCTTTGATTAGTGGTACGCATGTAACTTGATATCTTGTATGTTTCTCCACCGAGAAATTTTGGATATCGATATACAAATACAATTGCATGCCAACAAAAATGCTACTTCGAAATTGGAATATACTTTTTAAGCAACATTCATCTTCATCGCTTTTAACTTGTTGGATAAGGAAGAGTTTAAATATTAATTTTGGATCTCTTGTGATTTTGGTTTTCCTAATTTTAATTCTTTTAATATGTTCACATTATTAATTGTGTTAAGCTAAAAATGTATTATTTTATTATTTTTTATTAACTGTCAGTCACATGTTTGTATTTACTTAAATGAAAAAAAAATAATGCGTACAAAATATTATTCTTTGTGTTTATATAGACGGTTTTCTCTAATCCTGAAAAAATTATTGAATTTATAGGTAGATTATTATATTTTATATATTTATAATATAATTTTATATTGCAGTGAATACTTTGCACCTTTTAAGTAATAAATTACTTTCAAAATTTGACTCACTAGCTTTACCTTTTTATTATTTTGACCATCCCACTTAACAAAACCCTTTTACTTTTTTTCAAAAAATGTAAGAATTAGACCGATTAAATTTTATTGTTTCCATCTTCAATAATTAGTTTAAAAAAATGTTGTGTTTAGTTAATTTATATGTGCATTATTATTATTATTATTTATTTTTTTTGTTATGTTATGAAAAAGTTAAAAAAGATAAAGAAAAGAAGGAAGGAAAAAAAAAAAAAAAAAAAAAAAAAAAAGAGAATCCCTAAGCTATGCTGTACCAAATGCTTTGCGGCTCAGAACCTAAAACTTGACGAATGAGATAAGAATAAAATTAGACGAAAGAAAGTGTTTAATAGTAAGTCATACTCTAGTCTAGAAAGAATTCAAAAAGTATAAGAGATACAACAGAAAAAGCAAAAACATAGCAGCAATATGCATCAGCCGAATCAATGGATTGAATTAATAATATCCCTTAACTGTCACCACCCAAAAAGAAAAAAATAAAAACGCAAAGGTGGGGGTATGGTATGGGATGGTTCAATTCATCCTTATTAGTCCAGTTGCATGAGCTAACAACCCAACTTGCAAATCTGCAGACGGTGCTCATACCGTCAGTCAGTAAAGGAACCTGTAGATTGCAGTGGAAGAAAATATAAAAATAAAAAGAGGGTAACGTTTGCGGTGAGGTGAGCAGCTGCTGCTGCGGCTGCTGTTACAACCTTAGCTTAGCCATCACATGTTGGCACGTTCTTCATAGGATTAGGACCATTTAATAATTTTAATATTTGTTTCTGTTGTTGTTGGCACCGCGTTTTCGGCCGTTGGGACCCAACCCCATATCTATATATATAAATATATATGTTTCGCCTCTATCTTTATTTCCTTTCATTACGCAATATCAGCTGGAAGGGGATTTTGTTACCCTACAATATGAGTATCTATATAACATACGACGCTTTTTCAATTTCAAACCTATAAATTTTCAACTTACAACAACATATATGTATAACATACCATGTGACCTTAAATGATTTTAAATTCTATAATTTAACACCTAAATGTAACGTATTCATCTATATTATACGTGTAAGTATGAAAAGAGAAACAAAATTTATATTCCATATAATATAATATAGAATATAACACTCACAAATATGTTTATTATGACTGTCACATTAATAATATTAGATAAATTTTACATGAATTTGTTGTACTATCAACATATAAGGCTGAATAAAATCACAATTATAATTTTTTTTTTGTCGTCTATTTTAATCATTGGTTTGATCAATCTACTTCAAAATCAAAATAATTTTATAAATAATGTAAGGAGAATAGTACAACTTCTATTAATAATTATTTATATACGGCATTTATTAATTAATGTCACATTATTTGTAATACAAATTTTTTATTTAAAATATCAATTATATATTTCTTTCTAAGAGATGGCTATATTACACCAAGTTTTTGAAATTTTTTGTTACACATTTTAAATTTTATCATATTTAAAAAATATACAAATACAATGAACGGTACAATTAAATGTACCGAATTATAACCAATCTTTAAAATGTTAGTTACGTATTTACGCCGTCTGTTTAATGAGGGAAGACGATTACAGCGGTTAGATTCCAGGCACCGAAAAGCTAGAGTCACGTGCTTGGTAGTTCCTAGATGTATTTAGCTCCTTTCTAACTTTATTACTTGATGCAGGCCAAATTGTGTACCGGACCTTCTAGCTAAGCTAAAGCTACCCCTACCACACCAAGTTGCAATTCCATCAGTCTATCAAGTGTATACATACAATCGTGTTGTCTAGTTTTCAAGTTATAGTCACCCAGAAAAACAAGAAGAAGTAAAAATCGTATAAATTGACGTGTACGTGCCCGCATAAAGTTTGTAGATAAGACGGTATGTTTTGGCGCTTTCGATAATATTTTCAATTTCTTTGTATGAAAGCGTTTGGTTAGTTGGGTTTGAATTTTGGTGGTGGGTAGATCTATATTATATTTAGATGACATATTAGCAATTCCCCCAAACGTGGGTCACGTGGATTTTCCACGGCGGATTTGATTAAAAATAAAATCATGCGTCGAAATTCTAATTCACTTGATATTGATAGATTTAATTACCTCATTTCTTACCTATGCAACGTATTTCTTTTAATTGCAAGCCACTATTAGTCTATTAATGACTACGATTTAATTATTAGATTTCTTTTTTGAAGTTTGAATGGGCCTTGAAATTAAAAGGGTTTTTATGGTATTTGTGGTATAATTAATGTATAAATTAGTTGGTCCTTTTCCATACCTAACTTGGCTAGATTCAACCGCTTTGCATGATTCAATGCACAATTAAGCTTTTTTTTTTTTTAATTATTATTATTATTATTATTATTTATTATACGAGCCTATTTTAATTAATTAGCTCATAATCACCATGTTTTACTTGCATGATGATGCAATAAATATGTGTTAAATACAATAGCAATTAAAATGTGTAATACAAAAAGTCAAAATTTAAATTAATGAGAATAACTTGTACCTAAGTTATCAATGCTAGTAGTTATGGAATTGAGTTGAGTTGACACCTTGTATCATTTGACAACTAATTAATATTTTCTATCTCATTTTCTCTGGCTCTCTGTAGGAATGGATTGATACAAACTGTGTCGAATCAAAATCATTGCGATGATATAAGTCAGCAATTAAAAGTTAAAGAGTGTTAAATTTAGGAATCGAATCACATCCGCATGCATTTGCTTAATGTCAAATTTATAAAATCCTGTTATAAGGTCAAGGTGTGACCTCTCTGTTATGTTATGATGATGTAGATGTAGATCTCGGATATATACAATTGAACAAAAAATGTAGGCAGGCAGGATCCAATGAAATCAGAGGGGAAGACCCATTGGTTGGGATAAGATTAAGACTCACTCCACCCCCACCAAATATATGAAACGCTTGCTGATGTCTTCACTCACATTATAATTCTGATGAGATTCTGAAAACAGCAAATCATGTATTAGTTCCACCAAAAAATCTGGTTATTTGCCGTTAAATTGTCAAATTGCCAAACAAAGTAATGACGAAAAGGGGAAATTTTGTCGGTTCATGAATTATCCAACTCCTAGTCCTCTTGTAAAGCCAACGGTTGCAATATGTCTATGGTCAATTAACGTAAGATCTAAACGACTTATATGGTTCATGTAAAAGTACTAATACCTTTAATTTAGCTTAGCTAGCAGCCAACACCGAAAGATTCAAATTGCACTGAATGCGGTCATGGATTTAACATCAATTTTCCCATCAAAGGGAAAATTCTATTTCAACTTAAACAGAACTACAGCTACGCGCAGCCATTGGGTTCGGCTCATGTGAACTTCAAAGGTTAATGTGGTGACCCGCGCCCACTAGCCAGCCAGGTTTGATTTTGACTCTTTATGAGCCGGCCTTCGTTGATTTTAGCGGTTCGCTAAGAACCAAAATGGCAATATTTTATTATTTGTTGCGTTTCGATTCAGATAGCTCAAATGGACCCCAAAATGGCATCATGATGCAACATTAATAGATTCGATCCATCAATCTTCGGTGGTGGCTTTATTTTGTACATCTTTTTATTTTATTTTATTTATACCGACTTGACTAAATTATTGCAGGCCGTTTTAGGGTTATATTATCTGGATATTTGAATAACGAAACAGAAGACCATTCATACAGGCGAAGAAGCGTGGCAGCTTCACTTTTGGGCACGTTTAAAAAGGCCAAACTAAAACACGTTCAAATTACTTATCATTCATGAAATTTCGGAGGTTGAATTTGAAGTGAAAGTATTCACGGATTTGACATTCGTGCATCAAAAGGTTTCAAATTCAATGAAACTAATAACTTCACTTGGCTGCGGATAATTTGGGTCAATTTTTTTTTTTTTTCCCAGCTGGCGGTTAATCTCCTTTGGCACAAACTAATCAAAGTCATTCAGGCTTAGACAGGCGATATTGCTAAAAAATAATAAAAATAATTAGTATTTTATTTTAATTCAAAATGTGATTGCAATCAATATTTTTCAAGAATGCTGTACTCTAAATCTGATTGATGGATCTATTTTTCCTGATCACGTTGTTATTGTTACTTGCAGGAGTCGTCTAACTGATCCTTATGCTGATGCATACCACCCACTAATCTACAGTTACTTGCGAATTTGTATTAATAAGATGGACCAACTTTTATTAATGATTGATTAATAGGATAACTTTTCACCTTTCTCTATGTTTTAATCACACGACACGAGTCTAATAAATTCCGTTAACTAATTCCTTATCAGTGCGTTCACGGTTGAGAATAATACAATTTGGAATGTTCATAAAACAAAACTACCCAAAGCCCAAGCATGTCTTGCATATCTGTTACAGAATGCCCAATTGTCTACAAGCCCAAATTGGCTAGGCCTGAAGGCCCCATGATTTATTTTGATTGTTTTTATTTAGGCAGAAAGGAGAACTGAACTTCTAAATTTAAAAATAATTATCAATCGCATTTTAAATTAAAAATAAGTGTTAATGAGACTCTTTTTATTAAAATTTTCGCTATTATTCACCGTTCACTATTGTAAAATGACATAAATATTATTCCACTGTTTACCACTGTTCACTTCTATAAATAAATTTACTTCATTTTTATTATAATTAAATTTATTTTTAAATATTATATAATATTAATAATTTTTCAAGTTAATATGTTAGATATTATACTAATAAATATTTTATAACAAATTGAACAACATAATATTTAACAAATTTAATTCAACAATTGACATTAAAATAATAATTTAATTATAATAAAAATAAATTTATCTTTTAATTTCCAATTTCTAAAATAATTTAATTATTTTTTATTTTTGGTGTATTTTGTCTATATATATATTTTTATAGTTTATAATTAATTTTAAAAAAATTGTGGATTAGAAATATTTATACAAATTTATTTATCAATAAGAGTATTTACATTATTTTACAGAGATAAACTGTGAACAGTAACACAAAATTTAACAAAGAGATTTTACTGACACTTATGTTTAGTTTGAGGGCGTAGTTGATACTTATTTTCAAATTGGAGTCCAAATATCCTTTGCCTTTTATTTATTATTTTGACAATACCTCACAATTATGTAAACAATAATATTATATGCGGACATCTGCTAAACATGTCTTATGCAAGACTTCCTCTGCGAGGATTGCAAGAATATCTTCGAATTTTATTTTTATATTTACTGACACTAGTAGCTTTGGATTTTGTTGAATGAAGCTCTAAAACGAGTTAAGCCCACAACCATAGGATGCTTTGGAATTAGGACCAAGGGAAACCTATTTTGTACTGTGATTTCAGAGTTTGTTGCACAGTTCTTGCCGAGGCCAAAAATGAACTCTCCTGAACCCAGCAGTCGTTTTACAACCTACTGACTAGTTAATGCTATAATGGAGGTGTTTAAAATTTTTAAAATTGCATAGATTATTTGACAAAATAAAGTAATAATACCTGAGCCATCCATATGAAACAAAGACGACATGCTTTCAAAGTTCAGATGAATTAAAATTCAGATGCTCCTTCCCATTTTTTGCTCGATAGTCGTCTACTACGGACTCCATGTTAGCATTGACAGAGTAAAAGTTTTTCAGGCTACAAAACAATGGATCATCAACTTACTAATATTTATCAACGGTACACTTGACAGTTAGTGAAACCACGATGCCATATTCTCATACTTTTTATAAGCTACAAAATGGAAGCAGTTGGCATTCTAATCATACCCTAATTAAGTCATTCGTAAAAGTAGCAAGAATCTCGTGTCCAACTTAACATGGAAATTCCTCTTTGGGTTCCTTAAAGCTTTATACATTAAACCAGTAAGAGAATATATTCGTTAAAGGATTGTTGGGGATTGAAACTATCCCAAATCAACAAAGAATGTCAAACTTGACTGAGACCTGGAATGCTACTTTCCTAGAATGGGCAAAGACGGGGACAGATAGAGAAAAATAATTGTAGTTTCTATTCAGATTCTCAGTAATGTGATTTAATAGTAGAAATAACAGGAAAAAGCGCGATGCCCAGCACTCTCACACTTCTACCTCTGACTGAGATCAAGAAAGTATTGGTGATGTTCCATCACAAAGCCAAATTATAATCATTGTGCATTGCAAACCTTCAAGATCATCTGGAAACATAAAACTAAAGAGCGGAAATGGGTTAAAATTCCATTATTACAGCGTCAAGAATCAACCCAAAATGATCAAAGCTTCAACAGAACATGTCATTAGTTGATCACTGAGGGTCAACAAAATAAAAAAATTAGATGGTTTTCAAAGGGTAATATAGTAACATAAAAAAGTAAAACGAAAAGTCCTGAACCATAATGCATATGGTTACAATGATTATGGGAGGCATGGCTAGTACAGGCAAATTTTTTCACCTCTAGATAATGAGTGGGGCTTAGTGGCAAACAGATATTCAATGTACGACTTATTTCCAAAGAAACTTGCTCACACAACACCTATACGGCAGTAATGAAATGGTGCTATGTTAAATGGAACTACATGTAATACTTATGCATACAAATGTTGTCACTAACCAGCTAACAGCTTAAACCTTGATGATTTTGAGTAGAAATATTTTATGGGTATCATATTAAAATAAGGTGGGGCTTTGTTTGTCCTCCATCAAAGGCTCTACCAAAAAGAACAGCAGTTTTACAAATAAACTTTCTCTTTTACCTCCCAAAATTCCAACACCTACCCCATCTACCACGTGAGGCAAGGCCCAGGGAACCAATTAACACTCTCATAAAAGACCAACTGTAAAACAATAAGTTTGAAAAGGTGGTTGGGACATTAACTACGCGTGCAATCTATTTCTTCTATATGTTAATTTACATAACAAAGCCATGCTTTTAACTTTTATTAGTTCATCAGCTGAAATTAGCCATAGCACCAAAAGAATTCAGCTATTGGCTATATATGTAATTGGCTAATGAGAACTTCCTAACAGATCAAATTAAGATTGATTTATTCATCGAAGCTCATAACTTGATTTCCATATTAGGCAATTGAGGTTAAGAGAGACAGCATGAGGGTATTCAACATCAAGGGTAAAATAAGTAAATAGCAGATTGCATTGATTACAACAATGTGAACTCCTGGCCAATGTATAAAGCAAATGGCATACAACCATATAGCTATGAAACCATATAAATTATCACCAAAAACCAGTCTAAAATTAATACATATTATAAATTTATAAGCACGTAGTTTAACCATATCCAACGGATAAACCAACAGATAATGGTAATAGTACTGCTTCGGCATCAAGAGATTTCCACTCTACACTAATGCCCAAAACTCAACAATACTAATATCAAATCTTCATCATTCTCAATCTTAACCCAGTAAATAAAACAGAACACATACCCATTAACACAAATTAACCAAATAAACAAAATAATATAATACAGACAAACGTACACTTTCACCTCATCTCCTGCAGCGAGTGATCATAGAACAGCCTCTGCTGTAAGGGTGCACAGGACCCCGAGCCTTGTAACAGTTGTGAGTGTAGTAAGACCTTCCAGACCGTGGGGGGCATGGGATTCTGTTAGCAGAAAGAGCTCCATAGGAAATGTAGTACTTCATTCTACGCCAGAACAACGATCTGCGACCAAACTCGCCTTCCTCGTCATCATCTAATTCTTCCTCGTCGTTATCTTCATCAACAGAGTCTTCATACACAGACATTGACAATGGCCATTCAACCGTGTCCGTCATCAGCTTCAAACTTGATTCATCAGCCTGAGCCTGAACATTCAGGCTCAAAGCAATGTATATCATCAAACCAAAAACGAGAAGCTTAACAGGTGACGGGGCCATGGATAATCGCTCACTCTTTGCACAGAAAAACTACGTAAAATGCTGATATTTTTACTTGGTGTTGATATGGGAGTTTGGTTTTTATTTTAAACGTAGGGGGAATCTAACTCTTTAAGTGTGTTCAGAGGCGCTTGTGCTTCGTGGGGTTGGGCTCGGAACAAGAAGACAGAAACTCACATGATGGGGCTGGAGTGAAAGCAGAGAGGTGAATGGTGATTGGGTTACAGCTGTGCCTAATGAATGCAACATTTAACGCGTGCCTCGATTATCGTTCTGCCTTTATGATCAAGTGTGCTAGAGTTCACGCGATTAAAATGGTTCCGAATTTATGTTTCGTGTGATCTTTGGATAAGTTTCAGATTCCTCTTCTCTTCTCTCCATGGCGGTGGTGATGAGATGACAGTGGTCCAGAGCGATCAATTTCCAAATTTGAATTGAATGGGATAAAACTTTTACTTTTTATTTTGAGGTCAATTTAAAGTTACAATTATTTATTTGCTTCTTTTCATTTTTAGAAAGAAAAAAAAAAAAAGAAATTTATTTGTTGGTGGTTGGAGAATAAGACACTGTGCATGAAAGACGGGTGTGTGGTCCTAAATACGCGGCTGGTCGGGTGTATTATTATTATTATTGGATTGGGCCGCACAATCACACTATTCTTTTATTCCTTCATCTAATGTATAAATACAAGGAAACTCGAGGTAGTGATCCTTCCACCTAATCCTTCTGTGTAAATTAATTTCATTCGAAACCAAAATCAATTTTATTAGATATTAAAATTTAATAATTTATAATTTTTATTTTCTATAGTTATTAAGCAAATAATTTTTTAATAAAAACTATTTTTTAGTGGTTGTTTATGACGAGAGCTTCTTAAATATTACATAACATACAAATTTTTGTGAACAAATATCTTGCTAAAAATTAAAAAACTTATATACTAATTTTTTCTTAATTCTTTCCATTGAATTTTCTTTTTATTGTTTCAAAATATTTTATAAAGTAATAGATATAATTTAATTTAACAAATGATAAAAATTGCAATGAAAATTAAAATTTGTGATATAAAGTTTTCTAAAATTAATATAAATAAAAATTTAACTAAATTTATTTATTTTGTTAATCATTTCATTATAATTATAAAATTTTAATTTTAAGTAATTCTATATTTACATAAACAGCCGAGTGGAAAAGATCAGCAGGCCTAAAGTCCAAAACGAAGTGCCAAAATGTATTTCTTCCGAACAAGAATGTTGACAAGATGAAAAACAAATCTTAGGGAATTGTGCTTCATAGATTAGGCAACTGAAGCCCACACATCTTAAACACTGCGTCCTAATCCTCGGCAGTACAAATACAAGCCCACCAGCTAGGAGGATCCAACGTTGGACATAAAACAATCCATGTCTTTCCATTTTACAACGTGGATCTTCCAGGTTTTAGGCCTGGTTTGTAGCACCCAATACAACATGGATCTTCTATCTCTTAGGCCCATCTATGGTCCAATCACAAAGTTAATCCTTAAGTATGTAGATCCCAAAACAAAAAGCAAGACACACCCAGTGGGACTCGAACCCACAATCGCCTGATTAGAAGTCAGACGCCTTATCCATTAGGCCATGGGTGCCTCTTGGTTCTTAAAACGTTGTTATATTAATTGACCGTTCTCTTGTATATCTTGAGCACCTTCCTGAATTAAAACAATACTTTATTTTGACTTCAAAATAAATAAATCTACGCACAAGCTTCAATGTGAAAATTTAAGCCGATTATAAATATGGTACACGATGCAAGATATAGATGTGTTGACTATTCCATTTTCATCAGTTTCTACATTTTAATGCTTTCGTGGACTATGAATTTCAGGCCTTCAAAGTCTTGGTTTCTGTCTACAGCTAACTGGATGGTCGGTCACGGCCTGTTTTTATTACTTCTCGAACAATCTTGCTTGCAACATTTATCAACTGAAGCAACTGATCATGAGTACTTATCCTAACTTAGCTCCTGAATTTCCACACCGATTTATATACAAGTTAATTTCAAACATAAATATTTGCGCGTTCATGCACATCAGCAGCTTAGCTAGCCCCATCATATAAGAAAGAGATCATTCATGATCATGACAACTGGTTTGATAAACTCAATCATGGCTCAACGTGAACGACTCATCTGTCCGCGGTCCATTTTCTGATTTGTTTTTATTATCGCAGATTCCGATCCCTATGCAAATTACAATGTCACATAAAGACCTCCCATAATGTATATTTCCTACTCCCAATCTCTAATGAAAGAACGAACCAGTCTAGACCCATATATATGTTATATATTCTAGCCATTGCACTAAAGGAAGTTGTTGTGTGTGTGAATATTAGTATACGTTACCTAGAATCTTAACGGAAAGCTAGCTCACTGCCATGCTTGAGTTTGCAGAGTTCATAGAATTGCATTTATGAAGAAGCTACTGTTTCTTTTAGAATGGGTAGAATTGGGAGGGCTAAACTTACCAACCGAAGATCATCGAAAACAAAACCTAAATGAAGACAGGCTATCGATCATTTATGCTTCACTGTCAAATAAAGAGAGTTCCAAAGCTTTGGTAGTGTTGCTCTTATTTTGTGAATATATTGGAGGACACCACTACTGCTGGTAGGAAAATCCAAGCTACCCATATGTGAAAGTTGGCATTTTTACAGTGGCCTTTGTCTTGTTCAATTTTAAGTTACATGTATTAAATGATCCAATTGGGGTGAAGAATATGATGTAGAAAGAGAAACTGAGAGAAAATTTATAAGAAGGGACCACTTTCTGAGCAGTATTGCAATTATCTGCTCAATTTGCTTTCTTAAATATTATCTTATATATTTTATTATTTTTACATGTCTTCTAATATAATATATTTTTTATCTTATCAATTGGGTTTCTGAAGCAGAGGTAGAGGAAGACTTCTGTTCATTAATTGACGCAGAATTACTATTTATTACTGTTCACGTATAGGAAAAAATAGTAGAAAAACTAGAGAGTTCATTGTAATTCAGATCTCCATGTGCCCTTTCTTCAGTTAGAAGAGATTTAGATTACAGTAATATTTATTCATACGAGATGTATACATGATTCTACTATTAATATATATGACCTTTTACTTAGCATAGATGATAGTGTAATTGCAAATACTGGGAATTGATACTCTCAAATGATTTTCACTACTTGCATAGATAAGATAGTTCGTCATCCATATATAATGAACTCCTTTAAAACTGAGATCAAGTTTATGATAAAATCCAATTCTTATATGATTACAAGATAGCTAGATAAATCATTACGAAACAAGCAGCACCGTTGTTTGTTTGGATCCTTTAGCTGGTTTGGATAATCGGTAGAACTTCTCAAGAAGATTTATATCCTGTTACTTAACCATCATGTTTAGCTTTTCTGAAGGGCCTGGACTGAAGCTACTGTGCTATTGCTCGTGTCATCAGAAGTACTTTATTTCAACTTTTTTTTTTCCTATAAAGTACTCCTTATACATTTTCATGCAAACTGAAAGGCACTTCACTAGGTAGAAAAAACAGTTACCAATTATCAACTACGTTTTCTTTTTCCATGGAAGAAATTTCAACAGTACAAAATTGATGCAGTTGTGTGTACTTGCAGTAGGGAGGTCGCTTTACTGTCAATTCCTAATCCTCATTGAAAAGTGTGCCAAAGGAAAGGGAGCAAGGGAACCAAGCAGCAGTATATCATCAGGATATCACAGAAGCTAGGATAATACAGTCAGTAGGTCCCCAATGAAGTTAAAAGCCCTAGCTCACAAGTTCACTGTCAACTGTCTTTTTACAGGCCACTGACATGCTAGAATCTCTCACCGGAAGCCGGTGATATGTGCCTGTGCTTCCTTTTCATGTGTGTGTATATATATATATATATATATATATATATAAATTTACATCTCTTGTTTAACCCATCTGATCAATTGAAGTTATATTTGTATCCAAAGGGGTTAATTTGAATAGAGAGGGTTTGTGTTCTGACAAATGTCATGTGAGTGTGGGGTTTCATGGTTATTAAATTTGATTCTCCTTCATCTTTTAATAAAGTGAAATTTTAGGAGGAAGGCAAAGCAAACCCCTCGAGGGGTCAAGCAAGAAAAGATAGACGTGGTTCATGCACCTTGTTTCAAAAGATCTCTTTAATCCGAGCCCTTCAATTTGTGGGCCAAATTTCATGGATTGTTTTTGATCTCTGATCTTGTACGTCTATTGTTTTGACTTTTCATTTGAGTTTTAGATTGCTAGATCCGATGGTTAATAAGTTTCTGATTAGAGGCAACCCCACATAATGGGCGGTCATTATCAGAAATCATAAATACAATCATAAATGAGTTTTGAGACTTTTCCATCGGCTTCTGCATGAATAAAATATTTGTCACAAGTTGCTATATAAAGCTTACCACTTCCAGTAAGTTTGCTGGATTGTTGGCTCTTTTAATCAACTTTTTATTTTCCTTATCTCTCTGCACATTTTCTGATAAAAACCCTAATTCTATAATTCATCTTTTGCTCATTTCTCAGCTCCCCCATCCCTCTGCCACTCTGCTTCTCAACTTATCATCACTTCCCGGTTCCCATTACTTCTACATCTCTCTCCCTCTCTGATACACACACACACAAAAAGAGTACGAGAACCAATGGATGTTGACATGATAAAAGCATCTCAAGAAGATCATATGGACATGATGGCTGCTATAATGCAGATGGAAAAGCTGCCTGAATTCTGTGAGCCTTTCATCAACAGCACCCCCACACTGCCTGAAATTCAATTCTCCAATGGAAATACCAACAGCAATATTACAACACAACCCATTTATCATAACCCGAGTGTTTCTCCTCCTCCTACCTTTGGAAATTCATCATCCTCTACGCCATTTTTGAACACTCCTGTTCAAGAACCAATGACACCGCCTCTTCAATCCAATGTAGTTACAGGAAGATTCAAAAGTACTTCATTTGCATTGCCAAATGCAAATCCATATCCACCAACATTGGAGAAAAGAAACTCAATGGCAGCTATGAGAGAGATGATCTTTCGCGTAGCCGCTATGCAACCTATTCATATAGACCCAGAATCCATCAAGCCTCCAAAAAGAAGGAATGTCAAAATATCTAAGGATCCACAGAGCGTGGCTGCCAGGCATAGAAGGGAAAGGATAAGCGAGAGGATAAGGATACTTCAGAGACTTGTGCCAGGAGGAACTAAAATGGACACAGCTTCTATGTTAGATGAGGCTATACATTACGTGAAGTTCCTGAAGAAACAGGTGCAAACGTTGGAACAAGCTGGCGCACATAGGCCAATGGCCGGTGTTGGATTTTCAGGAGCAGGATTGGCCAACGTGGGTTATCCTTCTTTGATTAAAGCTTGCCAGCAACCTTCTCAGATGGTGGACAATATGCACATGTTTAGATAAGAGAAAAAATTAGAGTTAGAAATTAATTGTTTCATTCTTGTATTTGTAGTGTTTGATGTTTGTGGGTTTGTAAAGATCTACTGAATGTTTATTCTCAATGTTAATGTCACAAAGAATTGTAGTGCATGCGTTCTTGATCAAATTAATGCTTCAACTTCGAGTTCCTCCTGCAAAGAGGAAACCGCCAAACACTATCAAATTATCCAAAAGATAATGACCAAAAACGTTATCAAATTTTTAGTTAATCACGTAAAGACAGGAGAGACGACTTTATTTATAAGCATGTGATGAACGGGAATCGGGTGTAAACATTTGCTTTCCACTCTGGTAATGCTTTCATTTTTCTTGTGCATTATAACTCACAGCCAATGATTTTCATCGACTATTTATGTTAATGGAATCACACCACCAGTCAATGTAAAGAAATTGACGGTAGATTAAGGAATATATGGTTCTTAATAAATTGCCCATATACATGCCTGAATTTCCTCATGGTAAAATTTAAATCTTTTACACTTTCTCGACGTGGTTGAGCATGACAAACAGGAGATGGTCAACTTTTTCCTCAAGTAATAAGAATTTCAATAGTTGCAGAAGACAGCCACAGGGTTTTGGTTTTGAATCAAGTGTTTATTTTCTGCTACTCTTGCTTTTAGCCCACAGTTGCATCATGCTTCCATTTCACTGTATGTGCAATAGGACTCAACTATAGCGAAACAGTTAAATCAATTAGGTTTTGGGCACCTCTTTTTATATACATATAATTAAGTAAGAATGTTCACAATACATGATTATTCGATTGATTTTCATAATTAAGATCCAACGGCAGTGAGAGCACGATCTCTTACTAGCCAGACATCTAACATAAAGTGTTGTCTACATGTTTTGTAAAGTGATATGCCAAACATTTTAGTTATTGCACTCTTAAAATTTTCAGAAAGTACAATAATGTTAAATGAACTCAAAATTCCAAATTGGAAATTTAATAGATGAAATAAAATGATTTTTACAGAAGAGTTCTTCTGAATTAGAATAATTACGAAAATAAATAGTGAAAAGGAACATCCACACGCATAGGATCAAAGCAACCAAACCCATATATATTCTCCATCAGGATTAACAAGTACCTAATGCTTGCTAATGCTATACTTGAAAAATATAAGATTAGAAATAGTATAAAACTAATTAAAAATAAGAGCTTCCATTGCTAATTAGAATATATTTATAATAATCACTTTTCCATTACTAATGATTGATTAAAGAACACACGTACTCTAACAACTTTTATAATTTTCTTTATTTTCTTTTTCATTTGTCTTCTACTACATACACTAAATGAGAAAGAAGGAAAGAGGTAGGTTGCCTCCCAAGGCAGGATCGAGTTATAGTAGTGTTGATGTCTCAAGTGTCTGCCTCACTAACATCCATTATTCTCTAAAATTAATCTATATATATATATATATATATGTTCAAATAAAGTCAAAATTGTGCATTTTATATATATATATATATATATATATTGCTTAAAAAATGTGGAATCCGCATGTAGCTAGTAGACCCATGTGATATATCCCACTAAGGTCCCAACATCCCCACCATATGTCTTTGATTATTAGAATTTAGGGATATTTCCTTTCCTATATCCCATCCTACAAATTCATTGTATCCCCCTTAATGTCTTTCCCTCTGACACATTCTATCTTTCTTTTCTATCATTTCATACGCACCCCTCTACCTCTTTTTTCTTTTTAGGATAAGTTCTCATGTTCTTTGTGACAGGATAAAGTCTACACATTATTTTTATAATAGAATTCTACCCTACTCATTTTATTTATGCCATCACGAACTCACTCGATCGCACACCCCAAATATATCTTCTATACCGCACCATGTGGACATTGTGCTAGCTTTCGGGATCTCAATAATAATGCTTATTGACTGCTGCTTTGCAAAAGGAGGGAAAAGTAAACAATATAAATGAAGAAAAAGATATCTAGAAATAATTTCACAACAACATATATACGAATTTGTAAGTCCGAACAAATTTGGCATGTTTCTATAGATATTAGGTTATGAAACAATGTACTCTTTCTACTTCAAATTGGATTGTTCATTAATTATGCTCATGAGAAAATGCATCTTTCACTTGCTGCTGGTTGACATCTTGATAGAGAGAAGTTAAAATAGACAGCAGTTGTTACCATGGGTCAATGGGATGGAGGTGCACTAAAGTCGGGGAAGGTGTGACTATGTATATATTTTATTTATTTACTTATATATACAAATAATAATGCTCATGAAATATATATTTAATAATAAGATGAATAAAGACAAGAAAATGGTTGGTTGGTTGGATTAGATTTTGGCAAGAGTGCATACTTTAAAGGGGGCAGGTGCAAGTTCCAGATCTATCAAAATTCTTTCATCCAATGTCCCATGCGCAAAGTGAGATGAACTGAATTGTTGTACTATCTCTGAATAATAAAGTATGTTACATATTTTGTTCACTGATTGACCATGCTTTTTTCTGTATCAATGAGCTTCAACGGTAGTTACTATTTGATTTCGGTTGTTTGAGTAATTAATTAATCCATTTGCTAACAGAGTATAATCTGCATCTTAAGAATTGTCAGATCATGGAATAATTAAAGCCACGTGTAATCCTGTTACGTGAATTGAATTTCACACTTAATTTTACAACTATGTTTTCAATTAATAATTATTCGGAATTTAATTGTAGAGGCAGTAGTTGATCCGATCAACATAGTTAAGAACTGTTCAGCAAAATCAAGAAAGTGTAAACTACATCAACCACCAAAACCAGCTTTGTGCGGCTATAATTGCGAACTTGGATTTGGACTGATTTTTGTGTGTGCTTTCGTTTTCCCTTTTTTTTTTTTTTTACTGTTTTATTTAAAACAATAAAACTGACTGCTTCCATAACAATTGGCCCACCTAGCAAAGCCCATTGCAGTGATACCATAAACAGGTCCTATCAGCCCATTCTTGGAACTGACCTGCGAAGACAATAGTATGGTCCAGTGTCTGTTAACTTATAAAATCAACAATGAAGAGCGAGGGAAGCAATTTGAACCCATTCCACAAATTTGTGGGGTTTAATTATTTCCAATAAAAATATAAAACAAAGACACAAAAGATATAATTTTCAAAAAAAAAAAAAAAGTAACGAAAGGACAACAAAAAAATATGGACTCTTTCCAAATGAAATGTCTCAAAATACTTTATACGTTCTCTGTCTATCATCAAATGGGTCGTTGCCTTCATACTGATCTTTAAATGTAGGGTCAAAGAAGTAAGGCATATTACAACTTTTTTTTTTGTGTCGTGTTTTTTAAATTGTTAAAAACATCTTCAAGTACATGAACTTGTTTTGCAATTAATTTTGTAGTATTAAACTGAAATAATTTGTGAAAGCATCTTTTGTAATTAAGGAACAAAATCAAAAGAAACAAAGTAGATATTTGAAGAGATTTTACAAAAACATTTTACGAACTTTTACCACTATGTTGAAATTAATGCTAAGACTGTATGTAGTAAATATATGGATGTATTCTAGCAGGAGCAGGTATATACATACTTTGAGTAATTGCAAAATCCATTAATTTATTTTGTTGTGATCAGACAACAGATAGAAAGATATAGAAGAAATAGCACTAGCTTGTGAAAATTATCTCATATCCTGTTGCTCTGGATATTTTTCTTCATTTCGTTTCATTGCTTTATGTGGTGGTTCCGCTGTCATCTCATTGGGCCACCATAACCCGACTTCAAAGACATCTTGTTCATTCTTTGCCATTCAATAATATTCATTATATATAACATATATATGCTTCACGTAATTGCCACTCTAATCCAGTTCTTTATGCCACAAATCAATATGAAAGTGACAAATTTGTCTATATTAAATTTTGCTTGGAAACCGTTTTAATATGTGAAATTAACAGAAATTCTATAATGAGTTAGGTATAAGCTATCTTTTGAGATAAGATATGTTTCATATAATGAATGATAAATATTATTATATATTCCAAACATATTGTTTGATATGAATGATGATGATGGTGTTTATACATATATTTTAATTTGTTAAATAGGGAGATCATACAACCTTTTAATTTTTTTCCTGTAACTAATTGCTATTTATTTAAAAATTATCATTCTTTAAAAAATATTTTAAGAATATAAAAATTATATCTTTTAAACTTTGACGTGAGCTGATTTGGAACCTGAAATCTATTGTATTGTATGTTCTAAGAAATTTTAATTTGGAAGATAGGTCCAGTTCACTAAGTTTCTGCTCGGCTTTTGCTCGGTATCGTTTTCTTATTTCTTTCTTCAGTCCTTTTAGTTGAATCTAATTTACTCCTAATAGAGCAACATTCTTCTTATTGCCTCTCTAACAGCAGGGAACGATCTTGCTTTAAAAATAAATAAATAAATAAATAAATTGGATGGTATTAGAATATATTTTCACCTATTCATTTTCACAAATACAAAGTTAAATACCCTCAATTGATTCATATGTTGTATTTATAGAATGTTCTCTATGGATTCACATATTGTACTTGGGGGTAGATAAAATAAAGGAAAGGAACAAATTTTAGTCATTTTGTCAATTCTCAATAGAAAATTAGGCATAAGAAAGTCTATTTAATGATTACTTAGATTTAATGAGCATATGAATACAGACATACCCCATTAATAAAAATTAACTTACAAAGGCGGTGCATGCTAAAATATTGCATACCCACTTTATTTCCACCACCCCCCCCCCTCAATTATGTCAACTTTATCGCTAAAGCATTCTCTGGGAGTTATGTTGTAATCGGGCAATATCTTTGCTTCCTTTTATATATGTATACAACTAACTGAGACTGAATTAATTAAGTTAAAGAAGTACAATATAGAAGTATTGCATACAAGTGAAAGATAAACGTTTTTTCTTTAATTTGCAGCAAGCTTCCATGGCTTGTGATAAAGGTTTTTCCTGCAGTTACATGCTCTTGAAACCTGAAGAAGTGAAATTTGTTGATCTCATACACATCTTATTCTCCAGTGATTTAGACAAACCAAAGTTTGTGGATAGTTCCAAGGGGACTGAGGAGAGTTTTCGGAGCAGATGGCTCATATTCATCTCCATTATTGCACAGAAGTTTCTGTTATTCTTGGCCAAGCCAATGTCATTCGTTGGGTCGGCGATCGAGTTTCTGCTCAACCTTCTATCCAGTAACCGTAATCTGGGAGTGCTCTTGCTTAATCTATTACGAGGTTAGTAGCTGCTCATCCTGACCTATATATATATATATATATGACCTGCAACTAAAAGTGCAACATATATTTAATTTCTTGTCCACAATGGCTTTAGTGCTATTAATTTTCTTGCATGTATTATCTTTGGGGCTGTGTATGTATGCATTTGGGAACGCCCCAAGAGTTGCATAAAGAATAGGAAACGAATCTGGCGTCTTCAAGATTTCACGTACTAGGACCTAATTAATAGTATTCAATGCTACTGTTTATCTTTTAATTATTGTTTTCTCTTCTTCCATTTAAAAAATTTATTATAGTTTAATTTTTGGTGAATTTAAACACAAAACCATATACTAAGTATGGCGCAATATTATATTCAATTATCACTTGAAATTAGTACGTAAGCTCAAAATTAGGAGTCCTAGCAATAATATTTAAGTTATTTATTTGTTAGGTTCTTTGATTTTTCGAGATATTGTTTGATTGAATTAAGTACGGATTTAAAATCTATATTATAAAAAGTTGAAATATAAATATTAAAAATATGCAAGAGACTCAAATTTTATTAGTTAATTAAGAGATTTGTTTTATACTGATATAATTAATAATTAAAAAGATTTGCACAAAGAATTAGTGTTTAATTAAATTTTGAAAACCCGAATTCTAGATTCCTTTAGATCTTGCTCTTTGGGGAATATTACAAATTTGCTTGTGTTAGTGGTTGCGATAAAAAGAAAGGTAGAGAAAGCAAATTGTGAAGATGAAACTTTTGGAGCATGAAGAAATGAGTCATATGTTGATGGGATGTGACGGAGGGTGTGCTGCATTTTCTAAAGCTATAGCTTAAAGCGATCATCTAACTTAAAGCTAGCCTTACGTTGCTTAAAGCGCTTTCCCGAGCTTGGATCAATCGTACAACTCAGAAGCAAGTATATAGATTAAAGCAACCATATATAATTGATATTTATACCTGGTTCTTCAAAGAGAAATATAGATAAATAAGTAACACAAAGCAATGTGGGCAGCGGCGAGTCACGTTGGGGCCTGCCCAGCCCAGTCAAAATTCTTAAATTTTTTAAGAAATAGTGGCATATAGCCCTTGATGTTTACTTTAATACACAGATATTTTTAACATTTGAGAAAAGATAAATATTCCTGAATAAATAGATAAATATCTCTTTAACTTTTATTTTCATGAGTTGATTATTTAATTTATTTTTATTTATATTTCTAATTTTTTTTTATATAATAACAATATTTTATATATTTTATTTAATTATAATACTTTAATCCCTATTTTAATTTTTTTCAAAATTACTTTTTTTTTAACTATAACAATTTACTCCCATATTTAATTCTTTTTTTTCACAATATACTCAAAACTAAATACATTTTTAATTTTTTATTTCAATAAAAAATTTAGAAAAGAAAATATTATTAAAAAAATTTAAATAATGAGTTAGATTAAACTTATGTTAAAATATTTATAACCTTTTTTTCTACAATAATTTTGATATTCAATTATTAAAAAAATTTGAAAACGTATTTTAACATTTTATTCTTATATTCATATTTTTATTTAAATGATTATATTAAATTTAATTATATTTTCTTGAGAAAAATTATGAAAATATAAATAAAAATTTTTAAAAAAAGAAAAAATTTAGTATCATTTATTAATAGAAATAGTAATTAGATATATTTTATATTCTTATTAATCAATGTAATTTAATTTTAATTAAAAATAGAAAAATTTTTTTGATTATTTTTATTTGTAATATATATAACATGTATTTATTATTTATATTTTTATTTATTTTTTAAAAAATATAATGAATGTAAGATAATTTTTAAATAAATATATTAAATGTAAAATTAAAATGTTAAAAAATATTTCAATTAATTTTTTTAATAATTAAACATTAAATTATTATTATAAAAATGAAAGAAGAGAGTTAAAAATATTAACATATAAATGTGATTTAACTCATTATTTGAATTTTTTTTAATAGTTGTATTTTTTAAAATTTTTTATTAAAATAAAAAATTAAAAAATTTATTTAATCTTAAGTATAATGTGAAAAAAAAATTAAATAGGGATTAAATTGTTATAGTTAAAAAATATATTATAAAAAAATATTAAAATAGGAACTAAAGTGTTATATTTAAATGAAATATATATCATATCATTATTATAAAAAATATTAAAAACACAAATGATAATAAATTAAATAGTCAACTTATGGAAATAAAAATAAGAGATGCGTGCTTATTTGTCCAAATGTTATGAGAAATCCGTATTTTCTCAAACATTATGGGTATTTGCTTATTAGGATAAACGAGAGTATATGTCATTAACCCTTTTTTTTTTTAATGACAAATATCAATTTTAACCTTTTAAATTATATTTTTATTATTTTTACTTCTCTTGAATTTTAGATTATTATATTTTGGACCCCTGAATATTCGCCCTAACTCCGTCCCAAGATGTGGGGCTTCGTAAATTCTTAACATGAGCTTCAACTTACCTTTATGCAAAAATATTATTATTTATAATATCTAATATGAAATTCCATCTTCATCTCTAATATATATTTTCTTTCAAATAATATTAAATAATTTTTTAAAATAGAGTCAAATATTATAGTAATTAAAAAATAGTTTCATGAAAATTTAACAATTAAAGTAGAATCTATCCTATATTATTAGAAAATTTTTCAAAATGGAGTCGAACGATTATTGTGTGTTTTTGAAAGCACTGAAGACTGAAATGAACTTCTTTATACAATATAACATGACAATTTTAGTGCAAAAGAAATTGACAGTAAGATTTATAAAAAAATTCAAGTAATATTCGTTATTAGCTTTAGCTGAAATTTATTTATCAACGTAACATATAAGTGCATTTGAGAATGAAGTTAATATCATTTACCTGCGGATTAAAATGAGTTAACAAGACAAATTAATGCTTTATAGGGACAATGGTAATACCAGAAAAAACATCGGCAACGTTTATATCGTTTATCGGAAATTTAGACAAGCGGGTTGTGCTGGACAAAAGTATTAAACATGGAGAAGATGGCAGGTACTATGCTCTATTGTCTATGATGGCATCTAAGGCAGCTTATGAGAGCGCAGCTTACATCGAAACTACGGTTAGGGACCAGTGGAAGGTATATACCACAACATAACTATAATCTTTATTTTTAAATTATTATATATATATATATATATATTCAGCTTAATCAACTAAATAATTATGTATTGTTTTGTAAATCTTTAATGTCCTTTTGCAGATGGAGTGTTTGGGACTTTATGACTATTGGAATGGTAAGAAGAAAATTCGGAACTACTTTAAGCTCTCGCGCTTCATGATTAATTAACTTTTGTTGATTAAGGAATATTGCAGATTATCAAGAAAAGGCCACAACACAAGTCTTCCTGCTTTACGATAAAGATCATGAGAAGCATGATACAATAGTTGTGTCTTTCAGGGGTACAGAGCCATGTGATGCAGATGCATGGTGCTCAGATTTTGATATATCTTGGTATGAGATCAATGGTGTGGGAAGTATACACGGAGGTTTTATGAAAGCTCTAGGATTACAAAAGAACATTGGTTGGCCCAAAGAAATCAACAAGCAAGAGGATAAACGTCCCGCGCCCTTAGCTTACTACGCAATCCGAGATATGCTTAAAGAACATTTGAGCATAAATGATAGGGCAAAATATATATTGACGGGTCACAGTTTAGGAGGGGCACTAGCAATTCTTTTTCCGGCCATTCTGATACTTCATGAGGAGAAATTGTTGTTAGAAAGATTGGAAGGAATCTATACATTTGGGCAACCAAGAGTAGGAGATGACAAATTTGGGAAGTTCATGGAAATGATGTTGAAAGAGCATAGGATTCGATATTTTAGATTTGTTTATGGTAATGACATGGTGCCTAGGTTACCCTACGATGATAAGGATCTTATGTTCAAACACTTCGGGACCTGCATCTACTATGATCGCTACTATAAAGGAAAGGCGAGCACCATTAATTAATCAGTTTAATTAATTATTTTATTTTAATATTTCTGTATAATTGTTTTGTTACGTAGACATTAATTGTATTAATTAATGCAGGTTGTTCTAGAGGAACCGAACAAGAACTACTTCTCAGCGCTGGGGTCGATTCCGATGATGATAAATGCATTTCTGGAGCTGATACGAAGCTTTACAATATCATACACGAAAGGACCAGATTATAGAGAAGGCTGGTTCCTCAGGATGTTTAGAGTTATTGGATTGGTAATCCCAGGCGTACCACCTCATTCTCCTCAAGATTATGTGAATGCTACCCGTTTGAGATCCACCGATGTATTTCTACCGCCACAAGATGCAATCTCCGCCCTTAATTCTGTCCATATATCGCCCAGTTAACTTATGTCAAATATCGTAGGGATTATGTTTAATTATGTGATGTAATTGGCTAAAATAAACATATTTATAATTAGGATTTGACAATATATAAATAGATATGTGTGTGTGTGGGTATTGTTACCTATTTTTTTTTTTTCCTTTTTGTTTTACACTACATGTTTCATTTTTGTGTTCAAAATTTTAAATTTTAAATTTGACATTAGGATTTTAACTTGTACTTAATATGTTTGAATTTTTATATTGTAAAAAAGAAAAATTAAACATACATCCAATGTAAGTTGTTGCGGAGAAAAATATGCTACCATGAATATTCAATAATTGAATACCTGAATTATAGTGGACGACAAAAACTTCAGAAAAGAAAATACTATCAAACCTCACTTTTCATAATTAACGGTTAAAAAAATATAATTTTTCAAACAAGAAAAAGATATATAAAAAAAAAAAAAAATAGACTACGGCTTCTTTAATTTTCTTATTTTAAATATGCTTTATTTTTACTATATTGTCTGATTTATTTTTACAACGAAAACTCTACTGATGTAGGGTATCAAAGAGTTTTCGTTGGAAAACCAGCACCTCTAATTGACCTTTCTTTGTAGATATATAAATCGAAGAAGAAAATTAAGTATTGGATACTGATCGTCTAAAATTATTGTCAACAGTTGATACCGCCTATAGAAATTGATATAAAAGGTCGTGAGCAAAATTGTTGTTCGTGTTTTTGACAAGAAGATGATTTGAATGTCGTGAACAATGAAAAAAAAAAAAAAAAAAGACTGCGAAGCTATATAAGAATTGATGGTGGTGTTAAAAGAAAAAGCCGCGTTAAAAGAAAATGATTCAGCGAATATTACAGCGGCGTAAGAGAAAAAAAAAGAGGGCATATAAAGATTGCAGTGCGGTAAAAAGTTCACGGGAAGTGAAGAACTACGGTTTGGTATAATTTTCCAGAAACAAACTGAAGAAATTGATGCTGGCCATCGCTGCTACTGCCACCCCAAAGCCAGCCACTGCCGCAGTTGTCTCCCAATAATGACAGCCTACTTAAAGCAATCTGGCTAATTCATCTCCTCCGTCATCATGTTTCAAGTTGCTGCCGGCACTGTCAGAATTTGCCGAAGATAGCCACCAAACTCAGGCAATTCCTTAATTCGCTATTTCTCAGCACGACTCAAATTGTAATAGTCGTTACACGAAAGCTTCGGTAATGGGTATGCATTTCCCATTTAATATTTGGCCTTGAAGCTATTTGATGGAATGACTGAAAGAATTCTTTAAAGACTTTTGTTGGAGAATTGTTGCCACTGGTTTAGCCAATTTCAGAATTTTTTGGTTTTGTTTTTTCTGGGGGAAAATATCATGGCGGGCAACTACAATGTTTTTCGAATTTGATCAGCTGCTGGAATTTGATAGAAAATTGGATTCCCACATTGTTTAGCTAACGGAGAGGGATGGTGCGCCAGTGAGCTTCTAGTATTGCATAGCTATTGCAATGCTGCAATAATGCTGCCAAATGTGGTGGTTACTAAGATAAATGCACCAACGCCAAGAGGAAATTAGAAAGAAACAGAAAAAGTAGTTAGGGAAAACCAAAGAATTTCTTTTTCAAGGTTACAAAAACGTATCTTCCAGATGAAGCTTTTGGCCTAGTTCCTCGAAAAGTTGCTTCTTACTACACATAATCCAGGGAAGTTTAGTTGCTTATTTTCTCTGTATTTTCGTAAGAATTTACTAACATTTTAGAATAGCTGAATGCTCACTTTGTTTCTGATTATTTCCTAGGGCATAAAAACCTCGTTACTAAGAATGTCAGCTAAAATGCAACGAGCAACACTCCGATTTTTTTAATCAACCACGGAGTGATGAAAGTTCTTGCAAAAATAGAGTTGGCATTTTCTATATATTTTTCCCCCTATTTGAAAGTGCAGAAGCTGTAGCATTACCAAATCCTATCGATCAATCATAACGTCCTTTGTCAAAAGAAAGCTGCCAGGTTACAGATCAGCAAAGATGGACTCCCCAGTGGAAATTGATGCAAATAAAGCAAGCCACGACTACAGCAAAGCTCTAGAGCTGAAGCTCAGAGGCAGTAAAAGAAACTTCAGCATTACGCTTCCTTACTGAGATATCTAGCTGGCAAATGTAGTGAAAGAACTTTTATGTCACATACCTTCACTTAGAGGCACAACTGGTTCTACTGCAGATGGCATCAGTGATACAATTGATCCTGCTACAAAAAGCCTCAGTTGTTCTCTTTCAAGACGCCAAGCTTGAGATGGAGGATGATGATGTTACTGCCCAATCACATCAATCTGAATCATATATACACGAATCTAAAAAGCCAAGATTCAACTTCTTCATGATGGCAATGTGTAACAGTTGGAGAACGATACTACTGATTCTAAAATGCGCAAATTTCTTCTGGACTACTGCATAAAAGAGCTGTTTCTCTTTACTTAATAATTTCTCTGCTACTGTGACACCCTAGGCGAATCCCATATCGATAAAGCACAGGAGAGATGTTGGGTATATAAGATAGAAAAGCTCCAACCCCTAGTAGACGCATTTTGGGTTGAAAAGCCTAAACCAAAGCAGACAATATCTCTGGTTGGCTGGGCTGTTACATTTGGTATCATAGCCACTGGGGCAAATCTCAGCGAGGACGCTGAGTCCCAAAGGGGGGGTCTATGTGACACCCTAGTTGGCTGGGCTGTTACAGCTACTCCTTTAAAAGGAAGATAGAAGCATGTCAAGATAGAAATGGACGCAGAGATCTGGTGCAAATCAGGTTGTCTTTTGGCTTGATAGACCCCGCCTACTTGGAGCTTCTTCTAATAGGACCTAACAATCAAGTGGATCCTTCGAGGTTGCCATAGAGAGTTTGCTTTTATGAAGTCCACGAAATCTCCATTGGTTCATGCATCAGAGAGTGAAAATCTAAAGGATGGACCGCCTCAGAATGCTACAACTACTGTAAATGCCATTGATATTCTTTCAGTGGAGGATGAGAAAGGCAACAGTTCTAGGCGGTCGCACAACAATGGTCAATCTTCTTCTAATGATCAAGCATGCTGTTTTGCAATTATGTGCTCCTTTCAAGAAAGCCAATGCCCTGACTCAGCGAAAGAAGGCTTTGTAATAACTTTCTAGTGCTGCTAGAAGAGAAAGCAAGCATAATGCAAAAGTGCCACAAGGACAACTACCTTGTTGGCCCTGCAACTTATGATCCAGTTTAGTTCGCTGAAGAACCGGAACATGTTGGCCATTCCTTCATTATGCATGCTTATAAAGAATCCAGCTCTTCTTCAGAGCCTCTTATGGGCTGCTAGCCAGAGCTACCAGGCTATGGCAGCAACCGTATGTGCAAACCCTGGAGAGCTACTTAATTTTGCTCATGAGCTCGGCAACAAGCATGTTTGTTTGAGCCAATATTCTACTGCTCAGAAAAAATACTTGAGCTGACATTCTACTGCTCAAATAAAATACTTGAGCCTATATTCTTTTGCTCGGAAAAAATACTTGAGCCAACATTCTACTACTTAGAAAAAAATACTTGATCCAGTATTCTATATTCTTTTGTTCAGGAAATATAACTGAACTGGTGTTCTATATTCTTTTACTCATAAAATATAATTGAATTGGTATTCTATATTCTTTGATCAGAAAAAATAATTGAGCTGGTATTCTCTATTCTTTTACTCAACAAATATAATTGAATTGGTATTTTATATTCTTTTACTCAGAAAAAATAACTTAAAACTTCAAGTTTCTAGCAACGAATTGATGACTCGTCGTTACTAAAAATTGGAGGGTTAGATATTGTAGTGGAAAATATGCTATTATAAAGAGTCAATAATTGAATAATTGAGTTGTAGTGGGTGACAAAAATCCCAAAAAAAAGGGGACATTATCAAGTTCCACTCCTTATAATTAGCGATTGAAAAAATACGACTCTTCAACTATAAAAAAGATATATAAAAAAAAAAAAATAGACTACAACTTCTTCAATTTTCTTATACTACATATGCTTTCTAAATTATTTTTACTCTGCTTCCCGATTTATTTTTACAAAGAAAACCCTACTAATTTAAGTATAAGAGAGTTTTCGTTAGAAAACTGCACCCTTAATGAGTCTTTCTTTGTAGATATATGGATGGAAGGAGAAAAATTATGTGGTAGATATTGATTGTCAAAAATTGGTATAAACATAAGTCTATATTTACATAACATGAAAAGGTGAATAAATGCAATTACAATTTTTTTCTTAATGAATATTCACCGATATATAACTTTATTACTAAAAAGTTTGTGGGCCCTTGGGTCCAGCCCAAGAACACGATTATGAAAGCTGATCTGTATTTCCAAATTCATACACTTTCTGATTAATATATATATATATATATATATATATGAAAATAATTGAACCTCTCCCAATTTAATTAAGCTCACATAATAAAAGTAATTAACAATTGTCACAGGTTATCAAAAAAAAAAAGTTTATTAACATATATTTTATTAAATTTAATTTGCATTTAGAAAAAACTTCCTGACAAAAACAATTTGACGTCTGATCAAGTGAAAATTTATAAAAATAAGCTACGGAAAATAATTACTTATAAAATAAAATAAAAAAAGATTAGGTCACATGTTTAGAGGAAGATGGCTATGAAATTTTTTGAAACGTGTGGCAGAGAATGAAGGAAACGCACATTAATTAGCGGTGATTAGGAAGTAATTACTTTTGACGCAGTGCGATTGAGTTCTAGCTTTCTAAACTTTCTGTCGAGTAATGGTGGCTTTGCCGGCCTCTTCCTGATTATCTTACTAAGGTGTAACTACTTTGGTGTTTTATTTCTTACTCTTAAATATTATATATAAAATCTAAATCATCAGGACGTATGCGTGCGTGATGCAAATTATCCTAGGGGTTAATTAACTTATTCATTCCTGCTAGCTTGAATTGGACATTTATATATGCTAGCCTCGGGAAAATGGATTATTAACAAGTATTTATTTGTCTGTCCCACGGTCATCATTATTATAAATGATAATCTTCGATCTGTATGAAATAATTCGGCATTCCCCCGCCAGTACGGGCCTCCCGTCATAATTTTGTTGGGTATATGCATGCAAAAACCTTCCCGTATATGAAGACCTTAATTAAGTTAGCTCTGATTAACTTCGCTACATATATATATAGAGAGAGAGACAGTTAAAAAAGCAGGGTAGATACAAAAGGAACATTCATTTTGTAGCGAATTCAACTTGTTTGTTTTGTGAATAAAAAAATTTAATGGAGATGGGGTAATGTTAAACAGGGAAGATGGTAATAGCAGATAGGAAAAATTAGCATATTTCTTATCGTATACGGGGTATCTGGACAAGCGAATGGAGTTCGATGGTAGCATCAACAAGGAGATAAAATAGTATATATTGTCTCTGATAGCATCAAATAAAAGCAGCATATAAGAAAAAAGTCTTGATTGAAAATATGGTCAGGAGCCACTGGAAGCTATTAGTGCATGCCTCAAAATATATATATGAACACCTTAAACTCGCACTTTTTTTTTTTTTTGTAAATATATATGTTTATGAATTTTTATCTGCAGATGGAATTCTTGGGATTTGCCGACTATTGGAATGATAACTACGAAGCAGCCTAAATAAAAATTAAATATTAATTTTAATTTATGTTTATAAATTGTAATAGCTAGAAATTAGATTATTAATTTTATTGGTAGATTATCAAGATCGAAAAAGCCAAAACGCAAGCCTTTGTGGTTAGATTATTAATTTTATCGGTTTCTGTTGGGATAAACTAACACAATTAATTATGAAAGTACAACAATTATCTTATCCCCTCTTAAGTGAACTTAATAGAAAACAAATAAATAGAATAATAATTTTGAACACAAAATTAATTCTTGAACAACAACGAAATCATTACAAAACAACCACAACACAATCAATTTAACATGGAAAACTTCCCCAATATGAGGAGTAAAGACCGCAGGACCATAGTTCACCCAAAAAAATCTCCATTATGATCAAATAATGGGAATACATAAGTTCTCTCTAGTTAGGACTAAAGATACACATCTATAACATTTTGAAGTTTAAATAATCTTAACAAACAATCAAATTCTATGAAGAAATTAGAGAGATTTTAAGAAACTTCACCAAAAATGGTGGCCTAACTTTTAGCTTCCAAATCTAGAGAAAGAGAGCTTAAAATCTGATCTCTACTGTTTAAAATTTAATTCTCTGAGTTATGAAGCTGCTGGTAAAATTTCAGCTTAATCGGACAACAAATCAATCTCCGATCAACTACTTGATCAAATCAGTTTCGAGTTTACTATTTTGCCTCTCTTGTAAACAGTACCCACTCTCTTTAAAACTTAAATAGTACATGTTCCCTCTTCTTAACAAAAATTAAAACACTAAAATTACAACAAAAATTAAAACACTAAACTTTACTTGAAAAAAGACTAAAATATTCTTAATCTAATTGGATTTAATTATTATTGAAGAGAAAACTTAAGTCATCTTCACAAAGGAGGAAATCCAGCTCAATAAATTTCCCCCTTTCCAACTATGTGGAGGGACTTGCTAACTTGGCAATTGAACAACAAATTTCAAGTTTTTCTTTTGGAAGAGTCTTAGTTAATATATCAGAAGCATTATGATCTGTGTGAATTTTTTCAAGGTTAAACATATTATTATGAACAATGATAAGTGCATAAAACACGCGTTTATTATTCACTCTTAAACTTGATTTATTTGTTTAATCCTCAAACTTTATTGGTATTTGATGCGTTTTTGTTGCATTGTGCAGAAATTGAGAAAACTAGCCTTTAAAGCGATTTCGGCTCGAAAAGAAAGATGTTCGGGAACCAAATTGCAAGAGAATTAAGGGCCAAAATGCATTATATATGGGGACTAAAGTGCAAAAGACATTGGGACCAAACTGCAAGGTTCCCAAACCTTGGAAGAAGATAGCATGGCGCGGTTGAGCTACACTTTGGCGCGTTGGCACCATGCATTCTGCCCTTAGGCAGAATGCATGGTACGGCCGCCCCACCAAGTGGCACGCCAATGCCATGTGTTCTACCTTTAGGCAAAACACATGGTGTAACCACGTCATCCTTACATCTTTTCTTGTGCCCCTGTGCTGTTTTGGCCCCCTGACGCCTACTGCAAGTGATTTAGACATTTTCTGAACTTAATCTAAGCCCTAGGATCAGATATGAATGGCTAGATTTGGGAAAGAAATAGGGTTTTATATGCATTTGGGTATTGGAGGAAAGGAGCCACTTTTGGAAGGTTTTTAGCTTCCAAGAAAAGAAAAAGAGAGAACTTAGAGAGAGGGAGAAAGGAGATTGGAAGAATTTTTGGGGTATCAAGTTCAAGTTTTTGAAGATTAAGGCTCTCCTAATCTAGCTTTATCTCTTTCCCTTGTCTTTAAACCCTTGTTTTAAATTGAACAATTGTGAAGTTATTTTTTTATGTCGTTGATTGTTAAATTCTTGATTGTGAGTTTTGAACTCTATCTGATGTGTAGCTAAATTTATTTTTTAGGGCAATGATATAATTTTTTTGAAGCATCCAATTTCTGTAATTGTGTTATTTGTATTGATTTGATATTTAGTGTTGTGTATTCATTATGATGATTAATGCGTTTGAAAATTTAACCAGTATTTGAATGATTTGTAAATTAATATTAACTGAGAAGTGATTATTATATTTAAATTAGATAATGAATACCGTAAACTACATGTTAGATAAAGATGTACTAATATAGTTTACGTAATTAGTTAAGAATTATCACCGAACATAATGCACTTTAATTTAATTTAATTTATATAGGGATATAGTGAATGTTTTAGGTGCAAAGTAAATTCGACTGATCTCTAGAGAGAATGTCGAATAAATTAGGATAATTAACTTTCAACACGAGTATTACATCCAAATAATATTATTTGGAGAATTGGGTACGAATAAATATGATGAAATTATTAACCATAAATCTTTCCATCAACTGTATTTGTTTTAATTAAATTGCTCAGTAGTTTATTTTACTTTCTTTGCCTTTATTTTTTTTAATCACATTAATTCGTTCTCTTCAGATAAATTTATGACTTAATCATCTTCGGTAATTAATAGATTAGCTTTCCTCGTAAAGCTGACACCTTCTTACCACTGAATTACTTATTTGCGATACGTGCGCTTGCGTTCGTAATTTACGCAACAAAGAGTATCTCTCTATCAATGATATCTCACATCGATATGTTTTGATTTTGCATGAAAAGAGAAAGTTTTACTTAAGTGAATTACACTCTAATTATCACAAAATATCATGTATTACTGTTGCTTAAAATCAAGCTCCTGTAAGAACCTCTTTATCCACAGCAATTCTTTGCATGCTTCAGTCGTTACAATAAATTCTACTTTTGTGGTGGAGAGTACAACATATTTTTGTGGCCTTGATTGCCATAGTACAGCTCCACCTGAAAGTGTCATTAAGTAACTCGTAGTGGACTTTTAAGTATTCACATCTTTAACCATATTTGAATTTGTATAGCCAACTAGCATAGGTTCTCCACTTTCAAAGGTGAATTTGAAATTGGAATTACCTAAAAGATATCTTATAATCTACTTTGCTACATCCAATGCTCTCTTCGTGGATTGGATAAAAATTCATTGATAACACCAACTGTATGAGCTATATTTAGTTTTGTGTATACCATTGCATACATCAAGCTTCCAACTGCTAAAGCATAAGGAGCTCTTTCCATGTCTTCCTTTTATTTATCTATTGTAGGGGACTGTTTGGTACTTAATCTAAAGTGTACAGTAAAAGGAGAGCAAACCACTTTAGCATTACTCATATTGAGCCTTTCAAATACCTTTTTAATGTAATACTTCTGTGATATACATAACTTCTTGGCTACTTTATCTTGGAAAATTCTAATGCCAAGGATTTGTTTTGCTGGCCTTAGATTCCTCATAACAAAGGATTTGCTTAACTGTTTCTTTGACCTGTCAATTATAGAAGCATTCTTGTTAATAATCAATATGTAATCAACATAAAGCAACGATATAATAAAATTATCATCAGAGAATTTCTACAAAAAACATAATGCTCAGAAGAAATTTTTCGATAGCCTTGCTCTTCCATAATTGATTCAAACTTCTTATACCACTGTTTTGGTACCTGTTTCAAGTTACAAAGGCTTTTTTTTAGCTTGCACATATAGTCTTATTTTCCTTTTATTTTGAAACCCTCTAATTGCTCTATATAAATTTCTTTGTCTAAGTCCCTATGTAGAAAATTAGTCTTCACATCCATCTATTCAACCTCCAAGTCAAGACTAGCTACTGTACCTAATACCACACGAATGAATGAAATCTTGACAACTAGAGAAAAGATTTCATCAAAGTCACACCTTTTCTTTGGTTAAATCCTTTGACAACCAATTTGGCTTTGTATCATAGTTGTGAGGTATTTTCTTCTTGTTTCATTCTATATATCCACTTGTTCTTCAAAACTCTTTTACCTTTAAGTAACTTTACTAACTCAAAAGTGTGATTTTTATACAGTAACTTCATCTTGTCTTGCATGGCATCGATCTACTCTTTCTTCTGTTCATTTTTCACTACTTCTGCATAACATTTAGGCTCTCTCCTATCAGTCTATAATACATACTTACTCGCAAGATAACTATGAAAGATTGTAAGATTCTGGTGGATCTTTTGAGTGAAACATTTGGTGAAATCTTAGATATAGGTAATTGATCATGGACATCATCATCAATCTCAACCTGTATATAAGTGTCAATGTCACCTGTACCATACTGGTAATCCTGGACTTCATCTCTAGGCTGCTTCGGAACATGTATTAGAGGAATTGGATCCAAGTCTATTAGTGCATCATTATATTAAGGCATTGTAACTTTTGACTTTTCAATATCCTATATATATAGTTTGATCTTCTATAAATATAACGTTTTGACTTCTTACAAGTTTTTTTTGCACTGGATCATAAAACTTGTAGCCAAACTCATCTTGGCCATAGCTTAGAAATACACATTATCTTGTCTTGACATCAAGTTTAGACCTCTCATCTTTGGGAATATGCACAAATGCTTTACATCCCAAGACACGCAAAAGATCATAAACAACATCCTTTCCTGACCAAACTTTATCTAGAACATTAAAATCTAAAGGAATACACGGTGTAAGATTTAATACATATATAATTGTATTCAAAACCTCTCCCCACAAAGATATTGGCAATTGCGTCTAAAAAAGCAAACATTTCACTCTTTCAACTAGTGTTCAATTCATCCTCTCAACTAGCCCATTTAATTAAGAAGTCTTCAGAGGTGTCTTTTGATGATGAATTCCTAACTGTTTGCAATATTTATCAAATGGTCTATAATACTCACCCCTATTATCAGTTCTGATGCATTTTATTTTCTTCCCAGTCTGTCTCTCAACTAAGGCTTGAAACTGTTTGAATACATCTAGTGCTTAATCCTTTATCTTTAATATATAAACCCATAATTTTCTTGAGTGATCACCTATAAAAGTCACAAAATAAAGAGCATCACCAAGTGTTTTGTTTTCATAGGATCATAAACATCAAAGTATACTAGTTCGAGTATACATGATTTTCTCGAAAGAGAAGATTTCTTGAAGGCAGTCTTGGTTTGCTTCCTTATCAAGCAATGAATACACTTCTTTAAAGATTCATTCTTTAGTCTGGAAAAGAGATTTTTCTTGGCCAAAATATTCAAACCTTCTCATTCATATGACCGAGTCTTTTATGCCATAACTCAATGGTACCTTTATTCTTCACTACATTGATACTGTTGTCTGCAATCTTTGCTTGCATAAAATACAATGAAGAACATTTCTTTCCTCGAGCAATAGTCATGGAACCTTTACTAAGCTTTTATTGACCACTATTAAAGTTGCTGTAGAACCCTTCATCATCAAGCTATCTATAAAAATCAAATTCAAACAAATATTAAGAATATGCTTAACATTTTTCAAAAGTAATATCGTGCCATTATTGGTCTTCAAGCACATATCTCCCATGCTTATGGCTTTAGCTAAGCCACTATTTCCCATTTTAACATCTCTAAAGTCACTAGATGTATAAGTTGTAAAGAATTCCCTTCGCAATGTAACATGAATGAAGGTATCACTATCAATTACCTAATTGGTCTTATGGCACACAAAGTTGACAACATTATTATCGTATATAATAAGAAAGTCATTTGTAATAGTAGCAACTCTGTTATTATCACTGTTGTCATCATTTTTCTTTTCCTTTCCTTTGTCCTTTTTGTTGTCTCATTTGAGCTGTTGACAATACTTTTTTAAATGTCTCTAAAGACCATAATGATAACACTTGACATTGGCAAAATTGTTGGTTTTGCTTTTACATTTATCTCTATTCTTCGGACTTCTACTTTTATTCCTCCTCCTATTTTCTGTGATAAAGATATTTGACTATGAAAAACTCTATGACTTTCTTCTATTCTCTTCATTCAAAATACTATTCTTAGTCAATTCCATAGTAATGATACCATCTGGAGCTGAGTTTGATAATAACATTCTAAATGTTTTCTATGAGTACGGTAATGTGCTTAAAAGGTATAACCCTTATATTTCATCTTCAAATTTGATGTTTATTCTAATCAATTAATTAATGATTTCCTGAAATGCATTCAAGTGATTTATCATAGATTTTCCATCTCGATATTTCAAGCTCATTATCTATTTTATTAGAAAAAGTTGATTATACCTGATTTTTCTGACGTACAACTTTTTAAACTTGTTCCACAAAGAACTTGTATCTTTCTCCCTGTTAATGTGATCCAAAACATTATCATTTACCTATTGTTTGATATACTCACACATTTGACGATGAAGCGATTTCCATTCTACATCTATTTTATTATCAAGTTTTTGTTTTTCAAATACGGGTAAGTAATAATCTTTCACGTATAAAAGATCTTTCATCTTTCTTTTCCGCAAATGATAATTTGTATCATTCAAATTAACCATTCTACTTGTATTATTTTCCAACATTTAACATAAGGCATAAGACAAATATAACCAAAGTTTTGATATTATTTTGTTGAGATAAATTAACACAATTAACCACGGAAACACAACAATTACTTTATTCTCTCTTGTGTGAATTTACTAGAAAACAAACAAATAGAACAACAATCTTGAACACAAAATTAATTCTTGGACAGTAAGCAAATCTTGACAAAACAATCACAACATAATTAATTTAACGTGAAAAACCTCCCCAATGTGAGGAAAAAAAAATCAAGAAACTATAGTCCATCCAAAAAATTCTCTACTATGATCAAATAATGAAAATACATAAGTTCTCTTTAGTTAAGACTAGAGGTACATATTTGCAACATTCTCAAGATCAAATAATCTTGGCAAATAACAAATTTTATGAAGAAATTAGAGAGAGTTTAAGAAACTTCACCAAAAATTATGGCTTAAGTTCTAACTCCAAAATCTGAAGAAAGAGAGCTTAAAATCCGATCTTCACTGTTCAGAATTTAGTCCTTTTACTCATGAAGTTGTAGGTAAAATTTTAGCTTAATTGGATCACAAATTGATCTCTGATCAGCCACTTAATCAAAGTTGTTTCGGATTCCCTACTCTGCCTCTCTCTTATAAACAGTACTTGCTTTTTCTAAAACTGTGAACAATATATATTTTCTCTTTTTAATATATATATATATTACAACAGAAATTAAAATACTAAACATTACTTAGAAAAAGATTAAAATAATCTTGAATTAATTAAACTTAGTTATTATTAAAGAGAAAACTTGGACTATCTTCGTAAAGGAGGAAACCCAATCCAATAGTCGTTAAATTATTAATTTTATTGGCCGATTATTAAGATTGAGAAAGCTAAAACACAAGCCTCTGTGGTTCGTGATAGAAAAGATGGCCAAGAAACTATTGTTGTATCTTTTTAAAGGTATTAAACGCTTTGACACAAAAAAGCATGGTCTTCTGACTTGATCTCTCTTCGTAGCGGATGGATGGCATTTTGGAAGATGCATGGCAGATTTATGAAGGCTCCAGTTGTACAAAAGTGCAGAGGTTGCCCTAAAGAAATCGATTGCCAAGATGATAATCATCTGTCGCTAATAGCTTAATTACTATGCAATTAGCTAGCTAGGGATAAAAATATTAAGGGACTTCTGAAAAAAAAAATGACAAAGCAAAATATATTATTATGACAGGCCATAGTTTATCCAGTAATTCTGGCTTTGCACATGGAGAAATGGTAATGGTTGTTAGAGAGATCGGAGGAGTTTATACAACTAAGGGTAGGACATGACGAGTTTGCGAAATTTATGCACAAGAAACTAAATGAGCATAGCATAAATTAGGGAAAATGCCCATTTCCCCCATAAGGTTTGCTTTAAATACTCACTTCCTCCTTATGTTTTTAAAAATGCTCTGCAGACCCCTGTCGTTTGCTCCGTCTCCGTTAAAAACACACTTTTTGGTTACAATTACCTTAATGATCTTTGAGGCAAATATTAGGGCCCACGCTACAAACAAACATCATCCTATCATCCATCGTCAGTTAGGCAGACAATAGGGCTCACACTTTTTTGGCTACAAATATTTTTTTTCATTTTTCTTTCTTCATCTTATCTCCTCCTGCGTCTTGTCATCCATCTTCTTTTATTTTATTTTTTAATTCCATAACTAAATAAAATTATCTAAAACAAAATTTAACAAATCCAAATTCAAGCACTCTGAAGTCGGAATTTCCAACCATTTTTTAAATCTTTGTCAGAATATTTTTCTCTTCTAACTATTATTCTAATATAAATTTAAATATTTGATAAAATAAATCCTTTTTCAATTGATAAATCAAAAAATTTAATTAAATATGTGTTATTGGCCTATTGTTAACCACTCAATTAAAAAATAAATAAAAAAATACAATACAATTGTAAAAATTCTATATCTAACATCGTTGAATATTAGAAAAAAGTAAATTTCTGTCGAATCCTTCACAACTCCGATTACAGATCAATGTGCAGACCAACACCAAACTCTTCCTATCATAAGCGAATAACTGTAGCAATAACTCAAAATCGATCAATACAAGATTATAAACTCATCATTTTGTCCCACATCACAACCAAGCAACTTCAACAACTATTCATACAATTTACCTTTGCCACTCTGTCACATATCACAATCAAACATCTTTCCCCAAACCCATAACCAAAATTCCCCATTCAGAGCCTAAAATTTTTCCAAAACCATGATCCATATTCCTCATCCCAATTTGCAACCCCACTTCAGCAGCTCTGCAATCATTAATCGTATAAGGCTAACAACAAATCTCTGTCTCAAGATCCCATCTCAGAAGATCTCCATACAAACCTATATTAATTTTCGATGTTCATTGTTTATTTACATACCTTTCTATCAAGAAATTTGCCTCCCTTCCCTGTTTTCGGCTCCGACCAACGACTCTCCGTGGTATAGAGGCGAAACGGTTGTGGGATTGAATTAGTAAGGAGCTCCTTCACCACCTACCTGTTTGTTGGCAACTAATAGAGATGTCGATCTTCAGTTAGGGATTGGCATTAGGATAAAGAAGAAAAAAATAAAAAGTTAAATGAAAGATATTAATAAATAGTTCATTAATATCTTGCCCCAAAGAGTATTTCAAACAAAATTTAACAAATTTAAATTTATTAAATTTGTTTATTAAAAAGGGGCCCATACAAGATATTATTTAAATTTATTTTCTTTAAATAAATAATTTAAAATCAATTTATTAGTGTTGGGTTACAATATAAATTATTATTTAAAATTAATTTATTAGTCTGAGACATGTCAAAATACGTTTTTGCCTTTGAAATATGCTTCTTTAACGGAGACGGAGCAAATGACAGGGGTCTTCAGAGTAATTTTAAAAATATAAGTAGGACTTGAGTATTTAAAGCAATTTTAGGGGGTAATGGACATTTCCCGCATATATTACATTAGGTTTGTATAGATACAGTGCCTGGGTTGCCCATATGACTCGAGAGTTTATGTTCAACCACTTTGGAAAGTGCTTTTTCTGCAATTGCTTCTATAACGGGAAGGTGAGTGTCTCTTCTTCTGATCAAGAACAATCCAAATGATTGAGCCTTCATATGCATATTCAACATTAATTAATTAATTAATCAATAAATTAATTTTTTCTTCTTGAAACAGGTGGGGTTTCAGAAGAACCAAACAAGAGCTACTTCTCACCATTATAGGCGATACCGATACCGACTATGATAAACGCATTCTGGGAGCCGATTGTAGGTTTCTCTTTACCTTTGACAAAGTAACCAGACTAGAGATCGAGAAAGCTTGTTAGTAAGAATATATGGAGATGATAATTGGATTAATTGTGCCTGGTTTACTAGCTCTTTCGCCCCAAGATTATGTCAACGCTACTCGATCCTTTCGGATACTTGCACACTTTCATCCACCTCAAAACATCGTAAATCAAATCATATATATATATATGTGTGTGTGAAATTGTAAAGTTTACTATTGATAAACAGTATTATATAAATAAACAGTACTATATAAATAAATAGTATTATATCTATAAACAGTATCGTATCGCATGTGAATATTGAAATTCATCGAAAGTACAACTATTCTTTTTTGATTTTTTTTACTAATAAGGTGGTATTAGGTGGAGAAAGTTTGAATTTAGGTAATGGTTGGTAGGTGGAGAAATTTGTGAAGTAAATTGTGAAATGTGTGTAGAAAAAGGGGATAAGGAAACCACTATAAATACCTCACCCCTTTCACCATTTCATCTATCCAAAAATCATCATTTGAGAGTTTTTATAAAAAGAGAAAAATTAGTTTCTTTTTTGTCTTGTATTATTCATTTATAGTTATTTTTCTTATTTCGAGAAAGAGTGTGAAATACTTCTATTTAGAGAGTTATTTTTTACTTGTTATTAGAGAGAAAAAGAGTTGTAATCTCCATTTTAAAATTGTAAAATAATCTTATACTTACACGTAATTTTTATCCTAATTTGTTTAGAGAATTTTCAAGTAAAATATTTGTGTCGATTTATTTTACTGTTTTATTTTATTATAAACGGTTATACTTTTTATTTATTATTGTTATTTTGATAAATAGTTATATTTTCTACGTAACGTTTATTCTCATTGTTTTCTCAATTTCATTAATTACGTATTTTACTTCGATCCCTAATTTCCTAACAATATATTTACTCAAGTCAGAAAATTAATGTGTCGATGTTCTATTGAAATTAATTAATTCGTTTTATGTGTCTAGCATTAGCAGAACTCAATTTTCCGTCAATAAATTAAATCCTTTCGATTGTCTTAATTTGCTTAATCACTATTCAGCAGACTCTAACGTTCAAAAATAATAATTAACCCTGCGCTAACAACCCAGATATGGGCCTTTAGCCGGCTGGTGGCTACTTTTTATTTTAACATATTTTGACGGTCAAATTTCAAATTGGCCACCACCAATAGAGACTATATATGTATAAACTTTAGACATGCATAGGAAAACATTATCCAAATTAATTAACATCTTTAATTATCACACATCAGGTAATTGGAGTTTATGTTTAAAATTGCTATCAATCAACCATTTCTTGTGCTGATGCCTTGGGATTAAATTAAACTAATAATAGCTGATCAATCGATTGGAAAAATTGCTTAGTATGGCTTGTAGAAAACCCAAAACATGGATCACGAAAAGCATTCATTGCCTTTTTCCTTTTTCCTTTTTCTTTTTTTTCTTTTTAAATTTCCAATCCCACGAAAAGTGTTGGTAGCTTCGGAAAAGCACTTTTCCCTGAGCAGACTCTAAGAATTTATTCCCGACTGTTGACCAAAAGAAGACTTGCAAGAAATCTACAATGCTGATCTTCCAAGTAACTGGCACGTTCTAGCTGCAAGGACATACTTTATACTTTTATTATAAATTTTTAAAATGATATATTATCTTTTTTTTTTCCTTAATTCGAACATTTTTAGGTCACAGAATGCAATTTTTGTACATACATTTTAGTATCTGTTGTTAGGTCACTGTAATTAGATAATATTGTTAATAATTAAGGATCATATGTAAACAAATTCACATACAAATTATGATCAGACCGAAAAAATTAGATAGTATATATGCTTCCAAATTCCAATTTTAGACAAACTAGTGACTGCGTGCGACTCTTGTGGGCATAGCTCTTTTTTTTTTTTTTTTAATTGACATTGTTTCATTTTTTATAATTATAGTTATCTATTTGATCTTATAACAATTAACCTTTTTAATAAGTTACATGCAAAGATAAGCTTATGTATATGTATATGTGTATATACATATATATATATGTATGTATATGATCTATACGAATTTGATAGTGTGAGAATTTCCATAATTAATTACTAATTACTTTCTTTTCTGGCTCCGGATCATGGCTTCTCACAGTTTTTCTGGCAATTATTTGATCTTAAGACCGGAAGAAGTGAGTATCCGTGATCTCTTAGGAATCTTATGCAACTGTGACTTTGCGCAAAAAGCATTTGTTGAGTTCCCAATCGGGAGGGAAGAAAATCTTCCACGTAGGTGGCTTTTATTCATCTCTCTGTTAGCGCAGAAGGTTCTGCAACATATGGAGAAACCCATGTCGTGGTTTGGATCAGTGTTCGAGGTGGCGCTGAACATATTATCATGCAACCACAACTTTTTCGTGCTCTTGCTTCGTGTATTACAAAGTAAGTTAGTATATAATCCATTCTCCTTGTTATCTTAGCATGTAAAATGCATTCATGGATGATTATCATGACCTTGTCGCATAATGCTGTGTAGAGAAGGTGATAGTGCCTGGAAGAACATCGGACATGTTTTTGTCATTTGTTGGAAATTTAGACAAGCGAGTGCAGCTGGACAACGGTATCAAGAATGGAGATAGCAGATATTATGCGATGCTCTGTGCAATGGCTTCTAAATTATCCTACGAAAATAAAGTCGTAGTTGAAAACACAGTCAGGGATTGCTGGAAGGTAAACTATATTTGCTTTTTTGGATTTACCATCAGTAGGCTTCATTATCAAACAGTTGACTCATTAATCATGAATCTATACGCGCTTTTCATGAGAATTCTTAATTTATTGCTTTGATTTCTTGCAGATGGAATTAATTGGATACTACGATTTTTGGAATGGTAAGAAACAATCAAATTCAAACTCTAGATATTCTAATAAAATCAAATCGCAGTATGCACGTAAAATATGCAGAGTTCAAATGAGTCTTCGTATTTATACTAACAAATTACATATGTAGTTGACAAATTGTATAACTTAATTCTGGCAGATTTCCAAAGAAAATATACAACACAAGGCTTCATGTTTCATGACAAAACTGCAGACCCTGATGTTATCATCATTGCGTTCAGAGGAACCGAACTGTTTGATGCAGATGCATGGTGCACTGATATAGATATCTCCTGGTATGAGCTCCCTGGCATGGGAAAAATTCACGGCGGTTTTATGAAAGCTTTAGGGTTATTGATAGGCCAAGGTTGGCCACAAGAAACTGAACAAGATAGTGACCGCCCATTGGCCTACTATACAATAAGAGAAAAATTGAGACAACTTCTGAAGGCAAACAGTAAAACAAACTTCATATTAACCGGCCACAGCTTGGGCGGGGCACTTGCAATTCTGTTCGCAGCTCTTCTGGCGTTGCACGAAGAGACATCTTTCTTAGAGAGATTGGAAGGAGTTTGCACATTTGGGCAGCCTAGGGTTGGAGATGAGGAGTTTAAGATGTTTATGGAAAAGCAATTGTACAAGTACGGCATTAAATATCTGAGATTTGTTTATTGTCATGATGTTATCCCTAGATTGCCCTCAGATGACTCCACATTTTTGTTCAAGCATTTTGGCACATGCCTATACTTTAATAGCTTTTATCAGGGGAAGGTGATGAGATGTTCTCCATTTTTCTTTTTTATACACAAGAATGTTCTGTAAACTATCATTACAAATTTTATCCGAGCTTAAAAAGATTATAATTAGAGAACATAACTAATGCGTGAATTATTTCTTATGCAGATAGTGGAAGAAGAACCAGACAAGAATTACATGTCGCCTTGGGTGATAATACCAAGGATGATAAATGCATTTTGGGAGCTATTAAGAAGCTTCATTATTCCATACATAAAAGGACCAGACTATTCGGAGAGTTGGTTGCTCAAATTGATTAGATTTGTAGGACTCGCACTCCCTGGTTTAGCTGCTCACAATCCCCATGATTATATAAATGCAATTCGATTGGGATCTCATGATATATATCTCAGTGTCCAAGAACGACATTTCCAAAATGTATCGAGCTTTAGGGCCCGCCAAAGATTAAATATATGCTGTAAAAATGATTGACAGTTAAAAATTATTAATAACTCTGTTTCTTCTTGGACTGTAATTATCTACTTAATAAATAATATTTCATTTTAAAGAAAGAAAGAGAAAATTGTTTCAATGAGATTTTATGATTTTATTGAATGGACTGAATAAAAACTTGTCCCACCTAAAACTAGCATATATGAAAAGGAATAAGCTACAGTTGAACACGTTTTGTGGCAGACATAATCACATAGCGTCGTACGGTGAATTTCAAGCAAGTCGCATAGGGATATTATCATGTTTCTCCCTAAAGTTTGGGATTATATCGCTTAAATAAAAAATTTAAAAATGTATCACTTACCTCCTTTGACAGTTTGTTAACTAACCATTAAATCTGTAAATATTAGTATATCCTTCATACACTATTGATATCGAACCAATCAATTTCTGTGCCTACTTACCCATCCAACACTCAACGAACCACCACATATCCCCACTCTAATGTCTTCTATCTTAAACTCCATATGTTAACTTTAAAAATCAAAAAACTTGGACACAGGCCACTCAGAAGCAAGAAATAATTAACAAAATTATTCGTTGGCTTCTTTAACAGTAACTCGGTCTAAAAAATTTGAGTGGCATATTCATCTAGAATTCATCCACGTTGTAAGCTAAGTCTCGGAGATTATCTAACCACATTTTCACAGCTTCATTCTTGCTTTGCTTCTCCTCTGCATTGTTGAGAATATCCTGAATCATCAACAACTTCTTCTTTCATTGCTTTAGCTCTAAAAGTGTTTGCAATCTGATGTCTTCATCTCCAGCCATGTTCTTATTATGTATGAGAAGTGCATCACCATGACTTTCGCTTATAATGTATTTGATTAAAGAAACAAGCAGCATACAAATGGTTTCGAAGTGTTCGAACTTATGCTTGAACGAGGTCTTGTACCAAAACCAATTTGCTAGAATATTGGATTTGCACAATTTTAAATGATTTGGATAGAGTATAATACAGGCATGTATGGAGGAATCATGATGATGACACGTCAAGGATAAATGTATGGTTTTGATAGATAATATCATCATCGAATGAAATGTTAGAAAAAATGTGTTTACCGCTACTGCCACTAGTGCTGCCGATTGTGAAATTATTAGGTGAAGGTAGGTCTATTTTTAAGTATAACTTGCAAGAGTTGGATGATTATAGGGATTGTATTTGATAATGTGACTATGGTTTTTTTTAGATAATAAAACAAAAAATTAAATTAAATTGTTTTTACATGTTTGTCCTCAATGTTAACGGTCAACTAATTGTCAATGATAACAGTACGGTAGGTAAGTGATATACTTTGAAGTTTCTATCTAAGTGATATGAATGTGATAATATCCCCAAGTTGCATATTTTGAGAACCAAGCTAGTCAATTGACGAAAGACACAATGCTGGTGGTTGGGCAAACACTTTCCATCACTGGCCAATTACAATAAGAATACGATAAGAGTTTATGTCAGAAATCATCGAAGAGTAGCCATGAACACGAGAAAATTGCATTTTCCAAGTTTTAACTTTTAAAAATGCAAAGCACGTTAGTAAATGATAAAGTAATTAAGTCAAGCCACCATAGCTGATTAGTCATACAGCTTAATTTGCCGCACCATCTTTGAGAGCAGATATCATGGCTACCTATAAATACATGGGTTCGGGGTTGAGTTAAAACATAATCGAAGCACCAAACAATATATCAATTAATTTTCTTCTTTTAATTGCATTGCATTTGCTTGCAATTAAGCCATGGCTTGTGACAAGAGTTTCTCCTCCAGTTACATGCTCTTGAAGCCTGAAGAGGTGGATTTGTTTGATCTCTTTCGCATCTTGTTTTCCAGCGACATAGAAAAGAGAAACTTTGTCGATAGCTCTGCCAAGGAAGAGAAAATTTTTAAGCGAAGGTGGATCATTTTTATTTCCATCGTGTTACAGAAGCTTTTGCAATTTGGGTCGAAGCCATTGTCAATATTTGGGTCAGCGTTGGAGTTCTTTCTGAACTTTCTATCAAGTAACGGTGGCTTTGCCGGGCTCTTCCCGAATATCTTACGAGGTAACTGTACTCTATACTTTGGTCTTTTTGTTTTTCTCTTCACGCCAAGACATTTGACGCTGTCTTTTGCTCTCCACTCCTGCATGCAGATTATTTAACAATCACTTGTCTTCTATAGGTGCGACTATACTTTTTTCTCTGAATAAATATATTGTCTAATGAATAATAGATAATATTGATTAAAATTTATAATTGATGGTTTAAATATTCAACACCGATAGAAGTTTTGTTAAATGATTGTGCTGCAAGTGATGAAAGTGTTTCATCAAACATACACTCAATCCACGGAAAATATGTTATGCATTAAAACATACACGTTTCATGATCTCTGTCCTCACAATAAAGTCGAGAGAGAGAAAAAAAATAAATAAAACATATAGCAGGGCTGCGCCATGCGGATCAAGTTTGGCATATATTCAAATCAAACCAAAAATCCCACTCTTCTATTAATTATTATAATTATTTCAAAATTAGATGCTAAGATTAAGATTAAGATTTATTGACGCGTGCATCTATATATATATATATGTATGTATGTATATGTATATGTATATATATATATATTTCAATGATTCCATTGTTTCTTTGAAGAGTCAAGAGTCACTACTAGACTATTATATATTTAAAACTGTTATAAAACGTTTTAAAAACTCTTTCACAACGTATTACAAACTGTTTTCTTTTGACGTGTCTTAAAATATCAAAAACCGTTCTCTTTTGTTATGATAAGAAGATTGTTTTTATTAGTTTTTAAATTTATAAAAAACAGTTTTAAATAGTAATCGAATTTATAAGAGAACCCTTTATAACAGTACTTAAATTTATAAGAGAACGATATTTAACAGTTGTTAAAATTTTATAAGAAATTTACTTTTAATAATATTTAAATATATAAAAAGACAGTTTTTTAACAGTTATTAAAATTTTTAAAATTATAATTCTTAAAAATAACAATAAAAATGGTTATTATAACAACATTCAATTAAATAAAAATTAATTTATCAAAAAATATACATATACATATACATATATGCATATGTATATATATATATATATATATATATATATAAAATAATATATATAGAGGACAATAATATCACTCATTAATTCATTTTTTCAGGCAAATTCATTACTTAATTATCTTCAGTAATTAACAAATTAACTTTTCTTGTAGGACCAACACTTTCTTACCATTGTATTACTTGTTTGCAATACATGCACTTGTGTTCGTAATTTATGCAACATATTTTAATTTTTTATTTTTGATTTTGAAGTATTTATCTTTTTTATTTTTTATTTTTTTTTAATCGATAATTGAAGTTCATTAAGTGACAAGAAAAATAGTTAAATAAGATAAAAATAATTAAAAACAATGATATTTTTTTGTCTAAAATTTTCAACATATATTTTATTTTTTTCAACAAATACCATCATTTTTAATTATTTTTATTTTTTTTGACTATTATTTTACATGTAGTGAATTTGTGATTATTATTTGTTAATATATTATTGTTGTTTTAATTATAGATTAGGGTAAAAATTCAAAGAAATTTGAATAAAAAAGTAGAAAGTGTTTAAATTTAAAAATCAAATAAGAAAAATGAAAATTTTAAAATAAAAAGTAAAAAGAAGAAAAATAAATTAAACTTTTATTTTGTTAATTGAAAATAAATTATTTTCATGTAATTAATTTATTTATATAAAAATTAATTAAAAATTATTAAAAAAGAGCATTTATGTCATTATATTAGTTAAATAAAAGTTAAAGTTATTTTTGTTATTAAAGTAATCAATATTGAGTCAACAATTAATTTTAGCAAAAAATTAACGAAAAGAATGTGTGTTTAATAATTATATTATAATTTAGAGATTTTATGATTATAAAATAATTTAAATTTTTTTAATGTAAAATTGAAATTTGATATATATATATATTTGTGTGTGTGCATTTATTGTTCAAAGTCTACCATTATACTATTAGGCAAATTAGTAGATTAAAAATAAAAATAAGGTCACTGTTTAAAAACCGGCCCAATACATAAACAGTATCCCTTAATTACTATTCATTAGATTTATGTAAATGTGTATATATATACTCTACCTATATTTTGTTTAATATTCTTAATTCAAACACCAACATCTTTAATTACATTTATTAAAATTAAATAAGTCATTTTTTTAATTTTTATATATTTACTGATCAAAAAGTTTTTGACTGAATTAGTGTTAAAAAAAACTCAATCTCACATGGTATAGTAAACGAAGACAAGATTAAAAATTATTTTTTTAAATTTTTAAATAGAAATCAATTAAATTAAAATTATTCTCTAAAAAAGAAGAATATTTAAAATAATTTTTTATTATTTAAATAAAAGTATATTTTATTATAAGTCTTCTAAATATGTATTTTAGAAAACGATTTGAAAATTATTTTTTATTTTGAAAATCAAGAATAATTTTACTAAAACTGTCATTTAAATACGTGAAAAAAGAAAATGATTTAAAAATTATTTTTATATTTTTTTAAAATAAAAATAAGTTTATTAAAACTTCTGTAAACACATATTTTAGAAGACGGTTTACAAAAATCGTTTTTATATTTTAGAATTAAAGTCGATTTTGTTAAAACTGTTTTCTAAACATATATTTTAGAAGATGATTTTCAAAAACCGTTTTTATTTTTTAAATTTAAAGTCAGTTTCATTAAAACAGTTCTTGAAACATATATTTTAGAAAACAGTTTACAAAAATTATTCTTATTTTTTAGAATTAAAAACAATTTTTGAATAAACCATTTTAAAAAATAAAAACCGTCTTTTATTTAGTGTGCTCTTTTAATTATTTTTTAGTAGTGAAACTAGATAGATAGATCAAGTTGTAATGTATTATTCTAGGGTTAATTTCTTCATTCCAGGTCCTACCCAAAACCAGATCGATTCAGCTGAAGAGCATCTATTAACTAAGAAATCAAGCAAAGATGTAGGGGACAGATAATTATTTACAATTATTTGGCCATTAATTGTGATCATATTATAATTAAAAAAAATAAAACAAAGAGGATAATCTGCTTTTTGCAACAATTGAGCATACCCCACCACGTGAATGCCAGGTCTGACCATAATTATTGTCTAGCTCTAATAAACCGCCATGAGGATTTATAGATATACAGGAGTATTCATTTTGAAGTGAATGTAATTTTTTTTTTAAAGAAAAATTTTGTCCTCCGAATCAAATTAAATGAAGATGGTTAATGTTGTACAGGGACGGTGGTAATACCCGATAAAAATTTAGCATTTTTCATATCGTGCACTGGGAATTTTGGATAAGCGAATGGAGTTGGATAGTAGCATCAAACACGGAGATGAAAGGTATTATTGGGCACTTTCTATGATGGCATCAAAGGCAGCATATGAGAACAAAGTCTACATTGAAAATATAGTCCAGAATCACTGGAAGGTATAGTTAATCAAACTGCAAAACTTCCATTTGTAAATACCTCAAAATAACAATTTCTTTTTCGTTGTAGATTAATTATAAGACACGTTAAACTTACTACTTTTTTTCCGTAAATATGTTTACGATTTTTCGCAGATGGAATTCTTGGGATCTTATGACTATTGGAATGGTAAGAATAAAACAGCCTAAATAAAAATTGATATTTTAATTTGTATGTTCTTTGTAAAATCTAAATTGTAGCGGTTCTTAATTAGCTGATAATGTTCATTTAATTGGCAGATTATCAAGAGAAAGCCACAACACAAGCCTTTCTTCTAAATGATAAAAAGGATGACCAGGATACTATAATTGTGTCTTTTAGAGGTACTGAAACCTTTGATGCAGATGCATGGTGTTCCGACGTTGATCTCTCTTGGTATGAGATCGATGACATGGGGAAGATTCATGGTGGATTTATGAAAGCTCTAGGCTTGCAAAAGTGCAAAGGTTGGCCTAAAGAAATCGATAGCCAAGACGATAATCGCCCGGCGCCGTTAGCTTACTATGCAATTAGGGGTACGTTAAGAGAACTGTTGAGCAAAAATGATAAGGCAAAATACATTGTTACAGGTCACAGTTTAGGCGGGGCACTTGCTATTCTCTTTCCGGCAATTCTGGCTTTGCACGAGGATAAATGGTTGTTGGATAGATTGGAAGGGGTCTATACATTTGGGCAACCGAGAGTAGGATATGAGAAGTTTGTGAAATTTATGCAAAGGAAACTAAACGAACATGGCGTTAATTACCTTAGGTTTGTTTACAGTCATGATATAGTGCCTAGGTTGCCCTTTGATGACTCAGAGTTCATGTTCAAACACTTTGGAAAGTGCTTTTTCCACAATCGCTTCTATGAAAGGAAGGTGAGCATCTCTTGTTCTTTGATCAACAAACACATCAAAATTGCTTTAAGGAATAATATTTTAGGGAAAGATTTTTGACGTCAAAGTCTACAAGATAATTACTCATTTTTAACATTCATGATATTTTTTTTTTAAAAAACAAATTACAGGTCGTTTCAGAAGAACCAAACAAGAACTACTTCTCACCATTGCACGCCATACCGATGATCATAAATGCATTTTGGGAGGTGATTAGAAGCTTCACTTTACCTTTGACAAAGGGACCGCAATATAGAGAAGGATGGCTACTGCGAATAGAGAGGACATTTGGATTGATTGTGCCTGGTATACCGGCTCATTCTCCCCAAGACTATGTCAACTCTACTCGCCTCGGATCCTTGGATGCTCCCGTCGACTTCAAAACGTCTAGTAAAGTCAAATCAATAATATTTACTTACAATATATATTTTTCAATTTTTTTTGAAATTGTAACAGTTGTAATTTTGGCGTTACAGTAATTATGAGACGAGACAAAAGTAGATATATAATATAAAATATTTTCATTAAAAGTTAGCATTTTGCAAATTTCTATTCAATATATTCTAGTCAAAATGTTAATTAACTGTAACCTACCGACCCATCAGCTATGGGTCGTTGGCTGGCAGATATATCGCCTTTTGTCTATGTTAAATATATTTTGACCGTCGACAATCAAAATTGGCCACCACCAATTGACATGTGCTTACGAACTTTACTCATAGGAAAATGTTATTAAATTAACATCATTAAGTATCGTAGAATTCTAAGATTCAGGCAACTTGAGCTACTTCTATGAATAAACTATTTTCACGAAAGAGTAACAGAGTAATAGCAAACAGCTGTTTGATTGGAAAATTTGCGATTAGTAGAGTCAAGAGTGGTTCGTATAAAACCCAAAACGTGGATCACGAAAAGCTTAAGCATTTTATAATTTTCTTTTTCCTTTCATGTTTTCCTCCTGTTCCACGAAAGGTATTGGTAACTTCAGAGAAGCTAGCTCTTTCCCTTGCAGAGGATCTATTCCCACTGTTTGACCAAATACAAGACCTTACAAAGAAATCAACAGTGCGCTAACCTAATTGCAATTTAGCCTTAATTCAGCTACATGTTATAACCCAATATAACTTTTTATTGCTATTACAAAATTAATATTACCACTACTAAATTTAATAGCTTCAAAATAATAATATTGAATACACTCTTAATATTGCATAATAAAAAATTACATAATAGTAATGCTATTTTTTTTCCATTCTGCAAAAAAAAAATGTCAATGAAATTTGCTTTTCACATCCCCTTTTCGCTGATGATAGTCCTGTTTTTGCTGAAACCTCGACTCGAGATTGCAATAACCTCAAGACTATCCTCGAATGTTATGCTTCAGTATCGAGTCAGATTTTCAACTTTGAAAAATCATCCATACTTTTTTGTTTAAACACGCATTCTGTCCAAGTTGAAACCATAAAGCCAATTTTTAATTTGAATGTGGTTTCAAAGCATGAGAAGTATCTTGGTTTACTATCCATGGTATGGAGAAGCAAAAATCACTTCTTCTGTTAATTGATGCTGAGGGGTATGAGTAAGCTCCGAAATGGGCAAAGTAAAATTTTTTCTAGTGGACGAAAGGAGGTGCTTACTAAGGCAATGGCATAAGCCATACCTACCTATGACATGAGTGTGTTTAAGGTCCTTGGGAACCCTTGTTTGGAGATGCAGAAATTACTTGCAAGATTTTGGTGGGGTAATAAAGAAGTTAGGAGTTGGGCAAGTTGGAAAAAATTATGTTGATCTAAAAAATTGGAAAGGCTTGATTTTAGAGAACTCAATAGATTTAACCAAGCCTTGTTGGCTAAACAAGGATGGATGATTACCCAAATTCTTTGGTAGCTAGGATACTAATGGCAACATATTTTAAAAAGAATGATTTCTTAAGAGCAAAAATGGGGAGGCGCCCATCTTTTATTTGGAGAAGCATATTATGGGGTAGGATAGTGATACAAAAAGGATATAGATGGAGAATAAGTAATGGAAAGAAAACTTTCATATTCAAAAGCAATTGGCTTTCTAGACCTACAACTTTCCAACCTATTTATCCATCTTCATTTTCTCAAGATTGCAAAGTCAGTGCGTTGATAATAGATGAAAACCAATGGAATAGGGACCTTGTAAAGCAAGCGTTTATGGAGGATGATGCGGATAAAACCTTGTCTATTCCTTTACCACGAGATAACAAGGATGACTAGATCTTTTGGCACTACGAGAATGTATGGTAAGAAGTGGCTACCAAGTAGCAATGAAGATCAAGTTCTATGATTCTCCAAGCAACTCATCAAATGCTTCTGACATGTTGTGTTGTATATTTTATAAATATACAAATATTTCAAAATATATTTGACAGTGTATGAAAGTTATAAATGAAATAGAATTATAAAGAGACATGTTCAAATGAAAAGGTATATGTATCTTTATAAATAAAAGTTATATTTTGGTCATTTATATAAAAAGATATATAAAAGAATACATATATGAAAAATATCTTTCCTACATTATTTTTGATCTCCCATCACTTACAAATATTATTAGAAAATGATATTTAATTTCAGTGTTATTCAAGGGTTTTATACTTGGAAGTGCACCCTTATACAATTAACAGTTATTATATCTTGAAGGAAATACTGTCCTGAAAATTTGTTTGCACCGAGACATTGTCCTAGAGGGGCAGAAATTTCCTTAAAGATAATACATTTATGCATACCTTAGTTATGAATATATTTTATTATTTATTACATCATCAATTTTATACTAAAAATCTCCAACAATCTTCAGGAAATTTTTCATTATGATGATGCACTGTAAACAGTAACTTTGGCTTGGGATGGAGACATTTCAGAGAGATCTGCAAGAAATTACGCAATATTGGGGCATCTCAGAATGCGTTGTCTCTCTAGTGTGTTTGATTTGTCAAAGCACTTTTGGATGATATGTATTAAATCTTTTGGAGCCTTTTGACAAATAAGTTGCGTTCAGTTCATATTCATAAACTAATATTGGAGTAATAGTTTCCTAAGCAAAATATGATTTCTGCCGAAGGGCTTAAATCCAATAAACTTGAAAAGCCGTATGTTGATTAGTTGACTTTTACACTGGGGAGGAAGGGAAGAAACCATTGTGGCAAGAAAAATTCATGGTGAATTATAAGGTACGCCTTTGTTTTTCGTGTTTGCTACTGTATTTGAAATATGCTTGAACTTGACTGTGATCAATACGATAAAGCATACTGTGTTAATGAGTGTATAGTTAAGATTCAAGTAATAGATAGAAAACAATGACTGAATTTAACTTAGTTTCATAATTAATTTTCTGGGGTATAATGAAACATCTCGGCAGTGATGCGAAGTGACACGCCTAAAACAAAAGGCATGACTATAAAGTCGGGTCCGTTGAAATGATTATACAGTTGGGTTTATTGAAAGGAAGAATATAGTAAATTATGTTTGGGTCTAGTTATAAAATATCGTTCATGTCAATATCTATTCATTAATCATGCCTTCTGATATAATTTTTAGATATTTACAAATTGTACCTAATTTTTCTGAAAAGGTTTTATTGACCTTGATAATTTATTAAATAATACTAATGTGACCCTAATGACTTATGATTATTTATAACATAGCTATATTAGGTTTAATATTTTGTGTATTAAGTGAAGGTCATATGATATATAATTCATTATAATGTTGATGTTATTTTGAATTTTATTTACTTGACCTTAATTTATTTTATGTGCTAGTTCTAAAGGTTCTAAATTAATTAAATATATTTATTAAATTAAGTTCTAGCATGTATGAAATAAAAGAGACTATAATTTATTACTCCTAATTTAGTTATGAGAGGAGCAATTTTTATATATATATATATATATATATGTATATTAAATTGAAGATTAGTCTCATTTTATTAAACAAAATATGTGTTATGATAGCCTTTTATATTCAATAAAAGTTGTATGAAATATGATTTCATGTGGTATAGGCATCATTGTTATATTTTTTGAGAAATTATAAACATTATAAACATATTAATAGTTTTCAATAAGACTATTGGATTGCCTATAAGATTACTGAATAAATATATAAAAGGCACCATTAGTGTGTAATGTGATGATCCTCTATTATTAAAAAAGGCAATAGTGAAAAGTGATATATTGATGTTAAATTGCCTTTACTAGAGATGAAATGTGTTGAAAAGCTTTCAACTAAAAAATGTGTATATCTGAATCTTTATATCATTTAGATCAAAAGAAAAATTTTAAAAAGACATGATGTAATCACTTAAGGAATAATATGAAAATTAATTTTGCCCAATTTGTTTAAGAACAACCATTAAAAAGAATTATAATTTTTAAAAACTGAAGGGGAAGGGATTATGCCTAAAACAAAAGGTAAAAGTGATAGGAACCCCACTTATGTGATTTGAGATCTTATAAAATAGGTTCATAAGGATAATAACAAGTTACTTGTTGTCTTATTGTACTATCAATCTTATATCTAATTATATTAAGTCACTCCCTATTGACAAGATAGTACTTAAAACTATAGTGATAATGGATGAGCTTTTATGCTCTTAATAAACTCCATAACCTAAATATTGTATGGTGGCATGTTTAAACTATAAGACATGCTTGACGGAGGGTTCACCTATATGAATGTGAAATTGGCTCGGTTTCTATGAGAGTTTAAGCAGGCATTTGTAAAACATTCATGAATTCCAAATAGGCATAGGGCCTTAAAAGTGTCAAACTGTTGAACAACACACATTGTGAGAGTTTAATGTGGATAGCTAGTCCTTTGACTTACACTAAAGGACTTTTGATTCATAAAAACTATATGTTTCACCAAATTCTTGTAAAACACGATTAGTTATCCAATGGCTGGTTCATAGCCTAATAAACACCAGTACATATGCATTGAACTCTAAATATTCTCTAATATATTATATATATTTTGAAATAAAGGGGGATTGTTGTATATTTTATAAATATACAAATATTTTAAAATATATTTGGTTGTGTATGGAAGTAATAAATGAAATGGAATTATAAAGAGACATGTCTCAAATGAAAGGATACATATATCTATATAAATAGAGGTTATATTTTAGCCATTTATATTAAAAAAATATATAAAAGAATATATATAAGAAAAATATCTTTCCTATATTGTTTTTGATCTCCCATTACTTATAAATATTATTAGAGAATGATATTTATTTTTATTATTATTTAAAGGTTCTATATTTAGGAGTGTACCCTTATACAACTAATAGTCATTGTATTTTGGAGGGAGTACTTTTATGAAAACCTGTTTGTACCAGGACATCGTCCTAGAGGGACAGAAATTTCCTTAAGGACGATACATTTATATATGACTTAACTATGAGTATATTATATTATTTATTACATCATCAATTTTATACTAAAAATCTCCAACATATTGAAGGTGCCACGGAATGTGGCTGTACCAGCAAAGGTTAAAATTTTTACAAGGCCGTATCTAATTTTCTCCCTACTATGCTACTATAACAAACCTTGTGAAGAGAAAGGTGATTGATATGCCTTTGTGCTCTAGACGCTTTTATGATATCGAAGATGTTCAACATACACTTATTAAGTGCAAAGTTGCTAAGAGGGTGTGGAAATTAACGCCATTTTGGGCTATGTTTACGGAAAATATCACTAGAGATTTTTCTACGTTGATTCGAGATGCAATTTTATTGGTTCAAAAAACCGATACAAAGCTGATGTGTGTTATTATGTGGGCAATATGGAATGCTAGGAACAAAAAATTGTTTAATAAAAAAAAATGAAGAATCTCTCAGACTAGTAGCAAAGGCAGAGGCAGAGGCAATTATGAACTTTTTTCAAGCCTGTTATTTTTGGTTCTCCGTCAGTAGAGATCAACTTGGGTAAAGAAAACAGAACTGGACTACTCCTCCTAGTAACTAGTACAAATTGAATGTTAATGTTGCAGTTTTTGAGTAAAGGAAAATGGCTGGTTTTGGGGCTATATAAAAAGTTAAGTATTGTGGTGATGTAGAATATGCAAAAGCTAAAGCTATGAGATTTGGTGTACAAATTACTGTGGAATTTGGCTTAACCCTAATTATTATTGAATCAAACTCGTTAAATGTTGTCAAATTGGTAGATGGACCACTGAGCAGTTTAAAGAAGATTTATTGGGTGATAGGAGATATCCAAGCTTTGATTGTAAAGAAAGATTTCTGCAGAGGTTCGTTTTATTTCAACAGAGCATAATTTTGCTGCTCACAATTTAGCTAGATATGCTTATTGGCTGTCAAAATACTGTAATATGAATGAAAGATATTCCTTCCAAAATTGCTTGTATTTGTTGAAGTGTTATCAATGAATTTTACTTTAAAAAAAATACTCATAATTTATATCACATTGTTACGTTGAATTATTTTAAAATATTGATTCTTTTTAATATCATTGTATTATTTTGCTCGTTATACTCCCAATTTTATTAATTGGCATAATTGAACAATTTTTTTTTCGTAAATTTTAAACAGTAACCAATATTGGTTACTGATTTTCTTAAATGACCACCATATAATATATATTATTAAAATGATCACTTTGAATCAAAATACTCTTATAAAAACTTTTCAGAAAATGACCACTAAACACATTCACACAAAAATATTTTAATTCAAAAAAATTTAAGATGATCGTTTTTAAAAAATATTTTAAATAGTAGTTATTATCAAAAATTCATTTCAAGTGTACATCATTTTCGTTAAATTTACCTTTTTTTTTTTTTTTTTTTTTTAAGTTATCATCGGCTGTCAAACAAAGATTTGGTCATCGGCTCATAAGCCCATCAATAAATGACCCGATCAGATGTCTACATCCGAACCCGCGCCGTACCCGAGCCCGCGCCGCATGTTCTCATAAAAGATCGAGCAGCCAAAAATAGATAAAATAAAACTCGGACGCGCGAATAGGCACGAGCAAGCAAGCTAAGATAAGAGGTAGGAAAGGGATTATAGGGGGAGAGATCGATGCATTAGGGTTTTGTTTTACCCCAGAGATTTCATCAAGGTCAGTGAGTGTGCAATCCCCAAAAGTTTCTATTGATTCGTTGGTTTTAATTTGACGGTCCTCGCCTTGTTTTAAATGATTTAGAGGACAAAAGAATCTCAAAAATACAAAAAGAAAAAAACATGGTGAGTTTGATGATTTGGTATTTGATGAATTGTCTGTGTGAGAAAGAGGTGTACTTTACATGTGCAGGAGGTGTGACTGTGAAGAAGATAGGTAGAGAGAGAGTTGTAGTGAGACTTCGAGAGCTGAGATTTTTGAGCGTTAGGGTTTTCCCCTTTTCATTTCTCTGTTGGTGGCGGCCAATTTTTCATTTTCCAAGTTTCAATTCTCATGGAGAGAAAGCTTGTGGTTAGTTTTCGCCTCTAAATTCATTGCAATAACCATTTCCTTTTCTTTTAATAATTACTTTTCTGTTATTCTGTTGAGGTGTCTTTTTTTCATTTTAGGTTCTGGGCATTCCATGGGATGTTGATACGGATGGTTTAAGAGAGTACATGAGCAAATTTGGGGATTTGGAGGATTGCATTGTTATGAAGGTTAATTTCCAATTCACCTCTTTTATTGAACTTGTAATACTGTAGATTATATATAATTGTTATTGCTTAACTATCAAATGAATACCTTTTGCAATTTTGCCAACTTTTTTTAATTATTTTGATATTTGGGTTTTGATCATGGCTTGTATAGCTTCTTTCGCACAATTGCTTTTGTTATACATAGTGTGCTGTAGGTCAGAGGTCGTAATTTGCCAAGGAACCTCTTTGTGGGCATTAATGTTGATTTAAATATGCTTTGTTAGTGGTTGGAACTCCCATATCTGTTCACACCTGATGTGCTTAATCCATAATAAAAATTTGTGATTTCACATCTAAGTTTTGTGCTAAATTCCTGTAATTTGTGCCAGAATTGGCCAAAGTATTCTGATTTAAATTTGGTTGAGAAAATAAAAGTGGATAAAAATTGAAGTTCTAAATTTTAGAACCATTTTTTCGATGGAATTGAAGTTTTTTAGGTGTAATATATAATTGTTTTGTTATATATTTTCATGATACATTATGTTTCTTACCCCAATTTACTTGGTATGCATGTTAGACACAAACAGTATGCTAATGTGTAGTTTAATTTTGTAGATATGATTTATGTCTTACTCCTAATTTTTAATGGTGATATTTTCTCACTTCTTTCCATCTTTAGGACCGGTCCACAGGACGATCCCGTGGATTTGGCTATGTAACATTTGCATCAATTGAAGATGCTAAGGTAAGTACAACACTTGAACTTGTCAAAACTCAGTGTCCATTCTTTGCTTTCATCTCTTCTTTGTGTCATTGGAGGATGTAGGAGTACGGATTTAAATTTTCTTAAAACTAATTCTCGTGCTTCACATTTCATTTTATGCAGACTGCATTGTCAAGTGAGCACTTTCTGGGCAGTAGAATGCTAGAAGTGAAAATAGCTACACCAAAGGTTGAATTGAAGATCATGAATTTTTGTTAAATTTTCTTTTTCTTTTCATTATCAATAATTTGCTTGTCTGTTTTCCATTCTGTCTTCAATCATGTCGACAAGACATAGGTACATTTTGTTGGTATGATTTTACTGACTTCTAAGTTTTTTTGGCAGGAGGAGATGAGAACACCCCAGAGGAAAGTGACCAGAATATTTGTGGCAAGGATTGCACCATCTGTGAACGAAGCAATGTTTCGGAGGTAGTGTGATGTGATGTATAAAAAATAGTACGACTCACCCAGTCGTTTGGTCTTTACTTCTATAAGCTTCTTACAAGCAATGATAGGAAATGAAATTTCTTTGGCAGCCATTTTGAGAAGTATGGTGAAATAACAGATTTATACATGCCAAAGGTGACCTCTCTCTCTCTCTCTCTCTCTCTCTCTTTTCTCCCCCCACCTATTTTGTATATTCTAATTTTGATGATGGTGTAACTAATATAGATAAATCTATTCATATATGAATACATGGATAATCTGGTTCATCAAAAATATGATTATATTTATTAATGCACTTGTATGTATGCTTGTATTTCTTGGTTTCAAATTGATTTGTGTCAGTGTTTTCAATGTTTTATGCAGGATCAAGGCTCAAAAGCACATCGTGGAATTGGATTTATTACTTTTGCTAGTGCAGGTCAGATGATTTTATGTTTACCTTGGTTCCTTCATTTAAAATTCTTCATTGTGGAGGGCAATATATATAGGTTGTCCCCCCAATGTGACAGATTTCCAAGGTTATGGCTCTTAACTAAGAAGGAACTGTTTGCGTTAACCGAAAAAAAAAAAAAGAGACCATTGAAATATCACATCTGTTTGAAAAAATATTGTAAATTTGAAGTATCCGGATTTTGAAATTTTAGATGCTGTTATTATTATCAGGAATCTTTAATTCATAAGACAATCAGAAGCCCCTGTTGATAGGTCAAAACTTCTTGTACTCTTTCTCCTAGTTAAAATTTGGAAATACAAAACCCAGTTCTCTCCCTCACAATTTTTGAGTATTCAATAGCTACAAGAAGTTGTATTTAAATGGTAATTGGAAGGTCTCGAAATTATCTCAGGTTAGTTGTGGAATTACACCCACTGTTGTTGAAGAGAGTAATATTCCAATAAATTTTTCTTTTAAGCTTAACACAAGTCCTATGCTAGATAGAGCTTTTATTTTGGACGTTTATACTTGCTTTTCCTTATTTCTTTTGCTTGGACTAGAAATATCATCAACAAATTAGAAGGCAGTGATATCCTTTCTTGTTACAGAGTCTGTGGAAAATTTAATGGCGGATACTCATGAATTGGGAGGCTCTACGGTAGTTGTTGATCGAGCAACACCCAAGGCATGTCGCATCACTGCTAGCCCTTTTATTTTTAATTTTTAATGTACTAATGGAAGCGATTTTAGGTTTTAGTAGAAACCAAAAATAGTATTCATTTTTCCCAATCGAAGTTTTACTTATGAAGTTCATGTATGTAAAGTAAAATTCAACTCTATGTCAATATCACCAGGAAGATGACTATAGGCCGATTGGCCGAATGGCTCATGGTGGATATGGTGCATACAATGCTTACATTTCTGCAGCAACTAGATATGCAGCACTAGGTGCTCCCACCTTGTATGATCATCCAGGCTCATTTTATGGAAGTAAGTTTCTTTAAGTGAAGGCACATGAACAATTCATGAAACTACCTTGTGTTTGATGCTGTGTTCTTATCAATAATAGAATTGTAGTACCTTGTCTTTTTCTGAAAAGAAAAATGTTGCATCAGGAGGTGAGTCCAGTCGAGGAATGGGTAAAAAGATTTTTGTTGGTAGGCTGCCTCAGGAGGCCACGGCTGAAGATCTGCGCCAGTATTTTGGTAGATTTGGCCGCATATTGGATGTCTATGTTCCCAAGGTAAGACAGCATTAAATATCAGGTACGGATGATATAAGTTGAAGGTAACTTACAGTATGTGACTGCTCATCCAATGTAGGATCCTAAGAGATCTGGGCATAGAGGTTTTGGTTTTGTGACCTTTGCAGAAGAAGGTGTGGCTGACCGTGTATCTCGAAGGTCTCATGAAATTTGTGGACAGCAGGTATTAAATGAGAAGTTCTGTTATAAATAATAAAACTGTGTTGGCATTTTATTTACTTATTAACTACATGTATAGGTTGCGATAGATTCAGCCACACCTCTTGATGATGTTGGCCCTAGTCAAAATTTCATTCTGAGTAGTGCTGAACCTTTTGGGGGTTATGGTGGTCCTATGCGCACCTATGGCAGGATGTATGGGAGCATGGATTTTGATGATGTAAGTGCATATAGTTCCATTTCGTTGGTTTAATTGAAAACAAAAGGAACAGAAATAGCATTTAGTTTTTATTCAACAAGAAGTATGATGGCTTTAATTACATGGAATGCTTTTATTAATCAAAGAAAATGAATTGTTAGCTTTCTATGTATGTTCTAAAGAAACTACTAATCTTGTGGTATCATCTATTAGTAACTATTGCATTGTTTTGCAGTGGAGTTATGGAATGGGTAGTGGAAGACCATCAAGAGGCGACTGGAGATACAGGCCGTACTAAGAAGTTGCTGCCTAATTCCCTCCAAAGATCTTGCTAGGATGTCACCAAATAAGCAAACTTAGGATGGCTTTTTTTTTTTTTTTTTTTTTTTTTTTTTTTTGGTGAAAAACAGAAATTCTGTTGGAAACACAGTTACACAAGAAATGTAGCTTTTGGACGAGATTAGCTTGTTCACATGCACTGGACGAGTTGATCATGATGCATTATAATATTCAGTGGTATGTGATGCAATGTGGCCGCTGGTTCACTATTTTCGGTTGATCTTCTGATTGTCACTTAGTCTACGTTTTATATTTTACACAACAGATGCGTCTTTTTTTTTTTTTTTTGGTTTCACTTTTTGAAATAAATAAATGTGTGTTTACACTTTTAACTGAATTTGTAATCAGATGAAATTTGGTCAAGGTCTATTAAGGAACAGAGCAAACATTGGGAACGGTAAACATATGATTTGGATGAGGCTGATATGTGATTTATTGGAAATATCTTGGTCGGAAATTTGCAGCTTCTCTATCCCTCGTCAAATCCATGCCTATCGGAATGGTTTTGTAGTTTGGCTTGCTGCTGAAGCAACTTCTCTGATCGGAATGCCATGGCTTCGAGTCTTTGCGTTTGCTATCTCTTAGATCAGGATTCTGTTTCTGTTATTAGTTCTAATTGCAGAATCCCAATATTTTCTATTTTTCTAAGTAAATTCATTGAATAAGAAAAAAGGAACACAATTATGGCATGTGATCACACTCGGCCTTCACCCTGCCTTTTTCTCTGCTTACATAATACAGGAAAAGTATCCTCCCCCTTTCAACTCTTGGAGAAACCATTATTGCAAAGATTGGTTGGCATATCTTCATAACTTTCAATTTCATGCAGACATGAGTCTTTTGTTAGGCTTTATACTATCCGTAATAGCTCATAATTGGTAGCCATACTCACTGGAAAAGATGATCACGAAGTATCATTTTTCCCAGTATTACAATTGGAGCTTATGAAGTTCACCAAGTCATTGAAGAGCTTATATATTGTTGCAGATGCAGATGGTATGCAGCACATACATATTCAGTCTCATCACATCAACAGAATTCGATCTCATCATTTTAAAAGAGAAAATTTTACCTTCACACTCTACAACTACTTAAAGATACAATTTTGGCTAATCCACTACACAGTCCTGGCTTCAGTAAACCGATTTACAATCTTAAGAGTAAAATAGCCTAAAGAACGAGTAGGCATGTACAAAATTTGGAACAAAAGCTTTATAGGAGTTATGTAATGCGGAGGTGAATCAGCAGCACAGAGAGAGAGAGAGAAACTAGGTATGATGGCAAGTGAAGCAACTCCCGAAGGAACTTCTGCCAGCATGCTTATGGAAGAAACTAACCTTCTGAGAAATCTCAAGATTCCATTGGCCTTGTTTGACTGAGATTGAGCTTCTCATTTCCTGAGCTTTGATCTGAGCTTGTTTTAGCTTGTTCAGGATCTTATCCATAGAGTTTGATCTCTCTTTTTCCAGTTTCATCTGAACCAAACTTCTGAGAGTTAGTAAGGGCAACATCGTTTAACTCCTTCAACAAAAGCATATCTCACACTTGCATTTCCAGATTATGGTCCCATTTAATAAGATTTTAGTAAGAAAAAGAAATAAAAATCTGCTAAACTGAAATTGCATCATCCCTTAAAACACAGACCAGTAAAAATTATAAGAGATTCTGTAAGGCCCTGTTAAATTTCAAATAAAGATAATAATGGCAATTGCTATGAAGTAGGTTCTTAGATCTTTTCTGTTTATTTTCTCATTGTTCCTTAAAACCAAGTCTACATAAATATCCACATACTTACATGTACCCTCATATCTGTGTGGATTATGCATGTATATCATCACGCCAGTAATTAGAAATTACAAACCTCAAGTTTTCTTATGGCTGCTTCAGCTTTAGCCTTCTGCAAGTTCTCCCATGCTGTGATTTTGGCTTCTTCTCTTTGCAACCTGCGCATGAAATCAAAAGTTTTTAGCAAAAGTTCATTTACTTTAAAATTTGTTAATTTCAACTGTAAAATATAGTGAAAAATGATAATCCTCCTCCATTGCAAGTCTTGGTGCAATTTTTCATTGAACATGTAAATTTCATAAATATAATGAAACATCCTTGACATCTAATAGCATGGGTATAACTTTTGTTTAAAACTATGGTTATCATATATTTGTTTTACAGCTGAAGGCACAATAGGGATTTATCTAATTTCAGGATTTGAATAGACAAGCCAACTGCTACAAACATAATAGTTTCATAATTGGTGCTCATTAAAAAATGAAGAAGGTAAAGAAACCATACTTTGAAATGCTAGTTGCCACCTCTGAAAGATCCAAAGATGGAGTGCAAGTGCCAGTGGTGTTTTGGTACAATTCCTCTGCATTGGGTACTCCTTTCTTAATTGTTCTAGATCCATGTCTTTTTGACCAACTAATCGTGGTGGCCCTTTTGTCTACCTGCACTTCCCTAACTTTCAATTTAGCAGGATGATCGTTTTGTGACTCAATCATAGGACGGTCAGAGGGAGGAGAGGGAGAATACGAAAATTTCCCTCTAGGTGATGAGTGGGTGCTACTATCAGGACTCATTTGTGTTGCCATATCTCTTCTTGAAGGCACATGCGAAACCATATTTGCTGCATCTGCAATGTCATCAAACTTCTCATCTGTTTGTTTGATTCAACATTGAAAAGTTTAACGTCAGAAAACTGAAGCACAAGGACAAAAAATCAGAAAATAGAAGTTCATCAATTGATACAGCATCTTCTTCTCAAATTCTTTAGAACCATTTCCAGTTGCAGAGCAACAATTTGAACAATTCCACGTAGATATATCATTATTAACCATTTTTAACAATAGTTGTCGCACAGGATAAAGGGGAACTCTGTGGATCCATGAACCAGTTAGATACCCATTGTCCTCCAATGTAGTTACATGAGTAGCGTCAGTGTGAGGTGGCTTACGGCATATTTGGCTTGACTTAAAACATCCTATGATTGATTTATTCAACTCAGAAGCAACTGAATTTTTTGCACAGTGATTTGGAATTTGAACAACTGATTACAAGAGACGTATTTAATAAAGGAGCAGGATGCCCTGTTTGTGATAAGACGATAAGATCATGTTGCAGTTTTAAAGATTTAATTTAACATAAATTACAATTAAATTCCATGAAGCACAGGATGAGATGTCATAATCTTAACTAATTACAGCTCGGTGACCTGCATACACTGAAGCAATCTTCAGTTATGACATAGATTGCAGATATAGCTGTGTGATTCTCTAATTTTACCTTTGTAAGCATGTCAAATTCTAGTTTTAGGGTTGTTTTCCAAAATCAATATAAGCTCGAAAAATCATTGATCACAAGCTTCTTTTATTGAGGGGGAGACTGAAATTGTCATATGAAAACTAAGAAAGAACTTTTTACCAGGAGAGCTTGGCAATGAATCCTCACTCGCCAAATCTGACCACCCAGGTATACTACTTGAGCGGGCAGCATTACTCTCATTCTGCATCAAATAACCCTGGTCACCAGCACCATAATTAACCCAAAGCCCATCGGCTACCAACACTCCTGTTGAAAATGGAGAACCCGCTATGAAATTCTTCACATTACCACCGTCAAGAACATGCATTCCAGCAGACAAACTAGAATAATGCCTCCCAGGAGGCACAATAGGCCCACTTTTGGACTTAGGCCGTCTCTGAAACTGAGAGTACGACGAATTCTTGTTAGCGCCGTAACCTAAAACTGGGCTGCAGATCCACCTCTCTGCATCTTCCCATTTGGAAGGCAAAGTCCTTCCGCTATAAAATGGGGTTAAAGCAGTAGCACTTATGTGCCTCCTGCTGCTGTTGCTGTTGCCGTTGCTGTTGTTGCTGCTCGTTGGGTGTGGTACACGCTCTGAGCTCCATCCCTTTGGAGCTCCTGGACTGGGAAAATTACCTAAATTCTGGGTAGAAACAGGACATTTCTTCATTTCTCCAAATAACAAAACATAAAACTAAATTAAGTTTAGCTCTTCCAATGTTGATCTTTCTTTGCTTGCTTATTCACGACCAGAAGAGCATCGAACAGTCCAGTAACAAAATTTTACCGACTCTTAACGTTCTATCTGATGCAATTTTTAGCCTCTTATTTTGGTGTAGAAGATGAACATGAACATTCAGAAGTGTTACTAATTTTTGTCTACATTTAGGACAAGGCTCATGGGGCTTTGCGTAATGAGTAATGACAAATGATGCATCAAGACACAGAATTTAACAATTTAGGATGTGGACAAATTATAATGATTTAATGGGGCAAAGATGTAGCAATATTTGTTAAGCAGAATAATAGATATTATTCTCTAGTTTACTATTTTTAACAGCCGAAGTCTTGCACGGTCACAAAATGTTCCTTGGCTGGCATATTTTCACATTTACCTGTAACTAAATCATGTAACACACATCGCAACAAAAGCAGAGCCCATTCAGGGAACAGTTCTGACCTGACCTGACGCTGCTTATTGTTTACATCGGTCAAAAAAGAGCATAATAGTGAGGAAGAAAGCATGTGATGTTCATATAAGCAAGTTGGAAGTTAGATTTGCTTGCTTAAGTAAGCAGCAGCTAGCCAGGCCCCGCATGATGCCCATAACTTTGCCAGTTTTTAGATTTTGGTTTTTCTCTCGTCTTTCTTTTTGACACTTCAATCCTTACTTCGCTTTCATAAATCCAGCTATCCAAGGATTTACATAAAATTTATGAATTTCTCTTCTGCAGTTGTCGCTTTCAAGAAGTTCAAGGCATTTACAATCAGAAGAAGTACCATCTAGGAAACGATTTTTATGCTATTACTAGCTGTAATTTTCACATAATATTAATGAATGCTCCCAATCCTATCCTTATAACCAAAGCAAAGGAACTTCGTTATCTAAAATTGTGAAAATATAAATGATTCTATTTGCATCAATGTTAGAAGGAATTTGGATTAGATTATCAGACTTGGTTTCTGAATTAGTTCTTCTCTTTCTGGTAAGATATATTATTTCAATGTTGATGGTGGGACAAGTGCTTCACTGAATCATTCATTCTGGGAAGAAACAGAACACTTTCGGTGAGATTTTGTATGGATTAGATAACATCAACTAAATATATATACATATTTTCACACAATCATGCATTCCCTATTACTATTATGAGTACTATGAATAGCAGCAGCGTTGTTGTTATTATTATTATTATTATTATTATTGCATTATGCACCGACATCAGCTTTGCTCTGTTTTTTTTTTTTTTTTTATCTATATATATTATTCAGCTGCTCTTAGGCTCAACTCTCAAGTGACATGGCATGATATAAAACGATAATCTGATCATATTTCATGACCATATTTAATACATGGTAGAATAACGCGGCTTTTTTCTAAATTTAAACCTTATGAATAAATCTTATAACATGGGACGGTATTATCAAAATTCAATTTTAATTTATAAATTTAAACTCTAACATAACATAACAATTTAAAGTTGATTCTACTAAACCCCTCGTAAGTCAGCATTTATCTATCATACTATTTTATCATCTATTTGATGAATATCAATTTATTTAAAATGAAAATTATGAATACAAATTCGCAATATTTATTATTACTGTAAAGTAAATTTTTCTTTTTATTTTTGGTCGAGGGACCCTCTACGGGTAACTCCACCAAATGTCGTAATTATCAATTAAGAGAGAGATAAGATTTTTCTTCCTTCAGTATGTGGCATGCTCCGTGTATTGCAAGGTTTACTTGGCATTTATGAACGTTAGAATTTTTTTTTTTTTTTTTTTCACCCACAATCAATTTGAACAGTTAAATTGAAAGTGATCTTGATATATATATATATATATTGTAAGAAAAGTCATCTTGTTATTAAATACAAATCACTATCACAAATCTTTATTTCTTAATTTCAAAATGAAGGTCTCCAAATAATTTGTGCGGGGAATTCTTGATTTGTGTGGCATTTATTTAGACTAATAAAATATTGAACAGCTAACCAGACACGCTTATTCAAACTTTATTATTGTTTGGGTAAAATAGCCTAAGGTTCATAGGGTCAATAGGCCTTATGTTAGCAGACTCGATATTTAATCAGTCCTGATGGATCTTTCTCAGTTCAATTAAGCCTGGGTTATGGTTACACCTTCTCTGATCAGACATTACGTATATAAATCTGTTCGAATCAAAGATGGGCGGACCATCACGATTAAAGTCCCAAATAGATAAGAGCTCATTGTTGTTTGGCTAAAAGACCATTGCTGTTCGAATCTTAACGAGGGAAGAAAACTGGTTGGTTAGTAATTATAATTCAAAGGATACTAAGGGTCCGTTTGATATAATTTTTTAAATAAAACTTTTTAAAATAGAGTTTTTACCTATAAAATTTTTATAAGTAGAGTTTTTAACAAAAGTTTATTAATCGTTTAGTTGTCACAAATAACTTTTGAGAAATTTTGAGTAATTACTTTAATAGACAAATTTTTAATATTTTATTTTAAAGAAATAATGTAAAATTTTTAAAATAAAGTAAAGGTATTTTAGACAATTTTATTTTTTAAAAAAACTGGAGAAGTTCTACTATTAAAAACTCAAATTTTAGACTTCTTCAAATAGAAAAAAAATACCTTTTTTAATTTTCAAAAACTTTTTTTCATTATCAACCAAACGACATTAAAAAATTTGAAAAAAACTTTTCTTATTAAAAAAGACCTTTTAACCAATGAAAAAGCTAAACTAAACGAACACTAAAACTCTGCTAGATACACTCCAGATTTTGTCATGACTCTTAGTTCTATTAGGATAAAAAAACTGATAGTCTATATAGGTCGAGTAGAGAATTTCTTTTTTCGACGAAAAAAATGAAAGAATTTTTATGAAAAAAGAGTGAGTCGCTAAGGGTCCGTTTGGTATAACTTTTGAAATAAAGTTTTTTAAAGTAGAGATTTTACCTATAGAAATTTTATGAGTAGAGTTTTTAACAAAAATTTATTAATCGTTGGTTATCACAAATGACTTTTGAGAAAATTTGAGTAATTATTTTAATAGATAAATTTTTAATGTTTTATTTTAAAGAAATAATGTAAAATTTTTAAAATAAAGTAAGGGTATTTTAGACAATTTTACCTTTTAAAAAAGATGGAGAAGCTCTATTGCTAAAAGCCCAAATTTTGGGCTTCTTCCAATAGAAGAAAAATTAATTTTTTTAATTCATAAAAACTCTTTTTCATTGTCAACCAAACAACATTAAAAAATTTGAAAAGAACTTTTATCATTAAAAAATCTCTTTTGTCCAATGAAAAAGTCAAAGCAAACGAGTACTAAATAATAGTTGCAGTTGAGGTATCCTCAAGAAAGAGGGAGATTGTAAGTACTCGCAAGAAGGATTCAATTATTACTATTGAGTATCGACATCCACAATTATCATTATGAGTTTTGGCTAATAACATTCAGGTCCTTAAAGTCATATATTTTTAAATTACAGAAAATATATACACTCGCAGAAAATTAATGCATATCTCTCCTAAAATTTGGAAAACTCACTATCACATCTGTTATAATAATAGGTGTTAAAAGAAAGTAATAACAACAATAAAAATTAGGGATATTGTACTTAATATACCCCCCACCTTTTGAAAAAGGTAAGATATTCTCTTAAATTTTGAAGAAAGTTCAGATATCCTTTCGGAGTTATTATTTATATTTTAATTTAATTATTTTACCTCTCCTATTATTAAAAATATATAAAATTATTATATTATCTTTATTTATTTATTTTATAATAATCCATATAATCTTATTTTAACATTTAAATTTGAAAGTTATAAAATATTTTAAACCATAATTATTTTTTTCCTTTAAGATTTATTATCAAATATTTAATATCTAATTATACATATTTTTTAAAATATTTCATATTATTAAAATAGTTTATTTTAAAAATTATGTATAATTAATTTGAGAATTTTTTTATAATATAAAATTTGTTATCAAAATTTCTTAAATGTTTAAATAATTATATATAATTTTGATAATATTAATTATAAATAATTTTTAAAATAAACTATTTTTAATAATATGATATATTTTAGAAAATATATAATTAAATATTATATAAATTTGATAATAAATTTGGAAGGAAACAAATAATTAAAGATCAAATATTATTATAACTTTTAAATTTAAATTTTAAAATAAGATTATATTAACTATTAAAAAAATAAAGATAATATAATTATTTTAGATATTGTTAATAATGGAGGGATGAAATAGTTAAATTAAAATATAAATAGAAACTTTAAGGGGGTATCTTGTCTTTTTCCAAAACTCAGAGAGTATCTTATTTTTCTCAAAAACCCAACAGGGTACGTCGACTTTCCCTAAAATTCAGGGGGTAAAGTGCAATATCCCTAAAAATTAATTTGAAGTGGAACCTTCAATCCAATTAAAAAATGTGCCTTTTTGAGTTTATATATATATATATATATATATGTATATAATGTTTCATTTTGAAAACTAAAATTGAAAAGGAATAAAAAATAAAAGCAAAATAAAGTATGAGAAAAGGAGAAAGAGAATAAAATTGAGGAGAAAAGGAGAAAGAGAATAAAATTTTTAAATATGAAAAAGAAAAAGTAGGAAGAAATTCTTATTAGGAAAAAGAAAAATTATAGGTAGAGGTAGCTGTACAATAATAAGAAATTTAAGGAATCCCAAAATTTTTAGACATCAAGCTACTAAGATGTGAGCATATATTTTTAAAATATTATATATTTCTAATATATTTAAATATGAAAAATATCATGATTTATTTGTATGTTAATGTGTTTAATTGAGTTGCATGGAATGTGACATTTAAATTATGCGTGATATCGAATGGTTATATAAAAGTGATTGTTATCTATTTGAATATTGTTTGTGGTTGTATAAAGCACCTCATATGCATTTATCCCCTACTAATGACGTTAATGTTTTTAAGACCATGGAAATATACGTATATGACATAAATATGAATTGTATTCTTCCCAAGCAATGGTATAAGACCGCTAGGTTGAGTATGATTTTCCTACCTAGACAATGGTAATTCCACTAAGCATGATATTTTCTCCGAGTACTAGTTGAGTGTGATATAAATTACTTGTGATGACATGTATTCTTTTTATGCAAATGATGTCTTATTTATGCATGATTTAAACATATTTAAATATCTTATATTAATGTATGAAAATGTATTTTCTTATAAATTATATCCTCTCATTAAGTTATAAGTTCATTCTTTTCCCTATTTTTTTTTCTATTTCTCTCCAAGTGATGCATGATTTCGTGCAGGATACCATTATAATAAATGAGGTTGAGACCACTCTACGTATACTGCATGAAAATATTTTCAGCATGTCATGTATATGTGTATGTATAATTGTTAAACAAATTTATATGTATATGAGGATAACATAAATAATTTATATATGTTTGATGAGGCACAAAGCCTTAATGTATGTTGATGATGAAGTCCTAAGGTCATTCACATTAGTCACGAATTCTATTACGTGAGATTTATGAAAAGATTACAGGTGAAAAGTACAAGTTTTTAGTAGGATTCATTCCAGACTCCTAGGAAGGGTTGGGGTAGATTTTGTCACTCATACTTAAATGGGAAGTTCAGAAAATTTATACTTGAATGACAAATTTGGAAAAACCCAAACATACTTCCCTTAAATCGTTAGTTGACCATCAATTTATGTAAAAAGATCAAAATGTCTCAATTATTCTCTTCATAATACGAAAGATAAATTAAGGACAAAATCTATTTATTATTTTGTATGCTTATATACGTGTAATTAACTTTGACGAATCTGTTAAGTGATCTCTTAACTTTCATATTTGAGAAGTGAAAAATGCATGCCATCTTTGTCTTGAGCTCTTCTTGCTTTTTCCCCTCCCTTTAGCCATCAGAGTGCAAAAGGTTTTAACGCTACAACTTGTTGCAATCTAATAAAGTGTCTAAGCAAGTGGCGCAAAGAGTCTTAGCCATACTTGGCCTTTAGCCTGCCAATGAAGAATGTCAAGATTTGATGAAAATGGTTAAATTGGTAGAATCTCCAAAAACCTTTAATCTTAATAATCATTTGACGGTCAACTAATGGTCAATAGAGGTATGTGTAGATTTTTTTTAAACTTTTCATTTAAGCACAAGTTTTCAAAATTTAAGTAGAGGGATGTGTCACTGCCATATATATATATATATATATTCGCGGCTTCTATTTAAATAACAAAACTAACTATGAATAAAAGTACATAGTTACAAACTTTTCTTTGTTAGTCAATTTTTGGTTTATTTGTTTTTAAGTTGGAAATCAATGTCCTAAAAAATGCCACATATATAAGAAAACGTACTCAGATCAGATGTGGACCTTATTCTTGGTGCTTGAGGGCAGTCATTTAGGCCACCGCGTCTTTTGCACTACTTTATCCTTTGCTTTTTATAACTTCTTTCTTTGTTGAATGTTGAAATTAAATTATGGACAAATGATATTTGGACCTTCATTTTAGTGCATGAATAACATATACATTTTCACTTTGAAAATAATTGTTAAACACACTCTCTGTTATTGTTAGCATAAAAATAATGTGAACTTTCATACAAACCACTATACCTTTTTTTATTTCATTGATTGATATTAAAATAATAGCAAAAAAAAGGCCGTTGATATTAAAAAAAAGGCTGTTGATCTCAACCGTTAGACCTTCGTACACATATATTTATATATAGAGGGAGGATCAGCAGTTTTTTTTTACACAAAATCTTACATCAATTGTAAACTATTGGATATAAGCACATTTAATTGTTGAGATTGCATCTAACATATATATTAATTGTGGATGCATTAATTATACATTAATTATATAATCAAATGTAATCTCAACTATTGAATGTTCCTATATTTAATGATGTATAATTTATATAAGATTTTGTATAAAAGAAAAGAAGGTTAATTTTGTCACTATATACATTTAAAATAACCTCTCTCGAAAAAAAATAAATTTCTCTCTCTTGGACTTGTAGTGGACTTGCTTTCCTTGAAAACAATATCAGCCCCATGATCTGAAGATGCCCCCTCGATTTTCTTGTTCTTCTTCACCAAAAAAAAAAAAAAGAAAAAAGAGAAATCCGAGCCCACTTGGTATATTATTCTTGATAATGACGATCTTCGCCGTTATCATTCCTACTTTATGTTGAAGTAAGACCAATGAAAAGAAAGAGAAACAGAAGAAGAGGAAGTAAGTCTTTATAACATTTTTTTATTATGTAATTATTTTATTTTATTTTTGCATATTAATAGTAAAAAAAAATTAAAAGGTATATTTGATAATTATTTTTAAAATAAAATGTAAGTGCCATTCGTATAATAAAATGAAATTTCAAATGTCGTTCGTTCTTAAATTATTATTTAATAAATATATATATATTTTTTATAAAAACATAGTGCACTGTACACCGCCACACCGCATGAGTTGAACTTAACGCAATTTATTTATTAATAAATTCTAAGTCTCACCTCTCTTCGCCTCGTGTGATTAGTGGAGGCTGTCCTTTTAACTTGCAATGTATGGTCATATTGAATGAAAGTCGTTTTACCTAACCCAATTGCAATTGTCGGCCAAATTTCGATGAATACTCTTTGTTCTGCAATTAATCACATGAATAAAATCGGAACCCACAGTGAATGAAAATGAATGAACTCATCACAGACCTCAGTAAACGCACATTTGACGTTCTCTTGTGAAAAAATTAAACTATTTTAATCCAAAAAAAGAATAATTCTTTAAACAAAAGAGTCGAGAGCGCCACGGAGACATCAACGTCTGTAAAAGATATTTCCATCGGAAGGATGTAGTGGTTCTCAACAGTAGTGCCACATGGCTCAAGAATCTCCATGATTGGTGTACCTTGCTTTGTTGCTTCAAATTCTTGGATTGGCTTATATTTTTCCTAACCCCACCTCAATTTAAATCCATACAGAAGAAAATAATATAAAAGAAAACATTAACAAATAGAGACCAGAACCGGTGCTTGTCTGTGGAACCAAAAATGGCTTCAGCTGTGTTTTACAACTCGGTGAACCCTTCAACAACGGTTTTCCCAAGAACCCACTTTCCGGTTCCCATCTACAAAGTTTCTTCTATAGAGTTTTCACGTCATGTTCACTATAACTACCATTTCAGAACTAGAACTAGTGCCCAGAGCAAGAAGCTAATGCAAGTGAAAGCAACAGTGGTCGAGCCTCCTGCAAAGAATAATGAGAATGATCCGTTACAGACGAAGAAGAAATTAAGGATTTTGGTTGCTGGTGGTGGGATTGGTGGGCTGGTGTTTGCTTTGGCTGCAAAGAGGAAGGGATTTCAAGTGATAGTGTTTGAGAAAGATATAAGTGCTATAAGAGGAGAGGGACAGTACAGAGGTCCAATTCAGATACAGAGCAACGCATTAGCTGCTTTGGAAACTATTGATTTGGACGTTGCTGAAGAAGTTATGGGAGCTGGATGTGTTACTGGTGATAGAATTAATGGTTTGGTTGATGGGATTTCTGGTTCTTGGTAAGTTGCTAGCTTAATTGGGGTTTTTTATTTTATCCAAAAATAATCTTTTATGATGTGTTTGACTTTGCAAAGCTTAACTTTTATGAGATATATGTTTAAAAAATCTGGTTGACTCTTCGTTGGATTGGAGCAACTTCTATGAAATCGATAAAAGAGTTTTTAGACACTTCCATGCTTTTAGGTTAAGATTTCAGATGCGTGGCAACCATGTAAAATTGCTAGAACTGGTTAAGTAAAATGATCACGTGCTTCGCGGTAAAAGTAGTCAAATTTATCATTAAGCTTTCTTTGGGAGTGGAAATTTACTTAATTATTTGTTTGAGGTTTATTTCAATCCAGTATCATGCCTTATTCTTGTCCAATGGTTGAATTACTTTATGAGAACTCTATAATCATGAGTTTAAGATATACATTAGGGTGTGAGAGCGATGGGCATAAGGGTTTTGTGTAGCAATTTTGAGATGGAAAGGAAAAAATTTTCAGTATGTGTAATCATAGACTGTGAACAAAGATATATATTTCTCTAATATTGGATTTGTCTCACTTCTATAGATGTAATGCGAGTAATGTTGAAAAACATTTTTGTAGTTGAAACCTTCTCGTAGCTTATCGTCTAATGCTGTTGCTTAGAATCTTTCAAAGTATTATGAAGCAAACTTTGTAAGAGCCTAGGAGCAATACATCCAATGAGCTTGAGATAATATCAATCTGTTTTCCAAATTATGAATATACGGTTAATCAAGTTTAGCAAGACACGATATATTGAATGCTTTTCACACTTGAAGATATTTCAATATTTGACCGCAGAAGTATGATTATTGTCGCTGGCAGAAACAACTGATATGTCAGAAACTTTTGGTAATAATGGAAACAGAAAGCGTACAAGATATAGTAACAAGGAAAAAACTGAAACAAAATTGAAACCTAAATTTAGGTATTGGCCATATAGTTGGATTGATTTATATATAGTATTATCTTAGTCTAAACAGAAAAATGCAAGAACATAAATAATGGCTTGGCTACTGAATGAGTTTCTTAAATATAACAAACATTTTTTGTATGTCAACATGCAAAGAAAATGCCTGTTAGGTGTAGGTTAATTCAGGTAGATATTTTTCCTAGCCTGCTTAGATATTAGATAAGAATGTGTTAGTAACCAAATTTTGTGGTATCATTAAAAAATTACTGTTAAGTCCTTTTAAGGGCTATATGCATCCAATCACAGTAAATTCTTGATGGTTGTCAGGTACATCAAGTTTGATACTTTCAGTCCTGCTGCAGAGAGAGGGCTTCCAGTCACAAGAGTGATTAGCCGAATGACTTTGCAACAAATCCTAGCTCGTGCAGTTGGGGATGATATCATTTTGAATGACAGTAATGTCATTGATTTTGAGGATCATGGAGATAAGGTAACATAGTTGTTGGTTGTTGAAGTTCATCTCCCTTACAGAATGCTATATTGGAATGATATTGGATAGTCTGGCTTTTACACAAATGTTTTCTTGGTCATTTCATTAATGTTGACATTTAATTCTCATGTACTTCTGTTATTTATGAGTTCAGGTTTCTGTAGTGCTTGAGAATGGACAATGTTATACAGGTGATCTTCTGGTTGGAGCTGATGGAATATGGTCCACGGTATTGTTCTATCTAATTTTCAGATGCCTTGTAATTATGTCCATTTTACTGTCGATGATAGAAACCATTATTACCAAATTGGTTTGCATGGAGATTTTCCTTAATTTGATAAAGAAATTGTTTTCTTGAGTGTAGTTGAGGAATAGTGATATCCTTTTGTCGATTATTTTCTTGTGTGTAGGTTAGGAAGAACTTATTTGGGCCAAAGGAAGCCATCTATTCGGGCTACACTTGTTATACCGGTATTGCAGATTTTGTTCCTGCTGATATAGATACTGTTGGGTATGCTTAATTTCAGTTTCAGTACTTCATTTCTACTCTTCCACATTCATTCTATACCTTAAGGGATGTTCGGGGTTGTTGTGCTTCTACTTAAATTTGAAAGCACAAGTGTTTTGGAAACACCAACTTTGATTTGAGAGGTAGTCTTTACCACTAGCTCTTGCATTTATCGTTGACATATACTGATTCCGTGTCTCGGCAGCTATAGTTTCAAAACCAGAACACCTCTATCCCAGACATAGCCTTATTCTTTGTCATAGAAATCTAAATATTTTTTTCCTTTATTAGAAAAAGAAAAAAGTATTTGGTTGTATTATGTTTAGACACTCATATAACTCCTATTTTGAAGGTATCGAGTGTTTCTGGGACATAAACAATACTTTGTGGCTTCTGATGTGGGGGCTGGAAAAATGCAATGGTACGCATTTCACAAGGAACCACCTGGTGGTGTGGATGCCCCCCAAGGTATATTCTCTTTAGATAATTTAGAGATAATTTAAGAAATCTCAGAAAACTTTTGAAGAAATTTTTGTAGACCATAGTTGTGTCTGTCTGTATAATGCTTACGTAAATATATAGTATGCTCGAATCATGATGATCTAGAAGTGATTTGTTACTAACACTTACAATTGGTCTTGAAACTCAATTGTATTACTAAATGTTGAGGGATTGACCAACAATTCTTAAACTCAAGGAGATGAAAAGTAAACTATCCGGAATAACATACCGATTAATTCAATAAATGAGGATGTGGCAGCTCTAAAGTTGATCCTAATTTGTATTAGGGGTCCTGTCAACAGTGAGGGGCTGATAGGAAATTTCTTTTTTATTTTTTGAAAAGTTGTTGTAACATGTCGACATGAACCTGAAAGAATTTATTTAACCCGCTTTTTTTAACTGAAATAAATTTCCAGCATTTGAAGATGCCTTATTGAGGAGGATTTGGTCATAATATAACAGTTGCCATCAGGAAAATACTTTGGATTCCCACAATTAAGAAGCAGAAGCTTAAATGTTGATAGACAACAGTACTCACTTTCTTCTTCTCTGATTAATGTTTTGTCAGGTAGAAAGGAAAGGTTGCTGAAAATATTTGAGGGCTGGTGTGATAATGTGTTAGATTTGATACTTGCCACAGATGAAGAAGCAATTCTTCGACGCGACATATATGACCGGACACCCGCTTTCACTTGGGGAAGGGGTTGTGTTACTTTGCTTGGGGATTCAGTCCACGCTATGCAGCCAAATTTGGGCCAAGGGGGATGCATGGCCATTGAGGTACACCTTGTTTTGTTTGCCTGAAGCATCTCTAACCCATTTCAAGGCTATCAACAGGAAACATGGATAGCTTCATTAAAAGTTGATTCATATTATCTTATAAAAGCAATAAGAATATTTTTTGTTTTTTATTTTTCATCATATTTCCTGTTTTGTGGCTTTCTGTGTATATTTATTCTTTCCTGAATCCTTGGTGGCAGTGTAAAACCTATCAACATCTAAATATGTCTTTCAGTATGGAGTCTATATACTTTTAATTGTTAAAAATTATTACAAGTTGATCTTTTTTAGATTGACAAAATGCTTAACAAAAAGCTTTCTTAATGAGTTTCGAATCTCATCTTTATGATTGGAGTTTTGAACCCAGTTACTCCTAGGTATTAATTTTCTAGTTTGAGTTTGGGCTCAGTGTCTATTTAGAGATTAGGTGAGACAATTCTTCATTTTTTACTGTATTGTTCACCTTCTCTTAGATGGCATTGACGTTGTGATTAACCATTGATTTCCTCGGCTATACCTTTTGATTCTAGTAATCCTTCTTCTATTTCTCGATCTGTCGCTATCTTCTTTAAGGATATAGACTATACGTTGGAAATCATATTCTTATCTCTAATTGTCTTTTCTTCTTTTTGATTTTATTAAACATTAAAAGCATTTCTATTTTCTTATGATGAAAAATAACATATTCCTATTTCATCGGTTTCTGCATATGAATATTCTTTTTCTCAAATTCCGAGCATAGTAATATTTGATCTTCTTTTATGAATCATGATTATTGTGACAAAAAAAATATATCCTGTCAAGACAATTTGAGATTGGAAAAACTTAAAAGAGCATACCATCGCTAATTAACAAATCACCTCATTGGTGTGCTAAAACCTCATTAAACTATTCATTTCTTTGTTACAGGACAACTCAACTGGCACTGACTGAGCTTAAACCTGATTATAGTTTTTGTTTCTTTGTTACAGGACAGTTATCAGCTTGCAATGGAGCTTGATAAAGCTTGGAAACAAAGCATGGAGTCTAAGACTCCTATTGATGTTGTTTCTGCTTTAAAGAGGTAATACACGAAGTGATTGCCAAGTAATCTAAGAGAAAAGTGTTGGCATCGCTCGAAGAAAAGCCTTGGAATGAGAGAAAATAGTCAATTTTGGGAACAGGACCACGTAATGTCTATGAACTGGACTGCTGTGAATCATATATTTTCTTTGTCTTGGTTCAGGTTTCTAAAAAAAATAAATGAACTCATCAGATTAATTTAAAGGATTTTTCGGTCATACAGAACTTGATATTTTATCGCCAAAAACATGTTTGGTGGATTGTTCTGAATTGTGGTTTCTTCATGTTGCACTTGACATCATATAACTGATATACTGACATGTCATTTGTTAGGAAATATTACTCATTTTTAAAAAGATTTATATTCTTATTTAAAGAGGTTTCTCAAAGAAATAGTTTTGTGAGATTTACCTCATTTATAGTAGAGTTGAATTTGTAATACAAAAGAATACTAGGGGCTAGAAAATTAGTTTTAGGCAACATGAAAACCTAAGGCAAGAAAGCCAAATTAAGAGAGCAACAAAGAGAGTTGTGAGGTTAATAGAAAAGTTATATCACAGCTATTACTTTTACTAGTGAAATTGATGACTTCTGTGAGGTAGCCAATTTGGTGACTTAATCACTTTCATTTTGTTGTGGTTGGTGTTTGATCTTCCTATTGTATGTTTATTATTATAATTATAATTTTCGGGCCACTGTATCAAGATCTTGAAAGGTGCTCAGCCAAGTTTTATTATTTGCCTAAAAGGTATTCAGTAAAATTACTAAGCAAGCGCAAAGTAGGTTTTTGAATTGCACCAAAATCACTTGTGCACAGTACTGTTTCTGGGTGGCTTTAAACTGACCTTGTTACTCATGCTTCTAAATTATGCAGTTATGAGAAAGCTAGGAGACTGCGAGTAGCAATTATCCATGGAATGGCAAGAATGGCTGCAATGATGGCTTCAACTTACAAGGCTTATTTAGGTGTAGGACTTGGACCCCTCTCGGTAGGTTATTGTTTTCATTTCTCAATTAAGTAAATGATGGTTTAGAGTTAATTTTGCTGTTAGAATTCATCATGTGAAACTCTGGTCTGCGTTGCAGTTTTTGACGAAATTTCGAATACCACATCCAGGGAGAGTTGGTGGAAGATTTTTTATTGACATAGCAATGCCCTTAATGCTAAGTTGGGTCTTAGGTGGCAACAGGTTATATTCAGCAGACTTGATTCTCTTCTGCACTCTACCTTTTGTCTTCCTTTTTCTACTTTTTGTTTTATTTCAGGAGACCACGTGATTTCAAAAACTCAATTCTATGATTTATTTTATTTTCCCATATGTAATGTGCAATGGGGGGCTAAAGTAAAATTCATTTGCTAACTAGACTAGCACACAATTATTCACAGGTTTTATTAAGTCTTTCTGTGCATAATGAAGCACTCAAAGATATACATGTTTCTCTTAATACCATAGTAACTCAATAAATTTTTAGTGTGTGTTTTATAGCTCTGGGAAAAGGGAAAAGTAAGAATGCTAAAGCATTCAGAAGTCATTTTTTCTTATGAATTCCAGAAAAAAATAAAAAAAATTTTATCCTTTGCAGCTCAAAACTCGAAGGTAGATTCCCAAGTTGCAGACTCTCAGACAAGGTGCATTGCGTTGTTATTATTATATTTGCCTTTAAGGCTGTTGGTAAACTCTCAGTTTGCAATAGAGGTTGCTAAGTGGAGATCTAAAACTAATCCTTATCAATAATTTGTTCAGGCAAGTGACCAGTTACAGAAGTGGTTTAACGACAGTGACGCACTTGAGCGTGCTATGAATGCAGAGTGAGTATGATTAAACTTATATTTGTGAATATCAACCCTTGGACCTTTTCTAATTGTGCAGACATCCTAAAGTCACTGTGTTCTAACCACCTTGTTCAATGTGCAGGTGGTTTCTAGTACCATCTGGAAGCGAGACAGTTGTTTCACAAACTATTTGTTTAAGTAGAGACAAGAACAAACCCTGTGCAATTGGGTATGATTTTGATTGTGAACTTGTATTGCCATTGATTTATATTTTACATAAATAAGGTGGAAAATTGTTTACATTATTCAATTATATTGAGGTGGTAATTGATGTACTATTATGATTGCAGAAGTGAAACTCATAAGGATTTTCCAGAATCATCAATAGTGATACGTGCACCCCAGGTGAATTAGCAGCTGCTCTGGTTTGCTTCTGTTGATCAGGAATACAAGTAGTTAAGATCTTAAGTCATGGTGTTCAAGGTTAACTGACAACACTTTTATTGTTTTCTAATATCTAAGGTGTCTAAAACCCATGCTTGTATCAGCTATAAAGAAGGTGCCTTCTTCCTGATTGATTTGCGGAGTGAGCATGGGACCTTTATCACTGAGTAAGTTCAAAATAGCCAAGTGTTGACTTCTGAACTTCGTGGAGCTCCTCTTTGACTTTTCTCTTTACATGTGCAGTATCGAGGGGAGGAGGTTTCGTGTGTCTCCAAACTTTCCTGCACGATTTCATCCATCAGATGTTATTGAGTTTGGATCTGATAAAAAGGTGATATATGAGTTTTAACTTAATAATGATTCTCAATCTAACACTTGTGTTATTAGCTGAGGTTGGAGTTGTTGACACTACACTCTGAAGTTTGAGAGTTGGCATTCTTTACATTTTTCTAAAACAATCTTCTTTGTCTGATCAGCTTCCTTATAAAATAATATGTGCAGGCTGTTTTTCGGGTCAAGGCATTGGGTTCATCTAAAAAAAATGTTGATAAAAAGGACGAGGGTGAAATTCTTCAGGCAGTGTAAAAAATCCGGAGTTGTTCACGGAGGAATTGTACAGCATTTATTGGAGAAGTGGAATAGTTCCAAGTCTGCTGCGTTTTATACGAATGTAGAATCAGAGAATAGAGCATAGCACAAGAAATGTCATGCTACTGCTTTGTTTCAGTGAAAGCTGGAACGTTTATTGTATAATTTCCATTTTTTTCCAAATACACATCCATTTTAAAAAGGAAAATTTATTTCTACAATCTTTCTCTGCGAGCAACTGCTCCAGCACATCTGCTTGCGTATACACAAAAGCTAGCTAGAACCAGCAGGCCATTTCTATTATGGGCATTAAAGTCGAATTCCGTGAGACTTTCCCCTTAGCCCAGTGGTTCAGGCTTCTATCATATCTGTCTGTGCATCACATATCACCCTACCGGTTTCGCTTGTCTGTAGCAAGCAAAAATCCAGAACTAGAATCAAAAAAGAAAACAAAAAGAAGAAACCCGCAAGTTATCTGGGCAAAGATGGTTGGCTCAAGCTCGGTTTGGGGTAACGCCTAGTTGATAGGATAGGTTAAGCAATAAATTTTTCTGACAAGCGGGGTCCATTCTAATTCAACAGTGCTCAAGTCATGCTCCTGCAACTTGTATGTTTATGTTACCATAAAAATTTCAGAACAAAATGCTCACGCTTTACACGAAAAAAAAAATTTTAAAAAAAAAAAAAGAAAGAAAGGCTAGTGTAATTCATACATTTCTGAACAGATGATAGTGCAATTTGACAAGCAATTGATATTGAGCTATTAAAAGGGTTTTCGCCTAATTGCCTCTCTCAAGTTCCATCTCGTATGGGGAGCAGTAACTGTACTCGTAAGTGTGTTTTTGATTTTTTGAATCATCAATGATTGTGCCAATGTTATGTTCCTTTCTCAACTATTATCTTATTTGATCCTCAACCAGAACGTCACAGGGACCGAAAAATTTCAGAAGACACATGACACAATTTGACGAAGTAACAGGATGGCCTACAATAATATACCAAACAAGTAGACTTTAAAGCAATAACAGTGTGGCATTTATCCAAAAGCTACTCTTAATTGTCAACGTGTGGTCGCTATCGAATCCATAGTTTTTCAATATTTCTTGGCGTTCAAATCAAAACCACAAATGCTATTGTCCGGCCCCGTTTGAATACGTAACAGCTCCATAATTTGCTTTTTCTCGCGACATTAGGAGCCACCGCTGGCCACCCCTTCCTCCCTCTTAACCAGACAAACATAATGCTTTTTATTAATGTTCACCACCCTACTTGTTATGCATTCAAGTTCACATATAAATCTGACTGTGCCCAGGGGAGTAGACTAAAACTGATTGTATCTTCTGATACATCGATATAATTAATTTTCTAGTACACCAAATCTTGTCGCTTTATTCTCAATATATTTAAAGAGTGTATTATGCGTGCTAAAAGCATAAATTAACATAATTTAATAATGATTTGGAAGGAAGGGTGGGGTTAGGTCTAAGAAAGTCGACTCATCAAACTGTCCAGAGAACTGCAGACAACACAACTAGTGAGGGCTGAGCAGCCTGAGCGCATACTCAATTAATAAATAAAATCCTATCAGGGCTACCCCTTCTTCATTTGTATTGTATTTTCTATTGTATCTATGTATGTATGTATGTATGTGGGTATAAATTAATTTTTGTATACTTCAGGTCTGGGAGTAACACGTGAAGATGATGAATTGGCGGTGAGGGTCACACGTGAAAGAGTAACGGTCGGTTCAGGTGGTGGTGGAGGATGGAGATGGTGTGAAAATGTGATGGATGGGGTATGACCGTTGGAACATTTAATGCGAAACTGTAGGGAAGCTCATGCATGCTCCAAGTCTAAGCGCCTTTCTTTTTCACTAATTTAATTTCTATCTCATACATTTTTAATTAATAATTAATTATTCTGCGTTCGTCAGAACTAATTATTGCCCATATGAGAATTCCTGCTAGCCCCATGTGGGCGGAGGACACCAGATGACATCCATTCCAACGATCTCTTCACTTCATTTTTTTACTGGGAAATAATCCATGTACGAAATCTTTGATTTTGCACTCAAATCTTGAGTGAATTTACGATTCAATTGACGCACTTCCGTCGATCCTTCTGCGTCTTTCTGTTCTATTTTTCAGGTTTTATTAATAGGGTAGTTACACTTGCATAGCCTAGGTAGCTAGCTTTGTAACATAATATCTGCTTATGATTTGCAGGTCGTTGAATAATTGCATAGCAGCAGGTCGTTTGCATTTCTTTATTATAAACCTATCATTTCCTTGGTACCAGTTTTATTCTCCGGTTATCTGTAGACCAAGCCAGCCACACTGTACTTGAATTTCAGAGATACTAAAGTATTTTCACTATTGGGTTGAATTAAATTTTAATGTAAGGAAAGATTTGAATTACAGTAAACGATGTAAACATCAACTAATATTGATGATTGATTTGATGGAATGGGGACGTGTAATAGAGTCGCTGATCCAGCATACTAAGGTACAAGACAATAATAAATCAAGTGAGGTGAAGATGCGAAAGAATTGATGTGGTGTTACATGATTGATTAGTTCAAATGTATTTATGAAAGTTGTTTTATTATCTCCACCTAAAAGGCAAAGAGGCAACTACCTAAACCGATCATCAATTAAATCCAAAAACTTTCGTACAACAATGAATCAATCTACATATAAACTTAGAAATGCGAATCATATATATCATTACATACATTTTGATATTGAATCCTATCCCATTTCTAAATTCAATCCACTGAATCGAGCCCTCATTGGATTCAAAATTATGTACAAATAAGAATCATTACTAACCAACAAAAATTTTCAAATCCGATGATATGAATCTAATTCTCTCCCTATACCGTACAATCTTCACGCTCCTTCACATGTGGACATCCACTCCATGCTCCCTCAAATTGTAACAAATGTGAATCAGCAACCAAAACAGCTTCTCCCAAAAGCACTTTTGCTGCTAAACCCAACAAAAATAAATATGAAGGAAATCAAACTTTGCTTCCCCCTTCCCTGTTAAAACTATCCCATCTCATAGTACGGTCCCTACTTCACGTGGTCCCATTTTTATCTTATTTTTTTTTTCTATATACATCCAAACATGCCCTTAATCTTGTTAAAAATTACAGGATTCTCGCAAACTCATTGCACTTGCTATTTTCAGATATGTATCCAAAAGCACTTTCGCACCCGTAATAAAACACTCTTACAATTCACCTCGTTGTTATGTCTCTTAAAAGCTGGGCGGTGAGATGGTTTGTGTGTCAGGATTTTCTCTGTAAACCCAGTATCTCTTTCTTTTTTTCAACTTTCAAGAAAATTCAAAATGAAAAAGAAAAATATATACATATCGATATCCCTATCTATCTATCGATCTCTGTCTTAAACAGTTTCTTAAAAGGAGAGATTTTCTCAGACATTATTTTCCCCCCTTCACTCCCCCACTAACCAGTAAACGTGCAAGTGTTTTCAAAATCACACCATTTTCCCAGAAACCTCGCCTGAGTTCAGATTATAGGAAATGAAAGCAGAACCGAAAAGAATAAAGAAAAAAGTGTCGCTTAAAGATGCAAACGGCAGAAACCAAGCGCACATACGACAGCGTTTTGGATGCTTCTTTGATTAGCAGCATCGAATGTGATGATAACTAAGCTGTCCCACACCGAGCGCACCTTAGCAATTGATTTAATTCAAGCCTCCAGCTTCTAGCTTCCCTGAATGGGACCCCCGTCAACGTCTTTTTATTCGACAAAAGATGCACACGTGCGCCGGTGCCGATTTAGAAAGCTGAGCCTCCACAATTATAATAACAAATGCAAACCGAATTAAAATTATAATGTGAGCTGTAAACACATGTATATAATTTGAACAACATTATAAACAGAACAAAAAAAAATAGCTATATATTTTAATATGACAATTTTTTTCATTTAATATTTATTATATATATATATATATATATGAATAATTATGTAATTTTTTAGTCTTTTATATGCTTTGTTTCATAGTACAACGCGTTCTCCCATATATTTTCAATGTCTATTTTTTTACCCCAAAAAGGGAAAAAAAAACAAACTCCGAGACCTTAAGATTATAAAACAAAAGAAAGAAAAAAGAATCCCTTAATCGGTTGATGCAGTACTATGACCGGGAAACCGACTCAGCCAGTTTCCCGATTCTTTCAACAAGCTCAGGAGACAGCTTCTTAGCCGGTTTTCTTTCCTTCTCCGGTCGAAAATCAAACCCGAAAGCATCCGATACCTCCTCGGAGCTCCACCCGGATTTTCTAAGGGAATCCGAAAACCGATCCGCTTTCAAAAGCAAAGCGTCCAAAACCGACTGATTGTCCAACATAACCATCTCTCCTTCAAAAAATCCAGAAGCAGAGACGTTGACTATTTCCACTACATCCGATTCGCTCCACCCGCCTTCTCTTAGAACCGACCCGATTTGACCTATGTACTCGTCTACCCATTTTGGGATTTCGGATCTGGGCATGTCGAAGAACCGCTCCGGCGACGAAGAAGATGACGACGACGAGTTTCTACGGCCGCGATCGATTGCTGCGTCACTCCAGAATTCGACCCATCTCGGGGTTCGTGACCCGAGTCCCGTATCCAAACTTCTCCGCGAAAAATTCGATGACGAACCGGCTGTTTTTCCGCTAACCGACCTTTGCTTTTTAAGCATTTGAGGGTCGGATTCGTAGCTCCGGAATAACGACTCACGTTCGAAGAAATCTGATAGATCCAAACCACAACAAAAAATCCGGTTTTCATCAACGTAAAATATCGGATTACCAGCCAAAGGAGGGTTGCAAGGAATGTAGCAATGGTTGAAAATAGGTATTAACAGCGGTGCTCTTTTAAGCGCATTTCTCGCCACCCTCAACGCCTTTTCAGGGTCGGTCGGTCTCGGACCCCAAGATTTGGACCAAAGAGCGTTTCGAGCAATTTGGAAAGTTATAGCAGCTATAGGAAGATCAAGAGAAGCGCGTAGGTGAAACCGAGCAGAGCCAGTAGCGCGCCAGTCAGGAAAGCCAGGACCAAGAGGCAAGCCAGCGGAGAGGACGGCGCGAAGGTCAGGAGGAAAAGCGAAGCCAAACTCGGCCTCAGCTCTAGCGAACTCGGCGTCGGACAAACCTGACTGTACCGGGATACCCGAGTTCTTTAAGTGCGTTATGACTTTATCAGCTAACGATGAGAACGAAACAAGACCGTTACGGACAGGTAGAGAAGTGGCGGAAGATGGTGCAGCTGCTCGGGCTGATAAACGGCGTAAGCCGGCTATGTGAGCCGGATTAAGACCGGTCATTCTCCGGTCGACGTCGACCATTTTTATCCGAAAAAGCTCGAATAGAATCGGTTAACGGTGCTCCCTCCTGATTCGCTGTCTGGAAACGGTTTTGTGAGTTGTTAGTGTTTCTGTAAGTGAAAACAGAGAGAGGAAAAAACAAAGAGACAAGCGTTTTGTGAAGCGAAAACGGAACGAAGAAAAGTGAAGAGGAAGAAGTGGAGTGCTTTTTTTTTTTTAATTTTAATTTTAATTTTAATTTTTTTTCTAAGAGCGGAGGAGTCTGCTTCGCAAGGAAAGGTTATGTATTTATAGCTATTATGAGCATGGAGCCCACTTTTAGATTTTGGTAATGGAAGCTTTTATTTTCTTTAATTTTAATTTATAATTTCTTCATTTTTGTTGATAATGACCACTAATTGAAGTAAGCGATTTGATTCTACTTATAAATAAAGGCGCCAGTAACGGCTCTTTAACGGTGATTTAGGATCTGTTAAATACACGTTTTATTTATTTATAAAATTCAAAGAATATATATACATATATATAGATATATATATATATGTAATTAAATTAAAGTCCTATGCTTAGTAAAATTAACAAGATTTTTACGATTGTTAAATAAACAAAATTCATTTTAATTAATTAAATAAAAAGTTGAGGTACAGGAAATCTGGGGCCCAATTAGCAATCATGAATAAGCTTGACAGCTTAGGTAAAGCTAGACACATAATCATAATCTCACATTGTTGTAGTATTAATTCTAACGTATATTAAGCACTTTTATTTATATTTATATTTAATTAAATTTAATTTAAGAAAGATAGACAAAAATTTATGAGTGAAAAACAAATGATTAGTGAGATAGATATGTTTTTATGTATGAACGTAGGCGGTCTCCATTATATATGCTTTATTGAAGGAAAGAATCCATGCGGAACAAGAAGATGTTTGGGAAGGAGAGAGCATGGATAATCATCCAATTAATTAGCATCCTAAGTACCGTGCTCATTAATCATTTTTCTAACATAATTATTATTTTGAATGCCATTTTTTCTTGAATTTTAGTGATTGAGAGAGTGACATCGACTTTGCGATGAGGGATGATTCTAGATATTATTATTATTATTACTATTATTGTGTATGTTCTTGATATTTTAAGGCAATAATCTTGCTAAAAATTCAATCATACCACCATTTCCATTTTTCATTTTTTAAAATAAAAATAAAGCAGGTTTAAACATGTGGATAGAAGAATTTTTTTTTTTTGGGTCATATCTTCTGATTTTAGTATTTTACAATAATCTTTTGATTAAGAAAATAATAGATGGACTCGGAAATTCATACAGTTGATAAAAATACAAATAAATATTGTCACGAACTGCCCGAGGTAGGAAAATGAAATTTTCCTGGAAAGTGGATGTAAATGTGAATGTGAATGTGAATGTGAAAGTGAATTGTAGTTGAGAAGTAAGACTCCATAACTAACAATAATAATATTACTATCAGCTATAATAACATTAATTAATTAATGCAACAATTTGGACTCGAGAATTGAAGCGAATGCATTCATGTCTTATGTATATAATATGATATTCTATTATACAAATTGGAGGCAGTAAACTAAATTAAACAGTAAAAATAAAATCACATACTTTTAGGCAAAGAGTTTAGGGTAGTCACGTGAGAGTGGGATTTGATCTCTCCCAAGTGTCAAGCAATTAAAATGAGACATGTATGGTCCTAATTAAAAATTAATTAACCTACTTATTGCCCTACCTAGCTAGCTAGCTAGCTTACATTACCATGCATCCACATTTCAATCATATATCAAATATTAACACTTTAATTCAGTATATAACTAATTTGAATCTGTCTTCATATGGTAAATTAGATAAATTTTAATCTTAAAAGTATTACATATTAATTAATTTTTTTTCCCCTTTCATAAAGCTTTCTTGTGATGAATGAATTACTTGTTATGGTTGATTGACGTGGTGATTTGGTGCACAACAAACAGTAGCTTAAATTTACAGGTTTCTGTCCGGATCAGCCGAAGTTTATATTCATGCATATGGGATTGGATAAGCTACTGAAAGTACTGTTGATCTGACATCAGACAATGAAGATGATCAAAGAGGTAGGAGTATTTCATCACCAATTGTTTGTTAGGTATGCATGCATCATATAATTTCGTTTTAAATTTTTCTATTTTTGATCTACAATTAATAGATTAATAATTCTGAAAATTTTTATTTATGACACAACAAACAAACAGAGAAGCAATGTAGAAACGTTACCTTAACAGGTTCAAATTCAAAAAGGGTCAGCATCGATCAATCCACCCAAATGTTTTGGTTTGGTTTGTGTTTTTTTTTTTTTTTTTTTTTTTTTTCCTTTTTCTTCTTCTGACTTCTGAAGAACCCAAGTTGTTAAAGTTTTGTCTTCGTTTCATTGTTTTTATTAATTTAAACATAAGTTGACAATTAACGGCTACTTCTTTAATATATGTAGCCTATGCATGCACGTGATCAAAACGCTGTTTATTCTTCAAAACGACATTTTCTTTTCTTTCCTCAAGTGTTATTTAATTACAGTAAAATCTGAGATTTTTGGAGGTAGGTTGCAGTTGCAAGGAAGGGAACCTTCAATTTGATATTATTATTGACTTCACTCCACAATGAGAAAGCTAGCATGTGAGAATGCCCTTTAATTTCGCTCTTTGATCAAGAAAAAATAAATACACCTGTGACTGACTTGTGAAATTCATTAATTAATTAATTACAAATAAATTAAATTAAGGTTTTCGGTCATAATCATTAGGTCGGTTTTGTATAAGATGCAATTCGTCAACTTGGGGTCGATTTTTAATTTTAATTAATTAAGTTGATCCCTTTTTTTAAATTTATGAGTTTTGAAAATTTTCTTACATATAATGACAGTGGAGCTGCAGAAGCTAGCACCCACCCAGCAAACCCTAACTAATCAGCAAACGTTAATTAGCAACTTCTTCATTTGGAAGTAACTTAGTTGCCACTCATTATTCCAATCTAATTAATTAAGCAAAGACATGCCTTTCAAAACCCAATTTGTTATATTGTTTGATGCTACTTTTTATAAACATTTTTTGTTTTTGTATGTATATATTTAAGACTTAAACAACTATCGGATATCTTTTCAATATATATATATATATCTATATATATATAGAAGATCAATAATTTTTTTTTTATATACAAAATTTTACATCAATTATAAACCGTTGGATATAAACACATTAAACAGTTAAGATTGCATCTAATAATGTGCATTAATTATGCATTAATTATATGGTCAGATATAATTTCAAATATTGGATAATTATAATTAATGTAAGATTTTATATAAAAAAAAAGAATTGTTGATCCTGCTCCATGTATATATATATATATACATTAATTATGCATTAATTACATGGTCATATACAATCTCAACCATTAAATTTAACCGTTAGATATGATTATATCTAACGATTTACAATTGATGTAAAATTTTGTGTAAAATAAAGGGGCTGATGATTTGCCCCATATATATATATATATATTTATGTATATTCTACATTCAAATTAAACGAGAATTTGAAGTCCTATAAATTTAACACAAATCAAACAACATTAATTATTAAAAAAATCTATGAAAATTTTCTTAATTAAATTTGTATTTTGAAATATATATATATGTACTGCTCACATCCATCCGTATTGAAGAATATTAATTCTCAAGGTAACTAGATTAAATAATTTGTAAGAAATGAAGAAATTAAAAAATGACTTAGGAGGGACCAAAAAAGCAGGTGTGGTGGAGGTTAGATTAGATATGTAGGGATTTAGAGGAATGAATGGACCAAGTAAGATGGTGAGTTACCCACACAAGAAGCTACAAAAGTCTAGGAGAGGTCTGCTATGTTTGCTTGATTCTGGAACAAATTGGAAGACGATTCTCTTCTCTTGTCTTGTTTATGAATTTTGCAGGCAAGGTGGGGCTCCATTAATTCTAGCAAACAAAATCAACCAACCAAGTCTTTAATACTGAGAAAGATGCACACACACACACACACACACATATATATATATATGTATATATAAAATGTTCCCTCAATCTCTCATTAGTCAAGTCTTTTGTTTCCATTAATTAATTTTTATTATTCTAACCCATCAATCCTTTTCATTTGGCTTTCATATTTAGATGGGGGAAACTCTATGAAATTGATGCATGGTGTCGATTTTTGTTGTGATATATCGATCGATACATTACTTTTCATATTTAATTTAATTTAAGATTAGATAAAACGTTGAGATATATTTAAAATCGTATTATTGTAATCTTTAATTCATAATTATTTTATAGATTGTCAATTAATTTGAAAAGAAACATTCATGCTCAACTTAACTTTTACTATATTAATGCATGCATGCATGCATTGCTTCGTAGCAGGAGCAATAAATCAAATCGTCTACATTACTTTACACACACACACACACACAAAAGATCTACGTATGTATAAAGTTGATGATTTTAGCTACATATTATGGCCATTTCATAACTTTTAATGGAGTTTTCGTAGCACCTATTTATTGTCCCATGTAGGTTAAGTCGGAATGTTATTCTCTGCCTAATACAAGTTATGGTGTAACATGAACAGGCCACGACGAAACCCGCATGTTTTACAAATTTCTACAGTAGTTTTTATTCAAGTTTAGGTGTAGCATGCATCGCACACGCATGCATAAATAAGTATTGACATCACCTTGACGTTAGAAAGAGATGGGAAAAGCATCTCTAGCTGCTTTATATTTTAACTCAAATCTATAGATTGGGACAAAAAAGAGGAATATAATTTTGAATTGGTAATTGGTTGTGATTATGGTGATAATTTTATTAAGAGATGAAAGCATGCTTAGAAGAATAAAATCATTTTGTAGGGTAAGGATCTAATCTGCTAATAAGTAATGTTATTTTATATTAATATAGTATTGTATTAAATATTGCATAATATAATGGTAAACATGAATTAATTAATCCAAGAGAGATACACCATTCCATGTGCGTTTAGCTAAGTCTCAATAGGAAATAACATATATATATATATATATATATATATGTATGTATGGGCGGTTAAAGGCTAATCCAAGTGGGTATTCAAAAGAAATGAACAAGGATTCATTGCTTCATATTTTACAAATTATTTAAGGATAATTCAAATGATAAATAATTGGGTTAAAGATGAGCTTTGTTATGTAATTGATTGATTAGGGTCTTTCTACAAAGTTGAAATATTAGAAAATTATAGTTAGAAAGCAAAGGATGATTGTTGGACCAAGTAAAAATTAATAAATTAATATATATTGTGAAGCAAGCTTTTGGGATCATATAGGAGAGAAATTAATAAATAAAAAGTAAAGTAATGGGTAAAGGATTGATGGAGTGACTAGTGAGGGGTCTAATTACTCTAAAAAGAGTGGTCACATTTAATTTAGAGATGAAAGGTCGTTTTCTCTCTCAAAATCAATTGGCAGATTTTCTGGGCAAAAGGAAAGGGCATATTTTTGATGGATGGGTGTGAATATATATGTGTATGTATGAGGCTAAAGCTAGAGATGGGCAGCGTGCGTGTGAGAAGGATGGAATAAAGTGAATATTTAGATTAGATCATGTATGTATACCTTTTGATTGCTTTTTGTATTTTATTTTATTTGTTTATAATTGAGGAGAAAAGAGAACAGAACAGATCTGTATTCTGGTGCTGTTGCACACGGGATGGCAAAGAGAAGCAAAGTGAAAAGAAAGTTGTAGCCAAAGCAACTTGGATTCTCACACGTCCAGTTCAATTGATAGCTTCATAGGTAGGCCATCTCAATCTCAATCTCAATGGTAGAAGAAAGTTGAGGGCATTTTTTTTTTTAATTTTTTTGTGTCATTTGATCGAAGTGAACTATCAAGTAGGAATAACACCTCTACGAAACTAGATGGGCCAACTTGTATTTGTTTATGGACAGAAGTCGGAACTTGGAAGTGTCTTCCAAGGAAATGTTTTTGTTTTATAAAGTTTCCTTGCGACTATATCAAGTGTTTCTTTATAGGTTTCTCTACTCCACAACTACAAGATATTTCTCTACGAATTATTAAGCAGCAATATTATTTTGTTGTGAAAAATACTGCGATTGTTTATTAAGTTTCCCAAATCAAATCTGTGAACCCAAAATAGGACAAATTACAAACCTTTTTTTATACCGTGGGAAAAAATTTATCCAAAAACATGATGAATGAGCTAGGCCTACCCAGCTCAAAATATGATTATGATCTTATCTCGATATTTTGATGCTGAAAACTGACATAAAGTGTCCACTGATTTTAATTGTAATTGGTTTTCACCAAAGAAGGCAACACGTTAAACGCCACGGAGTTTCAAGTTATGGCTGCCTGCCTTTGCAAACCACTTGAACATGTCTCACAAAAAAAGACAATTACTGAAAAAAGTTCCAGAAATTAGATTCGTTGTTATTCAAAATTAATAACGAGTCTCAAACTCAAACCAAACACATTTACTTTCTTTTCAACAATTTGAGGTCATCACAACCAGCTTACCTACATGCCATTATCATCGCGATTCTCCTGATATCAGGAATATTTTCAGAGTATCAGGGGTAGTTCCATCAATCTCACCTCAGGGTCTCGCCTTGTCTCGTGCTGGGATTCTTCCTTTATTCCATGGATTAAGACAACACAACTTGATAGACGAACATTACACAATCATACCCTCTCATGGTCGCAGTAAGACGTCAGACCAGAGAAACCCAGTTTTGCTTTGAATTGAATGGTTGCTCTGCTCTCATTCTAACTCTTTACCCCTAAGACGGATCTCTTTCTTCTTGTCCCCACTTTGTGCACAATTCTGGCTGTTGGCCATGCATACAAGAATCCGGTTTTTGTTACTTGTTGAACTTGCCTCTCCGGTCAAATTTGGACATCCAGACTAGCTTTTTCAATTGGAGCAATGGCTATCACACGCTCAATTACTTTGCCACAGACTGTAAAATCTCAATACGTTATTGCTCATATCTACACATTACTGACGATCATCATATCATTGTAATACTAGATCCCCATATTTCACCAGTGATCCCAATTACCATTAGTAAGAAAACACAAGTACCATATAGGGGTTAAATGAATCTAACCTTGCCAGCAAAAAAACAAAAACAAATATAAATATAAATAGAAGCAAACTCATTTTACTTTTATTATTTTTTTACATGAAGCTCAGTTAAACAGTCATCAATACAATGACAAGCAAATCATAGCATAATTTGATTCATGCTGTCTACACTCCAGAAATACAAATATAAACCCCACATTATATTTTAAGCACACGGACTAAAGCCGCCCACGCTCGCTGCTACATTCTAAGCAAATACTCCACACCCCTCCTCCTGCTGCAACCATTCCATCAGTACCTTGAACGACTTCTCACCCTGATATATTTGATCCCCAAATTAGTCTTAGAAGACTGTATATACAAGCAACAAAGGGAAGATAGTATAATAACCTGGGTGAGCGGGAGCGTGAGCGAGTATAAGAAGGGGAGTGAGAGCATGATCGGGAATGCGAGTGAGAATAATATCTTCCAGAACTCCTGCTCCTACTAGGACTTCTGCTATACCGGTGTCGTCTGTGAAAAAACACAATGAAAGCAGGTAAAATAACTTTTCAGCAGTCGTAACCACTCTAGATTTTCCGCTAAAAACAAATACAAATGAGAAACAAGGGGATGAACAAAATGGGCAGGCTTCATATCAACTCAAGATCAGTATAGACTGGAAGGACATCATAAGTTGCCCTTAAAGAAGCATAACAGAAGACATGGAAGGTGTGAGATCAACCGAACACATGGTAAGCATAAATTGAATGTAAGATAATAATTAGTATGCAATGCCCACCATTGAATCAGAAATATTTCAAACTTAATAGATTGTTTACCATTACTTGGTGCAAAAGCAAATAGTAGAGGTATGGTCATTGCTAATAGATACAAGCTTTAACTGTAGGTGAATGATCATTACCATATACAAGTAGTCTCAAAAAATGAAACCATCAAAAGAGATCTTATCAACATCACGTTTTCAAAATAGATTCTATAAAATCAATAACGTAGAAGTAAAGGAAATCCAAATTTTCACTTAAGATCAACCAATAATGCAACTAATGAAGAGAATATGGTGCTTTTCACAATAATAATAACTCAGGAAAAGGCACAAATATATCCATCACCACATCTGCACTATCTGATTTTTAAAAGGTATTATATTATTATTTTTACATACCTCCAATACTCAAGATATGAAATAACAAACCACTAGATTCTATTGTGCCTTCGGGAGCAGGCATAGATTGGAAGAAGTAGTGGGTTAAATTAATCACTATATTATGAATTTAAACAACTTTAAAGCTATGTCAATTACATAATGACTATTCTGTTCATTAACACACCCAAACCATAAGTGTATACTTTCATCAACCACAGAAAAGGGTACCAAAAATATGCATAGTAAACCCATATGTCAAAACCTGAACATACACATGCAAAACCATTATGAATTACCTTCGAGGAGAAGGACTATAGCTCCTGCTGCGACTGCGACTGTGACGCCTACGACTTAATCGGCTTGTTTCTGCAAGTTTTTCCTGCCTCTGCCGCTCCTGTTCTCGTTTCTTCGCCATTTCAGCTGCAGTATCTTTTTTAACTGCAGGACAACAAAGCCGTGACATCATATATAGAGCACACAAATAATACAGTATAACATAGAAAACCCCCTTCCCTTGCCAACAATCCAAAATAAACACCATCCCCTCGATGTGCAGTAGCAAATGTAAACACATGCTGAACTAACTATTTTGCTGCCAAAAAAAATAAATAATTCACAGGTCATACTTTGTTTGTTCAACTGCTTGCTCATAATCCTTTTTAGCCGCTCCTGAGGAGTTTCTTTCTTCTCCCCATGTGGCTGCTTCAAGAGGCCACCGGTGGCATTTGATTTGGTTAACTTTGCCAATCCTGAAGATGAGCTGTGAAGAAGGAAAAAGAAGACATTTTAATAGTAACAATTATAGCTGAAAGCACATGATATGCAAATGATGATAATATCAGAGAGCCACAAGAATAAAGCATAAACAGTAACAGGTGTCAGTCTAAATGCTCTAATGTGTACCTTGGTACCGGTTTAATCAACTTAGCACTCTTTTCCTTGTCAAGGGATACACCAGATGCTGGATCAACATGCAGTGCCTCAAGTATGCGACCAGATGATGGCCTGCAGGAAAGAGAAGCATTAGAAACACCAATTTCAGAAGCTCTGTGCAATTTGGAATTGGCTTATATAAAATCCATTTCAGGGAAACATAAGCTCCAGAAAGGAGGCTTCCTTTCCTTTCCCTCTGGCCAGTTATGCCGATTAACCCTAGGCCAGTTATTATTCTAACCCAGAAAAGTTTGCCTCAAGCAACAAAATGGGGATAAGCTGCAGCAGAGTAAAGACTGTCCAATCTATCTTTGCAAGAATTTAAAGGTCCAGTCTCCGACCGGTTAAGTAAATCAGCCTGAGATGGAGGAGATGGTGGTGGAGACAATCCTTCAAACTTCGGTTCATCCCCATCGCCTGAGCCGCCAAATTCAGTAATGTACTCTACTTTAGGTGTCCTTGACTTGCTCTGATGAACTTCATCAGAATGACCTCCACGAGCAGAGCGCCTCCAGTATGACGGTGAGCACGACCGTGATCTCGATCTGCATAAATAGATCACCACTCAAATGCACACCTAGAAAATACATCAGGCAGAGAAACAACAGAAGCAACAATTTCCAGAAACACCATTAGAAGGCCTACCTTCTGAAGCGAGGATAAGCTTCATAAGTCGGACTTCGCCTTGGCTCCCTGTGTAAGAAAATATTGAGCTCCATTATAATAATGCTGATACACTATATTCTACAACTTGCTGCAGGATAAGTGATTTCTTGGGAAAATAGAACATGCAGACTTCTACCGGTAAGGATCATGATGAAACGCTCGTGTTCCAGTGAATCGAGCAGCTTCTCTTTCTCTTTCCCTTTCTATCTGAGAAGCTTTTCTTCTTTCTTTGCGACTCAGCTTTCTCTACAGATTCAGCATTCAGTGACATGAAATTGGTAGCATATTGAGCACAACAAAACAAAACCTATAATTGGGAGGAACTTACAATTGCAGGATCACCTTTAATTGCTTCCTTTTGCCTTTTCTCTTCCTCTTTAGCTTTTTTATCCATATAAACAAGCCAACCATACCTTTTCACGCCAAACTCTTTTGCTATTATTTTTCCATTCCTTCATCATTGCTGTCATCACTATTATAATCATCCTCATCATCATCCTCATCTTCATCCTCTTCATCATCATTATCACGTGGTTCCTCATTTCCATTTCCCTCATAAGAGAACCCAACCTGTGAATATGAGCCCTTGCTTACAGGTGGTTGTGGTGGGTGAAATCTACAACACATGCATAAAAGGATGAGGTAAAACATTACATTTGCAATTGTTACATATAAGAGAAAGCTGAAAGCTAAAATTACAGAAATTAGCAAAAACATTTAAACAATTTTCACAATGTTTTCCATGAAAAGTGACCAAGAATCAAACACTGTTCCTCATCCTATAATTCTGCTCACTAAAGCACTGGAACAAGGAATGGCTAGGGATCGCAAAAGAAATCCATTTAATCAGCACAGAGAAATTGTCCAGAAATCTACTAAACAAATACATAGTACTCTAAATGTCTTAATAAATATATTTTACACATTGATCTTGAGATTGAAATTATAGCTAAGCTTAATGGCATCCCTAAAAATGCCTGTTATAGTTCATCATCTAATATTTCTTGATGACCAGAAAATACAATGCAGCAATAAAAGAAGCAAATTAAAACAGACAAGAAAACAGAAAAAAGAAATCCAAACCTGTCTGATCCAAATGGTGCAGTAATCTTGGCCTCTATCTCTTGATTTACATGTTGCAAACCCTCCTCATCAGTAACTGTTATTGCAGAAAGAAATTGTAAAATTAATCTCATATTGATCCCTAGCCCAAAAAGGCAATCTCAAGTTGACCTCAAATGAAAACAAAAAAGCCTTTGTCATGACTCTTTGCCATAAACAAAAGGTAGCCAAGGAAACATTTAAAAAGTTCATAAATTTAACACATCTATCACAAATAAAAAAAAGTACCGACATCCTCTACGTCGATGCTTAATTAAATCCCGATAACGCTCAAAATTAACAAACTCTTCAAGTTCTTCCTCTTCTTCGGACTTTTCTTGGGCATGCATACACTTCACAGGTTCCCTAATGAAATCTAGAAGGGCCCGACCATCAAATCTGCACAAACAAAGAAACCCAAAATCCCAATGCTAAACTTTCATCCCAATGCTCAAAAAATTATATACGCGCACTAATACACAAACGAATGAGAGGGAGAGGGGGAGAGAGAGCTGTACCTATCAATCAAAACATCTTGTTTCCCATTCCAAGGTATCCTACATAACAAGTTCAACAATAGCAGTCAGTTTTACCAGAGACGCATTAGGAATGGAAAGATGCCAACCGCGAACAATGCAAGCTAAAAATGTTAAAAGGAAGTTTCCCAAACTTCCCTCATTTATGAGCTACTACTATTCGCGTTCTTGTCATTTGTAAAACCCATACCCAACTGAATTTTTGACAAAAAATGGCTATAAAATGTCACTTCTGTTATCGTTACCCTAATTGATTATGAATTAAGTCAATAACAAATTTTACTCTCATAATTTTGCAGAGCTTACGAAATTACATAACAATGATGATGATGATGATAGTCCCATAATTTAAACAACAACGAAATAGGAGCAACAATTATCATTTAATAATTTTTATTTATTATAACAATGATAAATTTCACCGCTATATTCGAGAATCAAATGTGTAAAATAAATAAAGCAATAAAAGAAATAATAGAAAGGAGGTCTTACAGCCCTTGCTGGTCCTCAGTGGCCTGGTAGAGGCCATCGTCACGATGCACACGGGAGCGTGTGCCGATGACTTGAATGGACTGCTGAGGATCACCGCGCCGCTTCGCCAAGAAAACGGCGCGCCTCTGCGCCCGCTTTCGAGCCGCGTCCATCATGTCATGCACCTTTCTCTCCGATCTCCTGGCCTCGTGCCACATCTTCAACGATTTCCGAACCCTAACCCTAGACTCTCTCCCCCAGTGAATTTGATTATGCGATTGATCGAGCGGAAGAATTTTGGTTTTGAGGCGAGCGTGTTTTTCAGTTAATTGTAAGATGTTATTTTTAGATCTGGACCGTCCACGTCAGACCTGTGGCGTCCACGGCAAAGCCACAGGGGAAAAAAGTTTACACGTGGCAATACTCTTTGAACTCCGATAGTTCTAATATGTGCTTTTTCTAAAAAAATATATATAAAAACAAATAAATAAAATAAAGAACTTGTATTTAGCCTTCAAATTAAGAAAAATTAACGCACACGTGCAAGGCCAATTTCCTGTTATTATAAATTTACAATGTTGTTGTGTTACCATATTGGACCTCAATGGATCCTCTTTTGAATATAATTGAGAGATTATAATTTTATTTGTAATTTTTTTTTTTTAACTTCGTTAACCTGGAAAGTTTTCATGGAAAAAAAAAACGCAAGCCGAAACAGGAAGGGAATTAGAATTAAGTGATCTAAGGGCTTTTAATAAGGCATTCCTTGGGATGCTGGGTTCGGGAATTACTCAGAAACCAAACTCTCCATTGAAGGTGAGATACTTTCCGAAATCACATTCAGTAGTTTATAGCATACAATCACAATGTTATAAGTGATACAAATTACGTCTTGATTAAGAAAAGAATTCTATAAATATACTTAAAATTGAAAACAATTATATTTTAGTACAGAAACAGGCACGCCTCGAATCATAATCATTCATCTTACAGAATACACATCATTCATCATTGTGAAAATTGGGAGAAAAAAAAAAAAAACTAAGCAACTATACATAAAAAGGAAAAATAAGGGAAAGAGGAAGCTAGGACGGTGAATTTATGAATCATTCCCTGCGCCAGTGTCTCCGGAAATGTCTGAGAATGAAACGTTCAGCATGCAATGGATACTTCTTCTTTATCAAGCCCTTTATACATTTCCAATATGAGAAATCCATCAACTTCCCATCTTTCTGAACTATGAACAAGCATCGTGTACCTTCGAAATCCGGATGATTACCAACCTATACTTAAAATTCTCCCGTATTATTCGGATTTCATGGCTATCAGATTGAATAAAATTAATACAATAACAACACAACAGTGTTGGTCATTAATTGTTAATTCTTTTGTAATTTCTAATTTTGACAATTCAAATTTAAATTAATGGAGTACATATAACCATTTAGATTATCGTATATATACCTTGATGTGAGCGATTCCGCCGCCTATCTTCTCCTCATATTTGGGGTGATATGGAAGCAACATCTTGACGATGATCTTTTCATGCTCAGGACTTAATCGCTCACCGCTATTATATCTACAAATAATTCCAATTAAATTAATAAAAATTAAAAAGTATTATATCCTAATTAATATTAATTTGATAATTTAATGAAAAGACACATGTATAATTGGCTTACCTTCCAGAATGAAGGATCATGCGGACCAAGCCAACCAGAGGCACTGTATCGCTCACAATATGATCCTCCCAGTTCACAACCCGGGACCCACTTTTCTCACCTCCTCTTTGATCGTCCGGCGGAGAAACAACCGGCTTCCTAAGCAAATCAGGACCGTACACGATTCGGTCATTCCCAACTCTAGCCCTAACTCCGTCGGTTGCAATTTTCACAGCACGCACGCGTAGCATTCCATGGGAGTGAATACTCTTACGGCGGTGATGAAAAGCAGGGCTGGGGATATGGTGAAACTGAGGCGGTGCGGTGGCTCTAGAGACCGATGCCATCGAGAATACGATATCAAAACATAATACAAAAGCTAGAGATTAAATGCGTTAATGTCTGGAATTGATACATCTGGGGGAAAGAGTTGGTAAACGACATTTGGAGCTTACTGTTTGTGGAAATTGCGGGAAGAATAAAATGGAAGAAGAAAATGAATTAATAAATGAATTTAGGAAATCTCCTGTGGATATGAAGCCGCCAATGGAAAGCGCCGTATTAGATGAGTTGGCAGAAGTGCAATCCTACCACGTCAGCACTTCGAAGGTAACTCTACCCGCCCTTTCTAGTTGTTTACAGGGGACGGCAAAATTTGTCACGGGCCCAAAACCGATAGGAATCCGTCCTTAATAAAAGAAAATTTAAGTGAATTTACGAGAAATATAGTAAAAATAAAAAAAAATTAATTCTCAATTTATTCATTCATAAGACGAAAATTAGTTTATCTCTCTCTATTCCAACCCTATTCCATTCTCAATTAAAATTAAATAAATATATTATAATTTATAAATTAAATTTTTATATATTATAATTTTTAATTTTTATATTATAATTAAAAGTAATTAATAATAAAAGTTTGTAAGGTTATAAATTAATATTATAAATAATAAAATATAAAATTAAAAGTAAAAAATTAAAAATTAAAAAAACTCATAAATTTGTAAAGACCTTTTATCTGACTACTTTATGTAGCTACCTATTGTTAAAGGGTCTTAAATAGTATTTTTTTCTTTTTAATTTTCACATCTTCGATTGAAATTAGCACCAGCCAGTGCTTTGCAGCTAGTGCTCTGTGGCTACTAATTGGCAAAATCAATTTTCTCCTCTTCTCGATTTTCAAGCTCAAGTATTTCTCTTATAAATTCGGTCACTTTCTATCGATTGCCGTAAAATTCAAGAAAGAGTCAGCAAGTACGTATTGTTAATTTTTTTTTAAACTATTATATATTTATATGTAATTATTTATATTAAATTAAATTACTTTTTTTTTAGTTCAGGAGAAGAAAAAAATATCTACACCATTTGATGATCAACTTCAAACATAATTTGATGATATATTCAAAAAAATATCGAATCATGAGGTATATCCATCACTAATTCTTGAAGCTGAACATGATGATATTTAAAAAAAAAAAAAATTAAAATCTAAGATATAAAATCACTTTGAAAGACAAAACCTTAGTAGAGAATTCAAGTCAGTTTGTAATTATTGTGGAAAGAAGATAGGAGGAAATATGAATTATGGGACAAAATACTTACATAATTATTTTAAAATATGTCCCTTCCGAAATCAAAAACAAAATGATATATAAAAAATATTGACAACTATAAAACAAATGAAGAAAAAGTTAAAATTGGTGCATATAGTTTTGATCAGAAAACTTTAAGGAGAAAGCTTGCAAATATAATAATCTTGCATGAGTACCCTCTCAATATGGTTGAATATGTTGGATTCGGAAGATTTGTTAATTCTGTTCAACCATGAGTACCCATTCACATGGTATAAAATCAATGTCAAGCCAGAACCCATACCGTCCTCCATACATTCTGCATATGAAGATAGGAATTCTTTCAACAGTGATTTGAGCATCATCACACTACTCCGCTTTGCCTGTGCTTTCTTCTCTTTTAGACCAAAAACCACAAGCTGGAAGAGCTGAAGAAACTGATTGATAAAGAGATCAGAGTTTTTGCACTTGTTTAAGCATCATTATCGTACGCATTTTTGCTATTTGAACAGGCAAAGCAAATGGGAATGATGGATGAAGGTCATGTCTGGATTACTTCAGATGGTATCACTAGTCTTCATGATTCCTTCAACTTATCTGTAATCACCTCCACGGACGGTGTATTGGGATTCAAAAGAGTGGGATTATGCTGCATTATTTAAAGAATTCAAAGCCAATCGGGAAAGTTCAAATACTATCAAATATCTTATCAAGCAATTTTGAGGAGTTAAGTAAACATCGTGAACTATGAGCTAATGCAGATACCTACTTTTAGGATTCTAAGTGTGGCAGGTAAGCGTTACCGAGAAATCAGATATTAGTCTCCAAAATTTGGTTTCTCAAAGAAGCTTGTGAAACATCATATCACAGAAAAGGCACAAAGGAGTCTCAATTCCGAAGAAGGACCAGATTCGACGTACTGGCAAGTCGGAAAAGTTTTGTGGTTTTCTTTTACTACACTGTACTTGGGCCAGAGTAGGATATTGACCTAAAATCAGCTAGTATGGATGTTTCAGTTTTCTGAGTTAGTGTAAATTATTATATGTATTTGTCCATCACATCATGAGAATACTGTTTATGCAGGGTTCTAAATTTACTGCAAAGAAAGTAGACACTTTGAATGTCAAAATGTTAAACAATTTTATATATCCAGTAGTAATTGCTACTTAATATGAAGGAGGCTCAATCAGGTACATTTTATCTACACTTGCGATAGTACCATGGTTATTCCTGATCCAAATTCTCTGCAAGTTTCACTGCAAATCTTAGTTCCATGATAAGCTCCAAGACTCGTTCCATCTCCCATCGACATTGGATATCTAAAAAGGACAAATGCAGCTGTTGGTTGCGATGGAAGTCCGCTCTGTCTGGGTTCTTGACAAAGGTTTTGGATTTCAGGCAGAGAACATCAGAGGCATGGCTTCATTTGTTGAACGCGCAGAAGCTCTCACAAGTGGAAGTATAAAAGCAGCTTTCTCCTTGAGCCCCCATGAGGTTTGCCTCATGAAAATTTGCGAGGTCTTCACTTTATCAGGGCCTGCATACAAGCTTGGTGGTTGTGGCTTTGTAATTATGTCCATACCCTTTCTATTTTTTGTCTTTAATCCTTACAAACATAAATTCTGTTCTCAAATTTCTATAGTCATATTCTGGATCTTGCAAAAATAAATAAGAAAAAGTTCTGTGGTATAATTAATTATTAGTTTTTCTTTCTGTACTGACTCCTACCACTATAATGACACAGGTATTTCAAAATATTCTCCACTGGCTTCAGACTTCTCGCGGGAGCAATCCAAAATATATGGGAATCTGCGTCATTTAGAGGAAGACATGCTTTCACTTTTGAATTGCTTGACCATGCAGACTGGCAACACAGGAGACCAAAGGTTCGGACCAGCATCTTTCTGGGGTTTATTCATTCTCTCAGGAGTTGTTTCTGCAATCGCATGGCTTATCACCATTGCTGGATCATCGAAAAACCATTATCAGACAATGCACAACCTCCTAGCAACTTTAATGGATACAAGAATTTGCAGATGGTCAGCAATGCTTCTTACAAAAGAGAGCAATAGAAGAGGGAAACCAAGTGAAGGCAACGGTGCTCTGCAGCTTGGAGAGACACCGCCGTAAAATTAATTCACATCGTGGGCACTCCAATTAATTCACTTCTACACAAAATGAAGCTTAACATCAACGTTATTTATTACCGCAGAATATATATGTGCAAATAGATGTCAGATCCTACGGGTGAATGGACCAAACAAGCTCAAAAAATGCAAGGCTAATAGTTGTGAAGACACTAATCAGTCGCATTCGCAAGCTTTGACTTCTGAAAATCTTTTCGAACTTTGGGCTGCTCTTATTAAACAACTAATAATGAGGAACCGAATTGCCAGCTTAAATTAATTATAATTTCATTTGTTTTTATTACGTTATATTAATTTCTTAAAATTTCTTCTTACTCTTTCCAAAATTTCTCCTACGGCAAGATTTCTTGCCCTGAAATTGATGGTGCTCTAAAATAAGCTTTAGGTTTATCGTTATTTTAAAAAAAATAATCTCCATTAGCAACATATATGTATATCTATTATAACCATTAATCTGCAATCTTCACTGTCTATAATGAGTACACGACAAGGTTTCGGTAATTTTAAGATTACTCAAGTGATGCGAAGAAGAATTACTGAGATACGCAGAGAAATTCATTAAATCATGACATCAAAGAAATATATAAATATTGGGTTCTGCCGGCGATATATTTGTAGTTGAAACACCAAGCGTTTAATTTAACTACAAATTAATTAATGACATGCGACAGATGAAATGATGAATTATATTGAATTGTATAAAGGTGATGATGTTTTGCTTAGGTTACCAAAAAGGAAGTATCATTATCCTTATATTTATGGTTCACAGGCAATAACATGCATCAAACGTTCGGAAAATTGCTCTAAACCCCCTCAGGCTTGGTTGAACTACCAATTATCTCCTCAAATTTCAAAAATACTCTATTATGATATATTGTTAATTGAAATAATGGAAAAATAGTGTTTTTATTATTATACCCCTGAGTCAAAGAATGAGGGAAGACATAAGCTCCATAGATCAAATGTGGTTCCCACACGTTAGTTTGTAGGTCCCATGTGACAATTTTTATATAAAATAAAATATTTAATTTTATATAAATTAATTTAAATTATTTAATTAATTTATGTATATTCTAGCAACCATCCAACTCTTGTCAACCCCCATCCACTGCTAGTAACCGACTCTAAAAGAATCACTATCGACATCATTAAACTCTAAAATCTTTGATCTATACGATGGTATAATTATTTTTTAAAAAATAATGATGAAAAGACGTCAAAAGTGGCCAAAATAGTGCGGCCACCATGTGACTACACCACATCGGCGACGAGTGGAAGTATAACATCATCACAATTGAATAGATCGACTTTCATTGACTCTAGTAATCGTATAATGTACTTTTACTCGTCGTTAGTGTTGTGGCAGCCACCATTTGTCACATAGTGGCTATCACTATTTTGGCCTTTTTTTGTCTCCTTTCATTACTTTTTTCTCAAAAACAATTATATTATTATGTAAATCAAAAAATTTATAATTTAACAATTTTGACAATAATTTATTTAGAGTTGGTTATCAACGACAGTCTGACAACTACTAGCGGTAGAAAGAGTGGGGGCGTGGTCAACGAGATTTGACTTTGAAGAGAGAGTTATGTGTGGTGTGATAGGGTATTTACCATTTTACCCCTAAAAATTAAATTTTTTTTTTATCTTAGTTAACCATAGGACGTAACAGGATATTTTTAAAGTTTTAGGAGATAATAAGTAGTTCAATCAAATTGAGGGAGGTTAAAGGGCAATTTCCCTCAAACCTACGTACACGATGTAGCCCTGACTGCCAAAGAGGGGTGGGTTGAGCTACCGAATGCCCATTATACATCTTATAAAGAAAAGGCATGCAATCCTGCAAATTATTAATTATCTCGATAAAACCCAGGAAGAAAGAATAAATACATTTTATTATCACATCATTATGTATGTGTCTGATTCTTCTTCTTAATAATATTTCTAAAGTAATAGTATTTGGGACCCAAAAACAATATTAGGCTTTTGAAGGCTTTTATAGCAGTTCTATTCATGATAATATATAATATCACTGCATGCCATTCATCGAAGTATGACTCCCAGTCAAAGAACTACCATATATGACTCCAATATAAAATTCTTTCATTTTCTTTGTATTTTAATTAATTATTAATATTAGGATTACATGTTCATGATTGATAATGGTGACGGATGTTGTGGACCCTTTCAATTCAACCTTGAAAGAAAACTTATAATTTTTAATTAATTAATGAATTAATTAATTGAGCCATTCTTAATCGTATTAATTGGGGCCAAGTCTCAACGTATACACAACACAATAATAAGTAAACAAATAATAAATTCTGCGCCGGCAATCACGCAATAAGCAATCTAAAACAGTTGAGTTTCGTAATAAATATTTATTTGTTTTCAAGTTGGCACTCAACAGTTAATCTATTTGCCTGACGGAAAGGCGCCGCCACCCGGCTCTATCATTCATTAACAAGTCTCCAGACCCTTCAACTTTGGTTAAAAAGGAATTCCGTTAATTATTTTAATTTAATGAAAATCTTATATTATAATTAGACTTGGTTTATTATATTATGTGATAATTAATTAATTAATTAATTAATTAATAGCTAGCCAATTCTTCAAGGCGGCTCCTAAATTTGTCTACTTTTTTTATTGGTAATAATTGATCTTAGTATCCTTGTGGTGTATGCCCGATCAGTATAATTATTATTATCATTAGAACCAATATATACTATGATGTCCGCTTGCTGCTACAATAATATAATATATGAAGAACAATTACGTTAACTTTGTTGTCTAATTTGATTAATTTATAGTCATTTATTATTCTCTGGGTGGAAGTAATCAAATAGAAACTTTAATCCTCAACTTAATTAATTAATGAGTCATCAATTTTATATTATAACAGAAATTCTTAAGGAAATTAAGTGCGTGAAAAGGAAAACTGCTGTTTAAGTAATATAATAATAATTAATTAAAATTGTTAATTTATTTTATCTTATCTATAATTGAGTGTTAATATACAGGATGAACATATCTGCATTTTCATTGCATTGAGCCCAACAACAACAACAACAACAGATTGACGCGTAATTTTTGTTCTTGTAATCAAGCAAATTGAACCGATTTACACGGAGTCTTCTTGACTTGAATGAATTCAAAGAAATATTATAGGGATGAAAATTTCCATCAAATTAGAAAATGGAAATCGTAAAATTAAACGATGCTTAAAGTTTGTTTACAAGAAAGTTCTTGACAAAACCAAAATCAACCTTGGCAAATCCAGTAGTTTGGAATGTTCCAGTCGAGTCGACTGACTCATAAAATAATATAATAACAAATAATTGGGTACAAACGTTAATATTAATACAACAATTAAAGCATTATAGAAGCACTTCGTCTGGATGATGTAAGAAGCACTTCCAAATTCCAGCTAGCTAGCCTTCCTTCTCCAGACAGCAATATTATTTGAAAAGCTGATCAAAACATCATAAGATAATTCAATCAATGGTGTCCTCTCCTCTCCTCTCCTCTCCCTCCTCTTTTCTCATTCCGTTGACGTTTGAACCTGACCTGAAAACAAAACTGAAAATGAATTATGAGAACTACTAGTAGTATAATGAAGTGTCCTAAAGAAATTAAGATAATTAGGTAATTCAAAAGAAAATTAGAATAATTAATTAATTAATTAATGTAATGGTTGACTTCTGAATCAGCTCTAATTAGCTATAAAATATTGTTAAGACAACTTTATTTTCGTCATCCCATTGGTGAAAATAATCATAAGGCCAATTAATTACGTGTGTTAAGGTTTATAATTAAGGTTCTAATTCATAACTATAATAATATAATATAACAAAAAAACAAAGAGATTATTAAATGTTGGTGGCCGACCCATATATATTAAAATCAATATGGTGGATCATAAGCACAAGAAAATCCTTAATTGATTTTTATGATATATATTATATATATTACTGATATTGCATTTATAATCATTTATATGCATGTATATGTAGTAATTTGCCCTATGTGCATGCTGAATATTTATTATATATGTTCGCCACTATCTATTGTCGCTTTCGTATCTCATAATTCATTTATATATTTAAGCACTCATATTTAATGAAATTTGTTTTTAGTATTTCAAAATTATTTGATTTTAAACTTAAGCAATCTTCTTTAAAAAAAGAAAAACTTAAGCAATCAATATTACCATAACTATTTCTTATAATCAATGAATTGAAAAAAATCCCAATTCAGACTAAGATCACTTTTTTTCTATTAATTTTTTTTTTATTGCTAAAAAGATGAAGAGAATAGGTCAACTTTGACATTTTAAATAGACATTATAAACTATTGCATAATAAATATTAAAAGTTAAACAAATAATAAATAATTTGTTGGAGATAATTAATTAACGATGCATTATTCATAAATAGACTTAAAACATGGTTAATTTGTTTGTTGCGTTGTTGCTTTGACATTCAATTATCAATTATTTGTCGTGGTAAACAAGCAGAAAATAAATAAATAATTAAACGTAAATATGAAAGTCTAACGGGCAACCTTATAAAACTAGAAAAGACAGATCATCATGACGCGACCTGAGCGAAGACCAAAACTTGTTGGTACTCCACATCCACATCCACATCCACACCACATCCACCTCCACTACCACCTCACCCACCTTATAAACTATATTTCTCTCTTTCAAACCATTTCAACACACAAACCAAATTAATTCTCATAAAAAAAATATTTCGTTCCAGCCATAGCTTCCCCCACCCCACCGCGCGGGGTCCTTCAAGGACCTTCGCTGCACATGTTCCACCATCACCGGCTTCACCGCCACGTGCCACCCCCACCCCCCCCCCCGCCTCCGCCTCCACAACCAACAACTGCAGCTGCGCCATCGCCGCCGCAGCTGCAGCCACCACAAGGGTTACAAAAACAACACTCGTGGTCGCCGGATATATACAGAGATGAGGCGTGGCTTAGACGCAAGGGAAATATTAAAAACAGGAGGAGCAAGAGCGTGACAGATGAAGACCTTGACGAACTCAAGGCTTGTATTGAATTAGGTTTTGGGTTCGACTCGCCTGAGGTTGATCAACGCTTGTCTGATACTCTGCCTGCTTTGGAACTTTATTATGCTGTTAACAAGAATTATAATGATAAGGTTTTCAAGTCAACGGCCTCGGATTGTGAATCACCGTCTCCTATGGGAAGCCCCCACACCATTTTCGGCCATGGTAATTACTTTCTCCATCATATTCTGATTTGCAGGAAGTTTTTTTTTGTTAGAATTTTTATTGGTTAGTTTTGCATGAACATTAAATTGATTGAACATATTATTTTTTATTTTTGTGAAGGTGAAAATGATCCGCAGACAGTGAAAACGAGGTTGAGGCAGTGGGCACAGGTGGTGGCTTGCTCCGTTAAGCAATTTTCATGATGACAAAACGACGACAATGATGATTTATATATATATATATATATATATATATAGAGAGAGAGAGAGAGAGAGAGGGAGAGAGAGATTTTAATGAGGGACAGGGGTAATAATAAAGGAAAGCAGAGTTATTAAAGTAACCAAACAGGGAAGATGATGATCAACTTGTCTGATAGGATTCTCTCCACCGACCGACTTTGTTAATTAGTTTGTTTGATATGTTTGGTTAACAAGAAAACCCCACCACACCACTAAATCGAATTGCAAAACCGGTGCCGGATTGACTGTTTCTTTTTTTTTTTTTTTTTTTTTTTTTCTGCCACTTTATTTAGCCCCCCAAAAAAAAAGAAAAAGCTTGGTTTCAGTACTGGATTTCTTTCTCTATAGTTTGGACGTCTATAGAATGTGAATGAATGATCGAGAAGTCAAAAGATGTTTGCATGTGTTGATTGAATAGTAGCGTGCTGATGCTGCTGTTTGCTTTAATTCACAGAGTTTACTTATACTGAGGAAACAGAAGAAGAACATATAATTAAGCTTTTATATACACATTCTTTTCTTGCTTTCTCAATATGTAGAGGAAATAGGGTTTACTGCTTAATTTTAGTTGAAAAAGAATTCTATATCAAATGTAAGCTTTCATATTTTGTTAAATTTTAAACTATTAATTAATCTTTTTTGTAAACAAAAAATCAATTTAAATACATTAATTATATGGGAAGTTAATATTTTTTATTATTAATCAAGAAAATTGCAAACATTTTATTCCCAAGTAAAAGGAATGAAAAATTAAATTTTCCGTTGGCTTGAGGAATACGTACACAGGTTAATTGGTTTAATTTCTTTGAATTAAAGGAGGGTTTATTTGCTTTCTGGAGAGGAAAGGCATATCTTATGAATGAAAAGTAATTCAAAATATTAATAGATGCCAGCAAGGTTGAATTAAGCTTTGATTTGATTTGATTTGTTGCATGGTAAAAGGCATTCTATGATGACACAGCTGGTTGCTAGAACATATATGTATTATTGAACTTTATTAAAGCTTTGGGTCCTTGCCTCCTCGTCCTCCTCTTCGACTCCTAGGAACAAGCAGCTTTTTTTAAATAGTTTTCTTCTACTTCTTTTGAATTTTCAATAAATATAAATTTTATTAAAATATGAAATGTCATAATTATATAATCGGTATAACATAGCTTTAAATTAAAATCCTATACTAATGACAAAATCTTTACACGTTAATGTCTTCTAATCCCTCAGCATTATACCAATGCGAGTGTGTGTGGAAATTTAAATCAATCAAATAAGTATTTTGATTAGATGGGATACCCCCCCTCTCCTACTTCTTCTTCTTTTTTCTTTCGTGCATTGACTTTTAAAGAGTTGTTTGAAAAAACAGAAAAAATACTCTAGCTACTTAGTGGTTTAATCACCCACTACCAATACCGATTATTCCATTTTTATGGTCAATTTTATTTTAAAAAACTCTTACAATATAATTTAGGTAATGAAACGATAATAATTTCATGTATAATGGAATGGATGCCATGAAGTTTTATCTTCTCCTGTCTCCTCCAATTGTAATGGCATTGACGACTCTTCATTCAAACGAGAAGTTTAGTATCAGTATATGACGAAGAGAATGCATGCAATGTATGCAATGCGGTGGGCGGCCTCCGACCACAAGCACTAAGTTTTGTCTGCGATTGCATCAAATTCTAAATCGAAGCAACGAATTTTGAGAAATGGTTGGTGACTGGTGATAAGACAACCCACTTGGACTAGGGCATACAAATGGGCCCAAATATACGACGCCTACTGTGTCTTTTGGATCAAACCTTTGTGGGCTAAGGCCCACAGTCTGCTTTACCTAAGCCTATCATTCTGTTCTACTTTGGGATCTTATTTTTATTTATTTTTTTTCAAATTTATACAAGGATTACTTCATGATATATATATATATATATATATACACACACACACATTGCAAATTTGAAAATTCTATCATATATAAAAAATTCACATTTGATATATGTCTATTAAAACAGTGAATCTCTCATTTCTAATGATTTTATGAATAAGTGCTTAATTTAACGCATGATAAAGATGTCAGTCAACTCTCACAACATAAAGAATAAATCTAAATGCAAGTGTATATATATATCACCTGTTCAGACTATGATGGAGGTACAAGCTAGCAGGCATATAAATAAAACATAATTAGATAGTGGAATACTAAACCCATAACAATCATATTTCATGCTTTTTATTACCTTTTGAATTCTAAGCGTATCATTATCATTATGTACACTTTTCATATATATATATATATATATATATATGTATGAACGTTCAATAATAGTGGAGAAAATAACGGTAATTTTTATGAAGTCGCGCTCTTTATTAAATTATTAAGATTAAAACTTTCACTTGAATTCCGAATTCTACATTGGATGTTGCATTATCTTATACTAAATGCTATTATATATAATAACATTCTCGAAAATGACGAGAAAGTTAATTTATTGTGAATAGTGAATAGAATACGAAGGCAGAAAGATTGACGACAGTCCACGAGTAGAAGAAGAAAGAAACAAACAAAATAAGAGGAAGATCAGAAGAAATGAATAGAATATAAATATACAATACAGAGGGGAACTCAACAGGTTGACCTGGTTTTTGTAAACCTGAAAACGTAACTAAGGAAATTCATCCTTCATCTTCTTCTTCTTATTATTATTATTATTATTATTATTGATTATGTGTAGAAGAAAGATTGAATTCCTATTTCATTTTGAAACCAATTAATCAATGGTTTTGTCTGCTGTGGAGAAACGTGTACATATAGCCAATTGAATATTCAACAAAACTACTGGAGTAGCTAGTCGTTCATTCAACATGGAAAAACATGTTCACATTTGATTTGGTCCACCGAGAAATGCATAAGAAAAAACCATCAGTAATGCCAGTCTCTCCTACTCATGCTTACAGCTTAATTATGACACTGACTCCAGGCACAAAACTTTATTGTAATTTACATGCAAAGCTTCTGTACATGAAACGCCCGCCGCACGTTCCAAACAGCTTCCTTAAAATTGTTTTTTTTTTTTTTTTTTTAGGAGTTTTAAAAAATGCTGTTGAATTTTGTTATCTATTTTTTTTTTCTTAAAGAAAAAACTCTTTTAGTGTACTGAGAATTTCTCGAAAACTAAGATTGATGACGGACTTATTCAAATTATTACTTGATACCAATAATTTAGTTAGTTTGTCAATTGGCGAATGGTACATTTGGAATTCTAGAAGACAAAATAATTAGGTAATAAATAATCAAATATCGATATATATTATATATAACACGGATTAATATTATTGTCTTTAGTCTTATGTTATTCCCTCGTTTTCCATACTTTAAGATTGTCAACTGGGTGCATATGAAAGTAATTTAATTAATTACTCACGTTTCACATGCATATATACGATTAAATACGATGCACAGCCGCCACCTCACCTTAAGGAAATTCCAGAATCCAGCCTGATAAGTTAAATAGTTCGCTAATTCCCGAGGCCTTTTTTTTTTTTTTTTTTTTTTTTTTTTTTTGTAATTAGCTTGGACATAAAATTTGATGTATACTTCAATTTTATTTATTTATTTATTTATTTTATTTTCTTAAATATTTCATTTCCGGTCTGCCGGCCTCTTTGATGATAAGGGTGAAAAGCGGAAAACCAAGTAGTTGGAAGTTTGAATTATTCAACGCAAGTTAACATAAAGGTCAAAAAAAAAAAATATCAGTAAACGACAGGATTGTTAGGCATTAATTTCTTATAAAAATTTGACTATATATATTGATTTGGTGTCCGTCATATATATATATATATATATATGTAAAATATATATTATATTATTTTAATCCCATCCAAAATTCCAAACCAGAGAATTTTATAAAACATTCCATTTATTAATCCGTCAGAGTTTGACAGAGAAAAATATGACGAAAAATGAATAAAAAATATTAAAAGGAGACAAATATATTATAGATAGATGAAAAAGTCAATTATATAGGTGATTAAATTCCAACATTTGTGCGCTGTAGAAACAGAAATCAGAAGATAAGAGTCATTGTATCGTAGGGCTTACGTTACAAATAAATAAGATTATATAATTAATTGGATCAAAGGTGGGAAATGCATGCATGATGGGGCCGAGCCGAAACGAATTTACCAGTGAATGAATGACAATATTTTTTTTTTTCATAAAGGAAAAGAATTTAATATAGAATCTAATCCAGCTGTAACCTACTTATCATCTTAATTAATAATATAATTTCTGCATTCCATCTACGGAGTTTGATTCATTCATTTATTTCTGCTTCTCTAACCACAATTAATTTGTATGAAGATTATTTTTTTATTGACTGAAATGACAGAGAGGCAACGGCAGAAATCAACAACGTATGTACATTACATGGAAGCGAATTTGGTAAATTCAAATCAGTCAGGATGTAGGAAGAAATTCATATCATCACAATCAGACTCTAATTTTGGAATTTCTTACAAGCAAAAGTTACCCACTACTACTACTACTAGTGATTGATAGCCATCATAATGTTTTGAAAAATCAACTGATTAGAATTTTTGGGAGGGGACTCGATACGAAAAGAAAAGCAACTACTGCAACATCACATGTAAGCAACAGTGGTTTATCTGCTACAGTATTAATTTCTGCTACAGCCTAATCCTGTTCCCATGTCTGCTTGCTGACTCTTCTTCTTCTTCTTCTTCTTCTTCTTCTTCTTCTTCTGCTTCCAAGAATGGATAGCGTAGACAGCAACCTTCATGGACAATTCACTTGATTAGATTAATGTTGCCCTCACCCCACCCCACCTCACCTCACCTCACCTCACCTCACCTGAGACGTTTACATGGTGGACACCACCTACACTAACAAATCCTATAGCTACCGTTATTTGATTTGTTCATCATCTTATAATTAAATTGTTATCTTATCTTCTTTATTAATTTTATTTACTTGTTTAATATATAAAAAATTAATTAAATTTTCAACCATTTCTATTTTAACAATTCTTTTGTACATCAGTTTTCTTTTTCAACCAACCAAATGTGATGTAAGTCATTGTATAATAATTTTTTACCTTAAAAAACACATAGCGAAATAGAAATTAACTTTTCAAATTTTAGTAATTAAGATACTATCAAAATATCGTATTTTATATTTTTTTTAAAAATTGTTAATTTTGTTAGATATAAATAATATTGGTACATGATAAAATATGGAACAATTTAATTTTGTTGGATAACTTAATTTTATTAACAAATAAAATTCAATAATATTAGGTATCTCTGTCGTGCAATAAAATAAATAAATGCATGCAATTAATCATGTACATAAGAATAAATTTAAAAATTTTTCTATACTAATTTAATTAGCATATCTTGTAAGTAATTTATATATCAAGAATTTAGAACTTTTTATTTAACCTCTAAATGGTTCTGCCACTCTAATTACCTCAAAATAACAAACGTACACCTAAATTTAAGAAATTTGGCACATTTTGGTCGATTGTTAGGCTTAGGCGAGGAGGGATTAGTTATGCATTTTTGGTATCAACTAACAAATTGTTTGCGGTTATTAAGGCATAGTTTGTTATTGTAGCGATTCGGTGTGCTTTGAAAATGTAGGTGAAAAGCGTTTGGTAATATTAATTTTTGATGGAATCTACATATTTTTTTGTCAAATAATATTTAATATATAATGTTTTTGTTTTACGGTAATTGTAGATTTAAAATCACAATTATGTTAATACTAAGTGAAGTCTAAATTGCGTTTCAATTATTTATTGGTGGAATGAATTGAAATTAATTTTTTTAATGTATATGAATTTAGTAAAACGTTCAACTTTTTTTAATGACTAATGTTACATTTTTAGGTATTATTTCAATTTATTTTGTTTTAAATGATGTGACATTCATCAATTCAATTATGTGATAAATTATTTAAGAATGATAAAGATTTATTATCTAATTGATGAATGATTTTTTTCACATAATACTTAAAATTTGTAGTGATAATTTTTTTAACACGTGTATATTGTTATTCAAATATAATAGACATATATATATATATATATTTACTTTATTAATAGAACACTGTATAATTCTATTTCTGTGTTAAAAATTATAGATATTTTAGAAAGTTTATTTTTCAGCTTAGCTCTAACATTTGTGCCTTAATATTAAATACAAATACCTAAATAAATTTAATTAATTATATATAATTTTAAAAACATCCTTACAAATTTTTTTTATTCATATTATATAGAGTTTATCTAATTCTTTATAAGAATATAATATGTCTAAATCATCAATTTTTAAATACCTATATCAAGGCGATACGATTGAAAAATAAACATATTATTAAAATTTCTTTGAATTTTAGGTGTATTCAAATTTTAAATAAAGGACAAAAAAAAAAATTGGACTCATAATTTAGTAATACGTACTTACCTTCTTTTACAAGAAATAAGGAGTTCAAATTTTCACATTACATTTGAAGTAGATTTTGCCTACATTAAATATAAACTTGTGCATATAATTTTTAATATTTCAAAAAGTAAACAATCCATAGTCAAATTTTACATGCTAAACTTAAACGTAAAATTAGTCTTACCAAACAAACACTCATGTCATCCCAAAATACTAAAATGGAACATAAAATTAATCTTACCTAATACACAAGCCATTCGTAAATACTTATATATATAAATGAATAAAATTTTGTTGGTAAAAATGGTTAACTGATTAATTACGTTAACAATTAATGCATGCAACATCAAAATCACAGATAACTCACTTGAATGAATTGCCAACATGAGGAACCATATCTATGAAATGACTCAAAATTTGGCATTTAAAAAGCATATTCCGTAGCAATTACTAACAACCACTGCATCGTATTCTTCAATGTCTAGGTTACAAAACAGAAGCACTTCCATGTTTTGACTAGTGTATAAACAATTCATCTTTTATGAATTATACATGTTGATGACCGTATACATGCATTTGTCTATTCATAAAATCCAAAGCAGTTGATATCAACAGATGAACCCTATATGTACGTGTGTGTGTGTGTGTGTGTGTGTGTGTGTGTATAATATATAAATTGATAATTTAAATAGCCAAAAGATGAAGCAATCAAAATTGGGAAATGTTAGGTGGGAAAAGGAAAGGTTGAACCTCCTTAAATACTTCCTTCTATCTATTTCCTTCTTAATTTCTACATAGAAAAACTGTGAAATCCACGCGTCTTTATAAAACTTTCTTTTATAAGATTCAAGACCAACAACATCTACGTCCTTATTTTTAACAAAATTACATATAAAGGCGTGCAATTGTGATTCTAATTGTATTCATACAAAGCTAATGCATCTCTTGACTTTTTTAGAAAATGTTTAGATTAGGACCTATACATTATCAATTAAAAGTTACATATGAATAAAATTATTGATCTAATTATGATACTCTAACAATTATCGATCTTTTTAATAGATTTTATATAGACTTCACTTAGAAGTACGTGAGAAAATATAAAAGACAAAGATAATGTTTTTATTAATAATTTGACTGCAATTGAGGAACTCGAATGGTATTATCCAATTTAGAAATGTATTAGAAGCTTCCTTCAAGGAGCGACCAAGGAAAACTACCCACCATTTGTCATTTAAAAAAAAAAAAAACAAAAAAAAGGTTAATATAAAATCCCATTTCCCACCTCTTTCTTATTGCTCTCGCTTATCTCTTCCGAGCTTTGAAACTCGAAAGAAGACTAAAGTGGGGGAGTGTTTTGTGTTTCTCACTTTCCTTCTTTTCTTTATTGATAAATTAATTAAATAATAATATATTTTTTGTTGTGTTTCTCTCAAAATTTCTAGAACCCACGTCACTTTCTCTGGTCTGGACTCTTTCTCCTTTATATAAGAGACCCGTACAAGCATTAACAAAGAGGATACTTTTACCATTTTCAGAGAAGTTATGGTCTTTGCCTTTCATCTGCCCCAGGAACGTTTGGTTTCGGTGATTGCTCATGGAAGCAGATAGGAGCAAACGTAGTTGCGGCAATCTTGTTCATTCCAGGGTTTTCCTTTCTGGGTTCTACTGCTGGGGCTGGGAATTCTTGACTGCTCTCTTGCTCTTTAGTTGTTCCATCTAAACAAAGTTCCTATTTTTTAGTTACTTAGGTTTCATTTTCTACCAAAAAGATTAGTTTTTTTTTTTTTTTTTTTTTTTTTTTGTGTTTTAAAGAAAAATTCCTGTAATTATTAATCTGAGTAGATTTATCTAAAAGGGGGGCAGTGATATTGGGGGGTTGGTGAAGGGCAAATCGGGAAAAGATGACGCAGAGGACGGTTCCGGCGCCGTTTCTGATGAAAACATACCAGTTGGTGGACGATCCGAACACAGACGATGTGATATCATGGAATGAAAGTGGCACCACCTTTGTGGTGTGGAAAACTGCTGATTTTGCCAAAGATTTGCTGCCTAATTACTTCAAGCACAACAACTTTTCAAGCTTTGTCCGCCAACTCAACACTTATGTAAGCTAGCTTAAACCTTACTCTCTTTCTTTTTTCTATATATTCAATCATCTACACATCTTCCCTTCGATTGCCAAGAAATCATAGACAAACTAAATTAAGTCAGTCATTACTTCAAACATATATGTAAATTTTACTTTTGCTTTTTAATTGATTTTTTTTAAAGTGCTAAATTTGATCTAGAACTAGAAGCTTTCATGGATATTTTATTAAATATCAAGTGTGACCTTCCTTGAATCATTATCTGACCGGGTTCGATCTCTGTGCGTGTAAATAAAACATACACATGTCTGCAGCACCTGTAATTTACCATCGGGGTCAAATTTTAGGTCGGTAAATTTTATAAACGTTAAAATCTCTTACGTACACACTTGACGATGTTTTCATCGTATCATATAATCTGATGGTTTGTAGAGTTTCTTTCAGTCGTTTAACTACAGAGTTTCTTTAACTTTGGTTTTCTAAATTATTCAATTAATATATACATGTATATAACTCACAAATAGAAGTCTTTGTTAATTATTTAACAAAAAAAATAAATGCGTAGATGTGCATTAAAATCTAATTTATATAAACGTTCTAAAATTAGTTAAAAATCTCGCCTAATAACATACTTGATGAAATTTGGAGATTTTATATTTAGAAATAGATTAGAAATAATAACATAGGGTAGATCATCATGATAATGACATATATCTACCGTAACTCATTCTCCATACCCCGTTGAATCCGATTGCAATTGCAAAAATTATAAAATTCTTTAATAAAATTCGGTTAGACGTAGAAGTCCAATTTCTGGAACTGCGCCGATTAATCATCGATATCCGACCCGAAGTAGATGCAGGTGTAAGAGCACGACACCTTGTGAAGAAAATAGTAGCAGCGGCAGATGACTGATTGGATAAAATATTCTATTCTATTCTATTCTATTCTTTTCTTTGTTTTGAATCGGGTCCTCTGCTATACAGGGATTTCGGAAAATCGTGGCCGACAAATGGGAGTTCGCCAACGAGAACTTCCGTCGAGGACAAAAAGAACTCTTAACCGAAATCCAACGCCGGAAAACAGTGACGCCTTCGGCCACACCAGCAACGGCGAAAGCGAAAGCCACGTCACCCTCCAACTCAGGGGAGGACATGGGATCCACGTCCACGTCATCACCGGATTCGAAGAACCAGGGATCGGTGGAGACCACAAAGTTCGCGGACCTGTCGGACGAGAACGCGAAATTGAAAAGGGACAACGAGATGCTCAGTTCGGAATTGGCGCAGGCGAAGAAGCAGTGCGACGAGTTGATTGCTTTTTTGACGGACTACGTGAAAGTGGGGCCGGAGCAGATCAATCGCATCATGCGGCAACGAAGCTGTGGGTCCAGCTGCGATGGATTGGTCGGTGATGACCATGGTCATGAAAATGAAAAAGAAGGTAGCGATGGTGGAGAGCTGAAGCTGTTTGGGGTTTGGTTGAAAGGGGAGCAGAAGAAGCGGGCCCGTGAGGAAAGTGTTGCGTGCGGCGGGTCCCACCATGAGTTGAAGAACGTCGAGTTTCGTGGGCCGTTGATGAAGAGTAGCAAAGTCTGCAACTGACCTATTAGCCGGTGACACGAAGGGCAAGGAGTAATGCGCCTCTTTAGTAATAGAATAAAATATGTTCTAATAGAATTGGGGTGATTTAGGAAAATCGCTGCAACAATTTAAGGTTCGCTTTTGTGTAATCGTACTAATGTTTTCAAGTGTTTGTTTTTGGTTTGTATAATTTAAGGTGGGTGGAGATCAAATGCTAACGGGTCTGGTCTCTTTCCTTCTTTTAAGGACAATGTTCCACCAAATATATGGTCAATAAATGTAACGTAATATCTTGAAATTAAATTACAAAAAAAAAAAAAAAGAAAACTCTTTCCTAGTCTGAGGTATGATTTATCAATAGATATTAGTAATGAAAATAAAGATTTTCGGACAACTAACTTTCAATGAATGATATTATGATCCTTTCTTTCACAAAAAAAAAAAAAAGAGAAACAAACGTAAAATGTTCTGTTCACAAATCGGATTACGTTAAGAATTATCGGCGCTGATGGTGATTGTTAATGAAGACCCCCGTACAAAACTGATGCCGGCAGTTATCTTCACAAATTATTATCGTCAACAATACGTCGTAATTATTTTTTTATTTTTAGTAGATTTATAGAAATAGCAAATTATTATTTTAAGTAGTTAAAAAATTTAAATAGACAATAATATGCAGAGTTAATATAATTTTTTTTTTTCATATTCTTCATTTACTAGTATTCAACTGGGCGATATGAAAATCAAATTATTTTTTTGAAATAGTTTTAAATTGTTACAATGGAATTTTCAAATATAAATTGACTATTAATGCAAAATAAGACTTTTAATAGTCCACAATTTTCAAATATAAAATTGTTACGTTTAAAGCAAGTCGATTAAAACAAGTAGTATTTTGAAATTAAATGTACATGACATGATGGTTAAGTTTGCCTACCTGTACAGAATATCTATCCCATTTACAAAGATTATTTTGAAAACGTATTCAATTATTTATTAAAAAAAAAAAAAGAAAATATAGAAGGTAGGTAAAGAACAAATGCTTTTCGAAGAGCACGTTATTTAGAAGATTGGGGACATTTTATTATTTTATTTGTAATTAACAGTTGATACTCTATGAATCTTTAGAAAGGCCCACAATTTTATTATTTTGTGAAAAAGTTTGTATTTGTGAATACAATTATATTTATGTTAAATAGAAGGTCGTCCAATGTAATTTTCAATTACGGTTTTACAGCGCCACCAAAGAAAATGGAAAACGGCGGCACTTCGAGCTGCGATGTGTGAATATCAGATAAACGTGACGAGTGATGGTCGATTAAAAACGAATGGCTGTAAACTTGAGCCAGTTTTTACCCTCTCAACTCTCTCATCCTTTGGGTTTCACATCAAGATTTTCAGCTCCAGCAAGATCAAAGTACTCAAGGTCTAAGATTACTTGCTCGGCTACACCAGCTTCATCCCCGATGGACTCCCACGATGAAGGCCGTAGGAAGTTCGTGGAATTCCCCTATGTCTCTGCCCCGGTCAGGAGCCTGATGTTTGATCTTGTATCGACGGTGGAGAATCGTCTCCACTCACAGCTACTTCCTTGTGCACTCCCGCCTGATGTGCAATACTACGAGAACCAGAGTGGCACTGCTCAAGCTTCTCTTCAGATACGATCCGGCCTCAAGTCCTCACCGGTAATTCTGTTTATTTCGTTAATTACGAATTGCTTTTTGTATTGAATTTACCTCGTTTCCTCTAAATTTGAGTTTATTAAACAATGAATCATGCAAATTTTGAATTGGCTAGTGTGTGTACTGTATATTACTGTCAGATGGAGGGAGAAAAGTCACCATATTTGTTCAGAAATTGTAAAATTGCTGGGTGTAGCTGTGAAATTAACTTGAAACAAGCTGTGTCTTATATCTTGAATTTTGTTACTGCCGCCAGGCATTTAAGTGCTGTAGTTGGGACTTGTGATTGTGAAATAATGTTGCCCGGGTTAATGATCCTCCAAGTTCCAATGCTAACCATCGGGTACAATATTGGATCATTCTGCTTACCTTCCGATGCTAAATCCAACTGCTTTTAGCTTGAGCTTTATGACTTTATGCTTCGTCCTTCTGGTTCGAATCTGTTCGGTTCTAAACCAGCTATATGTATGCATGTTGTGCTAGCTTCGTAGCATGGATCAAATTGCCACTGCTCCTCAGATTATATTCTTCTGTTCTATTGGAGTTCTTTGAGTAATTACTCAGCAGCCAAGTACTTGTGTTTCACATTGAGTGCTGGAAATCAAAGTTAAAAATTTTGCTTCCTCACCTTTATGGGGTGTTTAGTAGCCTAGGGCATGAGGTATCCGAGATGAGGGACAAGAGCCCTCTTTCCAAAGTGATGGCTTAAAATTTGAATGAGTTGTTTCGATAGGCAGAACTTGTTGATTGGCTTCCTGTGTGTTGGATGACTTGTAGAGATCATGAACTGAAACCTGGAAGTTTGCTGTCGTCGTTGCCAAACATATTGACTACTCTTGTTTGTTATGTTATGATCTTCAAGTTGAAGCCTTATGCAGTCATGCAGTCTTACTTTTGTGTGGTATGGATTTCTAACATTATTCAACTATGTGTCAGATTGATTTCATTCTGGGAAGTTGGGTACATTGTGAGCTACCAACAGGAGGAGCATTGAACATAACAAGCCTTTCAGCCTATCTGAACTCTTCTACAGATGCACCAAATTTCTTAATTGAGCTTATCCAGAGTAGCCCTACATCTCTAATCCTCATCCTGGACTTGCCTCCTCGGAAGGATCTTGTCCTCCATCCAGACTACCTTCAGACTTTCTACGAAAGCACACAGTTGGATAAACAAAGGCAAATGCTTGAAAAAGTACCTGAAGTTAGTCCCTACTTCTCTTCATCCCTTTACATACGTTGTGTCGTCTCTCCAACAGCAATTATGATCCGCGTAGAAACTGAAGCTGGTGAATCAACTCGCATGGAGGAGATTATAACAAGCTACGTTGATCCTGTTGCTAAGGAAATGATTGGGATCTGGTTGAATCAGTGTGCTTGCGGAGGAAGAGAAATAGGGAAGTCAGACAGAGCCGATTTGGAAAAGAGGGATGGATTGATTAAGAAAAATACTATTGAGGTTGATCTGGGCTCAAGCTTCCCAAGATTGTTTGGACCAGAAGTAGCTGGCCGGGTATTAGGAGAGATACAGAAGGTTTTTACTGCATAAGGTACTGAGTTGTTTAGTTGAGGGAAGGTGATGTACTAATAATTGGAGATAATTTACCTTTATTTAGTGTGTAAATGTCCTTTTTTATTTTCATGTAAGGTCGCTCTTAATAAGAATTTACCTTAATTAACCGGCCAAAAGAGCAAAATTACCGGTTATTGACATACGTATTTTTCCGGGTTTTCTTTTTCACTGATGCAAGATACTAAACTGTAAATTATCATGCTCATGAGATTAGATAGGATGTCTTATTTGATGTAACACTTGGTTACTGGTGTGTTCTAGCTTTTATTTGAAAGAGTTAAAGTTTTCTGCACAGTGCATTAAGGCGTATATGTTTGTGATTCTAGTGTTTTCACCTAATTTTGAAAGCATAAAGTGTTTAGTGAAACATCCAATTTTACTTTAGCACCTAATAATCATTAATTATCCACCCACCTGTACTTGGTTCCTAATGATTTCATTCTACAATAGTGAAGCAGATAAATGCTGGACTTCTTAACAACAACGACGACAATAATGTGCGTGAAGACAAATGTGTAGAATGAGTGGAGTTCATTCTGCGAGTGCGTAATTGTTAAAATCCCACGTCATGCTAGTTTTCTGTATCACTCACTCGACCATGCCTTTCAGGGCCTGTACACGATCGAGATGGAAGAAGGATTGTTTCAGTTGGAAACAGGGGAAAGTCGGTGAGAAACAGAGAGAGGTATAAAACAAAAGTTCTAATTTATTGATGCAATTGTGATTACATGAATAAGAAGATTTTGATTAAGATCTTTCATTTTCGTTATTTGTCTTGCAAACCAAAGCTTTTTGATATGATTGTTTATCTTTAGCAACACCATCTTATTAACTTAATTCTTAAAAAATAATTATGTTCTTCTTTTCTTATTTCTTGTACGTCCAACCGTAAGATTATAATTACGTAATGATCAAGCAAAAATTCAAATTGTCTACAAATTTCGTGAAAAATTATTGATAAACATTTTAATTTAGTAAAGTTGTATTGGAGTCTCGACTACTTGGTCTCATCGTCGTATTTTTCATTTCAACATGATTTATAATTATATTTTTTTCAAATCTCATCGTAAGTTTGAATTTTTATCATAAGTGTGTTCAAATTTCGGACTATAATATGTCAAAAACATGTGCTTGACCTTTTCACATAAAATTTTAAACTTTTTTAACTAAACAGAGAGACTGAAACCAGGGCAATGATGCAAAGCCATGCTAACAAGGGATTAAATTAATTATAGTGACAAATAAAATTGAATTGGAGTTTGAAACGAAGTAAATAAAACATTGAGAACTGTAAGGTAACAAACTGCGTTTATACAAACTTATACCCTGGAAGCAAAAGCAAACAAGAAACACTTGGGACAGAGGTAAAATGATATTATATTCAAATGCTTCGCCAATTTCGGAATTATGCTATGAGTCAGAGCACAAGACATGAATTCATTATTAGTCTAAAGTCCGGGCCACCGCCCGAATTAATTCGTAATTCGTCAAAAAGATTTTCGCAGTAGCTTCATTTTTCCTTCATCGATGTCAATGAATCGTCGTTTTCATTTAGACTCTGACTTTTTCAAGTGAGAGCAACGTGCACAATGCGTGAATGCAACCCATCTACCCCGCTTTTTCACTAAATTACTACGTTATGAGTTAAATTATAAAATAATGTAAAATACTATAGGTTAGGGGTTTACCAAATAAATTCACATAATTACACTTTTTTTTATAATTTCTTTATTTATTATTTATTTTTACGTTGTTCTCTTTCTAAATCCGATGCCATGTAAGAGTGTGTTCCCTTTTCGGCTCTTACCGTTGATGCTACTATGGTAGCAAGGAGAATTTTTCTTGTGCCTTATCTTCCTTGCTCTTAATAGTCACATTTTTATCCTCTGAGGCTAGCCTGAATGGCCGAAAGACTGCACTCCTAATTGGGAGGGTATGTCACGTCTTCAAGCCTTGCCAATGAAAGGTTAATGTCTCACTTAAGAGGTGGAACCCTTAGTATATGCAGTGTCTCCACCCACGATATATAGGGTCTACTATATTTGAGTGTTTAATGTTTCACTGCGACTTGATCAATCAGGGAACTTTAACTGATTCGACATATTGCTTATATCCATGGGTATAATAATCAGGGAACTTTATTAATGCCCAAATATATGTCGTGTTGCCACAATAAAAAATAAAGCTCTCTCTCTTTCTCTTCTTTCTTCTCTTGTTCTTTGTTCTTTCGCTTTATTACTCAACCATCTCATTTATAATGGTTATTTTGTCGAGTTTCAATCAACCAAAAGCTTATTGCCTCCATCTCTTATAATTTATCTAAATTATTCAAAGTTGAAGATATCATTTATCTTTTACCCTCCTTATCATAATTAGAATTTTACATTGGGATGAATTTTCACATGCTAGATTACGTCTGTTATGCTTAAGTTGGACTTGCTAGACTCATTTTAGATTTGCTGGGTTTAGATTGGACTTGCCAAGCTTGATTTAGATTTTTTGGGCTTGGCTTGGATTTATTGAACTTGATCAACTCTCGAATTCAGTTGTCAAATATACAATTTTGACAAAGTCATTGTTTCTGTAATACTGTTCCAACTCGAAACTATTGAACTTGACACTATTCATACTTGTTGTTTGGGAGAATAGCTTGAGGCCTGGGGCCTTAATGCACTGCAGGCCAGTAAGCCCATATGTCAGTTCAGTGTGGCTAAACAAAGACTTTGGTCAGACCATGTCTGGTTAGGAGAATTTGATTAACGAGACAAGTTTAGAAAAACCATTTTAGTGTAAAGGAAAGCGACCTTGGGCTCATGGGGTGAATAGGTTACGCGATAGGTGACTTGATGTTAGGGCTATTCGGATACATCTCGCTCGGATTATCTCAGGAAGGATTCTAGTTAGATGTCACACAAGTGAGTCCGATCAGCTAGTAAAGTTGTTATTCGAAGATCATTCTTATAAGAAAAGAAAAGTCGAAATTGGAAGGCTCAATTTAAGACAAGTCAGGATTCTACAGGATATACTCCGAATTCTATTAGAATTCCTAATATTATTAGAATAAGAACATTAACACATTCTTTTAATGTCAGGGCACTAATAATTTTTTGAAAAATAAGTAAGAAAGAGTTTGTTCTCTCTTTTAGGTGAAAAAAAAAAATTCAATCTTTATTATGTGGTATCGAAGTTGTAAATTTTGGTATTCACAATCGACATCGTCTATGAGAAAAGATCAAAAAGTTATGGCAATAATTAAAGAACAACTAGTCGCCAAGAGGCCACCGACTGGAAAGGTTCACGAATAAGATTCCTTAGACTCCAATGCTTTGTCGACTTTATTACAACCATCTCAAGGGCAAGCAGTGATGTATGAGGGAGACGTAGATATAATTCAACTTGCACAATAGTTGTGAGAAAGCGAGCGGAGGTATTTGGAGAAAGATAAACAGGTAAAGGCTTTGGAAAATAAAACGGGAATAATGGAGCAAAAAATTGAGAACTTGCAGAAGATGATTTAGGAGGACGCCATCGACAAATGAAATTTGGTGAAGTTGGGGATATTGAAAAATGAAAAAAGTGTTACCTTGCCAAGAGTTCGTCATAAAGAATTATCTTCGAGAAGATTAAAGAATAAGCCGTGGGAACAAGATAGAGAGAAATAGGAGAAGGCTTGGGGGGAAAGACTGATACGTGAAGGCCGCAATGAAGAAATCTACTTTTGCGATGCACAAAGGCCTAACCAGAGACCAGCCCCTGATTGGCATGAATTGAGTCAGGGCAAAAAAAGACCTAAGCACATTACGAGTTTGGTTGACATGAGAACCTACTTAAATCAGAAGCGTTGAAAGTATGGAGAAAGGACTATCACAGGAAAAACACCAGAACAGGCTAAGCCTACTTCCGATCAGGTAATAAGCAGAAGAGAGATAGAGGAAAGGATTTGAAAGCTTACTGAAGAACTATAGGCTTAAAGAGAAAAGGATCAACAACAGGACGGAAATCTGCCGGATGGGTTAGTACTTTCATTGAAGTCCCCCTTTTCGAAAGAAATACAAGATCTAGTTCTTTCCCGAAAATTTAAGATGCGTCAAATCCCACCATATATAGGAAAAACAAACCTGATGTTGCACAATGAACTCTTCAAAGAGATGATGATATAAGGTTTAACAAAACTACAGATATACTGCCCATTTTTCTTGACCTTAGAAAGTCAAGTAAGACGATGGTATAAAAATATGAGGCTAAAAAGCATGAAAAGCTTTGATCAGCTTTGTGAACCGTTCATTAATGAGTTCAAAAGAGCGAAGGCCACGGCAAAAAACCCCAGCTCGTTACTGTTGTTAAAGTAAGGAAATGATGAAACATTAAAAAGTTTCATAAAATGGTACCATGAGAAAGTATAGAGGCTGGAGCCTTGTTACATTCTTTGACACTAGAGGGGCTCAAAAAGAGGCTAAGAATGGACAAGAGATGGTTCACCACACACAAACGAACCGTAACTAAGTATAAACAGGCTTGAAAATAGATTTTTGAAGAAATTAAGATAGAAGATCACATATTGTTGAAGAAGAAGAGGTGAAGTTAGAGGAGTTTAGAGAGAAGGGGTGAAGATTAAGACCCGAAGACAAGAAGAACGGAAGAGACCCACAACGACTTGATCCTAGACCCCTTACAAGAAGAGGGAAGACTTTTAACGACCATGATACGATGACAGATCTGAGCAAAAGCAGGGTCATGAATTTTAGATCTTGAGATACGATGGAAGAACAGAACCACGAAGAGAGTTACCTCCCCCACCGAGGAAAGGAGTTAAGAGAGTTGCTCCAATGTAAGATAGAAGAAAGTTCACAAAGCTAAACACACATTTGTTGGTGATATATGAAAAGATTAAGGATTGGGTTTTGTTACTTGGCCCTTTCCCTTTGAGGTCAGTCTTAAATGTTTGCAACAAGTAAAGAAGATATGCGTTTTATCAAGACCATGGATATATGACAAATCAATGTTTGGATCTGGAAGAGCAAGTGCAAGTCTTTGTACGAAATATTTACCTTAATCTATACAGAGCGAGAACATATGAAACGAGAGAGGGCTCTAAACACGGGAAAGCAGAACTAAGGGATTTGATTCGTAGAATCATGTTAATTTCAAGAGGACCAACACTGGTAAAGAACTCCAACAACACAAGAAAAAATGACTCTTAGTATTCATTCCCAAACACTCATGCGAACTATTGCATAATGAGCGTCAAAGCCAAGAAGAAACCTTGTCTAGCGTCGGTCCCGATTATGTTCACCAATGAGGATGAGGCAGATGTTAGCTACCCTATAACGATGCTTTGGTAGTAACTCTGGAGGTCAGCACAGCTAAGATTAACAAGATTTTGGTAGATATGGGAAGCTTAGCTAACATAATGTTCAAAAAGACTTTGGACTTCTTAAGAATTGAGAATTTAAGAATAAGACTCACAAACAAAGGGTATGCAACAGTTGTAGCATATGACAGCATGATAAAGGGCTTAGAGGCAGTAACAGTTGCAGCATTTATATACATCAATTATTGATGCAAAAATCAAGGTGAGAAGTGGGCACGTTTCCACGTTGCTGGTGTTTCTTTTGGATTTCAAAAGTTGCTACTATGCTTAGTGTTCAACTAGCAGGTGAGCATCGATTCTCATCAATTGTAAGGAAGATCTAGTGCTCAGAAGAGTAGTAGGGTCTGCAAACCATACTTGATAATCTGTTCAGCTTAATGTCGTCTAAGTAAAAGTTTCTAGTAAAAATGGATATTTTTATTGAAAACTAGGGGGCCTTGATGTTTGGGAGAGTGCCTTGAGGCCTGAGGGGTTAATGGGATGTAGGACAATAAGCCTATATGTCAGTTTAGTGTAGTTAAAGAAGGATCTTGGTCAGACGATGTCTAGCAAGAGAATTTGACTAATAAGGCAAGTTTAGGGAAATCGCTTTAATGTAAAGAAAAGCGATCTTCAGCTCATAGGATGAATAGGTTACACGAAAGGTGACTTGATGTTAGGGCTATTCGGATACACCTCACTCGGATCAGTTTATGAAGGATTTTGGTCGAATGTTATACAATTAAGTCTAATTAGCTAGTAAAATTGTTATTTAAAGGTAATTTTTACGAGAAAAAAAAGTTAAAATTAGAAGTCTTAATTTGAGATAAATTAGGATTCCACATGATACGTTTTAGATTTTATTAAAATTTTTAATATTATTATAATAAAAAAATTAGTACTATATATATATATATATTACATTCTTTTCGTACAAGGGCATTGATAATTTTTTTAAAAATAAATAAAGAAGTGTTTGTTCTCTTTTCTTAGTAAAAAAAAAAAATTTAATTTTTACTGACATCGAGGTCACAAATTTGGATATTATTGGCATAAAAATAATACTGTTTATGTTGTAGGGTATTGTTCACCTATAACTTTGGTCTTGTTTTTCTTACTCATGGCATGTTAGAAGATGGCGTGGACTTCTTCCAAAGGTATCCTTGGACAAAGTGAGCTACTTTTGGACAAAACGGACAAAGTGAGCTACTTCAGGACAAAACTGACAAAGTGAATAAGTTGGCATGTGACTTCAATGGCTTTCGACAGGTGACAGTCCCTTCCAATTGCTGTATTGCAGATGTGGGTCATACTTCTACAAACTGTTTAGCTTTTGCTGTAATCCGTTATTTTATCTTCTAAACAGAGGCTAATTTCGATGGCTGTGACTTTTCCACTGTATGTAGTTTCTTCACCTTTCCTTTCTCTGCCAGGTGCACCTAAAATTAAAACATCAAGATCAACCTTTGATTTCAATTCCAAGCGTTGCGAGAGGTTTTCACCTTCATCATCATCGTCAAAACCAATATCTGCAGGCATGGAGGCGCTGATCCAAGGGCATAACAAGAAGCTGATGGAGTTCCCTCACCTGACGTCTGCCCATAGAGATCTGATGTTTGGTATCATCTCTTCCTTGGAGAATCACCTTGACTCCCATCTTCTTCCTTCTTCCGTCCCTCCCGACGTCCAGTTTTATGAGAACCAAAATGGCACTTCTCAAGGTTCTCTTCATATCAGATCTGGAGTTGATTCCTCTCCTGTAAGTACTTCCTCTCCCATGCGATTGCTTGCTTATGAAATATTAATATTCATGTCCTTGATTAACTTTCTATATTAAGATTTTATTAATTTGATGACTATTTTCTTGCTTCAAATTTCTCTTCTTCAATTTATATGTGTTTTTCTATTTTCAGTTTTTTCTTTTTTTTTTTTCATAATCAAGATTATTATATCTAATCAATAATATTACACACACACACATATATATTTATATATATAAATAATGTCAGTGGTGGTTAAAATTGTATTAATCTAAAAAAATGTAAAAGAACATGGCAGCTGTTGAGTTCTTATACGTTAAAGTTAATTAATTAATTAATATTCCTTCAAATTGCAACATCAGCTCTGTCACATGAAATTGATTGATGCGAGGAGCGATATTGTTCCATTTTGTTACGGCACGACATGAATGTATATATGCTTTAGTTGAATTAATCAATTCCTTCGTCTCGTATATATGAAGTGACTTACTATAACTCCCTATATAAGGTCACGGGTGGATCTTGTTGCTCCTCATATATATATATATTTTTAATGAATTATTATCTTATTTAATTTCCATTTTGTGCGGCTATTAGAAATTAATTCATTCTCTCAATATATAATGGAATTAATTTTTCACTAACTTTTGACAATACATTATTCCACATATATATATATATATATATGTAATGCTATGTTAATTTGCAAAATTTGAAATTCAATTTCTTATGTTTATCTCTAAAAATAAATCTCTGATTTTCTTGAATGGATCAATTAATTAATTCCATCGTTAGACTGGTTGGATCATGTAAAAACCGAAACTTCAATTTTGAACTTAATTATTGTGTGAAATATATATGCTTAATTAATTCATTATTAACTTAGTAATACACCATGAATAATCTTGCATGTTCGATCTTAATTATAGGTTACAATTTTAATTTGTGTTTTTCTAATTAAATATACCTGGTGAGGTGATGACAATATATATTATATATTACAGATTGATTTCATATTAGCGAGTTGGCTACACTTGAAGCAACCGACGTCGGGAAGTGCGGCCATCAACATAACAAACCTTCAAGGTTACCTAAAACCATCAACGGATGTACCGCACTTTCAATTCGAGCTTGTCCAATGCAGTCCCACATATCTCATTCTCTTCCTCGACATCACTCCTAGGAAGGACATTGTTCTTCACCCAGATTACCTCAAAACATACTATGAAGAAACTCAGCTTGAAACTTACAGACAAAAACTTGAGCAAGTCCCAGAAACCAAACCCTACTTCTCCTCCTCTCTTTACTTTCGTCATGTAGTCTCCCCAACTGGGATTTTGATTAGCATAAAATGCGATGAGAGCGGTGGACTCGAGCGTTCCGAAGAGATTATACGTGAATATGTGAGTCCTATTGCTTATGATGTGATGGGGATTTGGTTGGACAGAATTTTTGAGGGTGGAGAAAGATCAAATGAGAGAGATGAATTAATGGAGAAAAGAGATCGTTTGATTAAAAGCAGAGCTGTAGACATGGATCTCAGCTCCAGCATGCCATCGCAGTTCGGACAAGAAGTGGCAAATCGAGTTTTGGGTGTTATAAAAAATGTTTTCTCCATATAGTCATATAGATGTACATATATACATATACTGTTGGGTAAGGGAATTAGTGCCTATTTATATATAATATTAATGGTTTGCTTTTATTTTTATTTTACTTCATTTTACATTGAGAGTTGGCGGAACTGGTTCTGGGCCACATCTCTGCCCATAAAGGCGAGTAGAGGAATTAGAGTTAATGTTCTAGGAGGGCCAAAATATAAGAATTCAAAACTTACAAGAGTAGAAATAAGAAAAAAAAAAAAAAAAAATTTAAGAGTTAAAATGATACTTTTAGTCCAAGTTTTCAAAATTTTTCCAGAACTTAATCTGACCTCGCCACTGTTTTACTTTATTTTTTGAAAAAAAAAAATTACTCAATAAAAATATGTTAAAATTAAAAAATTCTTATAATATCTCATTAATTTTAAAATATATTCGATTTTCTCACTTCTTTGTGTATCCCAATGTTCTGAATTTTTTTATTAAAAATGATTAATTAGATTTTTATTATAAAATGTGCTCAGTTAATTTTGATTATCAACTCTTTCTCTATTCATGATTAAAAATTAGGAAAACTAATCACAAATTATATTTACGCTACTAATGATAAAAAACTGTTAAATAAAATAAGTGAAATGTCCTAGCTACCCATATGAATGTTCCACGTCCAATATGGACAAGAAAATCCAGCAATTAATAGTGAAGATTAGTCAAATGCATAATGGATGCCCATCCAATTAGAACACAAGTGTAGCAATCAAGTCTGGCCCGGCCCAGCACCATCTTGGATAAAATTGGGCCCACGAAGTGTAACTTTCCGAAATCTATAAATCACAAAGTAGGTCTTGCCACTCCTCTCAAGCCCTTACATAAGCCCTCTTAGGATGTTCACATTTTTAACCTTAATAAATATTTTATTAAAAATAATTAAATATCTAATTAAACCTATGTGATAATTTTTTTTGTTAAAAACATTTTAATTTGCTATATATTTATACCTATAATTTGCGATTATTATCAAGTTATGAATCTTTTAAGTCTTTTTAAAATACTTTAATTTAGTTTATATTTAACTTCTACATCTTGATGATATTCTTCTTAACTAAAAATGGTATAAAATAGCATACTTTTATTTAATAGGTTGGACAATAAAAAATTAAAAAGTACAAAAATTATGTTCAAAAAAAAGAAAGAAATTGTTTGTAAAAATTACGAGATTTATTGTGAGTGTTATAAGAAGTATTCTGATTTTTAATTTTTTAAAAAAATTATTTATGAAATAGAGATTTATAAAAAACTTAAAAGGGTAGGAGAAGCATCACGCCAAAGTATTCATAGAAAATTAAACAAAACCACTGTTATTTATCTTTTTTTATTTTTTCAAATACAATTGATATTTACATCACTGTTATTTTATCTTCTTAATTATAAAGTTTTGAAGCCTTTTTCTGCGAGGTTAGTCATCATCGGACACGGCAAATGGATCACTGTTGGACTTGGACTTTTCGTATGTGATTGGCCCATTCACAAATGATACTTTGCTGGGTAGCCCAAAGGGGGAACAAAATTTCCACGCCTAATGATCTGTTTGACCGTTGCATTGCCTGGACCCGCCCTATAATGGGCCAACCATTTTTTTTTATTTTAATTGATATTCAAACATCTTGTAAAAATACAAATAAAACTTCTTTTATTTCTTTATATATCTAAAAATTTATCTTATCCCAATTTGCAAAATTAAAACCAAATAAACCTCTTTTTTTTGGTCTATTATGTTTATTTCGGTCCATGCCGTTTAAAATCTTCTTCTTCATTTATTTTTCTAATTTAATTTAATTTATTATTTTTTTAAAAAATAATCTTTAAATCTCTTAAAATGAAAATTTTTTTCTCATTCTTCCATCTTTGTTTGTGTTAGAATCTCTAATAAAAGTGATGATGTAAAAAATAATATCAGAAAACTCATAAGCCAAGCATGTATTATAATATCTTTTAGCAAATAGGTTTGTATGCAATATTCTTTTCAAGATGAAATGATTGTTAGTTATGTAAAGCTGCATTTTTAAATATCTTAAATAATATAAAAATTAAATAATATTCTCTAACAAGTTTTGAAAAGCAATTCGAAATCAAGAGAGATTAGAAAGATTTTTTTTTTCATATTTTTCTCTATATTTATGGTCAAAATATGATTTTTATTTATACACACACATGTACCTTTTCATTAAAACATATCTCTTTATAATATCTTCTTGTTTACATAACTCTCGTAAAATATAATTTATTATATTATGATTATATTAATATCATTATAGCAATAAATATATTTTGAAATATTTTATATATTTATGAAATATACGATAATTATTCATTCTTTTTTTTTTTATCTTAAAAGCATCTCTATATATTTTAATTATTTTATATAAGTGTTTATCTTTTAAAATAATTTGTAGACCGTATTAATAAAATATGATATAATTCAACTAGTTTATTTTAGCAACATAGGTTGAATTAAGTGTAATTACTATTGTGCTAGAACTAGTTTATATCTCAAGTCTAATATAATCCAGCCAACTGCTTTTTAATAGGATAGTTGATACTAGCTAGATACTTTATTCTTTAAAATAAAAGATAGGGTTTTGATCTCTTAAGAATGGAATGGAAGTAGATATTAAAACATTCTCATAGAGAATTCGCGGAAATATTTTCTTTTTCTAATGTAAATAAAGAAAAATAGATTTTTAAATGTAATATTACATATTTTTTTGGGAAAAAAAAATATGGTATGAATAATGAATCATGTGTACATTAGCATGTATGTAGTGTTATAATGAACAGTAGAAAAGGTGAAAGTGGTGAAATTTTAGCAACGTGGACAGTATTCGAAAGAAGTTAACGGGACGACTCGTTCTCGTGTTGTCTACTCATTTTAGTAACTCGCTGAACTGTCACAAAACTGTATCTATATCACGTGTCGAAACATATCACTTGTCAGCAGCAGGCACACTCTATCACTTCAATTGGTCGTCTAACTTGCGAAGCGAAGCAAACAAACAAAAGTACTACTCTATACCTAGGCTTTTTGTACATTGCTACGTCAGAATCGTTCTGTAACTCTCCATCCAGATCTCGACACGTAAATACCTTTGCCAGTTCTATCTGATGCTGACCTTCACCTCACTTTTCCAGCCCTTTTCCTATTGAACTTATCAAAGCATGACACGTCGTTTCCAGTGCTGGGATTGGGTCCCATTCATGATTCATCTACGTCCACATCGCCTCTTTACTGCGTAACATTTTTTTAAATTTATTGATGTGTTTGAGATGGTAATAATGCTATTGTTAGACAATTTGGCAAATGTATATGCATACATATACAGGGATCTTTCACGTGCTAGAATTTGTCTTCATAAGACATTTAAAAAGCCTCATCTATGATGACTATGATGTTCATGACATGTTTCATTATCGCTTTCTAAATTAATCTCTCGAGTTTCTATTTATTCTTCTATTTTCATGTTACATTTTTCTTTTGCCCTTTTGGATAAGAGTACATATTCTCGAATATGTGGTGATCAATTTTGTTGCATCTTCTTTGCTAATTATATGCATATTTATTACATTTTTTAATACATATTTGTTTCCTACAGTTGAGTTGGTTAATTTGAAAAAAAATATATATATATTTTGTTAATAAATGAATATGCTTATCATGGATAAAGTATTATATCATTTTACCGACTTTTTTATAAGTCATTTTCAGTACTAAGATATATTAAAATTGTCAGGATAGGGCTGATGTATAACATGTTGGTATTTTTATTTATGATGTGATATAAAAAATAAAAATTTGTCTACAGTAACTCTTAGAAATTAGTATATAAAATTTAAATTTTAATTAATATAATTAATGACGTGACTATGTTATATAGTATTTTTTTTTTTTCTAAAGTAATCTCTGACAGCAGCTCTGAGACGACAACAGAGTCAAAATTGAATTATGAGGGCCCAAACCAAAACATAAGAATTTTATTTTGAAGGACAAAATTTAGAAAAATATTCTTATTTTTATTTATTTATTTATTTTTTTTTTTTGGAGGTTTGGAGACAAGGCCACTCCGGACTCTCGAGTAGGTTAATTGGCCATACTCTTGGAGAGTTATATTACTAACACATACAAGAGAAAAGGCGAATATAAAAAGTCATATAGAACAAAAAATTTGAGAATTCCCCAAAAGTTACGACAAATAGCATGGGGGAGAGTTCTACTGAATGAAGTTCACAGCAACCTAAACCAGAATTAGCGCGCCCCGAAAAAGAAAGAAATAAACAAAATTATGTGTTTTATAGTGTCATTACTATTAGTTTAATTATTATTTATTTTATCATAATCATGAAAATTTTTAATTACATATATAATACTCTCTAACATTATAATTAGATCATTTACTACGTGCATTAATAGTTATAAAGCAAACTTAACATCTCCAGCTAGCTAGATTTTAGAATATCTAAGGGTAAGCTTATTCAACTTTTCTACTAGCTAGGTGAGTACATTAATATATATATCTATTAAAACTTGTAAGGCCCGCCAGTCAGCCGTTCGTACATAACAAGAATACAATGCAATGGTTGTGGTATAGAGCAGCGGTTAACCCACAGGTTATAACCCCAGAAAACCAGGAAGCAGTGGGCACAATACAATTACTACTACTGTCTCAATTAACAAATGACATCAAACAATACAAAGTTCTCACGGCACCTCGTTATCTTGCACTAGTACTGCCAAAATCCCACCACACATGCTTATAATCGACAGATAGTAACATGAAAACTCCAGTAACATGAAAAGTCCCGCTGTAAACTTAGCTTTTCCCTCTATATAAACAACATGCACACCTCCTGCTTTCTTTGCCACACAGAAACTTAGTGCTTGTATACAATCACTACTGAAGTTTTTCCTTCTGTGAGTGTGAGTGAGCTGATAGCTAGAGAGAGATGGATGTTTTCCTTCTGTACTCTATCACCTTCGCCCTACTCTTTGTTTGTTCGTTCAGAAACCTAATTAAAAAGTTAGCAATTAAAAAACGAAACCTACCTCCAGGTTCAATGGGCTTGCCATATGTGGGAGAGACTTCGCAATTATTCTCTCAAAGCCCGGCTGTTTTCTTTGACACTAGGCAAAGAAGGTTAACTATATATATATATATTATGCATGCCCTTCATTTTCATTGTTATTGTTTGTTATTAATTTTATTTTTTGATTTTTCTATGGGTTTTGACTCATGCAACTTCTATTATAGGTATGGAGAGATATTCAAGTCACATATTCTTGGCTACCAATGTGTTGTGTTGGTGAGCCCTGAAGCCATCAGATATGTGCTAGTAACTCGTTCAAACTTATTCAAGCCAACATTTCCTCGTAGTAAAGAAAGATTGATTGGTCCATGTGCACTTTTCTTTAACCAAGATTGTTATCACACTCAAATGAGAAAACTAGTTCGAGCCTCTATGTCCTTGAATATTATTCAAAACTCTGTCTCTCGCATTGAAGCCATTGCAATTTCTACCCTAGACTCGTGGTCTGGTGGGAGAGTAGTTAACACCTTCCATGAAATGAAGAAGGTTAGTTGATTTTCTATTATATATATCTTCACCATTATTATCAGCTATATATATAATTCTTCTCCAGTGAACGGTCAGGAAATATATATGGTCTTTTTCTTCGATTTTTGGCTTCAAATGTTATTTTTATTTTTTTGTTTCTTTGGAATACAAGAAGAGTTTTGCTTTCTTTTTTGAGAAACTGAAAATCAAATTTCCAAGCAAGAGTCAGAAGTAAATTTTGTAAGAGGACAAAAAATATAAGACCGCAAAAGACTACCAAGACTATGTCCCAAAATCATTAGAGCTAGCACATGACTGCTTTTTTTTGGGGAAGAAATTTCATCTAACCAGTTAATAAAAAAATTAGCATGCATAATCATGCTACTAAGTGTAATATTTCAAAACTAAATTAAAATTATGTATAAATTAAATATAAGAATCCACTATACATGAAAGCTTCATATAATTAATGTTTAATTACTCTTTAGTGAGTACTTGGCAAACACCATTTCTATTTGATATGCAATTTTTCATTGTTGGCCGTGGCAGTTCACGTTTGATGTAGCGGTTTTGTCTATCTTCTCTCACTTGGACTCTCGCTACAAGGAAATGCTGAAGAAGAACTACACTATCCTAGAAAGAGGTTACAATTCTTTGCCAATATTCATACCTGGATCTTCATACACAAAATCATTGTGGGTACGTATGTATACGTAATCTGCAAAACTTTTTACTTTCTTACTCGTGGAGGCTATCCAAATTGTGTCTTTATTCTCTGAATTTTTACTTGTAGGCAAGGAGAAGGCTAGGTGGAATTCTTTCTGAGATAATTAAAGAAAGGAAGGAGAAGACAATGGAGGAGAATGATCTGTTGGCTAGTTTTTTGAACTACAGAGGTGGAAATGGTAAACATTTAACTGATAAACAAATTGCTGATAACATAATTGGTGTACTGTTCGCCGCTCAAGACACGACAGCCAGTCTCTTAACATGGATTCTGAAGTACATTCACGATGATTCCAGCCTTCTGAAAGCTATTAAGGTTAGAATTTGGATCGATCCAGTATTCTTATTGCCGACACTGTTTACTTTCTTGCCCAAAATTGTTAGATGTTTTTTGTTTTTTTCATTAACGTACCCGATAGAGTTAAAAATAATTAGCTATGAAGCTTAATTTGCTATTTCAGATTGAACAGAAGGCAATTTATGAAGCTACTGATGGAGGAAAACGAGGATTAACGTGGGCTCAAACCAAAATGATGCCTTTAACAAATAGGGTATCTACAAACGCGAAGAGAAGTTACTACTCTTGTTAGTTACAGTAATACAAATTATATATAGAGAGTACTTAATTAATTGATTTCAGGTTATAATGGAGAGCTTAAGGATGGCGAGCGTAGTGTCTTTTACCTTCAGGGAAGCTGTTGAAGATGTTGAATACGAAGGTTAGTTAGAATATTGGAATCTTATAATTTCCAAGGGATAACTAATGGAGCAAATTAATGGCATCTTTAAATTATTAAGGAAGTAAAAGAAAATGCTATTAATTAATTAATGGCATCTTTAAATTAATGGACGCATTATCACCAAGGCAAGGACACGAAATGATTTAACCCTGTGCACGTCGGTCCAAAGAACCCATTAGCTGGGGACTTCAAGTACATTGTACAGTTTATATCCCATAAAATAAATGGATGTCTATATTTCCAACAATATTAATTCATTTATTTTTTTCTACGCTACTACAGAATATGCTAATTGATTCAGTGTTGACTGTTGACTCAAAGGCTTAAAGTTGAAATTATCCGAGTCCAAACTCGATCGAAAATCTCGACCGAGCTCAGCACCTCCGTTCCAACATATTTAATGCTAGTCATTCAGTCACAGTCACTCACAGAATCACTCACGATCATTCTAATTTTCCACGAACCCCACCATTTGGCTAAAGTCTCTATCCATTTGAGCCAAACTCATTAACCAACGGGAAACAATACAATGTGACAACTTTTGGGTGAAATTATTTAATTACTTTCATTAAAGCTTGTTTCCTACATTGCTAGCTCTACCTGAAAAATCTAATGTTTATTGGTTTTTATGAACTTGACAGGATATTTGATTCCTAAAGGATGGAAGGTACTTCCTTTGTTTCGAAACCTTCATCACAATCCGGAATTCTTTACTGATCCTCATATATTTAATCCTTCAAGATTTGAGGTAGGGAAAAGCATACACGTACAGCTTAAATCAATAATTCTCACCCTGCTAACGTAAATCATATATATATATATATATATATATATGTATGTATGTAAATATATGTGTGTGTTTAATTAAAGACGACTAATAATTTTATTGCATGAAGGTTGCACCGAGACCTAATACGTTCATGCCCTTTGGCAACGGGGTTCATGCATGCCCTGGAAGTGAAGTTGCCAAGCTAGAGATGCTTGTCCTGATCCACCATTTGGTCAACAAGTTCAGGTACATACATGAGAAACATTATTAATTAATTTGAAAGAAATATTAATGGAACTATTAGATGCAATATTAAATTATAAAAGCATGACATAATAAAAATTAAGTCGAGCCTAAAGCCAAATATATATTAACACAATTATATATATATATATATATCCTTGGCACTTTTCACGATTCGGTCCTGCAATATATTTTTGCATCTACTATTAATTGACACATAACTTTCCACGTTATATCAACTGGGAATTTCTGATCATTGTTCAATGGATCCACAAAGTCTCAATATTTTATGAAATGAATACAATGTGCATTATTATTGCGTGTAATATATTTACAAATTCACATTTTATTTCTTTTAAGAAATTAACATATTGTCCATTAACATTTTGTAAAAGAATTACTCAAAAGACAAAAATTTGTTCAAATTTATACACAAACAAAAAAAAAATTGTGAAAATTCGCACGAGCACATGAGAATTTATATATACATAAATCCATGTAGGGCCAGTGGTAATCCGAAATTTTATATATTGGGAAGTATTTAAAAGTAAAACTACTGCAAAGGAGACATCGTTTTGTCTTATCAACTTCATTAATTGCCTGCGTGATTGAAGAAGCATAAATAATTTGATATGTTTCTTTTACAGTTGAGGTACGATTTTGATAATGTCTGTGGTAATGCAGGTGGGAATTAGTAGGGTCGAAGGAAGGGGTCCAGTATGACCCATTTCCCATACCCAGAAATGGACTCCCGGCTAAATTTTGGAAAGAATCATGAAGTTGGAAGATCAATGATGAAGCCAACCCAACGCTGAAAGAACCCCCTCACCAGTAATCCAGTTTGTAAAGTTAGGGAAGTGCTTACTCGATCGATCGTTAGCTAGCATCTGAACCTGTTCATTCACCTGTTGCAATCGTAATTCCACACTAAGTCGTATAAATATCTGAATTGTATCTTTCTTGCAGCCAGCGATGTTAGACAGTGAAGGATGAAATCACACTGCACTAGGGGTGGGGTTTGTCGTTTAGTGTATGTTATAATTTAAGGTCATTAATTTGGGGGGCTTGGTCACGTTCGTTTCTGTTTCTTCTTTGGAGGTATCATGTGTTGCTTTTTAATTTGTGTCTTCGTCTCTAAATGGCGAAATGTATTCTATATTTCACGTCGAAATAAATTTGAAGACTGCTTCAGTGGTTGCAGTTGCCGAAGTCTTGATTTGTTGCCCCTCATCCACCATCAATAACAGGAATATTTATATAAACAATGCCAATATTTTTTGCGTGGAGCAATTAATACATGGTTCAATATTATCCATTTCAAGTTTCATTTGTGCATTAGTTAATTAATTATCCAATACTAAACATCCTTTATATGATTAGAAGCTTAATTACTAAGAATAATCAGGCCTTATTAGGGTAAAGTTCACAGTAAATACAGCAAGAATGACTATATCGATCATATGTACTGTTGTATCAAAGCCGAGGGTAAAATTTCCGTTGAATTAAGACACACGAACAGTAGTACAGGTGGAAAAACTCGGTCGCCTTTCCATGATTCTATCTTCGAAGCAATGACTATGTATGACATCCTACCAATAGAAAATTTATATCACATCAATCTAATTAGTGTTAATCAAGCTTACTGAAAGTTACGTCGACAGAACTTCTAGAGAGTCCAATACAGGACCACCATATTTATTATATACCAACTGACGACATCGATGACATCAAATTCGTTATCATAACGCAATAGAACTCATAGAACAAGAGAAAGAGGTGATAATTATATTTTTTTTCGTTAAGTAGAACACCAAATGATGTGGACAATTAAGATTAGTGCACTGGAGGAGCTGGCTTACTAATGCGATGTCAGATTATTACAACATCTATTTTGTTATGTTTGGTCGTCTGGGGTTGTAATTAGAAATGACAGCTTTCCTGTGTTTTAGCCCGAAATGTGGTGTGATTATTGAACGACAAGATGATAAAATTGTTCTAATTTTGATTATGGTGCCAATAATCATGGGTTAAACAGGCCGATGTGTTGTAAATTAACAACCCTTGTTGTCACAATCACATCAAACTAAACCATAACTTTCATCATCACATGACAAAACGACAAAACAAGTCATTTTCTCGCCACCAACATTTCAAAACATACAACTGACCAGCCATGCATAAGCTGGATTTTACCGATTGTGTTCTTAATTAGCTCACGACTTCTATTAGATTAATTAAACTAATTTTGATAAATTAATTGCAAAGATATATTTTTTCTTTTTTTTTTTATCACACTATTTGTACAACAATTCAATAAAATCTACACACAATAAACTCTTGATTGCCTTTCATATATATATATATATATATATATTACCACATTAATTTATATAAGTTGGGACGAGCGTAAATTGTAAAATTTGAAAATTTTGAACATTTAAAAGAGAAAATAATAGAAATTTCTCTACACAAATTATACAAGAATGTTATACATGTCCCCATTTGCTAAATAAGATATTTAGCATAGCAATGATTAATTAGTTAGTAGTTATACATCATTCATGCATATTTTTATTCCAATTAAGGTAATAAAGATCTCGCCTTGGGTTTAGGTGTTTGGTCGGTTTGAATACTTACAACTGTTTATAGTCTTGTTTACCCAAGACGGAAAATGATTTATTCAAATGAAATAAACTTTCCCTTATTAACCTCCATTTTTTGTCCCGTCATCTAATTCAGTAGTAATATGTCTCTTTATTAACAACCATATATTCTTTCATAATATTATAATATATCTCTAACTTTTAAGAAAAAAAAGTAAATACTCCTTAAATTTTTAAAAAATGTTAGATGTCCCTTAAATTTTAAGAAAATAAAAAGATATTCTTGTATATTTAACTTTTGTGATATGATTTGATATGATATTATTATTTTAATTACTAAATTTATTCAAAATAATAAAATAAAATATTTTTTTTATCATTGTTGATAATTTGTCCCTGTTAGGCTTTGTAATTATTTTTGATTTATTTAATATTAAAATGTTAAAATTAAAAAATTTATTTTATTATTTTAAAAAAAATCTTAGAAAAAAAACATATTTATTTAAATAAAAATGTTTAACAATAAATTTGGATAAAATTATATAATAAAATACTCATAACTTCTTCTTTTTTTTTTTTTTAACTTTTTTGGTAATAATTTAGTGTGTATTAATCATAAAGTTTTTTAAGGAACATATGTATAATATTTTATTCAATATATATTTAAAAATTTATGTTATTTTTAACATTATCCATAATATGTATCATCAATTTAATATATATTAAAAAATTTATATTATCACAAACAACGCCTTGTCCTGTCTCCGTCATTAGCTTTAACATGATCCATAATTTGTATCGTCAATTTTTGGTTAGAAAAATAATCCTATTCGTACAGGTATCTGCAATCAAAATTGTATCACCCAAAAGGTAAAATAAATTATGAATTAAAATTTTTAATTTAATCAGAGAGTTTTTAAAAAGCAATTGATTTTTTATTGTTTAACTGGATCCAAAATTTAAAGCGTCCCCTGATTGTGAGCACACTTAACGACTAACCGCATTGGAGGTACATTTAGCATTTCACGACAACGTTTCGTGACGGTATCCACTCCAGCATTGACGGTGGTTAGGCCCTCAAAGGCCCATTGGATTTTCAAAGATTAGACTCCAACAGTAATAGGTTTCCTGGCCCAAGTTACTTTGTAAAGGGGCCTTTATAATCTCTCATACGTTCTGTAATAATAATAAGCCGAGAAAATAAAAAGGCTGTGAAAATTTGACTCGTCTTTGGTTTGGTTTGGTTTGGTTTGGTTTCCTTTCCTTTCAGTAGTCCTTTCGAACGCGTTGCGATCTCATCGACTCAGGCAATGGTGCGTTTTCTTTATCTGCCGTAGTTTAATTATGTGCTTCTTCGTTTAAACGATGGTAATGAGTTTATCTCCAGTTACTAGTTCTTCAATTTACGTTCTATTTCTCTGTAATTTATGTATTAGATTAAGATTTAGCGGATTAGCCTTTTTTTTTTGTTCTTTTTAATCTTGTTGAATTTGATTGACAAAAATTTTGAATTAATGTATAAGTTGTGATCTCGGACAAAGTTGAAAACTCCAATTTGGAATTGGAAGATTTTCTGGTGGTATATTTTTGCTGTTAATTTTTTGGTTGTTCAAAAGCGTATGCGTGGCTCTTTCTTATTTCATTTTTAATGCTTTTAAAGAATAGTTCTTGCTTTGGTGACTAATGAGAGTTTCATCTGTTTCGTTGGTGGTAAAAAGGCAGAAAGAACTTGCTTCTGTTGAGAGTTATGTCTATTTTGTTACAATATATCTTTCTAAATTAGCTTTCTTCAGACAACCCTTTCATTACATTTGTAGTTGAAGTTTAGGACATCCTATCGAGATCTATGGTTTTCACTATGTGTTAGGAAGCTTTGTGTTTATGATATTAGTTCCACATGTTATCCATGGAGGATCATAGAATATTCGAGTAGATTGGTGGAGAACTCTGGGTCATTATTGATCATGTGTGTTATTTTTCAGAATCTACCTATTGGTGTAATTTACTAGTTAATTTTATCACTTATCTTCATTTTCTTAATGCTGATAAAAGTTTATGAATTTGCAATGACCACGGTAGGCAAGTCTTTACAGAGGGGTTTCTAGGAAAGATAAACACAGAGGACGTCATCATGGGTTATCACAACAGAAGAGACAAGAGATTAAGGAAGCATTTGAATTATTTGACACTGATGGCTCGGGTACTGAAAGGATCTATTATTTCGTCTCTTTCTTAAATGAGCTTGTCTAATCTTTTATTAAGTTGTTATTCTGATTGTTTTGTTTAGGCACTATTGATGACAAAGAGCTGAATGTTGCCATGAGGTATGAACACCAAATTACAAAATGATAAAAATACTTATGCTAACAAGTCATAAATATTAAAACTAAAGTTTTCTTTTTACAGGGCCCTTGGCTTCGAGATGACAGAAGAGGTAACTTTCAGCCATGGAACATGTCCTGGTTCAACTGTTCATTTGTCTAGCCAGGCTTTTCAATTCTTATTTTCCCAGCATGGCTGCAAGAATGGATAATCGTTTTTGTGTGTACAATTGTAGCATACGTCTGCTGTCAATAAACCTACAGATCTTTTGTATCATTGCAGCAAATCAATCAAATGATTGCAGATGTGGACAAGGATGGAAGTGGTGCTATTGATTTTGATGAATTTTTACATATGATGACAGCTAAGATTGGAGAAAGGGATACCAAGGAAGAACTCATGAAAGCATTCCGCATCATTGACCAAGATAACAATGTGAGATTTGTTTATTTAGAATTTAGGGTCATACTATGCTTTTTAGTGCTAATTCTTCTTCCTTTGTGCTCAGGGAAAAATATCAGCTGAAGACATCAAGCGTATTGCAAAGGAGCTGGGTGAAAACTTCACTGACCGAGAGATTCATGAGATGGTTGAGGAAGCAGACAGAGATCGTAAGTTAACTCCTTGACTCGGATTTGATATCTTACGAAGTTTTGTTTACTGTTCTATTCTAAAATGACATGCCTCATTACAAATTTATTTTACTTATGATTTTTAAGCCAAACTAGTAGCTCAAATTTTCTTTCATCTGTTATATGTTCTGTCAGTTAATTTATTTTGTGCAAACTAGCCATTTGAGGAGAGTTGTCTTTGGCCAGCTCAAATTCCCTATTTAGAACTATGATTCTGACAATTGTTCAATGCCCTTATTCTCAATTTTAAGAAATTTTCATGCAGTTCTCTGTTGCCATGGCTTTTAGTTACATGCGCGGTAAATAACTAATGATTGGAATAATATGGAATATGATGCTGGCTTGTGAAATGATGTTGGGAAGGTAAAAGTAGGAAAATGGTTTGGTCTAGGCCTCCTCAACCATTTGTGATTGGAAGCAAGCATGGATGCAGTTTGATGTGGTCTCATATTGAGGCATAGAGCCACTATTCATGTCTTGTAGGTTTTCTGAATGGTGCTGCACTCACACTTAAGTAGTGATTGCGCAATATGATATATTCCACATTTCACATCACCGAACAAATTGTGTGTAGAGGAGATTGTGATTCTGAAGCTACCTTTATTGTTATTATTATTATTATCATTATTGTTACTAAATACTTGAAATTTGAAATACAAATCTATTTTGTCTGCTTTATGTAGTAAATGTTTACCAGTTGCCATGAATGTGATTTTTTGTGAAATATGTAGATGATGGAGAAGTGAATGTTGATGAGTTCATCAGGATGATGAAGAGAACCACGTTTGGGTACTAGAGATCCCAAAGGTGGAAGGAGACAGGATGTTTCCTTAGTGTAGTATATTTGTATTAGTGACACAAAAAGGTTGTGGATTTGATGAATTATGGTTTGGCTGTAGTATTGTGCTTGGACATATTAATATGTAGTAAATTTTTATTGTTTGAAGTAATATTGTGTTGTTTCCAAGGTATACCTGGCCATGCTTTGCAGAACATATGTGTGGTGTGGTTGTGCATGATTTTACTGGTTGTGTATATCTCTAAATTTGTCATACCGTCGGCATTAATGGCCAATGGCAATGCGAACGTATGCCTTGATTAAATACGTTGAAAATCAGATTGCAGCTCTTATGACTTATACCGCATCTGGCCCAGTGCTACAAAACATTGATTGCGTTGTTATATCAACTGCTATGAAATTTGAAATTTAAGATAAAAAGGTGTACGTAACAATACATTTGTGTATTCTCCAGACTGATTATTACGTTTTTGTTTCAAAAATATTTTTCTCCAAGTAAGGTGATGTTTATAAATTGAATAATAAATTTTATCTTTCTCTAAATTATTTATTATATAGTCAAGTTATTATGTAAATTTTATTTTTGACCGCGTCATCTTTGAAATTTTGTTTTGTTGATAACAAGCTTGACCTTATTGAAAACCACAAGTTTTGACAATAAACTAATTTTAAAGCTTAAAGCTCATTTATAATATTATACTTTTAAAGATAGACACTAATTAATACAATAATATTATTTTACTTTTCAAATATTATGTCAAAATTTACCATTCTAATTGATTTGTTAATATATATGACGTTAAGATGGTAAAATTTGAAATAACAGTGGGAAAACTGTAAAATTTAAGTACTTGAACAATTCTTGACTTCAATAATTATTGAAAAAGTATGAAATTATATATTATATTTATTATAATCATTAACATAATTGGTGGTTCTTAAAATAAAATTATAATTGCTAAAATTTTATTAGATTGTTATAAGCAATACTTCCAACATGTTTATTATAATTGTGTTGTTAAGACTCTCACTCTCTTTTTAATTATTAATTTATAATTTTATTATGATATTATTAATATAGATTTAAGTAGTAATTACACTATTTGTGATACAAATGGAATTGCCATAAGAATATTTATCAATTAGTATTATTATTACTCCCGTCTTTTTATCACTGCTTTGAATAAACAGAGGCGCGACTTTTAATCTAAATGATAGTACGAGGAAACTAGAGCTGCAATGGCGGGAACCATCAGAATCTCCGACGTGAGAACAACCCATGGCTATCACTCTGTGCAGGATTCTATCTCTATGGCGTTTTGTCTCTACTCCTTACCTTCAAAATTTGCGTCCTTTTTACCTCCTCACGGCTTCTTCCTCAAAATTAGCGGAAGAATCCGTAACCAACCCAACGAAACAATGTTCTCGAAATTTCAAGGGCTTCGATTTTTTAGCTTTGTTGAAACAGTGTCAACTTATCCAACACTTGAAGCCTTTGAAATCTCTTCTTATTGTCCATGGTGTTATAGAAGATAATTGCTTGCTTGGAGAATTTCTCAAGTCTTGTTTCCATTTGGGTGCTCCAGATATAGCTCTTTCTTCGTTCCAAACAATTAAAAGACCCACTGTTTTCCTGCAGAACTTAATGATCAGGAATCTTTGTAATTATGGATTATTTGGAGATTTGCTACGTGTCTATATGAAATGTCGGGTTTCAGGTTGCCCATCTGATGATTTCACGTTTCCCTTTGTGATGAAGGCATGTTCTTCTTTAGGTGAATCTAGTATTGGAAGAGAGATTCATTGTGTTATTTTGAGAGCTGGGTATGATAAAAATCTTGTAATACAGACTGCTTTAGTTGGTTTTTATGCAAAACTAGGCAATATGGAGACAGCACGAGTCCTGGTCGATAAAATGCCACAGAAAGACTTGGTTTCCTGGAATGCTTTAATTGCCGGATATTCTTTAAATGGCCTTGATCAGGAAGCATTTGAGACATTTGAATGGATTCGAGATGCGGGTTTAAAGCCTAACGTGAGCACTTTGTCAACTATAATTCCTGTGTGCACACGGTTGGGATATTTTTATTGTGGTAAATCTCTTCATGGCCTTATTGTCAAATCTGGATATTTATCCAATGAATTTTTGCTGTCTGCTTTGATTTCAATGTATGCTGGGGATTTGGATTTATTTACTGCTAGAAAATTGTTTGACTCTGTGGTGGAAAAGAATGCTAGTGTTTGGAATGCTATGTTATCTGCTTATACTCAGAGTAACAAGTTTTTTGAAGCTTTTGAGATATTCAGGGAAATGGTTAGGGCTGAAATGAAGCCTGATTTGGTCACTTTTGTGTCCATTATTCCCTCGTGTGAGGACTATAGTGGCATTCAGCATGGTGAATCTCTTAATGCTTGTGTTATAAAGTATGGATTAGAAAATCAACCTTCTGTGTTGACAGCCCTCTTATCAATGTATGCCAAGCTTGGAAATGTTAGTTTAGCCAAGTTCTTATTTGGTCGGATCCCTAATAAAAATCTCCTATCGTGGAATGCAATGATTTCTGGTTATGTGCATAATGCACTATGGGATGCAAGTTTAGCCGTATTTTGTCAAATGCAGATTGCAGGGGTCAATCCGGATGCAGTTTCCATTATTAGCATCCTTTCGGCTTGCTGCAAATTGGAGGCTGTTTTACTTGGTAAATCTGTTCATGCATTTAGTCTGAGAAAGGGTCTGATCTCAAACCTTGATATTGTAAATGCACTCTTGATGTTTTATTCTGATTGTCGTAAACTCTCCTATACCTTTAATATATTTCACAGAATGTGTACCAGAAGTTCTGTATCATGGAATACTTTAATATCAGGGTGTGTACACAGAGGACAAGTAGAAGAGGCAGTTATTCTTCTTCAGCAGATGCACAAGGAGGGAGCAGAGTTGGACATAGTTACCTTGATAAGTATGCCACCGAGTTTCAGTGAGAACAACAATTTGAATCAAGGAATGGCTATTCATGGTTATGCTATCAAAAGTGGGTATGTCTCAGATGTTACTTTGATGAATGCACTTATTACCATGTATTGTGATTGTGGAAGTCTTAATGATGGGAGGCTACTCTTTGAAGTCATGCATGTGAGGACTCTGGTATCTTGGAATGCTCTGATAACTGGCTATCGGCATCAAAACTTACAGAATGAGGTTTTAATCATGTTTGGACAAATGAGAAAGGAGGGTCAGAGACCAAATCATGTAACTTTGCTAAATTTGCTACCTGTATCCTCTACCCTGGTGCAGGGTAAATCTGTTCATGCTTTTGCACTTAGAAGAGGAATTTCCCAAGAAATTACTCTCCTTACGTCTCTCATTTTCATGTATGCTAGATTTGAAAAGACAAACTTATGTCTCTTGCTATTTCAAATGGGGGACAAGAGGGAAATTTCTTTGTGGAACGCGATTATGTCTGTGAATGTCCAAAGAAAAGATGCCCAACAAGCAGTTGTCTTCTTCACTGAACTTCTTTGCATGGGATTGGAACCTGATAATATAACAGTTCTAAGCTTAATTTCGGCATGTGTTAAATTAAATAGCCTGAATATAACTCATTCAGTAATGGCTTTTGTGATACACAAGGGCTTTGATAAGGATGTGGCTGTTAGCAATGCCCTCATGGATTCATATATAAGATGTGGAAGTATTTCTATTGCGGAAAAGCTATTTGGAAGCTTGCTTGAAAAGGATGCTGTCTCTTGGGGTGTGATAATTAATGGGTATGCATTGTTCGGAGATGGTCAGGCTGCTCTTGATCTCTTCAAGCAGATGCAACTTTCAGGGGTGTCGCCTAGTGAAATTACCTATTCGAGTGTCCTATCAGCTTGCAGCCATGCGGGTTTAGTTGAACAAAGCCAGATGGTGTTCAAATCCATGCTAGAACATGGGATATCGCCAAAAATGGAACACTATGCTTGCATGGTGGACCTTCTTGGGAGAACTGGTTACTTGACTGAGGCCTTTAACTTTGTTAAGAAACTTCCATTCAAACCCTCTATAAGCCTTCTCGAATCTTTATTGGGTGCTTGTAGAATCCATGGTAATGTTGAGCTTGGTGAGAAAATTAGCAGGATGCTCGTTGAAATGGACCCTAAAAATCCAGGATCATACATCATACTTCACAATATCTATGCATCAGCAGGGAGGTGGGAAGATGCCAATAGAGTGAGGTCTTACATGGAAAGAAGAGGATTGAAAAAAGTGCCGGGTGTTAGTCTAGTTGGAGATAGATATCAATAAGCTTTTGTCATAAAGTATCATCAGACTAACCGAGCATCAATTTCAGCAGTGACATTCCTACAAGTAATATTGAGCAGTTTTAGGAGAAGAAACAGCTGAAACACCCGACAGCCTTGCAGGAACGACGCTCATACATTGAGCTTATCATTTCCCAATCCCAGAACACGTTTGGTACAAAAGGAGGTATGTTGTGATATGTATGTTAGAGGCCTGAAACAAAGAAAAATTTCCGGATATAATTGAACTATAACTCACGGGCCTAGAGCTACCGTTTTGCAAATGAGGCTGAATATATTTTTGCAATTGCAGCAATGTGGTGATTGGGCAGAATATCTCGCCACTTTTGTGCTTCTTATAAAAATTGCAGCCGAGTTGGTTTTAAAAACATTCTAACTATCAGGAATCTTCTTGTCTTATTTTTTGTAATGAAAAATCTTTCATATGAGAAGAGAGTAACTGTATTCATATATGCCTAACAAGGCTAAAATTCCATCAGATATTAGAATATACTTTGTACAGTATAGTTGGCCACTTTTCCTATTGAAATTTTTAGTTTTGACTTGGGAAATTTACTAAAATGCCCACTGTTCACCAAAGCTAAAATTGAGAGTAAATAACTAATAACCATTTTTTGATCTTATAATCCATTAATGTCTCATTAAATTTGATCAAGAATCTCAACTTAAATTATAACTGAGTGGGAATAAAAGCTATTCACTTAATTGGGAGAAAATATTCCCAACATTAGTATTATCAGGGGCGCAAGAGGAACCAACCACCACACACACAGAGAGTCCATATTTCTGATTATTTTAAAAAATTTAAACATAGTGCAAATGTATATATAAATATATATTCCAAAAATACCCTGTAAGCTGAATTTACTTGGTAAATGGTGTACAAGTCTTGGAAGCACACTGCTTTCGTACTCGTATGGAACTCTCTACTCCCTCACCAAGAAAGAAATTTGCTGCTATGATTATGAATCAGGGGCCTTGGCTCATCTCATCTGCTCAGTTCAATTGGTTGGTAAGTCTTATTTGGTTAATTTAAGTATAGATTTCAAGTTTCTTCTGTAATCGTGTGATAAATATTTATTTATGACAATTATCATTGGCTGCTCTGTTTTGCATTTATGCCCGCCGAGACAAACAGAAACCCTCACACTCTTTACCTCTAAATTTTAGTTTCGTTTTTTTACAAATATTTATTTCCAGCCTGCGTAGCATTTGGTGTTGATCAGATATGTTGCGGTAGAAAGAGACAGGTTCCGGTGTGGTTTACTTCCACTCCGAATTCAACACGTAAACGCAGATTAAATCTTATACAGATCTAATCAAACTTAATTCATTCCGCGCCATATTTGAGTTATATATTTAGATCTAATTTACATGATGTAGATTATTATTATTATTATTATTATTATTATTATTATTATTATTATTTCAAATAAAAATTAAAAACTTTTTAATATTATAATTTTTTTTATTCTTATAAATAAAAAAAATATTAATATTATATATATAATATTAAAAAGTTTTCAATTTGAAATCTTTTCATTAATTTGATTTTTTATTCAGTTTATAAACCAAACTAAACTAATGGGTTGGTTTTATAAAATCGCATGCAACCAAAAAATTATGAAATCTATTCACTTCAACTCTGAGACATTTTGTCTATCCCTATTGAGATGGATAATATACTATTAATTTTTAGATTATTAATTAAATGTATTTAGTAATTCCACCAACTATTACATTAATTAATTTTTCACTTGTTTACTGTTGTATTATTGTCAACTTAATTAGTAAATAATAATTAGTTTTTTTTTCTTTTTTTACATTTAATTTCGTGGAAAAAATTTTAAATTTATTACAGAAAGTAGAAATAAGTGTCAAATACTGATTACAACACAACATACTTACGTAACATAGAAAGGTTTCAAATACGGATTACAACACAACATACTTACGTAACATAGAAAGGTTTCAAATACTGATTACAACACACTTGTATAACACAGAGAGGCAGGTAAAGTAGTAGTCATACAAGCTACCAAGTACTCAAACTTTTAGGTATAAAACTTCAAACCGGCCCACCAACTAAGAGCACGATCCGTGACTGTTAGCGCTCCTTAGTGATGAAAAATTTCTAGGCCTGACCTTCAAGTAATCTGCTTTCCCTTCTTGATCTCGATCAGCTTCTCGTGGATGCACCATGGAAAGCTAAGAAAATGCTCCCTTTTGATTCCTTCTTCTTTGTATCGTCCCCAGTAACTTGGATGGTAAGTTACATAATACCAAGCTGAGGCTTTGGCATATGCATCATCAGGACTAGAATCGGACTCATTTTTCTTCTCGTTAAACCAAACCCTGGCTTCCTTCCTCAATGAGCTCATAGCGAAAGCAATATCTTCCAAATCTCTTTTTTTATCAAAAGATTTCGCCATTTCCATGATATACCCACTTACAATTTCGGCCTCAGTTTTGATCCCATAATAATCCATGAGATTTCCTAACCGGTTATCATACTGAGTTTTGTATTTGAAAGCATCGGTGATGTATTCCCCGAAGCCATCAACTTCCATATCAGGATCGTAACACTGCATTGCGACTTCCTTAGTGAAGGATTTTATTGCTGCTGTTGTTGGTGCAATGTCTCTCACTTGTCGATGAAGCTTTCCGATGACACGTTGGGATTCATAGCCGGCTTTGTCTTGCTTTTCCATAAAATCTGGATAAACTTTAACCCGTAGTCGACCAGGTATAATGGCTGCGACGCCAGTTTTGGAGAAATCTACGGCAATGGAAGATAATTGCGCAAGCTCAAGACATGGAGTGCTCTTTGCCTTGTCAGGTTCTGAATCTGCAAACACTACATGGGCATTGCAAATAATGCCTAAGCTGTCATTAACTATGTAGTCCACAAAATACTCTTGTACATCCTGCAACGTGGAAGTAAACATGTTTAAGTGAGGGGCAAAGAAAAATGTCACAACAAATTATTGAGTTTGAATTCATTTCAGCATATTAGTATACCTCAATGGTAACTTCACGATCCAAAACCTTTTCTGGAGCTGGGCTATAATCCATGGGCGGAAATTGAAGGGGAGGAATAAGATCAAGATCCCAACAAACAAAGTAGACGTCCCCATCCAGATCACTTCCAGAACACTCATTCGGATGAGGCCTAAAAATGTCACCAATGCCAGTTTACAATTTATAATACGTAAAGCCGTAGAACAAAAGTTCAGCAGTGATCAAAATGAAATGTAAGTCTTTCTTAAAAATCAGGATTACCTTTTTCCTTTTGCTGGGAAAACGACACAATCTTTGATGTGGTGTAGAGCCGGCACATCCACAGATCTTAAAACACGCATGTCCCCGGGGTGTAGGCATGGATTCTTTGCAACCACCACCTCTCCCCTTACAATGTTAAGTTGCCCCGATTGATTGTTTCCAGAATATTGCACAAATACCTGACCATATTCTAATGTTCCTGTCTCATCGAGACATCCCATCATAGCTCTTCCATTTTGAACAAATATTCTTGTTCTGGTTCGCAAGTCCAACAGATTTGATGCTCGAAAAGCCTGTAGCATCATTGACAAAAATGGTTCCGAATCAGGCTTATAGCCACACTTAAGCATTTCTTTCAGAACGTTCGTGTTTTCCCCGGAACACATCAGTCCCAATGCCTCATACGCCTCTGCTGGATTTGTTAAAATTGCATCCAGTTGAGCTACAACGTCTGCCTGCTTCCTTTCAAAAATCTCATCGCTAACACCAAGAGTAGATAAAAGGGTAATCAGCTGGCGGTTCAGAAAACATGGCTGATACTTGCTATATGCCAAAATATCTAGACTTGTGCTCTTCGATTGGTATTTACACATACTCTTTCGCAGTGATAACTTCATTGATGAAGTTGGATCAACAGCTACAACTCCTTTATAGCCACCATATCGAATTTGGAAGGCGGATGGAGTATAAATTGTAAAGCCACATTTTTTTGCAACAATTTCAGCTAATTCGGCTGATATCTTTCCTATGCCGTCCGAGAAATTGTACAAGATTCCATTCGTTTCAGTCTCCATGTCAGGGATGACTTCTATTTCACTGCTATCAACGTGCAATGCCTCCCTGGATGAGCTGAAAGATTGACCAAGCCTGGCAGCATACTTGGCAACATTCCTGATCTCGCGAAAATCACCCATCTTCTCTCTAATATTGGCTGCGGTGAGCCCAGGTCTAGATGCAAACATCCACAAAGAATTATCTTTCACTTGACTATTTGAAAATGCAAGAGTTTCAAACTTCTTAGCTCCAATAACTAAGCCATTTCTTAGAATTGATAATATCCTTTGATAAATTCTGGTGCGCTTTTCTTCATTTGTAGAAGATATCCGAGGAGATAAAACTGTTGAATGCAACTTGTCCATGTCCTCATCAACAAAAGAAACACGAAGAAAATTATCAATTTCATTAGGATAGATTCGAAGCACACGATTGGAAAGACTGATCTCTGGACCGCAAAAATAAACTTTAGATGGGGTTACCAGAACCTTGTTTACGTACACTAACCCATCCTCTAAAGCCACAAAAGGAGATGAAGAATACGGCTCAGACGTTAAGTACTTTCTGTATTGCTCTTTAAGCCAGCTTACGGGCTCATAGCAGCATTCCCTAAGATGAAACAATCTCTCCAAGGCATGTTCTATGTATGCCATTTTATAATTTTTTGGATCCACCAAGCAAAAGAATTCGGCATCGAGTGCTGGCCCTGGAAGGCAGCCGTGCTGAACCAGGGAATTGATTTTGAACATGATTTTGAACGGCAACTCGATGCTTTGAGGGGGATTTATAATAGGAACAACACCAGAATTGCAACAATAAGGAGAACCTCTTTCTAGGGTGAACTTTCCACTAATTTCTTCGTAATAAAAAAAATCCTTGAGAGCTTTGGGAATAAGAGCTTTCCTTGGAAGTTCCAGACATATAGCGGCAGATTGTCCGATGCAAGATGTTGGAGTAAAATCAACCTCCCGAACCCAGTGAATATCTCTCTCGTAAATCTGAGGAGCACCAAATAACTAGAAACAGAAAGACAAAGAAATGAAATTATTTAATTAAACGGAAAAAATTTGCATATTGATGATGCTGAAAGAAAATTCCATATTAATATGTTGAAAGTAACAAACCTGAATGACAAGATACTTCACAGACTGACCATGATGGCCCCGTAGCTTAATCTGCCAAATACTCTCGTAAGAGACCTCGAGCTTATAATCAGCAAAATCATAAGACAAAAGGAACTTAAATTTTCTGAGATCCGAGCATAATTTGACAGAAACATCTTCGCAAGACCAGAGCACAGAAAACTTCTTCTCCGAGATCTGGCATCCAAAATTCAGTTTCAGCTTTTCAAATTTGTGCAGCATGCTTCTCTTTGGTGCAGTACCATCATTGTTCATATCTGAAGCTTTCAGATAAGAATCGCCAAACCACAGACGTTCAGAACCAGCAGCCATGGATTTGATCAGTTCTGCAGCTTCATTGGTACTGAATTCAACGATAGCATGTGCTCTTAAACCTTGGTTTTGCCCAACTTGGACATCGGAAACAGTTCCTTCACCTGTATGACCCTCCAAAAATTCCTTCACCATTTCTGGGGACTCCATTGAAGCAAATCCAAACAACTTGATCTTAGCCATTTCGTGTAAACAATTAATATCAACTGCAGTTTCATGTATACAACTGTTGTTAGCAACGCTAGCAAAGTCATACTCTGCATTCATATAAAATCATCTAACAGTAAATAACTAGTAAATAGTTGATAATCTTATAACTTAATCATGGAAAAGATGTCCATTTAGAGATCTTGTATCTCTATTCTAGAGACAGAATTCTTTCATAATAAGAAGAAAATGAAATACGGAAAAGGGGAAGGAAAAAAAGAATCTATCATCATTTAAAATTTAGAAACAAGTGATCATGAATGTTTTTTTTTTATTTTAAACAATCTCCAAGATTGAGCTCTTATTGAGAAATCCTAGTAATAAGAAGGAAAGAAAAGAGTACAAAGAGAGGCCAAAAAGCTTAAAAGAGAAAAAAAAAACACAAAAATAAATGAAATAAAATAAAATTTCAGCCCCGCAAAACAAAACAGAGCTGACAGCAAGCAAAACACCAAGCTGGAAACAGAAAACCAAAGCAGAATTAAAACGAAACTCCTGGCCACAAACCCCCAGATCGAGAGGCTGAATAGCTCAGCAAGTAGCAGCACCACAATGTCAGTTAAGCTAACTAATTACAGTGAAGAATATTTATCAAACACGACTGCAAATATCAAGAATATGGAAAGCAGCATTCTCAAGTTGTATATTACAACCAATTCTCATAATCATATGTGTATAAAACAGCAATTCAGAGAGGAAAGCTTGGTATATATGAAAAAAGAGTTAACAACTAAAGAAACAAATTCATGTTGACTGAAACTGAAAGCACATAAATCAAACACACAAACAAAACAATCAAATTCAACATGAGGAAGCTATAACATTCTTCAAAGCAAGCAAAACAAAATTTAAATAATAAAAGAGCAACTGAGTTAAAGAGAGGGAAGTGTGATGAGTACTCACAAGACAAGAGTTTGCAGCAAGAGATTATTATATCAATGACAATGAACACTAACGAGGGCTTTGTGAGAAACAAATGGTGATCGGGGGATGAATATATATAGACAAGAAGACGTGCAAGAGCAAGCACAAGAAAAGTACTGCTGGTCGTCAATTTCTTGTAGGTCGTCGCTCGCATGGAATTGGAATCAACTTCTTTGTCTTTGTTTTGCTCAAGCAAGCAAATTACTAGGCAAGGAGTTTAAGCTGACGTGGCTATGGCTTGGGGTCCCATCGATGAAGTTGCAACATTATTTATGTTAATACCAAAACTTGCCAAATGACTGACACGTTTCTACATCTGATTGGCTGATATGAGTTTTGTCCAATGACTACAAACTAGGAGCTGATGGTGAGTTAGAATAGTGTTGAGTTCAGTGGAATGTTCTGTGGTGGAAAAAATATGCAAAAATGACATATAACGCGGTTACATGACGGGAAATGAAACTAACTCAAGCTCTTTATTGGATGGAAAAAATTGCATTTCTATCTATGTGCATGGAATAATAATCATTACTCTTTTATTTATTTATCTATTTATTTTTCCATTTTTCTTCATATACAATACAATAGCTTAAAAAGCGAAAGAATTAATAAGGCCTAAAATCATAAATTACAAATTAATAGTAATCTTAATTACTATTAATTATAAATATAATATGGTATATTATTATTATTATTATTATAATTAAGCCTAAATGAATTAATTAATGAGTTAATTAAAGAAATAAAATGGTAATGATGAGGCTGAAGGCTTGGAAGTAAAGGAAAGGAGGAGATGCCATTGACTGACTGAGATTGACTCGTTTAGAAATGAAAGCAAAGTCCTATAGATGAAGTTACCACGATGATATGCTATAATAAGTAATATAATTAAATTAAAATGAAAAAAGAAAAAAAGTAATAATATTGAGGGTGAAGAAGGGAAGGGAAGGGAAGGGAAGGGAAGGGAAGGGAATGGAATTGTATTGGCGTAGATTAGGAAGGGAAGGAGAGAATGTGGAACCCCAACTTGATGAAGAAGAGCAAGTGAGTGATGAGATTTGATTTGATTCTTTGAAAGTATAAGTGGATTTAAAAAACTAAAAAAGAAAACAAAGAAAAAAAGCCTTCGATGCCAAGTAGAAGGAGATATTTTCGTCCAATTAGCAGCAGCGTAAGTCATCATTCTAAACGCGTTATGATTTATGTATTTCCTTCTACTCGTTGCATGTACATAGAAAATCCGAAGCTAAACACATGATGAATTATATATGCAGGATATAAACAGGTATCTCACCTCAAGTTTGAAAAATTTACATTTAGATTATAAATTTAGAGAAATTCATATTTGAATAGCAGGTTTGAATTAATTCATATCTATATTTTCTAAACTTTACAAAAAAACTGAAATGTACAACTTATTCCACACTTCGATGTTCTCAAGCTTCTTTAAACATTTTTTATTTATTGTTAGGTGATGATTTTAATATTCGCAAACTTTATAATATAATAATACTATTTTACATAATATGAATTAGTCTTACTTTTTATAATTTTTAATAAATTCTAAATTTATTATTGATATTTAAAATTTTTGAAAAAAAAATCTGATAATGTCCATGTACTCTCTTAATGAAATTATATTTTTTATTATTTTATTAATTGAGTACACATACATAAAACAAATATGATTTTAAATTTATTATTAACTTAAAAAAATTAATGATTGTGATAAATAATAATATTAAACATGAAAATTCTGCCATATAAATTAATGTGATAGTATTATTTTGTTGACATATATCTTATATAATTTTTTTAATCTCTAATAAAATTTATTGAAAAATCTACCCTTGTAACAACTGAGTACCCAAACTTTCGGGCATGCAACTTTAAATCGCCCTACCAGCTAACAGAACGATCCATGACTATTAGCGCTCCTTAGTTATGAAAACTTTCTAGGCCTGGCCTTCAAATACTCTGCTTTCCCCTTTTGATCTCGATCAGCTTCTCATGGATGCACCATGGAAAGCTAAGAAAATGGTCCCATTTCATTCCTTTTTCTTCGTCTCGTCCCCAGTAACTTGGATGGTAAGTTACATAATACCAAGCTGAGGCTTTGGCATATGCATCATCAGGACTAGAATCGGACTCATTTTTCTTCTCGTTAAACCAAACCCTGGCTTCCTTCCTCAATGAGCTCATAGCGAAAGCAATATCTTCCAAATCTCTTTTTTTATCAAAAGATTTCGCCATTTCCATGATGTACCCACTTACAATTTCAGCCTCAGTTTTGATCCCATAATAATCCATGAGATTTCCTAACTTGTTATCATACTGAGTTTTGTATTTAAAAGCATCGCTGATATATTCCCTGAAGCCATCAACTTCCATATCAGGATCATAACACTGCGTTGCCACTTCCTTAGTGAACGATCTGATTGCGGCTGTTGTTGGTGCAATATGTTTTACTTCTCGATGAAGCTTTCCGATGACACGTTGAGATTCATAGCTAGCTTTGTCTAGCTTCTCCATAAAATCTGGATAAGTTTTAGCGCGTAATCGATCAGGTATATTGGCTGCCACGCCAGTTTTGGAGAAATCCACGGCAATGGAAGATAATTTCGCAAGCTCAAGACATGGAGTGCTCGTTGCCTTGTCAGGTTCTGAATCTGCAAAGACTACATGGGCATTGCAAACGATGCCTAAGCTGTCATTGACTATATAGTCCACAAAATACTCCTCTACATCCTACAACGTGGAAGTACACATGTTTAAGTAAGGGGGCGAAGAAAAATGTCATAACAGATTATAGCGTTTGAATCAATTTCAGCATATTAGTATACCTCAATTGTAACATCACGATCCAAAACCCTTTGTGGAGCTGGGCTATAATCCATTGGTGGAAACTGAAGAGTAGGAATAAGATCAGGATCCCAGCAGACAAAGTAGACGTCCCCATCCAAATCACTTCCAGAACACTCATTCGGATGAGGCCTAAAAATGTCACCAGTGTCAGTTTACAATTTCCATTATGTCAAAACAGAACAAGCTATTGAACAAAAGTTCAGCAGTGATAAAATGAAATGTAAGTCTTTCTTAAAAAACAAAATTACCTTTTGCCTTTTGCTGGGAAAACGACACAATCTTTCATGTGGTGCAGAGCCGGCACATCCACAGATCTTAAAACACGCATGTCCCCGGGGTGTAGGCATGGATTCTTTGCAACCACCACCTCTCCCTTTACAGTGTGAAGTTGCCCCGATTGATTGTTTCCAGAATATTGCACAAATACCTGACCATATTCTAATGTTCCTGTCTCATCAAGACATCCCATCATAGCTCTTCCATTTTGAATAAATATTCTTGTTCTGGTTCGCAAGTCCAACAGATTTGATGCTCGAAAAGCCTGTAGCATCATTGACAAAAATGGTTCTGAATCAGGCTTATAGCCACACATAAGCAATTCTTTCAGAACTTTCGTGTTTTCCCCGGAAGACATTAGTTCCAATGCCTCATACGCCTTTGCTGGATTTGTTAAAACTGCATCTAGTTGAGCTACGCCGTCTGTCTGCTTCTTTTCAAAAACCTGATCGCTTACACCAAGAGTAGACAAAAGGGTAATCAGCTGGCGGTTCAGAAAACATGGCTGATACTTGCTATATGCCAAAATATCTAGACTTGTGCTCTTCGATTGGTATTTACCCATACTCTTTCGCAGTGATAACTTCATTGATGAAGTTGGATCAACAGCTACAACTCCTTTATAGCCACCATATCGAATTTGGAAGGCGGATGGAGTATAAATTGTAAAGCCACATTTTTTTGCAACAATTTCAGCTAATTCGGCTGATATCTTTCCTATGCCGTCCGAGAAATTATACAAGATTCCATTCGTTTCAGTCTCCATGTCAGGGATGACTTCTATTTCACTGCTATCAACGTGCAATGCCTCCCTGGATGAGCTGAAAGATTGACCAAGCCTGGCAGCATACTTGGCAACATTCCTGATCTCGCGAAAATCACCCATCTTCTCTCTAATATTGGCTGCGGTGAGCCCAGGTCTAGATGCAAACATCCACAAAGAATTATCTTTCACTTGACTATTTGAAAATGCAAGTGTTTCAAACTTCTTAGCACCAATAACTAAGCCATTTCTTAGAATTGACAATATCCTTTGATAAATTCCAGTGCGCCTTTGTTCATCCGTAGAAAATATCCGAGGAGATAAAACTGTCGAATGCAACTTGTCCATGTCCTCATCAACAAAAGAAACACGAAGAAAATTATCAATTTCATCAGGATAGCTTCGAAGCACACGATTGGAAAGACCGATCTCTGGACCGCAAAAATAAACTTTAGATGGGGTTACCAGAACCTTGTTTATGTAGACTAACCCACCCTCTAAAGCCACAAAAGGAGATGAAGAATATTGCTCAGAAGTGAAGTACTTCCTGTATTGCTCTCTGAGCCATCTTACAGGCTCATAGCAGCATTCTCTAAGACGAAACAATTTCTCCAAGGCATGTTCTATGTATGCCATTTTATATCTTCTTGGATCCACCAAGCGAAAGAATTTGTCATGGAGTGCGGGCCCTGGAAGGCAGCCGTGCTGAACCAGGGAATTGATTTTGAATATGATTTTGAATGGCAACTCAATGCCTTGAGGGGGATTTATAATAGGAACAAGACCAGAATTGCAAGAATACGGAGAACCTCTTTGTAGAGTGAACTTTCCATGAATTTCTTCGTAATAAAAAAAATCGTTGAGAGCTTTGGGAGCACGAGCCTTCCTTGGAAGTTCCAGACATATAGCTGAAGATTGTCCAATGGAAGATGATGGAGTAAAATCAACCTCCCGAACCCAGTGAATATCTCTCTTATAAATCTGAGGAGCACCAAGTATCTAACAACAAAAAGACAAAGAAATGAAATAATTTCATTGAAACAGAAAAAATTTGCATAATAATGATGCTGAAAGAAAATTTCATATTAATTTGTTAAAAGTATCTAACCTGAATGACAAGATACTTCACAGACTGACCAGGACGGCCGCGTAGCTTAATCTGCCAAATACTCTCATAAGAGAGCTCGAGCTTATAATCAGCAGAATCATAAGACAGGACGAACTTAAATTTTCTGCGATCCGAGCATAATATGACAGAAACATCTTCGTGTGCCCAGAGCACAGAAAACTTCTGCTCGGAGATCTGGTATCCAAAGTTCAATTTCGGCTTTTCATATTTGTACTTCAAGATGCTTCTCTTCGGTGCAGTACCATAATTTGTCATATCTGAAGCTTGCAGATAAGAATTTTCGAACCAGAGACGTTCAGGATTAGCAGCCATGGATTTGATGAGTTCTGCAGCTTCATTGGTACTGAATTCTACGATAGCGTGTGCTCTTGAACGTTGGTTTTGCCCAACTTTTACATCGGAAACAGTTCCTTCACCCGTATAACCCTCCAGAAATTCCTTCACCACTTCTGGGGACTCCATTGAAGCAAATCCAAACAACCTGATGGTCTTAGCCATTTCGTGTAAACAATTAATATCAACTGCAGTTTCATGTATACAACTGTTGTTAGCAACGCTAGCAAAGTCATACTCTGCATTCGTATAAAATTATCTAACAATAAATGACTAGTGAATAGTTGATAGTCTTATAACTTAATCATGGAAAAGACGTTCATTTAGAGAAATTGTATCTCCATTCTAGAGACGGAATTCTTTCATAATAAGAAGGAAATGAAATATGGAAAAGAGGAAGAAAAAAAATCGATCGTCATTTAAAATTTAGAAATAAATGGTCATGAATGATTTTTATTTTTAAACAATCTCCAAGAGTGAGCTTGGACAAATCCTATTAATAAAAAGGAAAGAGAAGAGTACAAAGAGAGGCCAAAAAAGTTAAAAGACAAAAAAACACAAAAATAAAATAAAATTTCAGCCCCGCAAAACAAAACAAAGCTGACAGCGAGCAAAACACCAAGCTGGAGACAGAAAACCAAAGCAGAATTAAAACGCAACTCCCAGCCACAAACCCCCAGATCGAGAGGCTGAATAGCTCAGCATGTAGCAGCACTCCAATGATGAGTGCTTATATAAAACTTTGTCCAGTAAGCTAATTAATTAGAGTGAAGAATATTTATCAAACACAACTGTAAAGATCAAGAATATGAAAGCAGCATTCTCAAGTTGTATACTACGACCAATTCTCATAATCATATGTGCGTGAAGCAGCAATTTAGAGAGGAAAGCTTGGTATATATGAAAAAGAGAACAAATAAAGAAACAAATAAAGAAACAAATTCACGTTGACTGAAACTGAAAGTACATAAATCAAACACACAAACCAAACAATCAAATTCAACATGAAAAAGCTATAACATTCTTCAAAGCAAGCAAAACAAGATTAAATAATAAAAGAGCAAATGAGTTGAAGAGAGGGAAGTGTGATGAGTACTCACAAGACGAGTTTGCAGCAAGAGATTATTATGTCAATGACAATGAAAACTAACGAGAGCTTTGTGAGAAACAAATGGTGATCGGGGGATGAATATATATAGACAAGAAGAAGCGCAAAAGCAAGCACAAGAAAAGTACTGCTGGTCGTCAATTTCACGTAGATCGTGGCTAGCATGGAATTGGAAGCAACTTCTTTGTCGTTGTTTTGCTCAAGCAAGCAGAGCAAAGCAAATCAAATTACTAGGAAAGGAATTTAAGCTGACGTGGCTATGGTTTTGGGTCCCATCGATGAAGTTGCAGCGTTATTTATGTTAATACGAAAACTTTGCCAAATGACTGACACGTTCCGACATCCGATTGGCTGATATGAGTTTTGTTCAATGATGAAACAGTTATTGTTATTACTACATATCGGGAGCCGATAGGCAGTTAGCATAGTGTTGTAGTTCTGTCGGGTCGACTGTTGACAAGTGCATTGATCCAGTGTTAAGAGTGTCTATTGTATCATAAGATGGACGGTCAATTATGTACGTACACGTTAGCGAAATGCATTGTCCGGCGAGTAGGTCTGGAATGTTCGATATTACTGAGATGCACGATAAGTGAAAGTTGTGGAATTTTCTGTGGTAGAAAAAAAAAAAAATGCAAAAATGACATATAACGCGGTTACATGACGAGAAATGAAACTAACTCAGGTTCTTTATTGGATTGGAAAAAAGTGTACATCTGTCTATGTGCATGGAATAATAATCATTGCGCTTTTATTTATTTATTTTTTTTTTTTTTTTCTTCATATACAATACAATTCCTTAAAAAACGGAAGAACTTAATAATGCCTAAAATCATATATTACAAATTAATAGTAATCTTAATTACTATTGATTATAAATATGGTATATTATCATTATTGTTTATATAATTAACCCTAAATTAAATTAAATTAATTAATTAATTAATTAATTAATCGAAGAAATAAAATGGTAGTGATGAGGCTGAAGGCTTGGGAGTAAAGGAAAGATGGAGATGCGATTGACGGACTGACACCGACTCATTTAGAAGTGAACGCAAAGTCCTATAGATGAAGTTAGCACGATGCTATGCTATAATAAATAAATAATATAATTAAATTAAAATGAAAAAAAAAAAGTAATAATATTGAGGGTGAAGAAGGGAAAGGAATGGAATTGTATTGGTTTGGCATGGATTAGGAAGGGAAAGAGAGAAAGTGGGACTCTAACTTGATGAAGAAGAGTAAGTCAATGATGAGATTTGATTTGATGCTTTGAAAATATATTTACGTGGAATTAAAAAAAAAAAACAAAAGCCTTCCATGCCAAGTAGAAGGAGATATTTTCGTCCAATTAGCAGCAGCGAACGTCAGCTAATCGTTAAAATATATGTATAACTCAGAACATTTTTGTATCCCAAATTTTTAAATGAAGTTATGTTATGATACAGTTAATTGCATCAAACAAAACTTTATTTTTTTCATCGAAATTTTTTTTTATTATATTTCTCAACTTAACTCTTCCATTTAAAATTTTAAAAAGCATAACTAAAAGCATAATGAAAAGTAAACCTGTATGTAATATAACTGTTACAGTGCAACTTATGTCGTTTTAAAAAATATTTAAATGCAAATTATCTTAATTGATACTAATTGATACATTATCACTACATTATTCGTATATTTGTTTAATAATTTTCCTAAAATTTTATCACATATAATTATTAATATTGATAAAAGTGGGTTGGACCGGTTTTGTAAAACTTGAATAAAAAAATTTTTCAGATTTTAAAAAAATTAAGATCCACATATCAAAGTCAAAAAAGGAAACCAAACCAAACGAGTAGATTCAGTTTAATTTGATTTTTGAATTTAAATTACTTTTTTTTTTTAACATAATCTAATTATTTTTAGGCCTAATTATAGGTATTTATTTAAATTTTAATTTATTTTTAATATAAAATAATAAAATTTAATATTATTAATTTTCGGTTCAATTTTTTGGTTTTAAATTTTAAAATTGAAAATCTGACTTAACCATACAATTTTTCGATTAAAAATTGAATTGTGGTATAAATGAAATGAATTTAATCTCGTTTTCATTAAAGAAGTCTACTTATTATAATTTGCACCCGTGGTCATGTACTATGCATATGTGCGTATTCTTGTATCAAAAAATCATCCCTAAATAACATTTGGCGAATTAATTAAGAAAAGAAATTAGAGCAATTAAGTTGTGAGTTATAGTCAATTGTTATTTGCATTCTTATATATATTTATTTTATTTACAATTTCAGCTAATAGTTTACAGCAAATTGTTATTTGTTAAAAGCAAAATGAAATCGAACTATTTGGTTGGATTCGACAATACCAAACTCTTCATGAACGACCTGCGAAATGCAAATGCAAATCCATTGACCATAAATAAACGATGCATACCCACCCTGACCGAACGTAAATCACAAGTTTTGTTAAATTGCATGCATAACTAGTTTTTCCCCATGTTCCTCCTGAAATTTCTCACTTCTAAAGAATTGTTAAGACGGCAACTAGATGCAACAAGTAATTAGAAAGGCCTGAAACTTATGCAATCAAAACTTGGCAAGAGGAAGCAAGAGCACAATTCATAGTATATATACTATTTGCATTAGAAAAAATGTTTATACTAGGCTTGTATATGTCTGCTCGATCACTTCTACGACGATCATGGGTGCATCAGCTGATAAAGCTGATTTTACCACTTTTTGGGTACTACCCTGAGTAGCAAAATCAAGAAAAGCTCAAGTTGAGAACTGCAGATTTATGGAGATAAACAGTTTGTGAGCTGATAAAGTAGTATCAATAACTACCAACCTTCATGTGAGCTGAAGCCCTGTCCACTGTCGTGAACATTCAACCAAATAATCAACCCCATAGGCCATTATGAAGATTCAACCAAATAATCAACCCCATGGGCCATAATCACCCAAACTATCCCAGCTGGGTCCCTAGGTAGAGAATAATTAAGTAGAATTAATAAGCAATTTTTGCCAAAAAAACCATACCAGCATATATGATGCATTTTGTAGTGAATTTTTGGTGTCAGGGCTAACTCATTAGTGCAGATTACGAATCGCTTTCTCCTTTTGATAGAATAGAAAAGAACAAAAATTGCTATTGTTTTATAAGTCTGAAGTTAAATTTGGTTAACTTGACTTCATATTTGTTTCACGTGTGTCTCGGCATTATTTGAGATCGTCTGGTTGTTGCAGTTCACTTAATTGCTTGGGGCAAGTTTTGTAATTGGACTGTGGTCTTTCTGATATCATACATACTCAGTTTCTTTGTAGAAAGAATTTAGTTTCTTTATTTTTGCAATGTTTATATGCAATTCTGTGTGTAATTGACATTTGAATATTTATGCTGGTAAAATTTTTTAGTACTGGAGAAGCCTAACACTTGCTGTATAGAAGTAAGGAGTTTGTTGTAGAAAGTATGGATGGCAAAGCATCATCTAGGATTGATTATCTATAGGAAGCAGCCAGGTATATATTGCTATCGGAAGACTGATCATAATGTGATGGGAAGGGTGTAATCTGTGATTCGTACGAGCGTCTTTGCAGGGTTGTGAGATTTTGTGATGAATGGTCTTCTTTTCAGGGTCCTGTGTTAAATGTAGAGGGGTGGAAATACCTGATGCCTGCTATTGCAAAGTGTTTCGTACGTGGAGCAAGAGAAAAGACCGGGATGTACTTGTCCTAAAGTTGTTAAATTGGGAATGCCAAAACAGACCTGCATTGGTTTTTGTCTAATTGATTTGCAGTTAATTTGCAAACTCTGTAGTTTTTAACGACGGATCTTCACCAAATATTATCTGGTTTTAAGTTTTAACAAGTTTGGCAGGGGTCTGGGCTGTAGAGCCGAGGGTGTCAATGTTCACATAAAGTGATAATGTTTCTCTCTGCGGCGACATGGGTGCGTTTTGATAACGTTTCTCCATGAACGTTGTCTTGGGGATGGCTTATTTATATATAGGAGTAAATTACTTTGATGGAATGGATGTCTGAAACGTGAAATTACAGAATGCAGCAAAGTTGCCGGCATGCAGTTATTCACATCATGCAATAATATTAAGGAGAATTAACACATATCTCCTCTGATGTTTTGTTTTTTAACATTTAGAGAAAATATTTGGAGAATGAATCACATACCTACTCTGAAGTCATTCAATTCTATCCAATTATAATAAAAAGAATTAATTACCCTTTCTATTATTAAAAAAAAAAATTTCATTTCCGTAGTTTAACCCTTCATAAACGGTTCGTAATTAAAGTTAGGTCAATTTTTTATTTTACCTCTCTAATTGCATATTTATCTTTAAATTCCATTACTTTTTTAGTGAAAAGTTAATTTATAAATAAGTTATAAATTGAGCGTTCAAATTATTTAGTTTTACAACTAATATAACCATCTTTCTAACTTTCAACAAAAAGGAATAGATTACATATCTGTAAATCATATTTTCAATTATTTATCCTATTAAATTTTGAAGATACAAGTGTGAGTTTGTTTTTAAAATAAGCGTTAACAAGTAATACAAAAGATTCAATAATATAAACTGAATTTTATAATTATTCAAGATTAAGATTGATCTGTATACGATTATGTATTAACATTATTTAAATTTTCAGTTAGTGACAAAATTTATATAAAAATTTAAACCATATCTGATTTATTTCTATATAATTATATTATATAAAGTGATTTTATCATAATATTATTGTATTAATAGTTTGAATAAAATTATCATATTCTTAATATTAATAAATCGTATCAATAATATTTAATTAAAGAATTTAACTTTAATTAATTTATTACAAAATATTTTATTTTATTATATATAATCTTAATTTTGTCGTATGTATAACATTTATAAATATTAAAATTATGATTATGTAAATAAATTAAATTTTTTTTATATTTATTAACATTAAATATGGACATAATTAAATATAAAAAAATAATAATTAATTAAATTAACTTTATCCCATGCCGTACATGATAAGTACATTAGATTGATTGCGTGCTCCGACCTTCTAGAAGGACCTGGTAAATTTCGGCGGCAACTCATGCGTAAGTGTAACAGCTGGTGATAACAGAACAATACCAAATGGCCGGCACGCGCCAGGACGCAGTCAAAGGATCCTGAAAATTGGGTTTGCAACTGCAAGCTGGGTCCAGATCGTCAACACTTTTTCCTAAAATGACTTGCTTCTTGGTCTCTTTCCCAACTCCCACTACTGGGCATAGACAATGACCCAAACTGCTTTTATGTTCTTTTACGCGCGTGTCTTTTGGGCCTGGGTTGGGGGATCACAAAACTTCACGGAAGACTTAAAAATGCCGTACATTTTTTTTTTTTTTTAAAACTTTTACGAGATTATCTACAGCAACAATTTTTTAAATGTTGAATATTACTAATTCATTGTTTTTCTATAATAAATTATATTCGACATTATTATTTTAATTTGTTTGTTCTATATTATCAATTTTTTTTTTTTATATTTTCATAATCATCAATATCGAATTTTATATTCAAAATAAGAATTGCTGGTCTAATAATAAATATTCATCAAAATAAGATTTTAAAGCTTACCGGGGAAATCAATTATCGGATGGTTGTACTTATTCCAGGTCTGTATACCTGTATTGTTATTGGCATTTTTGCGACAAAATTGATTTTCGCATGCAAAAAGAAGAAGGTAAAGGATTGACGCGCTGTCAAGCTGCTAATTAATTAAGCAGCTCACAACTATGTACGTCCTCCAAAGGTCAAAGGTCACAGAATTGGAAGCCGGTTATCTGCCACGTGCACGCCCATATGTTCATAAACCAGCGAATACAACTAGCTTTTCTGTACATCCGGGCCCCTGTCTTGGCTGTACACTCCATCCACTCGCCATCGTTAACTGACAGAATTGTAAACTAGCTTTTGTCGTTGCCTGCCGAAGACGATCGCCGTCCGCGTATAATCAGCGTAAAGCTGCCACTTCATGCAGACTTTCCCTTGCTTAAATACGCTTTCTCCCGGCTTACAACCTTCCCTGGCTTCCTGTATGTTATCTTTTTAACAATTCTGAATTTCAAGTTCGTCATCAAAAACATGGAAAACTCGTCTACCAGTCTCAAGCAGCTGAAAGGAGGGCTTCTAGCGGAAGGGGCACTTCTGACCCATGAAGAAGAGCAGAGTATTATGGTCTCGGCTTTGAAGCAGGTAATCACAGGCCACATTGAGGATGAGCAAGCTGTTAACCAAGCTACCACGTTGTCATTTCCTTCAACTAGGGGGACTATGGATGATACAGTGCTGACCCTGCCAGATGGTGAAATGTGTCAGGTATGCAACTTCAAGAACTGTCTTGGCTGCAACCTCTTCCCGCCTACCGAAGAAGATACTACAATTATGGTCACAAATGAAGTGAAAAACGAGGACGATGAGAATGAAGCAAAGAGGAAGAAGAAGTACAGAGGAGTTCGGCAGAGGCCATGGGGGAAATGGGCAGCTGAGATTCGAGACCCTCGACGAGCAGTACGCGTGTGGCTTGGCACGTTTGAGACTGCGGAGGCAGCTGCCAGGTCTTATGATACGGCAGCCATTGAGTTCCGGGGACTTAAGGCTAAGCTTAATTTTCCATTTTCCATTGTGAAGAATAGCTAGCTAGCACATATTGCAAAGACCATGGAAATGCCTTGCAGAGAGCAGGAAGGAATTAAAAGACTGAGTATACTTGGAGCCGAGAGAGTCGATAAATATTTATCGTCGACTCCCTATGAATGCCGATTAGATTAGCTTAAAACAAGCACAAACAAATAAAGCTTTCGATTGTAAGAGGCTGAGGGTGTATGTAGTACTTTCTTCAGTCAGCCAGTTTTCAACTTTTTTTTTTTTTTTTCCAAAATAAGGAGCATTTTTTCGTATACAAATGTTCCAATTGACAAAGTAGCCTCAGCCGAAGAATGTTAGCTAAGCATCCATGATTATTATTAATTAGCACGTGCACTAAAACCAAGTAAAACGACAGCTGAGAACACCAAATACAGTTGTAACCTCGTTTTGAATTAGCTAAACAAAGACCTATCCTCAATATATAATCTGGAAAATAGAAATTGGCGTCATTTAACTTTAATTATATATATTAATTGTTAAATATAACAGTGACCATTTTACTATCCTTAAATGGTTTAATTAATAAATTAAATTTCTATCTTGCCTACAAAATATTAAGATGATGATGATGATGATGATGATTTATGTACATGTAAGTTGAAGACAAGCTAAGAGAAAACATTCTTGTCTTGTACATGCTATATATGTTAGCAAATATATATGTGGGTTTGTATTAATTAAATTTTGCGCATGGAACTCATCTGCCCTCTGTTTATTATTTTTTTCAAATTAATAATTAACAGTCAAGTAATTAAAAAAAAAAGGAATAATTAATCAAACGGGTTGACCACAATGAGAAGGTCAAACCGTGGTGTTATCTTTAAAGAAAAAAAATGTTTTATGGTTGTTGACATAATCGTCAAATGAGGCATGGAACAGGGGGCGGTCATGCACTTTCTATTTTGGGTACCAATGCCCTTGGGACCAATAGCAATATTTTTTATTTATTTAGAGTAATATTCTTTTGCTCTCTTCCTATTCCAATGTATATTGACAATTTTCAGTTGCTTTCACATTTATTCTAACTACTCAGTCACCCTTAGTTTGTAAAATTTTATAGTTATATTCAGCACTTTAAAATGACAAAAATTGAAGTTTATGTTAATAAATTAATAACAAAATTTTTTTTTTCTTTTTTCGAAGGCTAAAACTATAGTTTAAAGTTTCAAATCAATAAAGATGATTGATTGATTTTTTTCTTACTTTATCTATTCCTTTTTCTTCTTCTCACTATTTCTTTTCTTATTCTTCTTCTTCTCTCTATTCCTTTTCGCTTTATTTTTTTTTTCCTTCTGCGTTTTTCTATTTTTTTTTTTTAAGGTTAATTTTATTCTATATAATTTTTTTTATCGTGTCAACTTAAGTCAAGAGTTAAATATCACAATGGGATTTATCGGCTTGAGAACGGCTAAGTATTTACAATAAATAAATCTATGAGCATGCTGAAGATTATCAAGAGAGTAAAATAGAAATTATCCATTTATTTATTTGGTTAAGACACATCATCAGCACAACTAGAGACAAGTGAAGTGAGGGACTGATTTCATTTCTATCTACTAATAGAAAAATTATTCCCTCACAGACGGGACGGGATAGTGTTGACACCATCCAGTTCCGGGCAGGCTTTCCAAAATTCATTTTCTTTTTTTCCAGACAACACATGAATAGCATATTTATACAATTTATCCGCCCACATCAAATATGCTTCTCTTTTTTCTTTTTTTTTTTTCACGCTAATTTTAAATATCCTCGTTATATCAGTTCAATATCTCAATTCTCGGGACAATAAGGGAACAAAGGTGATAAATATAGAAAATTGAGAAATAGGGAGAATAACAACAATTCCTCAAACCCTTCATTTGATGATGTTACTGGCATTGAAGAAAACGATATCAGATTGATCATTAATTAATGTAATACAAGAATTCCGAGAGATAAAACAATTAAGTTTGCAGCAGCCTAAGAAGAACCAAAAATTAAAAAAAAATTGGAAACAAAGACCGGATCAACTACTAGCAGACCAGACTAACATACGCAATTCCATTCCCTCAACCCAGCTCTAATTTCCACTTTCGGTAGAAAGACTCAAAACTCCCATTTTATCACACCCAGTTTTCCAAACTTTAGATTACAAAAACCACAACCGTCACCACCAGCAGCAACATAGTCATAATAAGTTCTCATTATAGGTGTCGATAAAATCCATAACTTCGCATTTTTGACATTCCCTACTTTATGCACTCCAATTCAATTACGCCAACAAAAATTAAACTCATCCTGCATAGCTGGACTTATGCACTCCAATCCAATTATGTCAACAAAAATTAAACTCATCCAGAATACAGCTGGAATGCTCCGGCTCCTCCACTGCCTTTCTCCTCACACACTAAAAAAGTTCATCCTCATGACTGCGATGGCGATGTCCCACTAATAGTTTGTTTAGCCACATAAATCTGCTTCATTTTTGCAGTGGGGAAGCTCTTCTCTGCACCAAAAGACTGATTCCTACCATGGTATCCCATTCTTCGGTGAGACCACTCACCCCCAGAATTATTCTTATGTGAAACCCCACTTCCTCTCTGATGATTATAGCCTGAGGAATTATTGTACTGCTGCGAACACTGAGACTTCAAACTGGAACTAGCGTTTTGACTGATACTCTTGCCATTTTGAATAATATCAGTCTTGCCAGCATCTGCAGCTGTGCTTCGCGACAAGCTCTTGGGTACTGCACTCTGTGCTGGAGCCCCAGAACCAGTGGAGATAGATGCATGAACCAACCCTAGTTCCTCTGGCAACTGGGTCACAGTCACATCAGTAGCTGCATGGAAATTCCGGCTACTGTCAGAGGGTGTTGATGTACGGGACTCAGTGAACCTGTTGGAAGCTGATGACTGATCAACAGAAGGCCCATGGTTAAACTGAGAAGAAAGTACACCATCTGCCTGTTGCTGCAATGGAGCTGACATGGGAACAGACTGAACTGGGGATGCAGGAACATGCGACCAGCAAGCTTGAACTGACGCATCAGAAGCGGACTGAGCAAGAGATTCAAATAAAGAGTTAGTTGTGTTGACAAAAGAAAGCAACAGCAAACTATTCCGTAATAAAATAGAACATACAGCACCATAATTACTTATGAAATAATAATAATAATAATAATAATAATAATAATAATAATAAGAAGAAGAAGAAGAAGAAGAAGAAGATCAATAACTGCAGTTTTTACTACAAAATGATTCATGACTGGAAAACTTCTGGAAAACTTCCCCTATCTCGTGTGTTAAATAGATACTTTCTAAAATGAATAAAGGACATATACACCCTTAAAATTTGAAACCAAAAAAAAAAAAAAAAACACTTTAATCCCACTGATTTCAGAAATACTCACAAAGGCCTGTATTTGTTAAAAACTTTTGTTAAGTTTGAATGGTTTATTCATTTTTCAGTTATAATTACTATAATAATCTCTTAATCATAATCGTTTTAAAAGTCAAATATACCAGATTATCTTATTTTTGTCCAAATTCATGGATTAAACTAGTAGACAAAGACTGGATAGGTATTTTTGAAGTTGGTAGAGCTAAGTGGTGCACATTTAGCCAAACCTTATGGGTGCATATATTTTTTTCCATTCTGAAAAAATTACGGAGTATAAAACCTAAGATATAAAAGGGAAAGGACAGTAAATATCATGTTAGAAGTCAAGTGGCTTTTAATTTTAAAACATGTCAAATTTCTACCTGGAATGGAGAAACATCAAACATTGCCAGCGGAGAAGCCATGGGCAGGAGAGGTGAGCCAGGCGCAAGATGCTGTACTGGAGCACCCAAGTTGGTAGGATTCCGCTGGGTTGCAACCATATTCAAATTCAGATTATTCACTTCCCCTTCACCAACACCCATGGCAGAAGATACAGGATTGCGCTTCCAATCAGGTTGCTTTGCAGATGGGATATAAGTAGTACCCATGAAACTCAAGCCAACTTGTCCAAACTGTCCAACTGGTGCAAAATGGTTATAGACAACCATATGCGGTGGACCTTGAACACCTGGGATACCCCCAGTTGGACTGATGAAAGGTCCAGTATATCCTGCCGGAGCACCATAGAACGAATCCACACCAGAATGGCATTGTTGCCATGTTCCAAGAGAACTTGAACCTGGTGCACTCGTCTTCTGAGTCTGCGATTGAGCAGAAACGGATTCCTCGTGTGGTCCAAAAGTGAAGATAGGACCCCCCAACATGGGATTCATCTCATAGAGAGGAAAATGGGAAGGTAGGCCTCCAGGGAAATGTGAGATCATTGGATTTGAAGAATTTGGTGGGCTAGGTAAAGGTGGCCATAATGAAATAGGTGGGTTGTCTACAGAAAGATCAGCTGGTAACGCCACAGTAAGAGACTCTTCAGCTCTTGATTGACTTGCTGATTGCTGATCATCTGCTGCACCAGCCATAGATCAAATAAATGTCTTAAATAGTATAAAAAAACTGAATAGATTTGAAAGAAGTGCAAGACTCTGCCCTATGGAAGCCATAAAGATTTTATTACCTGCTGTCATACCATCAATTTCTGCACCACCAAAACTTTTTGTTTCTGATACAGAGACAGGACAAGAGCCCAGACCACTTCCGACAACCTCATCGCTACTTATGGCCGCAACAGCAATCGCAGAAGCAGCAGCTTCAGCTTCAGCTTCAGCTTCACAATCTTCCACATTGACACAAGTTTCACTAGAGTGTTTCTCTTTGTCAAAGAAAAGAGTGCAATCATTCTCAGCTGTAGAAAGATTGTGGGGTATTTGGATGTCTGACCGACTTGGACCAGGAGGACCAATTCCATGTGAAACAGCACGGGTGCTAGGAGGAAGAACCGTTGGGGAGGTAACTGCTCCTGGATAAAGAAAGAGAATGATCTTTCAGTGGGCAGCAAATTGCAATTCTAGAAATCTACATAAGTCCACAAGAAAGAAAATGCCCACCAAATTGAATTTTCTCCCCAGCAAGCAACGAGTTGATAGGGCTTGCTGTGGAAGAAAATGACTTGTCCTTCGTCAAGATAGATGACGATGGGATGCTGGGCTCACCAACTGAGCTAGTATGCTCTTTAACAGAAACATGAGGATCAAATTTTCCAGGATTCATAGCCTCATCAAGTTGGGTCCGTGTTAAGGCTATGACCTGCCAGAAAGAATCCAATCAGTTACAAATTCTTAAAAGGTTTACTAGTAAATAGTTACATGCATATGAAGCAGACAAAAATTAAATTACACAGCCAAAAGCAAAATAGTCGTCCCAGACAGAAACCATGCCATCATTTCAATTCTTTTATGCGTTGTCAAGACCAAATAATAACAAATCTCAAGTTCAACTTATATTGTTAAATTGTTAGACCAGTCCAGCAGAATACTGTAGTTAATTTAACATAGATTGTATAACAAAATTCTATAAGAAAACCAAAAAATAAGGACTTTTAAGAGTACTACATTTCCCATCAAGAGCCAAATACTCTTGTCTCAAGCACTACATCAGAACATCACAAGAAAAAGTAGAACAAAATAGAATACAAAAGGACTAACACGGGACAAAAACACCAGTATGCATGTTGTGGGTCAAACTCCACTGAACAGGAGGATCCAGCACATACTAAATCCTCCCACATACTCAACATATCTAATTCCAAATACATGTTCAATTCAGACAAATTGATCCCAAACTAAGCTAACATATTTATATAGATTTGATTGAGAATGCGTATATGGGAGCAACATTAAAAACATGCTGAGACCTCACATTAATTTAGATCCTGAGATAAAATGAGGATATCAAGCAGCATGGGAACGGACAAAGTCCGAACATGCCCATAATTAGCATAATATAGTAGTCAAGAAATAACGAATGATAGTTTTTACTACACCTGCTGATTAAGCGGCGAATTACCCCAAGAACCCATAGATGTTTGAACATTATCCATAATCTTATTCTTGCCATCAAATATGAAGCCTGGTGTGAGATTCTTTCCACCAACAGATAATACTGGAATAGAGCTACTTTGGAGGGACCTGCAGAAAAGTATATGAGATTGACACTTCTAAATGTCTTAATTTGGCAAATGAAATCTTAGAGAGTGGATACTTGTTAGTCTGGGATCCTAAATCGGCCTGAGCATCAGATTTCACAGCAGGAGTGCCAATAGGAGCCAAGGGTTGAGACACTTTGGTAGTATTAAATCCTGTTGACACTTCAATGTTCGCAAAATTCCGTCCCTCATTGCCGACAAAATCAGAGCCAACACTATTTGATGCTTCTGCACTCATTGACGCAGACTTATTTGAGGTTGCTGAGACAATAGTACTTTGTAAAGTAGAACAGGGTTTCCTTGGCAACTGGTATAAACAATAAAAAAATGTAAATAAGTAATATGTTCTTCATTATAACAGAAAGCACAAAAAATTTTAAAAGTCTGCAACAAAACCTTTGTGATCCGAGACTTTGCCTTGATCTCTTTTTCTCTCTGTTCACGCCGATCATTCAGCATTTGCCTCTTTGACCTGACCTCAATGAAGTCATCTTCATCACTTGGGGCTTCTATACCGGGTTGCTCAAAGACACGGACAACACCACTGTGTAGAGGAGCATCAACATCATCTTCAGAGCGAATGGTCCTTTTGAGGTTTGCATCGTCAGAATATGGAACGTTCTGACTCTTTGTCAGCAATTCCTTTACAACTACCTTTCCAACCTTGCTTCCTGAATCTATCTCCTGAGAACTTGTCGTGCCTGAACCCAAGGATTCTGATCTGTTCGCCTGTTTGGACGGTCTATTTGACATGACAGCTCTTCTATACCTACTCCGCGTAGAAATTCCATTACCCCTTCCATTGATATTTGATTTATTATCGAACCCAACATGGTTACCCGGAACCAGCCCAGTAGGTTGCTGCTTATCAGCATTTTCCCGAACTCGAAACTCAGTTCGCTGGCGCCGAGGCCTCCTTTGAAATCCACTAGCATCTGAGCGAGAAGGTTCAGATGACATAAATGATGACTTTGGGCCAGAATTGTTCCTAATGGAAGCAACATATCTTCTACCTCTACTAGCAGATGTTAGACCTTGAGACTTTGACCCACTCAAGCTTTTTTCTTTTGAAACTGGCAGGGAAGGTGCTATTTCAGTATGAAGCAGGCCTTCTGATTCTTTAGTGGATGAAGATTTCAAGTTCCTTGAGACTGAATTGTGACCCCAGTCCTCTGCTTTGAAAACGGCCTCAGGACTTGCTTCATCGTTATCGTCAATGGAAGAAATATCCGCTTGACCCTGATGTACCATAAAAGTAGTTTCTGAGCTTCCTGTTGCAGTCAATGAAGTTACCTCATTTAATGCATTCCCTCGAGACATATCCAGGTGCCTTTGAACATTGCCTAGATGGTCATCTGCCGAAAGGGACAATACATCACTTTTCATCAAATTATGATCAGAAGTTGGTTGACTGGGTTGAATGGGCTGCAAGACTCCAGCATTCTGATTCAATGAAAAGTCGGCTGGAATACTGGGTTGAACATAAGGCAAGGACTGAGGAGCCAGCGGTAGTACTCCCTGTGAAATGGGAGTTGTATATCTTAGCTGACCAAACTGGAAGAGTGGAGGTTGTGATGGGTGCATATGGGTAAGGGATGAACCAACTTGAGGATGTAGGAGAGGCATCTGTATGGAACCAATCTGTATGGCTGGAACTGGAGATGGTATCAGAGAAGGACCAGAGAACAGCCCAAACTGCAGCTTAACAGATGTCTCAGCCTGATTTAGACCAGTAGATACTGTCGACATTACAGTCTGATCACATGATGACACTGAATTGACGTTAACAGAAGATGGGATTGGATGCTGAGAAGACAAAATAGAACCACTGCTAGCATCCATGTGATCCATTAGCTCAGAAATTGCTGATAATTGAGGAGTAGTACCAGGCTGAATAACCAAATTTTGGATTGTCTTCTCAGTCTCCGGGAAGATTCCAGATGAATTACGAATACTCATTTGGGAAGGGACATCAACAGATTGCAGAGTTTCAGACATCCTGTCCAAAGATCCCTGCTCTTCCACTACAGTACCAGCAGACATATGTGGTACTGCAAATGGTGTATCTTCATTTCGTGGACTTCTTTCAAACTCATCACTTGGCATTGCAACCTCAACACCCTCATTGAAGCCTAAAACCAAGTTGTTCATCATTCGGGGAGAGCCTTTGTCCTCTAAATGCATATCTTCAAACTCCTCTGTCAAATCAATGTTCTCATCATCTCCATCATGTACTTCATCATCATCCTGATATCCATCTTCATCCTCATCATATTCTTCTTGCTCATGCAATGCTTCATGATTCTCAACAGTCCAATCTTCATCATCACCAGCAGAAATGGAACTTGATGGTGCCATCACATTTTCATTAACAGATTGCATGGGCAAAACAACAGGATCATTCCCTTGTCCTGACAAGACATCTTTACCCTCTCCAGCAGTAGATAATGGAGGAGAATCTCCAGATTCATCCAAATCATCATGAGATAGGTGAACTGGAGAATCAGGGGCACTAGAAACGGAAAGAGATGACTGCGACTCACATTTGGGTGTGGTGTTCCTCTCCAAATTCTGTTCATCATTTTCATTTCTCTCTGGCTGGACCTCAATTATTTCACGATGTGCAAGATTATGCGGTTGACCACTGTCTAAACCTGTCTGCCTGGTGGATTCACTTCTTGCCATATGATTGTAATCCATCTCCTTTTCATGGAAAGTTGAAGGACCAGGATGCTCATTCTCACGTCTATAGGAAGCTTTTTGCATTGAAAGAGTTGGAGGAGGGAGGACACGGGGGTGCCTCATGGAATACCGAGACCGCCCAAAGGAAGAAAGTGCATCTGCCTCAGGATTTTGATAGAGTCGATCAGGGTATGGATGATAAGCACTGCCACCATAATGACCATGTCCCCAACCAACATCACCATATCTTTCAGCCAGATTCTCCTGAAAATCAGATTCCATCTCAGCATTTCTGCCATAGTGATCTCCATCTCCAGACATATTCCATCTCTGACCTCTTGAATGAGTGAATTCATCCATGTGTGGCTCTAGAATTCCTGCTTTATAATAACTCCTTGAAGACATAACCCCAGGACCTCCATAGAACTCTTTCCTAGGAACTGTTCTCCCTCCAAAATTTGTCTCTCGCCTGGGACTATAGTGGCCATTTTCTGCATCCTGTGGAATGAAGGTTGAGCTGTTCGCATTCTCAAATGCATCTCTTCTCCATGAATTAAAAGGTTTACCTCTATCCAAGGGGACAGATGAATTATCTCTAGCAAAGTGAGGCCTACAGCTCATGTCAAAGGGTCTATTAGGACCAGAAGAATCAGAAGATGCTGAAGTTGTTATCCTCTCCACCATCCTTTCGCTGTCTTCCCAATCACCCACATCGATGACTTTGGGAGTATCCCTTTCTTTTGCCATCCCAGACAATTTCTCATCAGCAACACAAGAAGAATTACTGCCACCCTTAGCTGATTCGGCCTGCCTCCTAGCAATTCTTTCCTCCAATTCTAGAAGTTTTTGTTTAGCAGCTTGTTTCCTCCTCTCCTCCTCCACAATAATCCTCTGCTTCTCCTCTTCTCTAGCTATCCTCTGTTCTTCGGCCTTGCGGATGGCTTCCAATCGCTCTTGCTCAGCCCTCCATGCAGCTTCTCTGGCTTCTTCTTCTAACCTTCTTTGTTGTTCTTCTTGTTCTCTAGCCACTCTCAGTCTCTCCTCTTCTTCTCTGCGAGCCAGCTCCAAAGCCCTTTCCTGTTCTTCAATGATCCGCTGCCGCTCCTCCTCCTGCATCTTCTGGACTCTTTCAAGTTCAGCTTCAAAAGATTCCCGAACAGGGTCATGAAAATCAGTCTGTTTAAGAGTATCTTTCTTCTTTTTAACTACCCCAACAAGACCTGCAGAGAATGGATCTCGTCCATCAAAACTTGTAGCCCCAAATTCCTTCATGAAAGGGTCCTCTTGATAAGGTTTTTCACTCTTAAATAATGGACGTTTGTCCCTACCAAAATTGAGTGTGGGATCATTAACTGGAAACCCTCTTCTACCAGAGGAAAATGATGATTTCGAAGCCGAACTACCCTGGAAACCATCACCCCTAAATCTGTTGTATTGTTCACCTCCATAGCGTTCCCATGAATTCCTTTCAGCCCTTTGATTGTTAAATGAATTGTTCCAAGATTGTCTCCCACCCTGGCCATACCCCAAATCCCTCCTACCTGGATCATCTTGAGGAATACCTCGAAATGGTGATGGCACGTATTTAGTCTCATTGCTTGATTCTCTATTCAAGCTAGATGGCCTGGCATCAATACCATTTCTGTCATTTCCAATCTCTTGGGGACCAAATCGATCTTTTTGAAGAGGAGAAGATGCTCTCCACAAGTTTCCCTCCCGCCCTTCTCTACTAGGCGTTTTCACATCTCTGCCAAAGGGGTCTACTCTAGTGACTTCACTGGAAGAAACCTTTCCAGTTTCATTGTCATGCTGTCCCCACCTGTCCAAACCATTCTGAGTTGGCTTGTGTGGCAAAACAGTAGGCCTTGGTAAATCAAAATCTCCTTCCCAATAAGCTTCACTCTTCGAGAACTCATGACCTCTGTCCCGGTCTGTAAAACCATGACGTGTATCTCGCTCATCATCAGCCCAATCAGATCTTGGTTTCAACCTAAGCAATGGCAATGGCAATGGCAATGGCCCGGGAAAGTATTCATCTGGGCTCCTCACTTGCTCTGATCCACGAGATCTACCACCATCACGATTTCCACCACCATTCTCACTCAACCCACTACCAAAACCACCATGCCCTGACTGCAACTGAGGATGCATGTCAACAAGAGAGTTCAACTGGGAGCCATCCTTCCGCTCATTATTATCCGATTCCTCACTAAAGACTTGCTTCTGTTTCTGATTAAGACCATCCTTCTGTTTCTTTTCAGACCCGGATACAGCTGGCAGTGCAGCTCGCAAAGATGGAAAATCCTCACCCCTCAACACACTCACCTTCTCCACAGGCTGGACAATAGAAGATGCAGACACTGCTGTACCAGAGCGGGCTGAAGGTGATGTATACATACTACCACCACCAACACCACCACTGCTCTTACTCACCCCATCAACACTACACAAAGCATGATCAGCACCATCATTCATTGTCTTATCACTGCTAACAAATCCTTCTTTCTCTTGATAAGCAACAGCTGTGCCAGGCTTAGTCCAGCCCATGCCTGAGGAACCTGGTCTCGCTCCACCACCTGAAACCCCTCCACCAGCAGGCCCACCACCAGATCCCAATGAATCAAATCTCTCATGCTCTTTCCGCAATGAGGGCAGATTCATGGGGGGTGGAACAGAAAGCTTAGGCCCAGCCACTTTCTGCGAACTTCGGGGCCGTGACAGGACCACCATTCCGCCTCCACCACTACCAGACCTTGCTCGACTTGACCCATAATAACCCGAATGAGGTAAGTTATGATGATGGTTTTGATGCTGATTATGTGATTGCCCATATGATTTGTTCAGATTCACAGACACAAACTTGTTCCCGGCTCCGGGATTGGCCATCTCACGTTCAGACCCAATGTACAACCCGTTTGGCGGATTCAGATCCCCGCCAAAGCATCCAAAAATGAGAAAAAAAAAAAGAAATACCAAACCCTACCCTCAAAAATGATCACTTATCTTTCACAGATCAGATTAAACACCAAACACCAAACCCTAGATTCTCTCTTTAACCCTGATCAAGCAAAATAAATAACCTATAATCAATAACAGATATTATTATGGAAAATAAGAGGATTGAATATGAGTATTATTATTAATTCAATTAGGGTTTCGACTCATAGAGGTATTAGGAATGGATAACCCAAAAAGAAAAAGAAAAAGAAATTGAAGCGTGTCGACTAAGAGGCGTACCTCCGGGGCGTAGGATAGAGGACGGCAAGTTAACGTGCGCCACCAGGAATAGAGAGAGTTTTATTAAGACGAGACTCCGAGTACTGCAACCGGTGAGGAGAAAAGAAGAGAAGAAATAAGCTCAAGCCAGCACGAGAGTAAAACAAGGGATGGTCTATTTTGTTGTCTTCTTGTTTTTAGTCCTTCAGTTTTGTATATTTGCGTTTTGTCCCCCTTTATTTTTGTTTTTTCTATTTTCATTTCTTTTCTGTGTATTATTTACGTCGCCGCCTTAACTGAAAGTTATGCAACTAGTTCGTTGTACTTGCTTTCTTACAAGTGTTCATGGATCACGGTACTGAAACTACTACCGCTCACAACACAGCGTATCTTCACTAAACCCACTCACATCATGTATTCAAAAATTTAAAAAAAAAAAAAAAAAAGTACAACAACTCACATCACACGTCTTATGTTCTTCTCCAAAATAAACCCAAAAAACAATAATTTAATAATAAAAAATTATTATATTTACAAATTTAAATATGAAAAAAAATATTTGTAATTGTAATATTATGTATTTCTATTTTGATAGATTTGTTATTTAAAAAAATTATTTTGATAGTACCATTATAAATTTAAAGAGTATAAAAATAAAGGATCATAGTATATTTAAATTTTATCTTTAATCTTGTTTTCTCGCTAAAAGGTCGAATATATAAAACGACAGCGTTTAACTAGCACTTGCAATAAAAACGACCGCGTTTAAAGAAGCGCAGCGGAGCATTGAAACTTGAAACTTGAAACTCGAACGACACAGTAAAGCCAGGGGTTATGGCGATAGATGGAATCGAAGCTCCCTCTTCTCCCTCCCAGTCCCCTTCACATGGCGGGTACTAGTTATTATTCATTTAAATTTAATCTTTGTTCTCGATATTTTTATGATAATTTAATTCCCTATAACAAAATTCGTAAACTGTTGTTTTCGCAGTCAACCACGTCACTTTTATGTCGCCGTCGACAGACTCCAGTTCAAGATGGTCTCTTAAATTTCTCTACAAATTAATTTCATTCAATAATTCTATTTTCAGAAATTAATGTCAAAACAATAATACGTTGATGGCAGGAGACGCTGGTTGACCTGCTAGCCCTGGCGGGGCGGCGCACATGTTTGCCGATGGTAGTCTGCTGCACCTCACGTGACGAGCTGGACGCCATATGCTCTGCTGTCTCTAACCTCTGTTACATTTCCTTCTCCGCATTGGTAAGTAATTCAGTTTGTTATTTGCTTGAGTAGTTATTATTCAAAGGGAATTCCAAATGTTGTTAACGGGTGATTATTGTTTTAGTGAATAGTTTAATTGGGAAACACTTTTCTAGACAGTTTCTGAGCGGTGCAATTGCAATTCGTAGTTTCAGGTATTAAATTGCTTTTGGAAAACAAAATTGTTTACCTGACATCTGATTTTTGTGATAATTTCATGGGTTCATTTTCTGCATACGTAAAAGTTATTCTAATTTTAAATTTCCCAAGTAGAAGCAGAAGTTTTGGCTTCTCTATTATGTAAGTCATAAAGTGAGCGTGATGAACTAAGTGCAGAAAGAATTTTCCAAGTAGAAGTTTCATTTTCAGTGAATGTCCTTTGCCGTTGGTGGGTAGTGACTCATACTTAACTTATTATAATCAATCCATAAGTAACCAGAGTGTTCATACAGTGATATTTGTCATTGATTGCAGCTGTATGAATTAATATGGTTTCAGACATTATTTTGCCGTTCTTCAGTGAATGACATTTTCCACTGGAGGGTAATGACACATAGCTCACTTATTTTAGATTTTTTGAGTAACTAAAATTTCTCAAGAAGTAACTTTGGTCATGGATTGCAGTTGCATATATTAATATGGTTCAGATATTTTCTGGTTTCTTTTTTTTTTTTTCCATTTAATAGAATATATTCTTTTACTGTATTATACCAAATTTTTTCCTGTCTTGGACTTTGATATTTGTCGTAGTTCACTTTTGAAAGTCTGCTGTCTCTGATGCTTGTAAACATGTTGACAACTACTACTTTTAGAGATGTTGAGATTTCAAATTTTTGTTGTTTAATAGGTTTACTAGTACTGTGAGTGTTGGCTAAAATCATGCATGTTGTTTTACTGATGTACTAGTATAGTGACCTGGCTGAAGCAGAGAGAACGCTAGTTTTGGAGAAATTTCGGCAAGCAGCAACAAGTTGGAACCAAAAAGTCAACGCTCAGTCAGGAGAGGACATTGAAACTGAAGCAGATGAGCACAAGTCTCTTATGATTGTTGTAACAGATACTTGCCTTCCACTTCTTTCTTCTGGCGAATCTCCCATATCTGCCCGTGTTCTGATAAATTATGAGTTACCTACAAAGAAGGTATAGTCACGCTATTCTTTTGGACAACAACGTGTGACACAATGCCATGCATTTTTTGACTGCAGTTTTTCTTCTCTTATTTCCTTAAAAGTTTGCTCGTTTTCTTACCTGGGTTGAACCGGCAGTTTTACTGCTCTAGTCTCTAGCTACAGGCCCTCTTCAGGTCTCTGGGATTGCTGTATTCTGTAACCCGAAATCATGTTGTTGATCAGTGTTTGTTGTGTTTAATTATTGATGCTCTATGTGGATGAGTTCCTTATGAGTTTTACATTGTCTTCTGTGCTTTCCTGTAGGAAACGTATATGAGGCGGATGGCAACTTGTTTGGCACCAGGTTCTTTCTTGAGTGATCTATTCTCTTGTTAGTCATATATTATGCTTTCTGCATTCTGAATAACTTCATTTGACCCAGTGCAGATGGCATTGTAATCAACATGGTTGTTGGGGGTGAAGTTGTAACCCTAAAGACTATTGAAGAAAGCAGCGGCCTTACCATAGTCGAGATGCCGATAAATGTAAGTTTATTGCTCACTTCATGCTCTCTTATCTTTAGGATGGTGAACGGTGAAGTGACAAGGCTGTTGGCCACTCTGAATAATAAAGCCCAGCATATTACTTTTGCCAGAGCAAAGGGAACTATTCTACATTTTCTTTTTTTTTTTTTCACTTTTTTATTTATATTCACGAATATGGTTTTAGATATATGATCAACATAAGATGTTGCTGATTTTGCAGATTTCTGAGATTTTGTGATGTCAATAGTCTTCTGCGTTGGTACATGATAACTTAGAGGACTTGATGGTGCATGTGTAGGATGCTTTGAGTAGCTATTGACAGTATTATAGCTGTTTCCTGTCAAGAACTTGTTCCATCCATTTTAAATTTCAGAAATATTTTCTTTTCTGTACCATTGGCTTCAGTGGCAGATGCATGACTGTATAGGTTTCTAGCAGCATATGAAGAGTGAGCACGTTAAAGAATTATTGCAGAATCAGCTTTTGCGTGATTGTTTAGAACAGATTCAAATTCATAGCAAAAGTTTTGCCAGAATGTCTAATGGGTAGCATACTCGGTATTTAAGCTGTTATAAGCATTATCTTTTCAATCATTGGTGGACATGAAAGAAAGAAAGTTGTGGCATCGAATTATGTTTTGCCTGGAAAATGCTCTTCGTAGAGAATTTGTGGTATGGGTCCGGATTTGTTCATGATAGGCCCAACAACTGGCGAGTTAAGCTCCACACTCTTTCATTTCTGGCAAACGAATCAACCTCACGATGATACCAATTGAAAAAGAAAATGCTAGAATGGTTGAGCTTAAGAATCAGAGTTACTTTAAGGAATCGGGATGTGTTGGAGTAGAGAAAGCAAAATGTTACATGTTTATACAGGGTGGACATTGGACAGAGACGGGTCAACTTCAATTCGATTAATCTTTTAGCCATAATCAAACAGGAATCGCGAGCCAATGCTTCTTGGACCCCGCATCAGGCAACGCCTGTTTACTTGCTACTTTTAAACTGTTTCTTCTGTACGTAGATGATGATTTTTCTCACCAAATCGATCAATCATATCAACTATTGTTAACGTTGGAGAGAGAGAGTTTGCAGCCCAACTTATTTTCAGGTGTTTCAATAAATTTTTTTTATCATATATTGATAAAAAATAACAGCTGTTAAAGTCAATTAAGGACAGAACCCTAAATATGTGATTAATAAGAGATGAGACTTCAGGTATACTCATGAGTTAGTTGGATAGTTAATATTACTTGAAGAATAAAGTTAGCAAAATAAACAAAAGGTGAGAACAAGAACGTCCCAATCAGATATGTGGATGTTACCACATCAATGGTAATAATATCTTTCAAAACTTCAATCACTCTGTTTTTTAACCTGGTCACCATGTCTAATAGAAGGGAAGAAGGGGAGCAGAAATGACTAATTATTTATTTATATATTTGTTTTTTTGTATAACGCTATATATATATATATATATATATATACATATATTAAGGAGACCATTGATTTGAGTAGCCCATGGTTAGCTGAGTTGGAAATCAATTCCATATGCATATAACAAGACAATAAAAGAAAACACATCGTTACACAACACGGAAGAAAGAAGAAGTTTAAGCTATTCTTTTTGTCTCACTCAAATTAATTGCAGCCGCTACTGTAAATCTGTAGGCGGCTGTTGTGAGTATGATTCATCAACAAGTACTGATATCTTGCATTAGAAATCCTCCTTTCTATTAGCCAAGTTCTTCCAATTTTTTTTTTTTTATTTTGAAAGAAATGTTCTAGCTCTTAATGTTACATTTTTTACAAATTAATCGATAAACGGCCGTGCGATGCAAAATGGTGAGCATCGTACAAGAAAAACACAAGCTTGTAAATCATTAATTCTACAGCATTTGCAGATGGCGTGTGTGCAGTCTACTGTTGCACACGTGCAGGTTATTGGAACACGTGTCTAAGACAGGCTCAGCACACTTGAGTTAACCCCACTTTTTGCATTCTTCTACTTCTTACCTTTCGTAAACTAACAAACTGTTCGCCTAAATGATTATCGTTGGAAAGTAAACACTTTCTGTTCAAACCTTTTCAATTTCTCTTCCTACCCACATTTCATTTACAATTTTTATGTCATTTTTATATCAGTATATTACGTCCTCGCAAACTTTCATCCACATTCCATACTTTATATACGTAACTACAATAAAATTAAGAAGACAATAAAAATAAATATTATATAAAAAAATATAACTATTCATTAAAATAACAATAATAAATATGAAGTATAATCGTTCATAGTAAAATAAAGTATCAAAATAAATCAATATAAACATTTTACGTGAAAGACTTTTAAACAAATTAGGGTAAAAACTACGGGTAAGTACAGGAGTATGTCACTATTTTAAAGTAGGAATTATAACTCTCTTTCTCTCTAATAATAAGAAAAGAACAACTTTCTAAATAGGAGTATTTCACACTTTCTCTCGAAATAAGATAAATAACTTTAAGTGAAGAATACAACACAAAGAAGAAATTAATTTTTCTATCTTTGTAGAAACTCTCAATGGATGATTTTGGATGGATGGAATGGTGAAAAGGGTGAGGTATTTATAGTGGTTTCCTTCTCCCTTTTTCCACACACATTCCACAATTTACTCTATAAATTTCTCCACCTACCAACCACTACTTAAATTCAAACTTTTTCCCTCTAACACCAACCTCATTAGTAAAGAAAGTAAAAAAGGAGTAACTTTCTCGTTGGTGTGTATCTTTTGTATATCTACACTTCCATCTTCCACTACTTCTTGAACAAAATGATATTGAACCTCTATATGCTTTGTCCTTAAATAAAATGCTGCATTCCTTGCAATATGTAAGGCGTTCTGACTGTCACAAAACAAAGTGATCTTATCTTGTTTGTGCCCAAACTCTTATAATAATCTTTGAATCCAAATAGCTTCCTTACAAACTTGTGTAGCTGCCATGTATTCTGCTTCTGTGGTGGATAATGCCACAACAGTTTACAATTTTGAAACCCAGCTTACAGCACCCCCTACAAGTGTAAACACATAACCTGTAGTAAATTTCCTTTTATGCAGATCTCCTGCAAAATCTGAGTCCACATAACTCTTAACAATGAATTCTGATCCTCCATAACATAATGCAGCATCTGAGATTTCTCTAATGTATTTTAGAATCCTCTTCATAGTTTCCCAATGCTCTCTACCAGAATTCGTCATAAAACAACTAACTACTCCCACTGCTTGTACAATGTCTAGTCTTATGCATATCATAACGAACATCAAATTTCCTACTGCTGATGCATACGGCACTCGAGATATTTCTTTCCTCTCTGCTTCATTGCTAGGACACATACTTGAGGATAACTTCAAATTAATAGTGGGGTAAAAATTGGCTTACTTTCTTACATGTTGAAGCGTTGTAAGATTTTTCTCAAGTAATTCTTCTAAAATAGCCAAATCTTCCTATTATTTTTGTCTCGGTGAATTTGCATTCCTAGAATCTTGTTTGCTAGTCCCAAGTCCTTCATTTCAAATTCTCTAGCCAACTGTGCCTTTAATTCTTGGACTCAATCTTTGTTATGGCCTGTTACCAACATATCATCCACGTACAACAACAAAATAATGAAATCATTATCACCATCAAACCTCTTGTAGTACGTACAATGGTCTGAACTGAGTCTGTTGTATCCAAGGCTAATTATGAAGGAATCAAATCTCTTGTACCAATACCTTAGCACCTATTTGAGACCGTACAGAGATTTGTTTAACCTACAAACTAAGTTCTCCTTGCCTGTTTCAGTAAAACCTTTTGGTTGGAGCATATTGATTTCTTCTTCAAGCTTCCCATGAAGAAATGCAGTTTTGACGTCTAACTACTTAAGATGTAAACCAAATGTAGCACACATAGACAGGACTACTCTGACTATTGTAAGTCGAACCACTGGTGAAAATATCTCGTTAAAGTCAATACCTTCCTTTTGAACATATCCCTTCACCACCAATCGTGCACGATACCGTTCCACTTGATCATTGTTATCCCACTTGATCTTATAAACCTATTTGTTACCAATGGCTTTTCTTCCATGTGGTAATGGTACTAGTTCCCATGTCTTGTTCTTATGTAGAGCTTCAATTTTTTCCTACATTACTGTCATCCATGAAGATGCATTTAAACTACTCGAAGCTTTATGAAAAATTGAGGGCTCACCATCCTTTATTAGAAGACAATATGCTACTTACTCTCCATAACATACTCCGAGTGCCAAGTTGGTGGTTTCCTCTCGCGAGTTGATCAACGAACTTCTGGAGCATCGGACCTAACTAGTTCTTATACCTCGTGCTCTAGTGATGCTTCAAAAAAGTTTGAAATTTCTTGTGCTTTATCATTTTTCACGTGTAATGTTGTAGTCTTTGAGCTTTCCTTCAATGTGTTATCATCTCTATATTTTTCTTGTAGTTGATCTTCTACAAAAATAACATCCCTACTAACTATGACCTTGCGGGCAGTAGGATCTCACAAGCGATATCCCTTTACACCATCAGCATTTTGTTGTGTTTCTCCCTTAAGTATGAATAGATTTGCAGCAATCTTTTCTATCTTCAAAACCACAAGTGCTCCTCTAACAATCTTCATAATCTCATTCTCAATATAGGTTTTGTATCCAAGATCATCTAATTGTCCTAAAGACAATAGATTCTTCTTCAGGCCTTTAATATGTCGTACCTTTTTAATAATGCGAGCTATTCTATCGTGCATTTTTATCTTAACAGTACCAATACTGGCAATCTCCAAGGCATGATCATCACCCATGTATATAGATCCTCTAGAGATACATTCATATGTCTGAAATCATTTTCTTCGAGAGGTCATGTGCCATGTTGCTCCTGAGTCTACAAGTTAGACATCAGCAAGTCATGTTTTGCCTTCAACAATTGTTGTTACCTCATTGTATAGTACTTCACCATCATCTGCGGTACTTGCAACGCAACTCTGAGCCTTTGATGTCTCAGAATTTCCACTCTTCTTGTTATTCCAACAATCTTTTTTTACGTGCCCTTTCTTGTCACAATTGTAGCACTTGACATTCTTCTTACTTCTTGATTTTGATCTACTTTGATTCTGGCTCCCACTGGACTTACGTTCAGTTGATCTTCCTTTTGTCATTAATAATGCTTCTACTTGCTGCGAACTCACATTTCTATCTTCCTTGTTTCTGCGCCTTCTTTCTTCTTCTAAAACAGTGGCTGCAACATCATTGAAGACTAGAGAGTCCGTTTGGACATTAGTTGTCAGGTTGATGATGAGTTGATCATACGAGTCGGGTAGACTTTGAAGTAGAATCTCTGCACATTCATTTTCCTCCATTTTGTACCCCAACGTTGTAAGTTGTGAAAATAGAGTTTTCAAGATGTTGATATGGTCAGTCACCGATGTGAATTTCGCTATTCGAAGAGTGTAAAATCTTCTTTTTAAGAAAATTTTGTTGTGCAGTGACTTGATCTCGTACAATTTTGTCAAAGTAACATATATCTCTTTTGCCTTCTTCATCTCCTCTACACTAACTAATACTCCATCAGCTAATCCCAAGTGTAGTCGGCAATTACATTACTATCCATCTCGTTCCACTTGTCTGTGTCGATATCCGAAAGTTTTTTCGCCGATTGCTGCTAGACACTTGTCCTTTCTTAAAATTGCCTTCATTTTCATTTTTCACAACGAAAAATTATTTCCGTTGAACTTATCAATTTCAAACTTTGCTGCCATTGTTGATGATTATCTGCTTCTCAGTTATACCAAATTTCACTAATTCACTGTCAATAGTATTTGTAAATAGTAACTATGAACAGTAACCCGCACAACCAATAGCTCTGATACTACTATTAGGAAATTAAGGGTCGAAACAAAATACGCAACTATAATGAAATTGAGAAAACAATAAAAATAAACGTTATGTAGGAGGTATAACCATCCATCAAAATAAAAATAATAAGTAGGAGGTATAACCGTTCATAATAAAATAAAGTAGCAAAATAAATCGATACAAATATTTTACGTGGAAAACCTCTAAATAAATTAGGGTAAAAACCACGGGCAAGTATAGGAGTATTTTCACTATTTTAAAGTAGGATTACAACTCTCTTTCTCTCTGATAACAAGAAAAGAATAACTTTATAAATAGAAATATTTCACACACTCTCTCAAAATAGGAAAAACAACTCTAAGTGAAGAATATAACACAAAGAAGAAACTAATTTTTTTTCTCTTTGTAAAAACTCTCAATAGATGATTTTGGATAGATGGAATGGTGAAAGGGGTGAGGTATTTATAGTGGTTTCTTTCTCCCTTTTTCCACACACATTCTACAATTTACTTTACAAATTTCTCCACCTACCAATCGCTATATAAATTCAAACTTTATCCACTTAACACCAACCTCATTAGTAAAGAAAGTAAAAAAAGAGTAACTGCACTTTCGGTGTATTTCAATACTCACATACAATACGACACTGTTTATATATATGATACTGTTTATTTATATAGTACTATTTATCTATACAGTACTGTTCACCAAAAGTAAATTTTATAATTTCACGTATAGTTACGTTGAAAATTTTTTTTTATTACTATTAAAAATTATTGACTAGCTATACAAATTACTTTCGATGTATTCTAAATTTTCTCATAAAAAAAAAGTACGAGCATCTAGTGAGATTGAATGAAATTGTTAAAGAGATAAACAATAAACAAATTTTAAGAATTATGGAAAAAAAATGTGGGAATTCAAACGTATATGATATTATATTAAAGAAATAATTTCTCTAAATGTTTAAAATCATGAGATAAAAGTTAATAATTCTAAAATTTAGTTTAATAATTAACGATACATAGCATCACTGTGCCGGCGTGAAAAGTTTCATAATTGTGAAAGTTATACACAAAATTTTTGCATTGTATTGAGATAACAAAAATTTACTCGAGAAAGAGAGAACGGAGGGGTGGGGGACACCCCAGAATTAACACTAGAACGGGTATGGTGTGGGAGAATGGGGACCATGGGAAAGGGGGAAAAATGGTAGCTGGTTTGGAGAAATGCAAAAAGAAATAGAAATAGGGATAGAATCACACAGCTGATGTGTTGACAGGTTTCCTGTTTGGCATTTGGAGGGGCTGCCTGCAGCCAGCAACTGTCTGCAAGAGTAACACTATCAGTACTGTAAGAGAAGAGGAGAGAAGAGAAGAGAGAAGGTTCTCCTTTTCAATCTGAGGATCCCCTTTTGTTAGAAAACGACGAACCACCCGCATGCCCAACTTTCTCCTTATCTTTCCCACACTTGTCTATTTCTCACCACCAAACCTTTATAGACTCTCTGTTTCGTACATTAAGTAAAATAATAGTAATTCTAGACAAAGACACAGAAAACTAGAAAGAAACAGCAGAATACACCCACTGCACGCACCTAGCTACTTGCTCGGTTATATATCTATGTATAAGTGTTCTAGTTTGCAGCCATATTATGCGGAATAACATAAAGAGAATGTCTTCTCTCTTTTTGCTTTGATTTGCTATCTTTCGTTAACATTCTACGGCGCTAACGTTGAGGCAGACTCAATCGACAGAATTTATCTTGGTTTTCTAAGATGGTGAATGATTCATCTGTTTCTCTTTTGTTGAATTATGATTCAACAGTGAGATCATCAGAACTGCAACAAGAAAGTGTTAAGGATGTACGATTAGCTGATCAGGGGCAAGATTCTCTGTACTGCCAATATCAAGCGGGGCGTCCATCTCTTTCACTGGTTTGTTTCGTGACGCCAGCTGCCCTTGTATTTTTCTTTATGTTGCTTTCGCGGTCATACTCTCTGGATTTTTTTTTTTTATTATTTATTATTATTATTATTATTATTATTATTATTATTATTATTATTATTATTATTATTATTATTATTATTATTATTATTATTATTATTATTATTATTTCAACTTTTTACCGTTTTCTCTCTCAGGTTGTTGAAGAGATCAAGCAGCTTTATACCATAGCACTACCTATGATCATTACAGGACTTCTCATCTATGGAAAATCAGCGATATCGATCTTTTTCTTGGGGAAATTGGGCAAGAATGAATTAGCAGGAGGGTCTCTATCAATCGGTATTGCTAATATCACTGGATACTCTGTCATTTCTGGCCTCTCTACGGGCATGGAAGCTATATCTTCTCAAGCCTGTGGAGCCAAACAATGGCCTCTTATGGGCCAAACCCTACAACGCACCATTGTTATTCTCACCTTAGTTTGCATCCCAATATCTATATTCTGGCTAAACTTTGAACCCATTCTTCTTTTTTGTGGTCAAGAGCCAGTTATCTCATCCATTGCTTCTACTTATCTCGCATTCTCTCTCCCAGATCTATTTTTTCAGTCCTTTATCAATCCTCTTAAAATCTACCTAAGAACCCAAAACATAACCTTTCCTCTAATGCTCAGTGCTGCTTTTGCTCTTGCTCTGCATGCACCCATCAACTACATCCTAGTGTATCATTTCAACCTTGGCATCCAGGGAATAGCTGTGGCTGTGGCTATAACAGATTTGAATCTACTATTAACTGTTGTGCTTTACTTATGCTTTTCTGGCATTTGTAGAAAATCTTGGCAAGGCTGGTCGATTGAATGCTTTGATGAATGGAGACCAATTCTTGGCCTAGCCATCCCTAGTTGTATCTCTGTTTGCTTAGAATGGTGGTGGTATGAGCTTATGATAGTGTTTTCAGGGCTTCTCGTAAACGCCACAGAAGCTGTTGCCACCATGGGAGTCATCATTCAAGCAACTTCTCTCGTTTATATCTTCCCTTCATCAATGAGTCTAGCCGTGTCAACGAGGGTGGGCAACGAGTTGGGGGCAAACCAGCCTATCAAAGCAAAAACCTCATCTGTGATTGCTTTATCATGCGCCATTTTCATGAGCATTATTGCGATGTTGTTCGTGACGACAATGAGAAACAGTTGGGGCCAAATCTTTACAGATGATGCAGCGATTTTGTCATTAACAGCCATGTCAATGCCAGTGGTGGGCTTGTGTGAGATAGGAAACTTCCCGCAGACCACCGGGTGCGGTGTTCTGAGAGGCAGTGCTAGGCCAACTTTGGGTGCTAACATAAATTTGGGATCTTTCTACGGTGTCGGATTGCCCATAGCTATTTTAATGGGCTTTGCGATGAATATGGGCTTGTTCGGCCTTTGGTTGGGTTTATTGGCAGCCCAAGCTGTGTGCGCTGCCCTGATGGTAGTGGCGTTGCTGAGAACAGATTGGATTGTGCAAGCAAGAAGAGCCAGGGAGCTTACAGGAATGGCAATACTACTTGAAGAGGAATCCGAGAGCAAAAACCAGGGATTTCTATCAGATTATCAGTTATGCTAGGAAACTCGTCTTTAGCAGCTACAGCTATAATGTTTCCAGTCCTTTTTGGTTTTTTCTTATATTTTTTCTTTTTAAAATTTTGTTTTCAGCTTTGTTGATCAAAATTTTGTGTATTTGGTAATTGGGTTGGATTATGAGGGAAAGCTATGTTACAGGCTCACATTTGAGCCTTTTGTTCAGTTTAAGTAATAGAAATGAGACCACAGACTTCAGTATTATGATAGTGCAAGCTATTTAAATGTTAATATTATCTTTATCAAAAACATTATGAAACAATTTTCAAAATATTAGATTATAGAAGCTTCCTAATTCCTCCTCTCTTAAAAAAAATTTAACAATCATAGTGGAATTTCACAATCACTAATGATTCTGCATCGTCAGATTGAAAGCAGGGGAATAACATAAACCTAAACCTAAGCCAAAACCTAACAAGATGTGCGTCAATGATTGTGCCTTATCGTCCATCTAATTGTTTACATTAAAATTCCTCTAGTGAATTAGTGTCTAAATTAAACTACCACTTGATTGTTGATGCTTGCGGGTTGTCTTGCAAAAGCTAGCTAGGAGCTTCTGCTTAGGACCATATTTGCATTAGTGCTGAAAACCAGGCATATATGCTCTTCAGTGTTGACCCACAATTTTAAACTTTTTCTAATCTCAGACTCAAATTAATGTATGGTATATTCGGTAACGGAGCAGCCTCACAAATCCTACGCGTTAAATTAAATCCATACGTAGCTCAATTTGTCCAAATGCAAATTTTTCATTCTCTTCTTATCTCTTGTTGGGGGAAAAAGAAAAGCATATTTCACTTTACAGATTCTGTTCATGGTTGATTGAGGGAATCAAAAAGATGCATTTTAATTCGTTAGAAAAAGGATTTCTTCTATTATGCTATTGCTTTGCATCTTGTTGGTCCACTCTTTTTTTCTTTGGTTAAAAGTATTACATTTGGCTCAATTTAGCGCCACAAATCCCCGAAGCTTCGTGCAAGTAGTCCAGGAATAAAATAATATATATCAAAACAAACCTTATCATTATTTACTAAAAACAAAACAAATATTTATCAAATATTATAACCGTTATATTTTAAAAATTCAATAGAAACGCAACTATCACGAACATAATTGATAACTAATAATTTTATTTAGAGGTGACAGTAATTTAATCTTAAATATATTCTCAATATGATATTAAAAAATATATAATTTTATAAGAAAAATAAAATGCTTATTGCCTGAAAGCTTGGCTCAATTATTCACTTTCCTCTATTATTTAGAAAATGTTCTATTATCCCCTTTAATTTTTAAATTTTTTTTTCTATTTTACTCTAATAAATTTAAATGTGAATTGGATTGTTTCGAATCCATTTTTGTTAAAATAAAAAATAATTACAAAATTTACAACATTCTAAAAATTGCATATAGGCATTATATTCGACTTAGTTTTTTTATAGAAAATAAAAATAATTGCAAATTTACAACATTCTAAAAATTTTTTAATTTTTTTTATTTTACTTTATGATAAATCTAAACTTTAAATTAGATTAAAATATCGATTCTAATCAGTTTTTGTTGAAAATTATAAATTGAAAATATTTTAGGAATCAAACATTAGTGGTTGAATTTAATTTTTGTTGAAAATAAAAAATAATTATAAATTTACAACATTCTAGGGACTTTTAAATTTTTTTAATTTTATCATTAATAAATTTAAATTTGAACCAAATTGAACCGCCCATTTGAACCGACTTTTGTCGAACATGAAAAATAATTGAAATTTTACAACATTTAAAACTTATACATTGGTAGTTCAATCTAGTTTTTATTAAAAAATATAAAATAAAAAAAAAATTACAAATTTATAACATTCTTAGAATTAAAAATAAGATTTAGGGAAAAAAAAATATATATATATTTTTACCACTTCATTACTTCATTTGAAATATATGTTCCTTAAAATTTTTAATATATATATATATGCATTAAAAACAAAAAAGACAATATTATTTTTGCAGTAGTAATAGTGATAATAATAATATTAAAATATCATTTAAAATAATTTTATGTTTGAAAAATTATTTTATTTTTTTCAAAATAACTTCATAATTTATAACTAAAATAAAAGTAGTATAATGGTATGTATAGTATCTCTTCTCTTTGTTTTAAAATTTAGAAGAGGATATTTAACCAAACTTTATAGTAAATATTTTCTTATTGTATAATTATAATAATCCAAAGAAAGTAGATAATTAGACTAAATTTGAGGATTTTAAGATAGTGTCTTCCTATAATACTTGTAGTTTTAAAAATATTCTTGTCATTATATATTAAGAGAAAATATAATTTTATATTTTCAGTACTTTGATGTCATATATACCCTTACTACCGCGTTGATATATTTATTCCCTATTTAATAAAGGGAAAAGAATGGTAAAGAGGAATCTCCAAATTGTATATAAAGGGCAGTAAGTGCTTTATGAGAAGCCAGGCTCAATACTGTCTTTGCGTTGCACATTGATTTCAACAAATTCAGAAATGTCGAAAGTGAGTTTTCTTAACTTCCATTGTGGCGCTTCAAAGAAGCCCTCGTTCAAATCACCCAAGCCGAGCATCTCCAAGGAAAGACAAAACTCCGGTGTCTCGACTACTACTACTACTACAACTCGATCAAATGTAGAGGAGATGAGACGTGTGTTCGAAAAGTTTGACACCAACAAAGATGGGAAGATCTCTCAGGAGGAGTACAAGTCAGCTTTGAATGTTCTGGGCAAGGGAGTTGAAAAAGCTGAGATTGCTAACTCCTTCCATTTCATTGATACAGACAAAGACGGCTATATCGACTTCAAAGAGTTCCTCGAAATGATGAACAACATGGGAGATGGAGTAAAGAAAAATGATATCAAAGGTGCGTTTCAAGTGTTTGATTTGAATGGTGATAAAAAGATAAGTGCTGAAGAATTGAGGGAGGTTTTGAAGAGAATGAGAGAGAAATGCAGCTTGGATGCTTGCAGGAAAATGATTAAAGGGGTGGATGCTGATGGCGATGGTCTTATCGACATGGATGAATTTATGACCATGATGACTCGCAACGTGAAATTAAGTAACTAATTAATTTAAATTTAGTTCTTTTAAATGTGTTTGTCCCATCATGCATCATCATCAACTCCAGCAATTTCCAACATCCTCGAGGAATTTTATGTAGTGTTCATGAGCTCTGTTTGGTAATTATTCTTAGGAATATCGATGCAAGTGTTATGCAGCAGTATGAAAGCTGTTCTCTGCTGTTGTTTGCTTGAGAAATAATAAAAAGGATCTTGTTTTGTCTTTATTTCTATGAGAAATAATAAAATAATTATTGTTTTAACTAGTCCAATGAATGATCTTCCCAAATAACTGTCCATAAATGAAGATACCGAGTGATAATTTTGTGAACTGTTCATTCCCACTGAAATAAACTAAAACACTATGACAAAGCTCTTATAAACTGTTTAATACTGTGAAAAAATATAACAACCAAATAAATATCATGTGATAGTTTCTAATCTTGTATTACTTTCTCAAACATGAAGGGTTAGTTTGAAAAAGAACAGATGGGAGTTCAAAAACCCCCGACGTTTCTAACAATGAATTAACTGCAGGCGAATCCAGTATCAGCTAAGAGATCAACCTTTCAATTTGAAAAATACAAGGACTCTGTTGTTAAATAATCTATGTTAAAACTGAAATCTTGCCAATTCTTTGGCAGGAAACTGAAACAGACAAGTAAAATTGATCGAGATGTGACTTGTTTTGCTTTTCTTGGAGCCAATCCCCAGATGGGTAGGGATTCAAAAGGTTGTACTCTCTGCATTCAATACGTTATGGGAAAATTTTTCCTTCAACAATCCAGTTACAACTAACCAAAAATTCAATGCAGCATAAGCAGAATATGAAACTAATTAAAACAGGCTAATCAACACATAGAGATGGCTATTGCCGTTTAGATTTGACTTCAGTTTCCTCTGTGATGATCATCTGGTCATTCCTCCTACAGCGGGAGCAACTGTTATTCCTCGGCTTTGTCTATTTACATTTGCCTGCCAACCTTCATATCCAATATTTTACTCATCAGTACACAACTAAATTTGAAACACATAGCAAGAAACAGTTTAAATTTATCTTACCGATGCCCATATCAAAACCACGATTCTTGAGCTCTCTGTACTCTTGGCAAAGTGCGCAGGTTTCACAGCAGAAGTGAACCAAGCAATCTGCACAAGGTGCCTCCTCCAAGTCATATTGCGCTCTCAATCTTGACCGATACACGCATGAATATAAGCATGATAAGCATGAAAAACCAAGTAACAGCCCATAAACTGTACCACTAGCTGCACAAGCTGTACCAAATATAAGCATAATGTTAAATCCATTTTGAGTTTTGACCAACAGAGAAAAAAAAAAAAAAAAAAAGGAAAGAAAATACACCATATATAAAATGCTAATATATTCTGTAACTTGATAACTTACATATTGAACCTTTGTTAACAATCTCAGCAATATGTCCAAAAGTACACAAGGACAGATGCCAGTAATCAAGCAATTAGCGGGGTCATCACAACAATGGAAAAGGCCAGTCGACCACCGTGTGGCGATGCCGTATGGAGAAGGGTAAGGTTGTCTCGGATGGATGTTCATGGGAGCAGCAGCTGCATAGCCTTGAGCATATTTTGCATTAATGTCGTGAGATGAAGGATACATGTTGTTAATTAATTTCTCTGCAATCAAATTGAAGAATGTGATGAGAACTAGTAATAATTAAGGAAACTTGTAATTGAAAAAGAGCAGGCTAGCTACACAGCAGCTGGAAAAAATCTCCTAGAGATTGCTTAAAAGCTCAATATTTGACCAAATTCGTGCAAGCAACCGAACCCCAAAGCAAGCACATGAATTAGATATTCAGATTTGTGATTACTTCTATGTAGTTTTCTTGATCTGTTCAAGTCTAAATATTTGAATGTAACTGGTACGTACTTTTAGATGCATTATTTTTATGGGGCAGATTTATGCAAGTTCCAACGCAACCGTGTTGGTAGCTCCGCTGGGTCTGAGCTGGGAACTTCCCCAGATCGATATTACCTCAAATTTGATCGAAAGAATATAATTGTAAGTTAACAGGGTAAAATTAAATGGAGGAACTAAGCTAGCGAGTACTCTTTAATAATAATTAATTAATAAGATATCTAATTGTAACTGGTGTACTCCATGTGAAGTTAATTAGAATCATTCATGCAAGTTGGAAATCGTGGAATGCCTTGAAATTATCGATTACAAATGCCAAAAGGGATATCACCAATGCCAAAATTCAAATTGGCTATATGGATTTTAATTTTATGAAGGTTTTAAAATCACTAACTTGATTCACTTGCTAGTTCATTGCTAAATATATGCAGTTATATTTTCATTTGCTGCAATTGGTTTAGTGTTGGCTTATTGTGTTGACTACTGCTATTGAATAGCCATGAATCCATTTCTTATACGTACCATTTTCTTGCTTTTTCTTATTTTTATTTTGTTATAATTTCTATAAATATACACACACATATGCATGTAAAGAGATTTTAATATGATTATTTAAATACTTATAAAATATAAATTTATGAATATTAGTTAGTTGATTAATCAAATGGTTGATTTTTCTTTTTTTTTAATTTTTGCACATATAATGCAGTTTCTACTCTCAAATTGAAAAGAAATCTATCTACACATAGGTATGTAATTTATACCCTCAAATTAAATAAAAATTCACTCACTTGAGATTAGTTGTTCTTATCACCCAATCAAAAGCTAGGTAATGTAATAATTGAACATTGAGCTAAAAATTTATTAGAAATTACTTTGTATGTTATAAATAACCTAAAATTCTAGGCTCAACATGAGTGAGTTCTACATGCAAAAAATGTATTTGAAAAGAAATGTGTTCTAAAATTAGAGAACATGAGCACAATTACTCAAACAATAACCATGATGGAAGCTTTCCATTAAAGTTAAAAGTAAAATAGAGAATCATATTTTAATCTCAACGTCGGAAATACTTCTTGGTTCTGTTGAGAGCTCTTCCCTTTCAATTATTATTATTAGCCAACTTTTCCTTTGGCATGTTTGAACTTCAAGGCCCAGAATAGGGCCCAGGAAACTTGAGCCCGTCAAAGATTCTCAGTTTGACTAAAAGGTTCACGCAAAGCCGACATCTGATTCTAAATGCACAACTCGAATTCCTCAATACACCCTTGCCATTTATACGTTGGTCAGAAAAGGTACAGTCACGGTCACGGTCACACATTAACCATAATGCTCCAAAACTGGTTAGGATTTTGGGGGTGGGGGAAACAAACCAAATCATTCAATATTTGCTGTTCCTATACTATTGATGAAGAAGAGAATAACCCAATGGTCTTATACGTACATTTCCGTACTACTCGTAGCCAGAACGTTTTTTTTTTTTTTTTTTAATATTTAATTTGAATTGAATGAGTACAGGAGAGTATAGCTTAACCTATCCAATGATTTTAATAGTATAAACATTTAACATTAAAATAAAAAATACATATATGTATTTTAATTTGTAATTGATTTGATTATGTAAAAATTAATTAATCTTATTATATAGAATAACAAAATTCTAATAAAATATAAAAATTAAATTAAATTAAAGTAAGTTTATATTGAGTTTGGTGAATTTGATACGTTAAAAGCCAAGTTGGTGAATGATGGAAAGGAGGAGAGGGAGAGAAGAGCATGTGAGAAACTGAGAAAGATGATAGTACAAAGTACAGGGTCGTAGTAAGAAGACCAAAACAAAACAAAACAAAACAAAACAAAACAATGAGAAAGCAAGGAGATGGCCCCCACAAAATGGTAACATTAGTCGTCATTGATTCAATTGTGTTTTTTTTGACTGGTCCTCATTTGCAGACAATGAATCCTGGGAATTAGCCACGTGTCACCTCTCCATTTGACTGATTCACCATTTTGAACACCCCTGTCATGTGAGTGACAACCCATGTCCTTTTCCTCAAACCTATGTATTAAATCTCTCTCCACCCCCCTCTCTCTCTCTCTCTGTTGTTCTTCTTTTGTGTTTCTGTTTTTTTTTTTGGCCAATTAAGAACAAGTTAATATTAATTAAGAGACTCCAAATCCAAATGAACACTAGTAGATCTTAATATATTGTTGATAGTTTAACTCTCCACCCAACCCAACAGCAGAATAATCAATTTATCTGGATCTTAATTTATTAAAATAATAATTTTTACTAAAAAAATTAACATAAAAGGGATAGGGGAGAGAGGGCTAAGTTATGATCAAGAGACATTTTACAGTTATTTATTAATTTAATAATATTTTGATAAATCTATATATATATATATATATGTACGTATATATGTATATGTAGCTGCTAGCTAGCATAGTAGGAGTGCTAGCTAGGAGTGGCTGCAGTTGCATACTCTGCATGTGGTCGAGTAAAACACAGAAGCGTGAATGTCCTATCATTTCATCAAAAAGGCTAAATGCAACTGCCAAGTGACAAAACTCACTCATGTATGTATGTATGTATGTATGTATGTATGTATGTATGTATGTATGTATGTATGTATGCATATGTGTATGCCCATGCTTCAATATGCTTCATGCTCACCCAACTGTCTACCCATTTCAATTGAAATGAATTTATGCATGCCTACCATCATAGCCCTACTAGTATATATAGTACGATCCCTTTTTTTTAATTTATTTTATTTATATATATCTGATCTATATATATCCGGAGATATTGAATAATATTAGTTAATTAATTAATATTAGTATGAATAGTTAATGGTATTTCTCTTTCTCTCCTCCAGCTTTGAAGTACATAGTATAATTTTAAGAGGACATGAAAATGAAGACGAAACTATGTGATATGAGTATAGTATTGTGTTGTGTTGTCTTTCTTTCTTTCTTTCTTTCTTGCTTGCTCGCTTTCTAATTAGGTTTGTTCACGTGCCCACGTGATTGATGCCCCTCTCCCTTAATTCCTTCTTGGTTCAAACTGAAATTAAGCTGATCTGATGATGATGATCATGTAAACTTAATTAAAATACCCTCATAAATCATTATTATTTGGCAACGGACCTTTTCTCCAGTGCACTGCCGCCTACATTACCCTGCTTAATCAGGACGTACTACCCCTATAGCTTATACCTACGACTACAATATTATCTTCATGCATGCCCTCCCAAACATTAAAACTGTACTTATAATTAAACAATTAATTTATTAAAATTAAATTGAGACAAAACGGCCGGTCGGTCTCAACTCTATTTTCTATATATACATAATTAAATACACATTTGATTATTACAAAATTTAGAAATAATTAATAAGATATAGGTACGTACGAATATCTCATGTAATATACATGGACCTAAATCCTCTCTCTCTCTCTCTCTCTACATATATATATATATATAGAAAAGAGAAGGAAGGGGAGGTCACGTGGTCCCATTGATCGATCCGTCGGCATCGACAGCTCAGCTCATAGCTAGCCATGGTAATTTCACTTGTAAGTCAAAGCTCAGTCAATCTCAATCTCAGTCTCCCAATAGTGGAATTGCAAGCTGCAAATACAAACTCTGTCAATATATATACGTGCCACTCTGTCTTTCTTTTTTATTTATGTATTTATTTATATATAACCTCTTTAAAACTCCAATACCCCATCCTTTTGCTTTCTATTCCAGCAATGGAAACTGTTGTTATCGATCCCATGGATGCATCTATCTATATATGATATATCTCCCTTCATCCATTCATTCATCAAAAATTTTTCATTTGTTTATTCACTGTCCTTCCCCCCCTTCTCATTATTAATGATGCTCTCGTCTTTTGCTAGCTTCCACCTTAGACCCCACACTCATTTGTTTTAACTGATCTCTGAATATATATATATATATATATACATATATAGATGCTAAATTCTTGATACGTTTGTAAAACGAGCATTGCTGCACAGACATTGCTCTTCATTCATCACTGCTTTTGCTATTCACATACAAGCCTGGCTATTCAATGTTGCATCAAAATAGAAAAAACGTTTTTCCTGCTCTGGAAATTGTACCATCTTCATTTTTTAGCCGTTGGATTTCGCATGTTTATAATCTGCATGGAATCTTTTTTTGGCTTCTACCCTAACCATTTGTCTGTCTCAAATATAAGAGGAAGTTCAAACTTACTTTTTCCTTTTTATATTTTTTTATTTTTAAATAAAAAAAAAAAACCTTCACCAGGGTGGGACGTGGGAACACTAAATTTACTCTGACAGATTAATAAATTTTCCATATGCATTTGACAACTTCTTGGAATCTTCGTAGTAGAAGTTTTCCACCATTGGAGAAACATGAAGCAGAAGAGGGATTGTTTGTTTCTAGTTCTAGATAAGTGAGTTAAATATTTTATTACCATGATGTATAAAATATATATATATATATATACATACATTAACTTTCATAGAAGGGAAGAAGAGAAGACTGTTTCTTGGTAACTTCAGTTAGGAGTCCAACATGAAAGTTTCAGCAGTAAAAATATAGAGACTGTTATCTTCAAAGTTAGTCATCATTGACTGCCATTACCATGTCATGACAAAACATCACATCATGGGCGTATATGACATGCTTGAATTAAAAACCATACATTTTACCTAGCTAGCTAACTATAGCTACCTCCTCTCTCTCTCTCTCTCTCTCTCTCCCCTTCTCTCTCTCTCTTCCTCTCTTTGGATATAAGTACAAACATATACTTGGTAAGTTGTAATAGTGCAAGAGGGGTCCCTTCCCTTGTAGAATTTATTAGGGTTTCTTCTATGCGCTTCCTTCCCTTCTCTCTTTCTATGTAGTGTTGAAATCTCATGGCATGTTTAGACATGTATAACTCAGAGCACAAAGGTCTAATGAGCCCGAGAATCTCTTTCTCCAATGATTTTGCCGAGTCCCAACATATTATGAAGCAGGAAAGGAGCTCAAGGGAAGCTCAAGCTCCAGTGTCCTCAGACTTTGAATTTTCAGTCACTAACTACTCAATGATGAGTGCTGATGAGCTCTTTTTCAAAGGTAAGCTCTTGCCATTTAAAGAGAATTGCAATAACCAAATGCAGAGGACTTTGAGGGAAGAGCTTCTTGATAATGATGACAAGGATGACGAAGTGTCACTGAAGCCCCCAAAGGGTTATTCTACTAGATGGAAGGGGTTTCTTGGTCTCAGAAGATCTCACATCGGTTCCAAGAGAGCTGAGAAGAGTGATGGGTCTGTGGACAAAGTTGCTCATGAAACTAAAAAGTCTATCTTTGCCCATGAGGAGAACCATAATAGCAAGACCTCACAGGTACTAATTAAGAGCTAGCAAATATGTTTACATATACATATATATGTATATATATATATATATATATAACTCAAACTTGTTCTGTTTAGTTTTATAACTGAGTTTGGTGTCCTTGTGGTGTTGTTTACACAGGAGCTTTTGAGTGAAGGAGGGTCAAGTTGCAGAGATGTGGAGATTGGAATATAAGTACAACAACAGTTGAAGGTGGTGCTGTAGAGATGTGGTGGGGGCAATTTTTTGTTTTGGGAAGATGGGGTATCATTTTCCTCCCTTTTTAGCTGAGGTTTGGATAAATTTAGTAGTCTTTAGTTTGTGTTAGTGGGTTGGTTTGGCTTTAGCTTAGATGCACCCTCTTTTTTCTTTTCTTTTTTTTTTTTTTAATCTCTTATTGTTTCGGAGTCTCACTGTCTGTCTGTATCTCTTTTCGATCTCTTAGAAGTTGGGGTTTGGCTGTTACTTTGTACAAAATGTTTGCAGTTGAAGAACTTCTTTTGTATGATGTTGGGCACTGATTGATATATCTGTCTAATTATATGTGTCTTTAGTTGGATCTATTCTTTGTAATCTCCTTGACTTGGATCTATTTAGATATGTAAAAGAGACCACTTTTGCAAGACCAACAGATCCTACTATTTTAAAATGAGATGGAAAAGAGATTCTCTTTGATCATATATGGCCTCCGAATCAACTTCATTCATTTTATTTACTAAATTATAACTGTTAATATTTGACCAAATTTGTGTTGGTTTTTGGTAAAGAATTGGTGATGTCAAGTCCAAGGAAAAATAAACAGAAACAGCAACTCAGTAGCTAGAGAGAGGTTGAATGAGTGGCTAGCATAAAAGGGAGTCGGCCGCCGGTGTGTTGCAGTTTGTAGCCATTAATCTACACAGTCGCACCATCCTTGTTGAAGGGGAAAAACAAATATTGTCAGGTAAACCATGTATAGAGTTCGGAATTCCTCTGTCTGTGTACGTTTAATCCAGGTAGTATTGGTAATAGTGTCTGCAACGCCATTCACGTTAATTCACAAGCCATATTAGCAAACACATACATAATGATAGGTCAGGTCAGTCAACGTACTTCAATTTGACTGGCACTGGCACTAAATGGCAACAGACAACAGTTTCTTTTCTACGTGGTTCATCTTAAACCACTCGAATTCTGTTAATAACTCAACTTGTAGAAGCTGTATTACTCTACTTCAATAGTCATCCGGAATAACTTGAATACGGATGATGACCGCGGAGCAGAAGCTTAGGTTGTATTTTACTCCGTCCTTGCATCATTATTAGTCGAGATATATTGAACCTAAAGGCTCAAATTTCACTCAGGACTTCTGCCCTGTCTGCAAATCTACAAACTGGAGATGATAAGTAAATAAACCTTTCTTGCATCTGTACATCTTCATGAAGTTCATAGAGCAATCTCCTCCTCAGTTAAATTATGCCACCAAGGTAGGGATCTAAAGGACTGAAGACAAATCGGAGGAAATGTCTATATTATAAATCCTTAAGACGCTTTGGTAATGGCTGATGTTTTTGCAAGATACAAACAATGTTACAACTAAATGCTAATCCTGTGTCAGATCTACCACAAAAAGCAAGCAGGTTGACCTTGCTGGTATTTCAAGTTACTGATGCATACATAAGCAAAAAGGAATAACCAATGATTTAAGAAAAATAAAAAGGTTCGCACATAACAAGTCACCATGGAGCCTTAGCAACTTCCTGGAACTTTAGCTCATAGCTCTCAGCCGTCCACTTCAGACTCGATATTTCAGCAACAAATCTTTGACAGGCCCCTTTCAATTCTGCAAGCCTTGCTTCAATATTTCTTATCTCATCTTCGGCCTGAGATTTTTTATCTTTAGCTTCTATATACCTCCTTGTGTCCTCGGCACCTTCTGATTCAAAAGCAAGGCTCACAAGCTTGCATAACCGAGCACGTAAAAATCCTACATTCATGCCCAAAAGCTCAAACGCTTTCAGAGCCTTTTCCCACATAGCAAATTCATCACGGGATGTACTAAGCTTGCAAGCTCTTATGGCATCTGCAATGTTAACAATTTCAGAAATAGTTCCAACAACCAACTTAAAATTGATGCCTTGGGCAAGACTGTCGTGAAGGAATGAATTCTGACTACAGCAAAGCTTGTAGTACTTGGACCGAATATCATCTGGGAGCTCAGAATCTATAACCAATCCATCTACCAAGATGTTGAAGTTGTCCAAACTCGTGACATCTTTAAACTGAACTGCAGGTGTGGATGTCTTGGAGCCTTCCAGAACTTCAGAACCGACCTCTTCGCTGTCATTTTCAGATTGCTCTGCTGGTTGTCCAAGATTAGAAGCAGATCCTGGCTGGGCAGACTTTTTGTTCTTCTTTTGGACAACCGCCAATGGTAGAGACTTCTTGCGTTTCTTTTTTGTATGTTGGTTAGCAACTTCACCTGTTTCTCCATTATCTTTTTCAAAGTTCAGGCGCAACATCCAGAGCAATGGAAGATGCGTAAGAAACATAGAGATGGTAGAAACTTTACAACATACAAGCAAATATAAAAGATAACAGAAAATAATAATGATAACAACAAAAATAACAAACTTGCCTGCATCATTTGGTTTTGACTGAGCATCCAAATTTAGAAGGCCAAGAGCTCCATCCACTTCAGTAAAATCATTGGCCCTTATTATGTACACCTACAAAAGCAATACAGATAAACATTGTGGACAAATACTGCATGTAGATGTAAATTATATAGAATACTATCTAAAATGGAGCAAGAATATGCACATTCACATAAAACATCTTGTCAAATTTCAGCTCCCCCACCCTCTCTTTTTTTTTCTAGGCCAAACCCCAAAAGCCACTCACTAATTAACAATTCAAACAAATTTAATACGCAACACATCTCCAACTCGATCAGAACAGAAATCTCATGTTTTCAAGGATGGATATAATGACAAACTTTATTACAGTTTAAACAAAACACCGCCACCTTCCCATTTTTTCTAAAAAGAAAAAAGGAAATAAATAATACTCTCTATATCTTTGAGTCCTTTCTCCAACCTTCTCCTCATTGTATATATGATTTCTCTCTTTATTCTTCAGCGTCCAAAAGCATGCACTTCATCTCATTCAAGCCTGCACTGTGAGTTGTTTCTGCTCAAAAGTCAAGAGTGCCTTCTGCCTCTAAACAGCAATATCCTTCTCAGTGCTAGTGGATTTGACTTTTATATCATATTGCAGTAATTTCTTTCCCCTCATACATCTTCAATCCACTCACGCAATTTTTCTTTCCTTTTATTTATTCCTTTTTTGGGATAAGAAACAAAACAAGCTTTTAATACTTACGAAACAGAGTTAGAAAGGAGAAAGAAGGTGAACACAGCCCACCAATCTTAAAAATTACAGGCCAAAGCAAAATCAAAGATCCAAGAAACAATTCCTCACTCGAATGAAAAACCACTTTCCAGCTATGATGAGCAAAGAAGAATAGAGAATCTTGAAAATGAGAGAAAAGAGAAGCCCAAAACCGACCAACTTATGAAATTTAGTTGACCTTTATTTCTACACCTTGAGGATTGATATATTCCACGTACTCAAGACAATTAATGTCTGCTGCCAATCCATGGTGGAAGCCTTTAGTAGGTGAATATCCATTCCAGTTCAGAAAGTTCCTTTACATGCTTTTCTGAATCATCATATCAGACACCAAATTGAGACAACTTCGGTGCCTTTGAGGTCCCTAGAAACTACTAATCAAGGTCCAATGCTCTTTTTCCAGAGTGCTAGCTGGTCAAATGATTTTCCAGATATAACACATGCAGAAGAATTACAGGTTGCAAGCATCCAATCCTCGCCCAAAAATGCAAACCAATCAATCTTCAGAAATAGTAAACCATTGGAATAAGATGCTCATCTTTGCCATTTTTATGGGTCTCTGCTTCATTAAGAATTGACGACCCTACATAGTGCATCTACATGGTTGTGTTCTTCTGTTTGAAAGATAGCAGTATGATTTTTGTACAGTTCATTACAGGATTTCCTTCTAAATACTACTAGGACAGGTAGGCGTGCATTTTGAATATAGGGTACATTTTCTCCTAATCTAATGGCACACAGGTTGATTCTTCAATTGCACTTGCGACTATTAGTGTGCACAGCCAGTGACTCAGTGTAAACTGCTGGTGTCAAAGCTAATATGAAAGAAGTCGATCCAAAGGTCTTACTCATGGGCAGAGGATAATTTAAATAAGTAAAAGGACGCACGGTAAAGCAAGCTGTACAAAATAATCTTATAATAAGTGGGATGCAAAGAGGTTTTTGGTTGTCTAGACAATTATTACCTCTACTTACTGAAACATCTCAGACCTTTGTGTTCAAATAATTACATAGAAATCATAAGATGGACCTATGTTATAATGCCGTTCACATTGGGATGAAAGAAAAATATTCTGGGTTTATGTCACTGTTATATGGGCTCAAGATGTTGCAATAGAAACATAAATGTGGCACTGGAATCATAATTAAGAAACAAAAAGTTAACCTTGACAAGGTGCCTTCAAAGCTCCCCACACATCAAGGATCTAGATGGATTTGAATGGATGAATGCTTTCCACAGCTTCAACCAAATAAAGGTGATTGTTCTAGAGGTTGGACTAAGGAAATCATGGAAATGCCACCTGAATAAGACTTCTATAACACAAAAGAATAATCCTGCTTAAGCTACCAATAAAATCTCTAATCAGGCATCCACAACATAGAACCACAAATTTCATCTTCAGATCATATTACTTAAATTGTTTTTCTTCACATCAATTTATCTGAGACAGGGGAAAGTTTGAAGTTCAGAAATCTGTAAACTGCAAAGACTGTAATCTACAAAGACATATGATCGATAAGAACAATCTGAAAAGTCTAAATGACCATCAATTGTTTTTTTGGCCTCTCCACTGTCTTTCTAGGATCTTATAAAGAGATAGACAAACGAATTTGTCTGGGAGAAATGTTGCCCTTACATATGAAAATACACAGAAATGCGAACCTTTCCAGGAGTGATTTTGAACTATTTCCAACATTATAAATAGTTCAAATAAGGAATGAAATACATCTTTCTTCACCAGCATCACTTCTATGCAAAGAAAATACTGGAATTTCTCCTATTCATTCCCAACTACAATAATGAAACTTCCAAACTTCTCAATTATTACCCAAGTGTTCGATGCATATCATTGTCATAATCCCAACATCAAAAAGAAGAAGGTTGATTCAGACCACATAAGAAATTTGATGACCTCATGCTACATATATACAAGATACTAATTGAATACATATAGACTACGCAATACAATGATATTCTATTTGTTAACTTATTATGTGATTCTATTGACCGTAAAAAATCAGAGCATAAGTAATGATTAGCAGAAACACAAGAGAAATAGGCCATCACCTTGAATTTTAGTTGGTCAATTAATTGGAAGACCAAAACATCTCCCTCAAGTAAATTGTGTGCAGTGGAAAACTGTCTCCAACCAGCACTCAATCCTGTCTTTTCAGCAAAATATTTTGCCGTGTAGTGGATCCCAGATTCATCTTCCAAAGTGACAGTGGCATCCTTATTTGGTAAGTGTAACTTACAAAATTGTCCAGGAAGACCCTGTTAGGGGAAACAGGGAGTTGTAACTCACATAAAGCTGTGGTTCCTACAAAGATGCCATTAGCCTAACTCAAACATATATATCTAACAGAACTTACCATCCAGAAACAGCTGGCAACATGTGACCTAACCATACATTTGGCAAAACTAGGGAATTCAGGCTCTAGATTGGACTGGACCTCTTCTGCTCTAATCATTGCAGGTGACTTGGGTTCAACTGTGGGAGAACCTTTTACATCAACCACATCCTTATTTTTCTTCAAGCTGCAATTAAACAAAGCCGGCCAGTATTGTCATAAAAGAACTCTACACGAATCAGAGAATGACTTAAAATAGGGCAGATTCTTGACTGACCTCTTAGACTTTACTCCTCCAGAATCAGGCTCAGCCTGTTCAAATTCATCAATTTTCCAATTAATTGACCAATGCAGGAATGGCATATGAATGATGCACTAAATTATACACCAAGTTTGTTGCAACAAATTAAGTAAAGAAACACAAAACGACAATGACCACAACCAGTTGCGGTAAAATAAGATCCTAAATTATCCCCACAAAAAAGAGGAAAAAATTGTAAGACGAAGTTAGCTTCATCAAAGTTACGATAAAAAGGATAATGTTCAAGTTAATGAAAAAAAAAACAACAAGAACTCTAACCGAAAGGAGATCAATAAAATTACTACACAATTCCAAAGACGACATTTAAGTACAACCACAAAACAGCTATCGCGTCCCCCGGAGTCTCCTGATAACTAAAGGTTGTCAGGTTCTAATAGCAGTCGTCGGTTTCGAACTGTGAATATTCAGTTGTGGCGGAGAAATTTCTAAGTATCGAAAATAATTTGACAGGTGATTCAATGGAAGATTGCATCTGAAGTAAATGACGATAATATCTAAGGTTACGAAGAACAAAGGCAGACAGGCTTACAGGCTTGACTACAGTCTCGGACGGACCCTTCTTGAACTTCAAGATAATCTTCTCCTTCTCCTTCCTCTTTGTCGACTTCATTGGCTCATCCTGTAATTATATCGGACAATTCAAGAGTAAACAATACAGAATTGACAGGAAACACAATTGCCAAGACGAATCCCTTGAAAACAAGAAATGAATATAAGATCTCATTGCTACAAAGAGAGAGAGAGCGACCGAGGAGAATATAGTTTTAGGTTTGCGCTTGCGTTTGGACTTGGAAGCGGGAACCAGGGAGAGCTCAGCAATAGTCGTGTCGTCGTCCGTTCTATCAGGTTCGGAGCTTTGTTCACGATGCGACGCCGTGTTAGGGTGCTCTTCAACAACTTCCTTCTTGACTTCCAGATCCATTTTTGAACGATGAATTTCTCTTCCTCGTGTATATTCAAAACACGAGACAAAGAAACGAAGGCTCGACGCCTTAAAGCGAGATAAGAAGCGAGAGAGAGGGATGGGACGTATTTCTAAATTTTTTTTTTTATTTTTATTCTTTCTCGTTATAGCTTTTGTTTGGATGAATTTAAATATCAAACGAAGACGCAATACTTCGTAGCTATATTAAAAAATATATATATATATATTCTTACCTGAGTTAAACGTTTAACGAAATATTCAATTATTAAAAATTATTGATATTAATACATATATTTTTTGATGAAATAAAAATAAAACATTTCTATTTTCCCTAAAGATTACACCAGGAAAAAACTTAAATTATGGGTTTTTTTTTTTATGAAATCAAATTCTATTATGTAAGAGCTTATTCTAATCATCATTTCGGATTAGCCTTAATATTGTAGAACGTTAATGCGTTACATTAACAAAATTTTTAAGTTAAAGTGTCATCTAGTAAGCAGAATTTCTAACAAAATCAGCTCTCTCAACCACATTGTGTTATTCGGTTGGTTATTAATGCAATTCAAAACTCTCCGGTAATTCATTGGTTTTAAAATTTTTTGCTCGTAAATTTTACTACTTTATTATCAACCAAAAACTTTAAATCTTACTAAAATACAAAATTCTCCCGTATAAGAAAACCTATTCATAATGATAAAGTAGATGCGGAAAATCAGACCCATAGAAAAAAATATATATATTCAAAGGCGCTGAAGCGAAACTGAATAAATGTCAAAGAGATGTTAGGAAATAGAGTAGATTATCCAATCTCTTCAATTTTTTTTTCTGTTTCTATTTTTGAAGCACGAGCCGAAGGACTGTGTCTGTACCGCCATCAGCAGCAAGTCTTGCATCCACAATTCCGGAATTCAGTATCCCAGTGAAGAAGAACTACTGCTACTACCACCGTACTAGACTCCATCAACAGTAACTTCTCCCGTTTTTACCTCAGCATCTTTCAACAATAGCCAATTGCAAACTTCAAGTGTAATGAGACCGCACTGCCCACCTTTTTGTTTTAAACAAGACCCAATTGGAACTAGAGTTGCTATTGGGCTAAATCCTCCTCTGATAGAGGCTTTAACACAAAATTTAAATAATTTTATCACATTAATTAAATCTTTGATACGATACTACAAAAAAAAAATTACAAACAACTTGAAATATGATGTGCATTCCAGTAAATCTTTCTTTAACGACAGATGTATAAACCCGTTTGTTGAAGTGATTTCATTCTCACAAAGAAGATAAATAGTATAAATCATAAATATTTATTTCTTTAATTTAAATGCTATTGATGCTGAATTTTCTCTTATTGTCACATGTGCACTCTAGTCAACAAATACGATGTTGTCAAGTTTACAGGAAACACGTTCTTGGTGGAAATGATGATTCAACCTCGACAACCATGGTCGGCTTAGCCAAATGTTGGTTAACAACTCTTGGCATAGGGTGGACTCCTATGAATACAGCGGTAGCCAAAATCTACAAAACACAAAACAAGTCAATGGGCACTAATAATGTCACTATGGAACACCCTTCGATGACTAAGTTAGAAGACAGTGTAAGTTTGAAGAAAACTAATAGAAGATACGTGGTGAAAGTGTGTAGGGGTATTATAAGAGTTTTTGTGAGAGTGAATAATGAATTTAACCTTATTTGAAGAAATATTTGAGTATTTACAATGAGAATGGTTCATGAATTTACCTCTATATCATCGTCATGTGACATATTATTTAAGTACTATAAGGGAGAGCAGGTTATACAACTTTTTGCCAAACACTTTTTCCACTTACTTACTTAGGAAGAGAAAACCTCCACCACCCACTTTATTATGTATTAATTTTTTATTAAATATCAAAGCGATTATATTCTACATGTCACTACGATAATCGTAAAATTTGAGTTTTATATTCAATGACTTGGTTTAATTAAGAAATTATTATGGCCTTTTAGTCATGAGACTCACTCTTAATGAAGTAGTGCTTATAAAGAACACTTATTACATTATTGATTCAACATCATTATCATGGATCCTAATCATGGTTTTGAGCTTAGTTTTATAAAGCCTATGACCCTTCCTTGATTAATGTCATAGTGACTAATTAGTCCTTCGCGGTAATCATGACTATTTAGATTTAAAATGTCATGGTGACTAATTGGTTGAGGTTGGTAACTCTACTTCAACCTCAACCAATGCAATATATTTTTTTTTATATTACAATTATATATAAAAAATTTATTAATATTAAATTAAAAATTTATCAGAAATGAAGAATAATATAATACTTTTGACGTTATCATATATCTATTTAGATTTAAAATGTGTTACTACAGTGTTACGGAACTACCATTAAATTTTAAAAAATGGAGAGATTGTAAAATAGAACGTACCATTTTGGAGTGGAGAGGGACGCGGTGGACACGTGTGGGGTTTTAACCCAAATCTATTTTGGGCCGAGCCCAAGAAGATTGATTGCTCGACAATCTCTAACGATTACATTCAGCATCAGGTTGATGCGGCCCAAATTTCGCTTGTGCTTACTGGCAGAATTTCTTCAGACAATTATGATATGAAATATGAAGAGACAACTCAAACCCTCTCTATCCCACCACGTGCAATATAAATCTAGCCCGACCATTCATTTATCCCACCACATGCAATATAAATCTAGCCTGACCATTCATTTATCACCACTTACACCAAAACCCGTAAATCAAAATAGGCATGGATCAATACCCAGAAAAGCGTTGGCCGCAGCCTACAATGTCAGTCACATCAATTAAATTCAACAGCACTACCAAAACTGAAAATTACCATGGATTACAGTGCAGCTCGATTGTATTATCATAAAAAGACAGCGTTGTCACAGTCATACGATCTCCTATCATTTATGTAACTCTGAAATTTAGCTAATTATTCAGTTTGTTCGTTTAAATATTCCATAAATAACTTGAAAAAAAAAAAAAGAAAAGAAAACGTTTCACTGTAACAATGATCACATCATTTCATTCTACTAGGGCCCATGCCATGCCCAACAGATTTTATAGATTTTCTTTTCATTTCTCGAGTAAAAAGTTGAGCAAGCCTTTTTATGCTACAAATAAAGATTGTTTCCTAATATAATATAATATAATAAACCAAACGTAATAGGAGTTGACCGATGCTTCGCTTCATTAACAACATATATGTCACAATAGGAAAACTTATCAGCTACCTTCAGATATTTGGTATGTGAAAACTGGAAATATGAAAATTTTTCTTCTTTCGCATCAATTTTTGTTCACACGCAGACGCAGAGAGAGAATCCAAGCAAAAAATTCCCTCAGACAGGAACATGTCTGGGCTGTGTTGTCCAGTTCTTGCGCCGAATAAAAGGCTATGATTCTCTGTTACCCGGGGACACGCTAGTAAACTTGCGACCCCTTTGTCATCATCACATCACAGATTGTTTGTGATTCTGTTGCCCCAACTGAAATGACCAATATCAGTTTTTCTCATTACTCATCATCGCGTGTTAGGGATATCCCCACACTGATCTTAATGCGGTGCGATCGCTGCCTTCTTCCTTGCTTGCTTTTGATTTGCCCAGCTGTCACTCAATTCATTAATTAATATACAAAATTCTAGAAATAATCGTATATATTTTAACGACAAACGTAAAGTTAATAATTACGTTAATACGGTCAAACAAGAGGTTTTTCGTCGTAGAATTAATAATAATACTGATTTTTTCCGTAAACGATGTCGTGCTACTTTATATCATCAGCAGTTTGAATGCGCGTTTAATAATAATTTAATTAATTAATTAATTAATCAATTATATGCAGAGAAAGTATAATTTAATTTAAGTGGTTATTGCTTCTCCTCCGTATCTCCTCCTCGCCGGTTAATTCCTAATGTTTGGCACTTTCCATTCTTATAAAAAAAAAATGTTTTATTACTCGTGGTATTATCTTTTCCCTTCTAAAGCCTGTATTTCTCCTGCGTAATTAGGTTGTATTTGTTCTTAAGTAAGTCAAAATAAGGAGGAAAACATATAGGAAATCCTCCCAACGCAATTAAGATGGGTTTATTTTTATATTTTTAAGGGGTTTTAACACATACCTTTCGTAAGGTTTGAAATTTTAACATTTAAATGAAAAGTTTAAAGAAAAGCACACTTACCTCCCCTGAACTATTAATTGACCATCTAATTTTATTTATATGATTATAATACTCTTAATTGTTTTAAAGTAAAGTATAAGAAATTCAATTTATATCTAATCAAAAATAATTTTTATTTATATTTATTTAAAAATTAAAAATTTAATTAATGACAATTTAATTTGCGATTTTAATACTTAAATGAAAATTTTAAGATAAGACACATTTACCTCCCTTATACCATCAATTAATCATGTATTTTCACTTAAAATAACTATAATACCCTTAATTGCTTTAAAATAAAGTTTAAAAAACTCAATTTTAATTTATTTGATGTTTAAAAAATTAAAATAATTAAAATTTTGATTAATAATAACAATTATAAGTTATATTCATTTAATATTTATTTAAATTAAAAATTTATTTAATGATATATAAAATTAGTAATTTATTCATGTTGATATTTTTTCTAATTTTCTGTCATTGCGTAATTGCATCAAATTTTTTGTATAAACCCAAAAATTTACATTTGCTTTACGAGTCATAAGATTGATATTGAAGTGTGAATTTAATATAAATGTGTATGACATAAATCTTGTATTAAAGTGTTTTATAAGAAGAGTGAGATTGATAAACCTATGAAATTGTTTAGTGAAATAAAAAAAATATAGTTTATTGCTGAAAAATTTATCAAAGAAGAGAGTAAGAAAGGCGGCGGCTTTGCATATTAGGATTTAAAATTTGAATAAATATGATATATGAATAAAAATTAAATTTCTATTTTGAGTAAATATTAAATAAATATAAACTAAAATTATCAAGTTAAATTATCATTAATTAAATTCTTAATTTCAATAAATATTAAATACACGTAAATTAAAATTATTAAATTAAATTATCATTAATTAAATTTCTAATTTTTAAATAAATATAAATTAAAATTATTTTTGATTACATACAAATTGAATTTTTTATACTTTACTTTGAAACAATTAAAGGTATTATAATTATATAAATAAAATTGGATGGTCAACTAATAGTTTAGGGGAGGTAAGTATGCCATTTTTTAAATTTTTCATTTAAATGTTAAAATTTAAAATTTTAGGGGAAGAATGTGTTAAAACCCCATATTTTTAATTAAGCAAGCAATATATATATATATATATATATATACCAAACTCCATAACGTCAGATATCTGTTAAATCAAAACCTAATCTTTTCCGTTTCTTCATTCATTAATATAAAAGCGTGGACTTATTCATAATTATCTGCTCATGCTTGTTCGAAAATCCCAAATGGAAAAATACCCTTCTTCTATATGTCAAAAGGTAATATCAATATTATATGTTATATGTTATATAATTTTTTATTTAATTTAAAGCAGTTATCATAGTTTGACCGTGGAGTTGGTAAACTCACATGGCCAGCAGGCTTAATTATACAAATTACGACTCCTTATGGTTGAGTGCCACGCCTTCGTTCTAAAACCCATATTAATAATAAAGCATAACATTCTAATTACAAGCGTAATATTCTACGACCGAGTGTACACTAACACAAATTCCATTCTCTAAGTTTGGTCCGTTGGATTGAAGAATCGAACAATGATGTGGTATGACAAGCGAAAATGTGTGTCCCATCATGTCAGCATCATTCATGGCCTTTTACAACACCATAAAACTAGAAGAGCTGCAACACTGTTACTGTATTGCGCTATTCCTATATATGACGTTGGCTTATTTGAATATTTCTTTTATTAGCCTCCTAGCATCCTGGACACTGTTTAATTAAGTTGGGTTGGGTTTCGAGTATTGTTCTCTCTTTTTGTCATCTTCTTCAACCGCAGCTCTTTCTTTCTTTCTTACTCTCTCTTTCGTGTTATATTATAATATTATTGCTCTTTTCCCTTTTTTTTTTTCTCTGGGGTGACTTTTCGATATATATAAATTTTTTAACGTGCATAATTTCGCTCAGAATTTGTAGCCTGCTCTTGGTGATCTTGAGTTTTCTTTGGTATTCCGGTTTATGAAAATGTTAAGCAATCTGCGAGGTTGGTTGAGGATCATTTATGTGGCTTTTGCTTTCTGCTCAGCTTTCTTCTTGGGCGCTCTTAAAGGTTCTCTTGTTCTTCTGTTTTATATACTTGCGTTTCTTTTTTGTTTTTGCCTTTTCTCTTTGTTTGACCCTTTTTAAGTGTTTATTGTGGCTTCATAGTTAAAAGACGGGATTTTTGAGATTTTTCATTGAATGTTGCAGGTTTACTTGTGGGTCCTGTAGCTGGTTTGATATTGATAATAGGGAATGTTGGGGTAATTCTTGTTTTGTTCCCTGCGCATGTTGCCTGGACTGTCTACACCGTTGTAAAGTAAAAACTGTATCTTTAATATCACTTTTAATCCTTTCTTTTTTCTTTATTATAGTTCTATTCTGTTTTCATTTTGAATTCAGTAAAAGGTAATTCTTGATATCTTACTTTAGACGGTGTTCATTTGGTAATTGCAGGACTAACAGATTAGATATACCTCTTAAAGTTGCTATCTTGTTTGCTTTGCCCGCTTTGTTTGGAATATGGTTGGGTCTAAGCATAGCTGGGAGCGTTCTTGTGGGAGTTGGCTATGGATTCTTCACCCCCTGGATTTCAGCTTTTGAGGCCTTCAGACATGACAATGAATCCAAGAAATTCTTCCACTGTGTCGTGGTAAACTTTGATTTAGTTTCGCTGTTTAAATTGTCTTTCTTGCCATTGAGCGATTTTTAACTTCTTATTTCTCTTGACTTGCATCAACAATTAGGATGGAACATGGGGAACTATTAAAGGAAGTTGTACTATGGTCCGAGATTTTGCTGATATATGTTATCACTCATATCCCATATTTTTGAAGGAGTTACGGGAGTCCCCACGTTCAAATGAGCTTCAAACTCTTCGGTACTGCTTGCAATTGGTTGTATCAACCGTAATTCTTGTGCTTTTGTAATTTCTGGTATATTGAGTATATAACGTTCCATTGACTAGCAGGTAGGAAAGCATATAACGTAGATTCTTGATTTTAAACTCTTTTCCCTGTTTGAAGCCTCAAGAAAGGATTAAAAGGCATTTGTTTCATTTAAGCATTTGAATCTAATTTGATTGTCTGACTAAGTTGAGGTGAGGTTTACCTTTTCTGCAAAAACAGAACAGCATAGAAGATAAGGTTAGAATCTATTAGGCAATTGTCAGTTTCCTAGGCAAGCAAATGGAGAATACCAGTAAAGTTCATTGTTGCAAAATGATTGTTAAAAACATTTTGTGACCAAATTTTGCTGTCTGTGAAAGTGGGCAATTGTCTGTTGTAGGTTGGTTCATGTGCCGGGATGTATCATTATTGGGCTGGTAGGGCTTGTTGTAGATATTCCTTTATACACTGTGATTGCCGTGATCAAGAGTCCATACATGTTGTTCAAGGGCTGGTTTCGACTACTACATGATCTCATCAGCCGCGAAGGGCCATTTCTTGAAACAGCTTGCATCCCCATTGCTGGTTTGACTATCCTTTTATGGCCAATTGTTGTTGTTGGGAGCGTCTTGATTGCTATTTTCTCAAGCATCTTTATTGGACTGTATGGATCCGTGATAGTATATCAGGTTTGTCTTGTTTTAAGTACATCGTACTTTGGCATTTGTTATGACTGAACTCACCTTTTAGTATTTTACGGATGCAGGAAAGATCCTTCCGGAGAGGTGTAGCTTATGTAATTGCAATGGTTGCAGAATTTGATGAGTATACAAATGATTGGCTCTATCTCAGGGAGGGGACAATCCTTCCAAAGTAATCATGTTTTCTACTTATTTGTAAATATCGGGATTTTAATCTTTTAACTAATACTGCCAGAGCTTTTTGTTCTCATTTTCATTTTTAACTGTTTGAAACACATTTCTGACAGCCAGGCCCCGGTATAGAAAGAAAAAGGTCCATCACTCATCCGAATTGTCTGTTGGAGGGAATCAAGTTGTCGGAGGCAAATTCAGTACTGTTTCTGCAGAAGCACCTGCAATGCTTGTGCCAAGCTTAGCTCATTCTAGGTCTGTCAGGGAGGCAATACAAGAAGTGAAAATGGTGCAGGTATGTTTTGTATGTTATGACTCAAACATGCATCTCTCTGTGAATTGGCGTAATGAACCATATATAGAACACATAAGAGTCAGCAGAATCACCTTGCACTAAAGTTTAAACGAATCGTTGCATTGACTGTGATAATAAAATTTGTAGTTGGCTTTAATTGCTGTTATTTCCCTGAAGATCAATTTTATTGGTAAGTAGTCTGTTGCGGTCCAAAAGAGTTGGCGGAAGTTGAGTTTGTGTTCATTCTTTATTTCCGACATTCTGATATTGGTTTATTTCTATGATTTTGAGAGGTTATACGGAGATTGTTTGCTGATCAATGAATACGCATGCAACAGATATGGGTAAATATGATGAGGTCCTGTGAAATGAGAGGAAGAGAATTACTAGATGCTGATGTAATAACACCATCTGACCTCCATGAATGGTTGAAGGCAAAGAATGGGAATGAAGCAGCCATTATTAGGGTTGGATTGCCTTGTTATTCATTCTTGCAGACTCTCCTTTACTCCATCAAGGCTGGTTCGGGTGGTTTATTGCTACTTGATGATATTGAAGTAACCTATCTGAATAGACCAAATGATAAATTGTTGGACTGGTTCTTTCATCCGGTAATGGTCCTAAAGGAACAGATTAGGGTCTTAAAATTGGCAGAGGGTGAAATGAGGTACTTGGAGAAGGTAGTTCTCTACGGAAGCAATACACGACGAATGGAGGCTTGGGACAATGGCAGTTTAATACCTGAAGACGCACTCAGGGCTGCTCAAATACAGGGCATCAGTAGAAGGTATGAACTTTATCTCCATATCAATTGAAGTAATTAAAAGAGGTAAAACTTTATAAATTCATTTGTTGCTTTGAGTTTTGCGTGTTATAATTGCTAAGAGGTTCTCAATTTGCCTTTCAAGAAATCCTTGGAAAAATAGGTGAAATTTGCAATGTTGGTACAGTATCTCAATAATTAAACAACCAATGCTTTTTCCAACATTCGAATAAGACGTGATTCAGTTCAGGAACGGAGTCGGATTTGGGAAAAGTTTTAATTTCTTTTGACTGTAGGTTCATTGATCACTCTGGATTCAAATGTTGTGACAAATATAATCCCTACATTCCAGATGCAGTCTGGAACTCAGTAAAGCTATTGTTTCACATTGATTATTTGAGCAGCATACATATTTTTGACTGAAGTGAGCATGTTAGTAATTGCCTTTCGTGGGAACTGATTTTTGTTTGTATAAGTGCTTCAAGACATTCACCAGCATAGCTATTCTTTCCTTTTCTCAGTATTATAAAAACAGAAATGTACTGTTACTCTTTTTAATTTTTATGTAATCTGACGAGTGACAACTATTACATCAACAGAATGATGGGAATGATAAATAGTGTGTCAAAGTTCCCCACTTACAGAAGGAGATTTCGGCAAGTTGTGAAGGCCTTGATATCATACTCAGAGCAGGGAATGGATTCTACAACATCAGATTCCATCACAACAATTGCTTCCATTGAAAATGTCTAGGATGGAGTTAATATTTTGGAGCCTTTTTGTAGTATGGTGTACATACTTTTAGTATGTGAATTCCATTATGTAGTACTGAAAACATGCTCCTCCTGCATGTAGGATTGACAAAAAGTAAGGTTATCATTTACTACTGAGCCTGTTAGAGATATAGTAACATTGTGTTTGTAGAAATTCCTGCAAACGCAATGGAATCAAAGAAAACTTGTATCCCTCGATGCAAATATTGTGGTTATCAATTCGTCTCTTTTGAATAGTTGACGATAATGGGCCTGCGGCTCTAATCAAGTTAGTTCATTGGGCCTGAAGTTGTTTGGTTATATCAGTATGCTTGCTTTTCTCAAGAATGATGTTGGGTAGTTGATGGCTTCCGTTAATTCTCACACGATGTGATTAAAGGTAAAATAATGGAAGTTGGTTACATGGAGCTTTCGAAGGTACGAAGAAAGAGTTGACAGGGAGATTGATTTGAAGAAGGAGGAGAAAAATGTTTTGGTATTTGATGATTAATTGATCTTTGATGTAATGTAAAATGATTTATATATATATATATATATATAATTTGTGAAATTCAAACAAGTTGATGGTGATTTTTGAGAGGACAAGGACGGACAAGAGTTTCGGTCAAAAGGGGATTCATTTTAGTAAATATGATGAGGAACGATAGACGCTTAAAATAATAAGAAAAACACAATAAATAAATAAATAGAATAAAATATATAAAGTCCTTATTTTAATTTTTTAAATTATACTGTCGTGATTAACCTGATAAAAATATAATGGAAAAGTCTTGGTAAGGTAAGGCAGTCTTAAGTTGATTAATTAAAAAGAAAAAATGAATATAGCGTTGTCTATTATTATTATTATTATTATTATTATAATATTAAAAGAAGGATGTGATGGCAAGGTCAACGTACAGCGGGGACAGTAGGGCCCGCTATAGGAAGAAACAGATGGGCTTCTGATATGTGTTGGTGCAGCAGTAGCTGCAGATCCAAGAAGTGACGCCGTTTAATCCCAACTACCCTATGTCTCTCTCTCTCTTTCTGCCTCTGTTGTGTTCTATTTACTATTATAATATAATTATTTGTCGTAGTTGCTTGCTTTCAAACAACCATTCATCCCAGAGTCTCTATCCCAACGCTAACTCCTCTCTCTCTCTCTCTCTCTCTCTCTCTCTCTCTCTCTCTATATATATATATATATATATATATAATATACATATATTTTGTTTTATTCAACAAATATCTCCACCATTTACAAATATATATTTTGAATACTATCTAGCCCCCAAAATTTTATGTATTTACGTTGTTCCAATTCCAAAACGTAGGCTAGCTAGCTAGACAGTTTCTCAACCTCTTTAAACTTCTGTATCTATATATGTATTATATAATATACATATTTATTATTTTTGAATATTTAAATCAACAAATTAACATGAGGGCCAATTGGGTCACTAGTAAGTTGACAAGTTCATTCAGGTTATCGTTAATATTAGTTTACGTATGAAAAAGAAAAAGAAAAAGAATAGAGATAAACAACCTTATGACAGAATACATGACGTCAATATTTATCATTTGATTTTCATGGTCCTCGATGACGTTGGAGTACCTCTCCCTAATTAAATCGTATTATTGTTATATATTCACTTAATTAAGAATATGATTATTAGTTAAATGATTTCTCGTTAGCTTGCAAGATGCCATATATGCATGTTTCATTGATTGAGTTTGAGTCTTTCAAATATTACGTCAATATCTTGTCTAATGAAAATTATGGGGATAATGAAATAATTATGTGACATATATACACACGCACAAGTAATTGTCAAGTTAATATTTTTTCAGTTTACGAAGAAAACATATATAAGATATTTTTTAGTATGAAAAGCAGACTAGAAAATGGTTTGATGTGAGCATTAATTAATGTTGATGAACTTTATTAATCAATTTTAATAAAAAAAAATATTTAAAAAAAATTATATCCCTTTAAATTATTTTTGATGACTAATGTAACTAGTGAGACGTAAACGGAAAAGAAAAATGTCTTGATGCATGTCACTCGTCAATAATACTTCTCCTAATTATAAAAATTAATAATAAGACAACATAATGTTATGGACCAATCAAATTTCGCATAAATTTGTGATTATAATGCGGTTAACATTTTGGTAAAAGGAGTACAAAGTGTTTTTGAGTAACATTTTTATCTTAAAAGTTATGGTGCAGTATTTGTGAAAAATTTTTAAATGAGTCCAGTATTTATATGATATTTTATATATTTATTTTAAAATTAATTAATTATTTCAATTTGAAATAATTATAAGAGAGAAATATTGATACTTATACAATAAATATCACGTTATTTAAAATAATTATAGAAAATGATAACCATCTTAAAATAAGTTGTGTTATTGTAAGTAATTATAAAATGAAAGCAACAAAGATAAATGCATCAGTAAAATAATATCTCTTCTTCAATTATATTCCCATCTCATCTAGGAAATGTATAAAATCAAAACGATGGAAAAGGGAATCATAAATTTTGAGAGTTCGTTGAGAGAGATTAAAATAAGAGAGAGATAAGATGTTAATGAGGAAGATGAAAAGTGAATACATATAATTAAATTGATATAATTGCATATATATGTAAGGAATAAACTCTTATTAGTATACCTTTGGCAAAATAATGCACATTTATAGATTTTCGTCAAAAAAGTTAAAAAATCTAGTAGTAATTAAATTAAACAATCAATGCTAGCTGTTGTTATGAGCAATTAATTAGCTGTCGTTACTTAATTAGTGGAATTAATTAGAAGTATATTGGTTACATGTTTAAAAAGTAAAAATAATGAAATAGATAATTAATTACCGTAGTGAACCGAAAGAGAACAAATAAAATAAGTGAAGGTACTCACACAGATGTAACAATTCCAACTCCAACCGGAGATAAGATCAATACTTTCCAACTCTCAACTCAACACGTGTCCGTTAATTGCACGGCAATGTACGTGTACTTCCCCCTCCTTCGCCCAACATTAAAATACAATTAGCCCCCCATCAACGCTCCCTTCCCTTGCTCCATCCGTTCTATCTTGTTAGTTTCAAGCACTGATATTTTAATGTCCAAAAATATATGCGTATATACATATTATAATTTAATTTATGACAGAAGAGAAAGAGAGAAAATAATGTTAAAAGACTTAAATACAGACTGCGAATCCGTACCAAGTTTCGGAGATGAAAAGAGTAACGGATTTAATTAAGCAGAGAAAAAGACACGAATTTTAGGGTGCTAAACTAAATAACTTTGGTTTATTCAACTTCATGCAATCCCCAAAGCCATAGGGAGTTTTTGCAGTTTCGTTGCAGAAGCTTCTCCGTATAAGAGAACAAACATAACAGGGAGAGAGAGAGAGCTTCCTTTCAGTACTGCTCACTAAGTAGGTAAGCTGTATATTCACAATAATATATAAGAACAAACTCAAGCTAAACACAAGCGGCTAAGCATTAAATTACTACTAGTACCTAAAACGCAATATGTATCTGCAGCAGAAGCCTGCAGAAAGAACACTCGTTCTTCATGGCCTTAAGCGTACCCACTCGTAACGTCCTTTCATTGGCTCCTCCTTTGCGAAGTCGAAGTTATACCTAAGGTTTCAAGTTAAACATGTTTTTAAAACACTGTACCCCAAGAAGGTGCAAGAACGTGAAAATGAAATTGAGAAAGAGTTAAGCTGGACTGGAATCCTATCCAACTGCCAAACAGACGGTTGAAGGGAATTGTGGTGAGTTTGATGCTATAATACAATTAATGTGGCATGACCAAAAGCGAAAAAAGCTAGGCTAGGTTTTGTTTTTTCTACTTACTTCTCAGAGAATTGTTTAAGTAGTTTCTTCTCAGCTTCGGCGAAGAAATCTTCGATGTCAGACTCGGTTGGCATCTTCTCCACCGTTGATCTACGGTGAGAATTCGCCTCTGACGATGCCGTCGTCTTTGAATCCAGGTCGTCTGCTTCTGCTTCTGCTTCTGCTTCTACTTCTACTTCTACTTCAAACTCTCTGGACGGTATCGTCTCTCTCCTGAAGTTACAATATAGCTACCGTATTATATTAAGTATGCAAATTGAAACTGAAAGAGAGACACGCTCTTTTAAATAGAAGAAAAATTTTAAATGGATGAATTCGAATTTTTCCAAGAGACGTGAGAACAAAAAAAATTATTTAATTTTAAAATAAAACGGCGTAAACCTTCTCTGCGGTTATAATGCGTCGATGTTTCAACTTCAACACTCTCATCCTGCAAATTTTAATAATTAAAAGGAAAAAATTTAAGTTCAACAAATTCAAAATTTAAACACAATAATTACTTCGAATTAAATATCGACAATTAAAGCCCGACAAAACCGTGAAATCTAATTATTCAGATAAACAAACAGTTACCAAACGGAATTTAATAAACTCAATTAATTCATTAGAGAATTTAATTTCACCTTCAGATCTGCAAATTCTATCCTCTCACTTGATCCGCTACTCGAGCAACACGAAGTTGAAACACGATCACTGGCCAGTAATTCTAAGCGAGGACTGGAACACCGACTTTTCGACGCCGTTTTGGTACCAGTATTAATTGTACGATTTCTGAGCTGGATATAGGAGGAGTAAAGTCTTACTTCCTTGCTGTTTAGCTTCCTTCTTTTGGCTAACTTTGAAGTTGCAGCCGCAGCTGCCATGTCCTCAGCTTGAGTTCTCGTTCGCGTTCTTACGCCAACTGGAGCAACCTCCATCACTGCAACCTCCGTAACTCTTTCAGCCCTCAATTTCCTCACCATGTTTTATATTTTTCTTTCTAGAATTTCACTTCTGGTGATTTCTTGGTTTTCCTTTTTTCTTATGGTTTATTAGTTTGTTGGGATGGCAGGCAAGCGAAGCCTATATTGGTAGTGGTCCAGGCTCCGTTAACGGCGAAGGGGAATGTGTAAGGGGGAATTTGACGGCGCCGTTATGCAGATCGCGGGCGCCGAACTTTAGTCTAATGAAAGATTAACACGTGGAATTGTGCTCTTGTAGGAAGGGTAAAATGGAAAAAAAAAAAGAAGAATAGTTGAAATTAAGAAGGTAGCATCAGCGCGGGGTAAATAACATGAAGATTCCAATTCCATCTTGCGGTTATAATTAATTGTAGGGAAGGAATTACAGGTCCCCGTTTGATGTGCACTAAAGTGGAATTACTATTTCATCCTTCCTTTAAGAGGTGAAAAACAAAAATGCCATCTATTTTAGAAGTATTTAATTTAGTCATAATGTCTTATTAATTAGCATCTAATAATGCGGATTAGGAATAATGACGTTTGAGGGGAGGTGTGGAAACAACACTAAATCCATAAAAAATAAATTGTAGTACGAGAGACTGGGGTCATGGAACACATGGTCATTTAATTTAGGGCCATAACGGCATTTCGGTAAGGTAATATCGGATTGAATGCTGAAATGTAGATATCTTACATGATGAATACTCTTGAGAGTATACACATCACATGTGGTTCCTCACATTTAGGGCACAATTTATCGTTCTTACGGTCCAAGTTCTAGGCCAACATGGACCACTTTTTTTTTTTTTTTTTTTTGCTAGAAAATTTTTACGCATGCAAGCCCATTTTAGTTTCTCATTGTTAACCATTCACTGCCCTGCATTCGAACTTTACGTGTGGAGCAATGTTGAAACAAATAAAACTTTCCATTTTACTCTCTGGGTTTTGTCTTGCTTGCAAATAATTAAGCAAAGCATACACACACACACACACACACATATATATAAATTATTGATCTATAGTCTGCTGTGATTGATCTTGTGTGTGGTGCTGTCTGTTTCAAATTAAAAGTTATAGTGATGTAACATGCATATTTTTCCTTATTTACTCATAAACTGGCAATGGGTAGGGGAAGAATCATAGTGTCTTGCTAGGATATTTTATGGTAATTGAAATCAGACTGACAATTCAGGTGCTCCTGTTTTGGAATGAGAATGTTATTGTTTACCCTTGAGACTTGAGGGGTCCATATATGCATGTATTTCAACAGTAGAGCTAGCAAGTTTAATTTTTTAATCTTTCCGGTTACAATCTTGCGATGGTCTCTTTGAATCATTGCTTTTCCAATCTATGTGTAAACGTAATGAGAATGGAAATTAAATTTATACCCAGAATATATATATATATATATATGTATGTATGTATGTATGTATGTATGTATGTATGTATGTATATACTTTCTTTAACATTCAAAAGTGTTAGGATGTTTATATAGTTGCATTTACGTTGTGGTTATTTATATATAATGCAGACATTCACATTTGATAAGTACTTTGATTCAAACATATTTATATATATAAAAGAAATTAATACTGGCCTAGCTTAATTAATTTCACTGGTGAGTAAGACAGAACTCAAACTATATCATTACGGAGTCAGAAAAGATTAATAAAAACAAAGCTGTAGTACAATTATGGAGAGAATTGAAAGTATAATAATATATAATGTATTTCAAAATAATCAAAAGGAAAATGAGTAAGTTGTTCACATGAGACAGAAAGAGAAAAAGAGAGAGAGAGAGAGAGAGAGAGAGAGAGAGAGAGAGAGAGAGATGTACCAACTGTAAAGAATCACTTTAATCAGTAGTGGTAAAGTGATTATCTACAGTTTTCAACATGGAAATGATCAATGAATGTTTCGATAATATATAAATATATAAAGAAAGAATGTCGTTATCTCTTATTTTTGTCTGCTAATGCTCCATTATCCCTTATATTTTTTTGTAATATTCTACCATCCTTAAATTTTGATTTTACTTTTTAATATTTTTAATATTTTTGATTTTACTATTTGTAAATTAATTGAATTAAAAGATAAAATCAAAAATAAAAAAGAATCAGGAAGGTGATGGAGAATTACAAAAAATATAGGAGAATGATAGAATATTGATTCAAAAAACAGAGCAATGAACATTCACCCATATATAAATATATCTATCTATCTATATATACATAGATATTGGTTTCAAATTAAAGGTGAACGAACATTGTGACCCCTTATTCCCCTGGTCTTAAATCAAAAATCGATGTAAACCAACATTATAAAAAAAAAACAAAAGTAAGATTCCTTTGGAGGTAACAGATTAGATATATAATAGTATAAAAAAAAAGGAAGCGACAAGGGCACATGGACCTTAGCCGAGGGTGGGCACGGAAAAATAGATAAGTGATTTTTAGAATTTTACCTGTTCTTCTTATATTTATTTATTTATTGATATAATAATTTAAGCTAGCACTCATATTATATATTGCCCCTGTTCTCCTCTCTTATGGCTAACATTTAACCTTTAATCTGAAAGTGCTTTTTGCCTTACTTTAAGTTGAATCAAAGCACATATAATTATAAAAGTTGATCGAATGATTAAGGTGTGAGTGATCTCACCCAAACATATATTCCACCAACTGAACTAACCCTATTCGTTAAATTTTAAATTTAATTCAATAATTAAAGTTATATGAGTATGTTTGATGTGATGTAGAGTTATAAAAGAATGTTATAATTACAAAATATTGGGTAATTAATTAAAGAGAATTTGCCTCTGCTTTGTGGGTATGTTTCTTATAGCTAGCATCACATTGAAATCAAGATTAATTTAATTTATAACGATTGTGATTGATGATTGATGATTGACGATTGACGATTGATGATATATATGATCCATATCACGAACACGTTAGTATTACAGAATGGGAAATGATTAATAATCAAAATGGCCCATTTCCCTATGAGAGAGATTAGTTGATGATGATCATCAGGTCAAAACTATTAAAATGGTGGTGGATCCAAAGGGGAATAAAAAGGTGAGATACACATGACCATAGACACTATTGATGATCATTACATATCATTAAAATAATTATAACATAGCATGGTTACAATAAACAATCACCATATGTAAAAGAACTTTATAGTTTGCTCTCTCTTTATGGTGCTAAACAGTAGAAAGATATGTAATCCCAAGACTTGCTAAAAGCAATGGAAAAGTGATGGAGAGAGAGAGAGAGAGACAGAGACAGAGAGGAGAGAAGAAAGTGGAAAAGCAAAAATGAGGAATCTCAAGGTAGAGGAGTAGGATTGAAGAAAAATAATATCAAAAATTGAAAAAATGAAGTTATATGTGAAAGCTTTCAAATGTGATGATTCCTTTCATATGTCTACTCTAAGACATATTTTCTTTCATCCACAAAGTGCTTAAATGGTCCTCTGTCGATTCCCAAAAGCACTTATTTTCTTTCCAAAGTCGGACCTCTCTCTGTGGTTCTTTTACCTTTAACTAGAGTCGAGACATTTTTTGATCGGACCCCCCCAAACCAACCCTCTCTATGGCCTCTCCTACTTTTAAAAGAGTGACTTTTTGCACTTCTGTTTCTTTTTATTTACTTCTTTTTGAAGTCATACTCGTGAGACTTATAATTGGCTTCTGTTTTTCCAAAGCTGTATGCAAAAACAATCTTGATTACTTGATCAACTCAAAAAGTGTAGTTTTTTACCTTTGGGAAATTGCCACTTGTCTTTCATGTAGTGGTTCTATGTGGGGTTGTCTTGTTTCATAGGGTTGGTGAATAATTGCGAGGCATGCACATTAATCGCTAAATATATTGAAGATATGTAGTTTTGGCTGGATCGATTTCGACAAAAAGAAGACCATATTCCCAATGGTGCATTATATGATCATGATAGCATTAATTAACTATTAAATAATATATACAGAATATGTACGTGTAATTTCGTGAGCTAGCTAGATTTGCAATTGCTAGGGAACTAGGAATGAAGCAACAACTCAATTAATATTCTTACTTCTCTTTTGATTGCTTGTGAACCGAAGTTTTGTGACATTGTCTTTCACAGCATCATAATTAAGTACAGAGAAACGGAAAAAAGAAAACACAAAAGTAATTGATCAAGAGACAGGAGAAAGAAGTAGACCCAATTAATTGATCATCTTTATGCGTAATCTATAATATATAATTAATTAGGTAGCCCCATAAATTTCTGATTAAACTCATCATGATTTCTATAAAGAATTTAATTATTCCTCCACTTTGCAAACGAGAAATGAAAGCAAAAATTGATAACCCACCAAAAGTGGGGTTTCGACTATCGTGCAAGAAAGCACTTTCTCTCTAAAATTCAAAACCATATCCACATCCAGATAATTAAGTACCGTAGAAAACATTGAGCATATATACCACACAACACAAAATCAAAACAACTATTTTCCAAATAGACCTTTCACCATCCTCTATGAAATCCACTCACCCTAAAGCAGAATCCTTCGTAACCTAAAGCACATGCAATATCGGACACCTAGTCTTCTATCTAGGGTTTTCGTTTGATCATCATCAAAGTGGTCCATGATTGCTGATCAAATATATCAAAAAGGATGGCTATAAAAAGCCATTTAGTAAAGCCATTAGGACGACCATCGCCATGTGCAGCGGTTGAACTCTAGCTAAATGTATATATATGTAGTTGGCATTGTGGCATTAGCTAGTACTGATTGATCGATAGTGGTCCATTTTCATTTTCAGTTTCAGCTATTAAGTCATTTATGTGTGGGGATACACATAGACTCTGTCCTTTGGCTTAATTAACCTTAACACCTACCAGCTTTTTAAGCCTGCCCCAGAAAAATTAGAACCCTATCATTTCTGCATTGAGATTTCCATCCACGTGTCTCTTTGTGACTGCAACTTCTTTGTCAATTGGGTCATTGATGGGTGCCTTTGCTTTTAAGAGTTTAGATGGTAGCGCAATTGGACCTCCATATATATGTATGTATGTATGTGTGTATGTATGTATGTATGTATGTGTGAGAATAACGTTAAAATCAACAAGTAAATAAAAATTAATGCAAGTACATAGCTAGAGGAATGCATATCCATCAGAAGAAAAGCTATTATGTATTTGCAAGAAAAATCCAGACCTTATATTTTGTTTGTCCTTAAGTTAGTATAAGGTCCAAATATGTACATCAGCGTGTGACAAAAAAATTATTGTTAGCTAATAAAGAATAAACCCTCCACATTATTAGCGAAATAACTTACGCATGTTGTGCTTATGTATGGAAGACTTGTGACCATACATGTCATTCAATATAAGTAATAATTTTTAACAAATCGCATTTCTCTCAAATTGTCAATTGCTTTCTTATTATTATTATATAGCATATATATATGTATGTATGTATGTATGTATGTATGTATGTATGTATTTGGGTCAAAGAGAAGTCATGATTCAATGACAACATTCAAGAGGGGTTTCGAAAATTCTGACAAACTTAAGAGAGGAATGAAAGAGCCACTTTATTTTAATGGGTTCATAATTAAAATGGTAACTTATAAAAACACTGTTTGAACATTCAAAATAAACCAAATTGAAGGAGAGGAGACAGGTGTTGTGTCCCTGTAATTACTAAGTTTGGATTTTCGGATCCTTAGGAAACTAACAAGCAACAATGGCAGTTAAAAGTCAGGTCGTCCACAAAGCTGCATTAAATGCCTTGTTGTTCTTGGCAAACGAGCTCACCTCAATATCCATTATGCCTGATTAGTAATATGAATTGACCTCTGGCCTAATTTAATTTTCAGTTTTCGCAGGAATTAAGCTGCGTTAAATAAGCCAGGCACATATGCGTCTAGTACATTTTGTACACTCTTGAAATTAATTGGCACAAAATAAATGCTGTACTGCCCTCTTAATTACACTAAACAGATACACACATATGTATAATACTAATTTCAAGATCATTTTTTACCTTATAAATTGAGAGATTAAGCTACTGTTTTGCTGTCATTTTCGCGGGTCCATGAATTTAACTAGAAATTTATGATACTTTTGGATGGAATAAGGTACCGAATCTTACTTAACATTGAGTCAGAATTGTGCGATTTATCATCGGCTTTGTTCTAACGTAACTCTAATAAACTTATACCTAGAAAAATATAATATACATATATTATGGAAAAACCTAGCAATGATCCCATTTATGATTGCTGTTTTTTCTAATAATAAACAACAATAAACAGAGAGAGGGGCGATCGATGATGCCGGGCCAAAACGTGTGAGTTGTAATATAGTGCGGGAACGAGGAAACACGCAACTCGAGACAGAGAAGTCTACGCTGAGTGTGAGTGGTGATCCCACCAAAGCAATGGCGATCACAGACACAGTAGTCCAGTCGAGTCTACACTATTCATTATTGCATAACGCCTGCAGACTGATCATTACCAAGCTTCTTCCCTTGATTCAACTTCTATCCACCACCAATTTGTCATCACTTGGAATCCCCACTTCCACTTCCTTTTGCACAGAATTATAGGCCCTATTGTTGTCACCACCAACCTGCAGTACCCGCAATTAAAGATTTAAGCTCACGAGCGTAGCCATTACTCTTACAGTTTTAATTGGTGCAATGCAACAGATAGAAGCCATAGCCAGTGTCCTTCATGCCGCTGGGCGATTAAAAGTGAAAAGACAAAAGAAGCAAAACCAAGCATAGATATTTTAACTTGGGTTTCGTGCTCAATCACTCTCAACAGCAAATAAATCGTGAGCGTAGGAAAGGAACGTAGTACAATCTCTCGCCTTCCAAACACGTGCTGTGGACCTTCCTTCCCCACCCAACTCCACTGTCTCTATTAAATGGGGTCTTACTATTATTACACTGTAACTTATTTTCTTACTTATTATCCTTTTTTTTCTTATTATATTCAAACTTGTAATCTTATTAATCTGTTAAGTAATACATTATTATTTACATATTATTAAAAACTTAAAACCGTGATTTAACAATAATATATATATATATGCATAATGAATGTACATGTAACGCTCAACTTAATTAATTTTAAAATTTATATTTTATTAACCGGTTCATACACAAAATAAAAATATTTGGTTAATTACCATTTCACCCTCAAAATTTTCTGACATCATAATTTTCATTAAAATAAAAAACACTTATGTGGAAGGGTAGGTAAATACATTTTCTTCCCCCACAAAAAAGAAAAATTCCTTCTGTTAATATATTTATTTCTCTCTTAACAAATAAAGAAAAAGAATAGAAATGGAAAACAGAAAAAGATAGTGGGTGAGTGGGTCCCACAGAATGGGCCAGGCCCACTGACCCAGAGTATCTCCATAGCATTGGATTCCGAAATTTGCCGTCACGAAGGGAATTGAAACCGACAATTCGTCGTGGCTCGGACGTGATCGCATTTTATGCGGGCGGACCGGAAAAGTCTTTTCGTTTTTATTAATCCAATATTTTATTTTTTTTTAATTTTAATTCTTTTTGGGGTAAAAAATGTAAAGTTGTATTAATGAATAGGGAGGGAGGAGTAACATCCAATTGGGTGTCACTTAGCAATTAATAAGGCGGAGTGTGTCTTCTGGTGTGGTTGCTTTGATTTGATTTGAAGTTGATGCTTGGATTCATGTCGTTTGGTTCCCTTCGGATTTGTCTCGTTCAATTGGGCCGGGCTGCGATTTGGTTGGTGGGTTATAAAAAGACAAAACTAGTTGGAAAATTATTGATTGCGGAAATTTTTGTACATTATCATCACGTTCATTCAAATTTCAATACCATGTCGGTGTCTTTATTACCTGTTAATAGCGCAATCATTAATTATTTTATTTTAATTATTTATTTTTTTGGAGGATAAATATATCAGAGAGAATTTAAAGAGCTTAATTTCATAAAAATTAAAATATATATATATATATGAAGCTTGCGAGTGCATTCACAGATTTTTATTGATGGGTGGTTGTGGGCCTTGTGGGTTTATCGACTTGGTAAGACAAAGCTGGTTCCCAACATCATCTTGAGAGACAGATTAAGTTTGGGCTTTAAGTTTACTGCCTGATAAGCCCAAGAAAAAGCAAGCCCAGAACACAGAAATCGAAGAGAGAAATATGTCGGGTAGAAAGAGAGAGACAAAGTAAGGGGGTTGTTTGGTGAAATAACACCATTTTAGAGACTTTTAACGAACAATAACTCTTCAAAGCTTGAAACTTTAATTTTAACACAAGTCATGTGTTCAAACTTTATTTATGTACGCTGTACCGAAGAAGTCACGCTAAACTAACATCAATTATTTTTAGATAACTTATGTCAGTTTATACAATGCACTTAGTAATTAATAAATAAGAATATATAATAATAAATTTTTTTTTATAAATGTATATGTCAACTTTTTAAAAAGATTTAAGCAATTTTTTTTGTTGGATACAAAATATCACGGTTAAATATAATTATATGAAAAGTAGTAATTTTTTTTACCATATAAAGTATTTTAATTTATTACAGTTAGAAAAGTTATTCAAATTTTAATTTTAAGCTAAAAATTTTAAGACGTAATTACTATGTTAAAATATTTTACTAAATTAAAATTTTAATTTATTTTGTTAAAATATAATTACTAAGTTTTCAATGTTAAATTAAAAAATAAATACTTTCACTAAAAAGGGATACAAAAAATAAATTAAAAGTTTAATTTATTTTTTCATCTCATCATAATTCATGTCTTAATAAGTAACAATTTTTTATTTATGTTTCTTGAACATAATTCAAGTGGTTTGAATACTCTTAATTAGGGGTTGGCACGGGTCGGTTCGGTTTGGTCCGAGTACAAACTCGGACTGAAATCGATTTTTTCGAGTTTTTAACATTAAGTACCGAATCGAACTGAATAGATGAATAATATCAAACTGGAACCGGACTGATCGGTTTGATTTAGGTCAGTCCAGTTTTAACATTTTTGTGTAATTATTTTTAAAAAATTTAAATAATATTTCCTTAAATTCAATTTAAATATAAGTAATAAAATATTTAATTTAAATTTGTCATATTTTCTCAAATTAAAAAATTAATTTTTTATAAGTAATGAATTTTAAATAATTATTCAAAATCATTACTTATAAAAAAAATAATTTTGATATATAATAATGATATAATTAATCAATTCAAATTCATTATTTGTAAAGTAACTAATTTTGACATATAATATTATAGTTAATTAATTCAAATTCAATACTTATAAAGAAAATAATTTTGGCATATAATAATATAATTAATTAATCAATAAAGTTAATTAATTAAATTAATGAGTCAATTAGTTTGAGGATTAATTAATTTTTTCAGTAAAATACTAAAATAGCAAACAATAACATTTAATTAAGAAAATTAAATAATGAAGTGTACTTAATTCAAAATTGAAAAAGTAAAACAAGCATCAATAAATCAATATTTTCAAAACAAAGAATATTAAGTCAACAGTAAATTTATAACTAATAAGAAACAAAACAAGCAATAACAATAGAAGTTAGTAACTAATACCTGACAGTATATAATAGTACAATTTGTACAAAAGTAACAAAATCTAACCTGCAAAAAAAAAAAAATCAACTTTTAGTAAGGTAGTAAAGTGATTAAATCTTAAAAATCAAATGATAGACAATAATAAACCTTTAATGTGTGATTTTAGAAGATTGTATACAAAGCAATTTCCAAGCAATCTACTTCTACAAAATGATAATGATTATTTAGAAATCTAACCATCTAAACCAAGCCAAGTATTTAGTTCCAATGAAATCATAATCAAATCATTATGTTGAATTGCATATAATTACTTCATATGTAAAAACAAACTATAATTTCTTGCCATATTTTCTTGATATTTCTATTTGCTATAAAATCATAATCAAATCATCTAATAATTTAAATATAATGCCACTTTAATTTGAATTACAAAGTTATAAAGTATAAGAAAAAACATTTAAATAGCATAACATTTATATATATAATTTTGTGAACAATTATTAAAGATAACATATATATTACAACTAACCTCAAAGTGTATTATCAAACAATAGTTATGTACTCCTCTAGTCCTTGCGTTGACTTGATAAACTTTATATCACAATAAAAGGAATTTAGAAATTTATGAACTTACAAGTAAATTAGTATACTAAATAATTCATTTTTTTTAATCACCTGATTCAATTTCTTCATAAAATTCAGTCTCCTGTACACATGCTTTTTTATATGATTGATTATCAAGTAGTGAAGAACGTAACCAATTTTGTGCACAAATCAATGTCTCAACAGATTTAGGAGTCAAAGAACTCTAAATGGATCAAGAATACGCCCTCTAGTACTAAATGCTGATTCAGATGCAACAGTGAAGACTGGAATAGCAAAAACATCTTTTGCTATCAAAGATAGAACTCGATATTTCATACAATTTAACTTCCACCAACACAAAATATCAAAATTCTCACTATTAGGAGACTCAACACATTCCAATAAATATCTCTCGATCTCATGTGTCCCTCAATATCATGGTGGATTTCTTTTTGCATTGAAAACTGTTAAAAAGGATCACAAGGTTTATCAAAAGTAAGATCATCATCATCATCATCTACCAACATACTTGGCCATGGTTCATCACAAGAATGATGACTACTACCACTAGATCCACAAGCTATATTACCATCAATGTCTGCATGCCACATAATACAAGTGTTATATAAACTATATAACAACCCTCTAATGTGTTTTCTCATGGCTTCAACCATGTTGAAATCGTACAAAAAACTAAAACCATATACCACAAAATCCATTTTGCAACGTGGATCTAGCACAACTGCAACAAATAACAATTTATTTATATTCTCCAAAGAACCCCAATATTTATCAAACTTCTTCTTCATATTAGTTGCCATATTGCATAACATATCATCTTTACTTGTATAAAGTATCTGCAGGTGTGTTTGAATCTTCCACATCTCATTAAAATACAAATTTGATGTCATACTAGAGGAAGTACTAAACTTCAAAGTTACCCCATAAAATGTTTTCAAAAATCTCATAAACCTTCTTGCTTTTTTCTAACACTGAGAAGTTGGTGGCTCTAGTCTTATCTTTCCATTTTCAGTTTCTTCAAAGTAAGGCAAATAAAGAGAATCATCATCTTGCATTCTATCAAATGCTTTTTGGAATTTTAATGCAGTTTCCAACATCAAGTACATTGAATTCCATCTTGTAGGAACGTCCATCACCACAAGTCCTTTGGATGAAAATTTTCTTTTTCTGCACATATCTTGAATTTAGCTAATCTTGCCGCAGAAGATAGGATGTACTTTATAGTATTGCGAATTTTCACTATCATTTCATCCACTTCTTTCAATCCTTTACCAACAATCAAATTAAAAATGTGCGCAGAACATCTCAAATGCAAGTATTCTCCATTTAACACTAAAGCATCATTACCCCAATTGTTTAACTTCTTTCTAATGTAATTTATTGTCACATCATTTGAACTTGTATTATCAACAGTAATAGTGAACAATCTGTCTATACCCCAATATTGTAAACATGCCTCAATTAATTTGCCAATGGTCTCCTCTTTATGATTTGGAATCACACCAAAACTCAATATTCTCCTTTGCATATTTCAATCATGATCGATGAAATGCGTTGTGATTACCATATAACTGGTATTTTGAATTGAAGTCTATATATCAGTAGTGATACTAACCCGTTACCCATTTGCAGAAAATATGTTCTTCAATACAGCTTTCTCATTTACATATAATTGAAGCACATCCCTTGCAATTGTTTTTCGCGATGGAATATCAAACTTTGGACAAGCAATTCTACAAAAGTCTCGAAACCCCTCACCCTTCACAAAGTTAAAAGGCAACTCATCAACAATAATCACATTGACCAATGCTTTTCTACATGCTATTTTGTTAAAACCTATAAACATCAAAGTAGCAACAGTACTCTCACTACCATCACCATCAGTCTTACTTTTCGCAAAAGTTAATACTGTTTGCTTCTCATCTATCACACTACTTTTATATGCGAGACACCTATTCAAATGTTTATGCAAATCAGAAGTTCCAACAGTGTTACTTTCACAAGCAAAATCTTTGTGACAATAATGACACTCAGCTCTTTTTCCACCTGGCAACTTAGTAAAAAATTTCCAAACATCGGATCTTAACTTTTTATCAAATCTTGAAACTTCCTCTTGATTTGGTTTATCGTCCTCATTAATATTACCCCTTTTGTAAGTCAAGTCCATTTAAAAAAAGGCAAAAAAAAATAAAATCAGTAAGTACAAACAAAATATAATCGTAAACAGCAATAAAATGCCCAGAAACAGCCTTTTAATCTCATATCATATTTAATACCTAATTCATTTTCCATAATTTTTTTGAATGAAGACTAATAGACTACATAATTTGCCATTGTTTAAGGTTTTATTGTATCAATAATCACAAAACAAATAACGTATGATTTTAGTGATTTAACTAAAAGATTTAGCATAAAATGACTTGAATGAAGTAAGAATGCAAAGAATAAATATGATTAGGATAAAAATTACAAACATTAATAATGGATTTGATAAATCTTGTAGGAAATCGTAGATAGAATCGAGGGTTAGTAACTTATTATTGGTGCAAATTACAATTGAAAGCGAAGAAAATGAACTTAGAAATTGAATATTAGAACTTAGAAGAATGAAGAATCCAAGAACAAAGGTACTTTCCTTTTTTCAAAGCCGAAGAAAATGAAAGAAAGTAGGAAACATGAAAAAAAACGAACGGAGAGAATCTAGAAGTGGAACTGAAAGTGTAAGTTTTTATTATTATTATTTTTACTTAAAACCCAAAACGACGTCGTTTTGGTGTATAAAATAAAAAATAAAAAAATTCAGTCTGGTCTGAATTTTTTAATGTAAAATCGAAATCAGACCGAAATTTTCAAATTTTTATATTTAAACACCGAACTCGGACCGAATTCTACTAAAAACCGAATCGAATCCGTCGGTTCCGAATTCAGTTCGGTCCAGTTCGGTTCTCATTTTTTGCCCAATCCTACCCTTAATAGTTAACACTTTTAGTTATTTTAACAGTAAATAATTATTTAAAATTTTTTTTACAAAATATTTAATTTTTTTATTTATAACATATATCACCACTTTAAAAGTCTCAATTTTTACGCTAAAACAATGGTTAAAAAATCACAATTTCTTTAAATTTGTTAAGTCTCTCATTTTTTCTTATTCCAGTACATGTTAATTCTCAGCTTCTCACTTAGTATAAATATTATATTTATTTTTAAAAAAATCTATAGAGATATTTTTGTATTTTCATCAATATATGCGGCATAAAATTGTAAAACCGACAGCCTGAAGGTATTTTTGATACAAATCTCTACCCGAAATGTCTGCTTGGTGACACAAAGTCGGTAATCCGCACTGGGTTGTTTCGTTACTCCGCCATCAAGCTTCAACGTATAACAGAAAAGAGCGTGGGACAGAAGACACAGCAGAAGTCAAGAGTCAAGACGATAATAAACAGTTAGAAGAAAGGATGGCAGGCGCTTCATCTCTGCAACCAAGAATACTTTCTTCTTTCGTGGGTAATCGTTTTATTTACTCAACTCAGCCTCTTCATCAACTATTTGGCTACAACTCAGGTAATTCCTCTGTTTTGGATGTTTCATGTTATATTGTTTTCTTATACTCACTTTTTGACCATTGGTTATGTATTCAATGTTTTCCCTCTCATGCTTTGTACTGTTGTTTGATGTCTGAAACCTGCAAAGCTGGGAAGTGTAGATTTTGGATATGAAGGTGTTGAAAATGGGTGTATGCAAGTGTTACTCATACGACATGGGTGTTTGTTTTTGTGTAAATGGAGAAGAATGTATTTAGAATATGTATATTATGTTTTAAGGGAGATATACTACAGCTGGTGATGATGGGTACCGATGTTTATGATTTTGTTTTATGAGTTGCTGGAGTATGATGGGATAATTATTGATGGCCGATGTCAAGATCTATTTATTCATGGAGATACGGTTTATATCTTTTATACCATATGTAGTGGATTAGTGGACTTGCTATTATTCAAAAAGATATTGCAAAAGGCACTGCCTTAACCAAGTGAGTGAGGTTCGTATCTTTTTTATTGAAAGATAATGTCATTCTGAAAGATACAATATTTTTATTTTCTGTTTTATGCATTGAAAGTCGCACTAATTGGGTGTAATGCTTGAAATAGTGTGCATTTGCATTGCATTTTCTATAAACCTTTTGGAATACTGCAAATTTATTTTCGGAATTGAGCACCGATGGCAAATAATGTCTTGCAATGTTGAGATTGTCCCTATTTCCTCACAAGGTGAATTGTCTTTCCTCCAAGATGTTTAAATATTATTAGCTGATGCTAATAACTGTCTGAGCTGGTTATTGTTTATGAAATAAGTCTTAATGATTACTATTGCAGTTCACTTTACTGTGCTCTCCTTTGAGGGATTTGAAAACCTTCGAACTAAATCATGCTTCCCCTGCCTATTATCTAGAATGTTATATGGGGACTCTATTGCTGGAATTGGTTTTTAGTACTATTCTGAAATACTAATACCTTCACAAGCAAATTGGTTACATAATTCGTAGCTTTTATTTATTATTTTTTGAGATGTAGCCCTTAATAATTTTTTTTCTCACTCTTTCCTGATTTTGCATACAGGAAGGACCCGAGTTTCTATGCAATTATCTAGATCACTTTCTGGCTTAACTAATCTCTTATTCAATAGAAGGTAAGCTACAGTCTACACAACACATTGCATGTGTGCGCAATTTCTCTCAATAAAACACTATTTCTCTTGATAACAACACTACAATAAATCTCTTTCCCTTATTCTAGTTGTAGTGTATATATATAAACACACATGTGAATATATTGAAATTAACAGAAATCTTGATGAGGTGCCTAATGGAAAACGTAAGAGACTAAGACCTGGGAAAGTATCTCCCCCTCGGCCTGTTCCAGATCATATACCAAGGCCACCATATGTAAATTCTCAACAACCGCTTGGAATTGCAAGTGGACCTGAAGTGCATGATGAGAAGGGCATTGAGTGCATGAGAGCTTCAGGCAGACTTGCAGCACAGGTTCTTGAATATGCTGGGACTTTAGTCAAGGTAACATAGGATTCTTTTGGCTTTTGTTCCTCTAGATACTTTCTTACTTTACCACATTACTTGAATTGGCTACCAAATATGACCGTTATATGTTAAGTTTTTTTTAAAAAACTCCACAATTGGATACTTTCAGAAAGTTACAAACTTAGTTTTAAAAAATCTTCTTAGAATTGTTTCCCTTTTAATTTAAAATTTCACCTTTTTTGTTTTTCTCTTCTCGTCATTTTAGGAATCTATTTTTCAGTGTTAAACTGCATTCAGAATACAGCAAAGCTTCATAATCTATCATTTGACATTTAAACATTTTGAGAGCCAATGAGTTTAGTAATTAGAGGTGAAAAGAGGATGGTGCAGCATTACTAAGGAGGTTTATAGTCTACTTCATCTGAAAGTTCTGATTGTCGTTTCTTGGCAGCCAGGCATTACAACAGATGAAATAGATGAAGCAGTTCATCAAATGATTATTGATAATGGAGCTTATCCCTCCCCTCTTGGCTATGGTGGGTTTCCAAAGAGTGTCTGTACATCAGTGAATGAATGTATTTGCCATGGAATACCAGATTCTCGTGCAATTGAGGTTATTCCGTTTAATTCCATCAAACTCCTCATGTACGTGATGTTGAATTATTGTTTACTTGATGAGAACTACTAATTTGTGCTTCTGTTTGCAGGATGGTGATATTATAAATATTGATGTTACTGTTTATCTGAATGTAAGCATATTTGTACTTTCAACTTTTGACCACGCATAAGTTGAATTGAATTATTTTAGACTATATGATTGATAAATGTGGTAACTTAGCACATTGTGCTGACATTGTGAATGAGATTTTAAATAGATATTATCATCCTGTGTTGGTATCAATGTCATAATTGACAATGTTGCAAAGTCAATGTGTTTGATAATGTTTCAAGTTCCAACTTCAATACGGAGCTTTAATACCCACATTTTAGGATTACTTTCTGAATTTAAATTATTTCTATATTTTAATGTTCACCGTACTCTGATGTATGTTCTTGTTATATTTAAACAAGTCATTGAATATGGGCAACACACATAACTAGCGATGAACTTACTCCTACCAACTTAGAAACTTTCCGTGCAGTATGTTTCAGCTAGCTGTGCCTGTTGAGAGTTTATTTACTATGGTGATTGTTCTGTAACTTGTCTTTTTGAGATTTGGTTAATTTGTGACTCATTGTAATGTGTAGGGTTATCATGGTGACACTTCAGCAACTTTCTTTTGTGGAGATGTTGATGATGAAGCCAGCAATCTGGTGAAGGTAGTGTTCTAAAATGTCATTGAATTTTATGTTTCATCTTCAAAAGTGTGTTATTCCCGATAATCTTGTATAAAAATATATACTTCGTTAGTGAAGATGATCGGTTATTTCCAGTCCAGATTCTTAATAGCATTAGGTAGATGCTCTGTAATTCATTACCAGTTCATTCTTTTTCAAGTGTTTATATTCATTTTTACAGTTTTGGGAAATGATCTCTTTTGCGACTTTGGTTTTGTAGAATAAATGCTAAAACTTCACTTGCTTAGAGTATGCTTCTTCCCCTTAATTATGCTTTACAGTAATAGACTTTAACATGCTTTAGGTAACCAAAGAATGCCTAGATAAAGCAATATCAGTTTGTGCACCAGGAGTGGAGTACAAGAAAATTGGCAAAACCATTCAGTAAGGCACCAGCTATATCATCTGTTCTCTTATTATTTAATCTCACAATTGGTTCTGAATAACAAATATGAATTTCAAAATTGGATATTTTAGTTTTTATGTTTGCCACTTCTATTTTCCTGCACTTCTTGTCCCTGATTTGGCTTTCTTGCATCTTCTTTTTTTGTAACTAATTTCTGCTGTTTCCTCTTTTGTCATTAGCAAATAATGAAGATATGTGCTATGGAATGATTTTAAGACTTGTATTTGTTATTATCTAGTATGAATATCTAATAGATTTTTGTGGGACTGATCAATCACTAATGAGAACCAAATATTGATGTAATGTTTTTAATACATAGTCCTTGGTTATTTACATGCAAATTTAATCCTTGGTTAGGTTACAAGGGCTGATCAATCACTAATGGGAACCAAATATTGATGTAATGTTTTTGATACATAGTCCTTCGTTATTTACATGCAAACTTAATCCTTGGTTAGGTTACATGGGCTCAGTTTCTCAATACTATTTGGCCGTTTGACTTAATATGTGGAACTTTAGCTAAGCTGGTAATTTTCTTAACAAGATTTATAGTGAAACAAAGTGTCATTGTGAGAAACCATCAAGGAAACTGAATTTAGGAAACTGGTCTTGCAGAAGCCTGAACATTGACTAATCATCAATGTGGAACTTTAGCTGAGTGGGTAACTTTCTTAACAAGATATATGGTTAAACAAAGTATCATTTTGGGAAACCATCAAGTAAAATGTTTTTATGAAACTGGTCTTGCAGAAGCCTGAACATTAACTAGTTGTCAATGTACGAATTACTACTGAACTTAAAGATGCAATCAGTCCATACATTCTTGAGGCCCTGGATGGAAACTCTTCCATTGAGTATATTATCCTGTGACTATAGTGAGGTAGCTGAAACTTGTTGGAATTAATGTCCCTTGTTGATCATTGTCAATGTTAATAGTCTCATCTTATTTCCTGTTAACCATTGAAGACATCATTATCAATTTAGCTTTTCGTATGAATACTTAATGCCACATCTAGTTTTTCTTCTCACTTATTATTATTATTTTCTCAAGTGACCATGCAGATAAATACAAATATGGTGTTGTCCAACAGTTTGTTGGCCATGGGGTTGGGCGCGTTTTCCATGCTGATCCAGTTGTTTTACACTATAGTAATTTTCCCAAGCTTAATCTCTCCTGTACATTGCTTTTAGTCCTGGCTATCTTCTAATGTCATCTGTGCATTCTTTTACTGTGTTCTTTGCTGTCTAGCGTGTACTTTTTCTCATCTGGCCACGGGTTGCCTTAGCAATTAGCCAGGGTGCTGGACTCACCAATTATCTGTTTATGCTGTTATCTTCTATTTTATTTATTTCATGGGTGAATTTCATCCACCTTCTTTGAGGTTTGGCACAAGTACAGTTGGACCACTCTGGTTTGGAAAATAGGCAGAGACCCTTCTGATAAATTTTATGAAACTTCAGGGAAGGTGTCCGACAATTTTAGGGCAATTCATGATAATTTTGAGAAGTCCAAGAGGTTGTTTGTTTTTCTGACTGAAGTTTAAATATAATTATTTAGATATCTAAAAACCTTTTGTTTTTTATCTGAATATTTGTTAAAAATATCTTAATATAATTAAGTTAAAAATTTTGACTTAAATCTGAATGAGTAAATGTTTTAATAATTCAGATATTTTATTGGTTAATAGTACCCTTAGTTTATTATTTAACATTTATATATATGTCAATAATTTAGTATGTTAGTATAAGATTTTTAGGGCACATATGTCAACATAATAGTTTCAGGTTTTATATTTTTATAAAAACAAACAACTTAACATTTATATTCAGATATTTAATATAAAAAGAAATATATTAATCAGATTCAGATTTCAGTCATGTTCAAATTTCAATTTAAAAAAACAAACACTACCGAAGATTTCCGATGAATTTCAAACTGATAGGGCCTGCATATAATTTAACCAAAAGTTAGAGGAATTTAACAAAATTTTCCTTTGTTTTATTGTGTTTTTGTTTCACGTCAATTGTTTTATTGATATCCTTGCAGCATGGACAGGTTCCTATATATATATATATATATATATATATATATATTGCAACTTCTGCCTCTTTTGGAAAACAGTATCTGCAGTGAAACTTATATGCAGATGCTTTGAAGTATCTATGAGTTGATGAACCTGTTAAATACAAAATAGTGTTTCATCTGTGATCTTCAGTCACCTCTGTCTTTCTTGACTGCCACTTTAATTGGTTGATGAAATTTGTTCTATATAAGTTCTGCTTAGGGTAACCAGTGATAGCAGATGGTTTACTGCAGAATATTTATTAAAACATGCTGTATCAGACTTTAACAACTTAGCTATACTGCAAAAGGAATTCTTTTCTTCTCTTCATGACGGCCTCTTCCTCTGTGCATGCATGCATACAGAAGTATTGACAGTTCAGTGAATTCTCTTTAAGATTGCATTCTCTTTTTTTTTTTTTCTCAGGGAACAGAGGTCATGGACTTATGGTGTTAAATCAAACATTCACCATAGGTAATGCAATTATTTCGTATAGACATAATCACTTTTGATTCTTCTGTCCATTGAATTACTATGAATAAATAATAGATTTCTGATTTCAATAAATCTGTCATGAATTCACGGTTTCATGGTTTTGCACTCTCAGCCATTACGTTAATCATTTAATTTACTGTTGCATCTTTATCATTGACAGTTTTATGCATAGAGGATGACTGCATATATTTTGTGGCTTTTAAGTATCTTTTTCTACAGCGTGTTTTCTTACCAGAATGCCAAAAGTGTTTCTGTTATTTTGTATTATGGAAACTGATTCCTTCTGTTGTATCTCATAATAAATTTTTGCAGAACCAATGCTGACAATAGGTAGCATAAATCCTGTTATGTGGAATGACAACTGGACAGTTGTTACAGAAGACGGGAGCCTGTCAGCACAATTTGAGCACACGATTCTTATTACCCAGGATGGTGCTGAAATATTAACAAAGTGTTAATTATGGAATTGAAACCATACAGCAAACTGCACCTTTGGAGATTTTTCACCTATTAAATGTTTTTGGATTTGCATCTGCCAAAATTTACTTTGGTCATGGGGGGAGGCCCTTATTTGCATATTTTTGGTTGAGATTCATAAAACCATCTTGCCTTGTTATTTGGATATGTTTCTATGTTTGCTCATTATTTCCCCCCTTTGAGGCTCTAGACAGTAATTTGATCCTTTCTAGGTGCGTTTGGCAGAAGAAAAATAGCTGGGCCAGAAATTGTGCCTGTAGATGTATATCTATTATTTTGTTTTGTGGTGTTGTATACAATAATGTGAAAAGTCTTTACCCTTTCGTGTAGATTTTCTTTGGTCGATGCAAGGCAATGGTGAAACTCTCGGAACTCTTAAGACTATTTGTGGATTTAATGCACTATTGTACTTCAAGTTTTTTCATTCTGGGCAGGAAAGAAATGCAATCTTGTGTCAATTTTTACATCTATCTTTCTTGCTTTCATACATGGTTGTGGTGGAGAATTTGCTAATTTCCAGAAATAGCAGAAAGTGATAATGTTTGCTTACGTAGCTAATTTTTCCCGTTTTACGTGAATTTTGAGTTGAAGTAAAATCCCTGCAATGGACTTCTGTAAGATGTGCGGTGCATTGTTGAATTTCTCAATTGAGATTTGCATATATGAGCAATACAGAAGAAAGTATTCTAATAGAAACTTAATGCTGGATGTTATCAAATTAACTTCTTTTTAAGTCCGGACTAGGTACAATTAAAATTTCTGATTTGGGGTATATTTTCAATGTAATATTAGTAGAATATATATTTAATTTATAATATTAAAAAAAAAAAACTAAATTAACTTCAGGGCTTTCACCATCTTCACTTTTTAGAATATCTGAGTCAGCCCCAATTGCGTCTACGATTAGTAAATTTAAACGTTAGCTGGTTAATTACAAACTTCACTTGATTTAGCTATTCATATACTGGCATCAACTTCCAGAGATTTCTGTATAAGTTTTCCCTTCATGCTCTCGGCAATGAAATCAACAACTTACGGTGAAAAGATAACAGTTCTGAACATCGATGAGGGAGGAATTAGAGGCACTATACCGGGATCCATCTTGAGTTTTCTTGAATCAATGTTGCAAGTATGCACACACTAGCTAGTCCTTTGACACATGCAAACAGACACTTCAAACTTGCGCTGGCACACCGTAGATTAACTCATATTTGGTGCCATTCTGCTGCCACGCTACATATAAATGATTTAACAGCACTGGATTGTTATATCTTACAGGAACTTGATGGCGAAAATGCCCGACTTGCAGATTACTCTGTTAACAGCACAAGAGGTTTGATACCAGCTATGTTAACAGCACCTGATGAACAAAGGCATCCTCTTTACATGGCAAAAGATATTGTTCCATTCTATCTCAAGCATTGCCCTAAAATATTTCCTCAATCCTGGTATGTAAGCATACCTTCTGTCATTGTTAGACATATGCATGTTCTGCTTGAACTTGTTCTAAATATGGCTATTATTATTTATTAGTGAAATGATTCTGAAAATGAATGATCTAAATTGAATAGGACCAATATGATGGCAAGTATCTGAGAAAGCTGCTTCGCAGGATACTTGGGTCTCGTAGACTGCATAAGACTGTAACGCGTGTTGTTATTCCCACATTTGACATCAAGTTACTTCAGCCTATCGTTTTTGGGACCTTTGAAGTACACAATCATCATCACATTTCTAGTTGTTCAACATAAAGCTTAGAAAAATTGGGGGCAATTAAATTCTGGAAGTTTCTTATTATTGGTATTATTTTTCCTGAAAATACATATAGACTCAATTGATTTCCTTATTTTCAAAAGAGCAATGCTAAACCTTATTGTCAAAGTCAGAGAAATTTGGATAAAATTGTAAGTAGATGAACATTTCCACCACTCTTTTAGCTAGTTTTTAGTTTTTCTCTTGTTTTTGATCAATGCAGACAGAAACAAATGCTTCTAAAGATGCTTTACTGTCAGATATATGTATTTGTACTTCCGCAGCTCCAAGTTATTTTCCAGCTCATAATTTTAAGACTAAAGATTCAAAAGGGAATTATACTGAATTTAACCTTGCTGATGGAGGAGTGGCAGCAAATAATCCTGTAAGTATTCCACTTAAATTATTCCATTCCGAAACTCAGGAAAAAAAAAATTGGTTTAGGCTAAATTGCCATAATCATCATGTACACCACCTCAACTTGGGATTGCTAATTATTGTTCTCATTTATTTCACAATTAAGGCATTGCTGGCCATGAATCCAACAGGAACCGTGTTCCCTGGTGATCCAGATGAATTAACAACTCAAACTCTAAAATATGACAAGCACCTTGTGATATCTCTTGGCGCGGGGACTTCAAAGATAGAGAACAAATATAATGCAGAAATGGCAGCAAAATGGGGAATTCTGGGATGGATTCACTCAGAAGGCAATTCTCCATTAATTAATGCATTTATCTTAGCTAGTGCAGATATGGTCCACCTTCACATTGTTGGGTTGATCTTCACTCCTATTTAAAGAAAACTCAATTTTCAAGCTCACATGATTAATAGAATTTTAAGTTTGTTTTGTGACTGTTTGAGCTATATGTGTATAAAGAAGGAGTGCATGCCATGAGAGAGAAAGACAGTATTTTTTAGATAATTTAATAGCGATTTAAACTCTGTTTTGGTTTAAATTTTACGTGAAAATTTTACACATATAATTTTTAATTCTGACGGTGTAATTAATCATTAAAACTCTCTAACACGTTCAGAATTTACGTTTACAACAGCTTTGGTTCTCAGAATTTTTCTACAGTTTTATTTTGACTCTTTTATTTTGGTGTTCATCTATTAGTGTATTTAGTGAGTTTTTTTTTAACTCTCACTTTGTAGTTAAATCCTTATTTGTTTGTAGGACTCTAATTTTGTGAGAAAACTTTTATACTTCTTATTTGATGATAGTAGAAATTCTTTTTTATCATAATTTTTTACTCTCACTCACATTAAGGGGAGATTTTTCTACATAAATTTAGCGTCTCTTATCGTTTTAATTTGATTATTCTTGCTGTCTTGATTGTTTTTTTATTTACTTGATTACTTCATCTTGGTTCAAGCAAAGTGGAAAGAATTAAATATGTACTAATCTCTCTCATTTCTTCCTAACACACGTCCTTGATTTTCTAATCCATTCGATGTGAACACTACCTTCGTATTCAGGTATTTAATATTGCCCTCCAGCTTCCAGTCCTGTATGTATGTGTGTGTTTTGCGTGAACAAATCTGAAAATCATAGCTTTAATTAGGATGACAAATTGACTGGGAATACATCCACAAATGACAAAGCGACAGAAAAGAACATGGGGGAGCTTGTAAAGATTGGTGTAAGGCTTTTAAAAGAGACCTGTTTCGAGGGTGAACCTTGACGGTGGAATTATTGAACCAGTTGAAAACGAAGGCACTACTGAAGAAGCCCTTGTAATGTGATATCACACTACGATTTTGGTCTGATACATACGTAATTTTGATATGCAGCTTGTAATTGTACTTGTTGCCTTGCAGGTTCGCAAAATTGCTATCCGATGTAAGGAAACTGTGTGCGCTGAGATTGCGAAAAGATAGAACTAGTTAAGGGATCGATATTTCTATTTAGGCTGTCCTTATAATTAGCTAGCAATGTGAACCAAAATAATGTTACCTCTGTCAAACCTGACTTGTATTATTAATTTAAACACTTCTAATGTGCATTACAAGTGACTAATGCAAACATTTTTACACAAAACCAATTTCAAACTTTCTCCGGCTCAAACTATACCCCCTTCTTCAACTCTGCAGCAAGCTGAATTTTATAAAACAAAAGGCAAAATGGTTAACCAAGGAACCTTTCAATTAACATTCCTAATTTTACGCGCTCCACTATGAACCATTTATGAAGATATCACCATGTTAATACAGTAGCAGAGTACAAATTAATGTATATATGGAGATTGCAAATATTTAGTGCAGCTGTTTGCAAGGATGATGAGTACATGATTTACAGACTGAGGCAACACCCACCTCTAGTTATTAATTATCTGTTTTGTTTATGTTCTCTCAATTTCCAGTCACATGTACACCATCTCTTAATTTACTGCAGAAATTGAAACAAATTAAAACGCTAGGAATCAGCTCGATGGCTTTATTATCCTTCATCTGTTATGAGTTATGCCAGTCGAAACACTGTTGGCAATTACAAAGTATATGATTAATACTAATTCTGCTCTGAATTATGATGTAATATGTCGCAAAAAGTTTGGCAGACTGGCAACACGAGCATTACATTAGACCCGGTTGGTAAATGCTTTCAAATGGTGTCATAAATTTCTAGGCTTCTTAAGCTTAAAAAATATGTGGCTGTACCTTTTTCCTATTTTGGTGATTTGTTTTCTGTTGGTCCGTGCGGTTCTGAAATTCTTATCATCCATTATGAAATTAATGGCACTGCTTTGCTTAATTTTTGTCTCTATTTTGGGTTCTGGAAAGAGATTGAACTTTGAATCGCATAAATATTGGTTCCCTCTTGCTCATTTTCTTAACCAACTTTCATGCTATTAATAAACTTAGGTGTAGGAGCCGGGTATGGTCTGACAAATGCCTCCATACATGATACCAAAATGTTTACCATGTAATTAACAATACTGCAGTTTTAGCAATAGGAATAACTTGTACTGCATCTCTCTGAGAATTTATTGCAAAGTTTGTCAGCCTAAAGAGTAGTTTTTTTTCCCCTCCATTTTAAACGAATTCTGAATAAAAAGATCATCCAAGATCGAATCTGTCCATGAACTTCTCCAGATTCAGTATGCTGAATTTATGTGATTTAAGGTTTGCAAGTATAATTAAATTTGTTAGGCAATTTTTGGCTTGGCATAAATCAATAAGTCTAATTTAATTTCCTGGATCAGCAAAGCTATCTATCTTCCATAAATTTATTCTGTTTGTTATATATGCACAATGTTAATTGCTCGATGAATATTTCAATATGCTTGCCCGCTTGTAATTTATTACTTCACATTCTTTGCACTTTGATGAGAATTGCCCATAGCTAGTCAACCCCGAACGCAACTACAAACTTGGCCATTCCTACAATAGCCTAAAATCTTCGATTTAGCAACCTAGCGACTGATATATATACGTCCGTGTACACTATTAAGCTTTCCATGTTAGAGCCTTCCTTATTAAGCTTTCCATGTTAGAGTATTCCTTGCATCATTCATCATGGATAAACGTGCTCTGAGTAATGAAATCAACCAATCCACCACGCCACTTGGAGAAAAGATTACAGTTCTGAGCATCGATGGGGGAGGCATTAGAGGCATCATACCAGGAACTAGCTTGAGTTTTCTTGAATCGAAGTTGCAAGTATGCATACAAACAAACAAACACATACACTTTGATATATATACGTCACTCACATTGCTGGCTGTGATTGTGCTCTTATTTCCATTCACAGATTAATTATTCAATGCGAGAAAGGATTTATTAAGCTAATCACTTGAATATTGTTTGATATATGGAACAGGAATTGGATGGGGAAAATGCTCGACTTGCAGATTACTTTGACGTGATTGCTGGGACTAGTAACAGCCATGTTGACAGCTCCTGACGATGAAGGGCGTCCTCTTTACCAGGCAAAAGATATTATACCATTCTATCTCAAGCATGGTCCTAAAGAATTTCCTCAATCTCTGTAAGCCACATTAATTAATCAAGCATATACTTCTTCCATTGTCACACTGACATATGTATAGATACTCTAATTTTTATAGCTCAGATTTAATTAATATTTTGGTAGGTTACTGGTTAGTGAAATAATTATGAAAATAAAAGCTTTAATGCGACCAAAATAGGACGGCTAGTATCTGAAGAAGCTGCTCCGCCCGATACTTGGATCTAAATGACTGCACGAAACTGTAACTCGTGTTGTTATAGCCACATTTAACATCAAGTTACTTCAGCCAACCATCTTTTCAACCTTTGAGGTACATATTCAAGCCATGAAATTTTTTCAGTTAATTAATTGTCGAAATATTATTTTCTAATTACTTTGTGATATATGTTATTAATATTGCAGGCAGAATCAGATGCTTCTAATGATGCTTTGTTATCTTATGTATGTATCGGTGCTTCTGCAGCTCTCACTTATTTTCCAGCTCATAATTTTAAAACTAAAGATTCCAAAGGGAATAACACGGTATTTTACCTCGTTGATGGAAGAGTGGCAGCAAATAATCCTGTAATTAAATAACTCCAATCACTTTTCAGAGGCACATAATGCTACAATATTATTTACTTTAATTTTATCTCCTTAATTATAGTAGATATAAAGTGTTTCGAGTTTATAAGTGACTTTGTTACGATTTTATGTATATAAGGCACTGCTGGCCACGAAGCCAACAGGAAATGTGTTCCCTGCCAGGAGAGAAGATATGCTAGAAACAGCTCTACAATATGCCGAGTACCTGGTGATAGCACTAGGTACCGGAAATTCAACGAATAAAGAGAACAAATATAATGCAAAAACGGCAGCAAATTGGGGTATTACGGGCTGGCTTTACAGAAAAGGAAATTCTCCATTAATGGATTCTTTTATCTCTGCTATTGGAGACAGATCGACCTTCACATGTCCTCCATTTTCAGATCCATTGGACTTGAAAATAACTACCTTCGTATCGCGGTATATATCAACATTAGCGTTTGAGATAACTAATACAGAAAATAGGTGATCTGATATTCTATATAAAATGAGTTTAATTAGGACGACGCGTTAAGTGGGGATGCATCATTAATGCACAAAGCGACAGAGAAGAATATGCAGCAGCTTGTAAAGATTGGTGAAAGGCTTCTGAAGAAACCTCTTTCCAGGGTCAACCTCAACAGCGGCATTCTGGAACCGGTTGAAAATTGAGGCACCAATGAACAAGCTCTCACAAGGTGATTCTGTTCTGATTAATTTTCTCAACTTATCATATCAGTACTTTTGGACATTAATTCTTTTTATGATTAATGTATCTGGTGAATTGCAGGTTCGCAAAATTGTTGTCAGAGGAAAGGAAACAGCGTAAGCAGCAGAGATTGAAGCAGCCAGGACTCGGGATTTCTCTTTGGCCTCGAAGCTGCGTAACAGATGATTAATTCTCTTCTATATATCAATATCAATAAAGGTGTGGAGTGAAATTAGCTGTGTGCCAACACAAGCACAGTAATTTCCAAAAGAATATACAGTATGGATATTCTTATTTATTTGATAAATTGTAATGTGTTTCATTAATATAAATATATCTGGATTACAATGAACCGGGATTTTGATATCTATCTTCTAATTTTTCTCATATTTTAAAAAAGATTATAATGCGTGCATTTAAAGCATTTTAAGATTAGAAAGAAGAGCACGGCATCGTCCACTCCACTTTCTTCCACTCTGCAGCAACTGAAGATCTCTAAACAAACGCAAGATGGTTCCAGCGAATAGTCTTTAAAGGGGTCCACCGTGCTCCGTTCATGACCCCTAAATTGATCTCCGCCTGCGGAAAGGATTTTGGTTCACAATGATGTCATTGTCTGTGGGTATGCATGTAACTTGTAGAAAATAACAAATTCCCACCTAATTCGGTGTGAGTGTTGTGTCAGTGGGGTTTGAATCCTATATCTTTTGTACTACCTTAAAGATTTTATGAGTTGAACGAACTAACACCAAGTACATATTTGTAATCTGTTGACTAATATATTATGTCAAATGCAGGGATGTGAAGAGTGCTTGGCAGGTCATCCTAGGTTTTGCCAGTGTGTCAACTGACATCTAAGAAGCAGATTCGTGTGCATGCCAAGAAAAGTAGTTTCCATTTGATTGTTTCTGTTTGGCATGCTTTGATTAAATGTAGTCAAAATACGGTGGGTGGATCTGGACAATCTTTTCTTTTGGAACATGTTTACGAAGATTCAGTTTCGTGGAAGACTATGATTCGAGGGTTTGCAATACAAAGGCTTGGAGAAGCTGCTCTTCAACTTCTCCTTTGCTCCAATTCAGTGACTTTTACTGCCTGTAACAGCTCCAGTCTTGTTGATGAGGGCCTGGAAATCTTCAACACTATGACTAGAGAGTTTGGCGTCGCTGTCGCAATGGAATGAATGATTGTGTGTCTTAACTGATATGCTAGCACGTGCTGGCCATATTGAAGGTGGTATTAACTTGAGAAGCGCATATGGGAGGCTCTACTAAGTGCCCCCCTAGCCCACCGAAGTGTCGATATTGGAAAACTGGCTTACGAATATCTAATCCGTTGGGATTGGAACCTGTTAATTTTGGACACTAAGTGAAGCCATCAAACATACATGCCAGCGCCGGAAGATCAAGATGGGAGGATGCTGTAATGGTGCGAAACCAAATGAAAAGTAGAGGATTGACGAAGCCTTCAACCTGGATTGAAAATGGAAACTGACACAGAAACAAATCCAGCGACTTCTAGTTATTTTTTAAGGCATCCCTAGGTAGCTGAAATGGTGAGCACTATAGTGTAAGTGAGTCCTTCAAAGAGAAATCGTAGGCGCTGACCAGAAAATACTCAAGAGGATGATTAGACGAGGATTGTCATTATGGTTTATGGGTGTGCAGAAAAATAAAAAAAGTATTATAGTCTTCTTCCTCGTACGCTCAAAAAGCTCCATTCAACGTAAACCAAAATGTATTCTTACTCGTTTTAACAATATGATACATCAATTTATGTGAATGATCAGTTTGCATGAAAAATTACTCCTGTAATACAATAATTATGCATATAACAAGATTTTTTTTGAAACTACTGTCTCTAAGAAAACGTAAATTTGCACCTAAAATAGCTTCTGAGTTTAAGATAATTATGTATTCTATTGCATTTTAATTTAAAAAAAAAAAAGCATTTCATTTCGGTTATCAGTTTATACCGAAGAAGGGGAAAAAAAAAATTTAGAAATAAAAAATTGGAAGGATTAATGGTTTGTTTTACTGAGTCATTCTATAAGTGACAGTGTTGACTTTTCTGACGCTGTTGACAGGATGTATCCACACCTACTCGTCCACGTCAACTTCGGTGAGAGTACTAATCTAACTTGTAAGTAACGCTAACAAAGTACCCTTTACAAGTACTCTAATTTAAGACACGTGGCACCTATATAACCTCCAATCCATTTTTTCACCTCGCCTCGCCGCCTTTCTTGCCCGCAGTGGAATTTCCCTTTAAAATGGAAAAATCCTTAAAAATCAACAAAACGCACGCTACAACAGAAAAAAATAAATAAGGTAAATAAGGTTTTTGTTCATTTTCTCTTCAAAAACTTTCCCGAGAACCAAACAACGTATAATCATGGAGTCGACGCCCGTGAACTGGGAAGCTCTGGACGCATTAATCATCGATTTCGCGAAATCGGAGAACTTAATAGAAGACTCGTTCCTATCATCTCCATTATCTTCTCCTTCTTCTTCACCGTCTTCCGTTTCGATCTCCTCTTCGTCTTACAACTCGAGATTGATCATACGGCAGATCAGAAGGGCGTTAGAGTCCGGTGATATTGACACCGCGATTGATCTCCTCCGGGTCCACGCGCCTTTCATCCTCGATGATCATAGGCTTCTCTTCCGGTTACAGAAACAGGTGAGAGTTAAACAATGCAGTTTAATGAGATGAACTAAGGCGTAAGAGAGGCCGACGTATAATTCTTGTGATCGACTTTTCTTTTATCGTTCGTTATTAATTTTAATTCGAGTTAATTTTGTTTTGCTTTTATGTACATATATATATGTAAAAGAAATTTATTGAGCTCTTGAGACGGGGAACCCCAGAGGACAGAGAATCAGCCATAAATTGCTTGAGGACGGCACTGGCGCCTTGTGCTCTTGATGCATATCCGGTACTTTCTACTTTATTTTTATGCATTATAAAGTTGTACCTTCTTAGAAAGTGGATTCGTGCTGTATGCTTTTTAATGTCAAAGGCTTTCAATAATTCGTTATAGAACTATTTCTATAATGTTTATAACTAAGCACTTAATCTATGTATAAAAGAACTTTATTTTTTTAAAAAAATATTTTTATTTTTTATTTAGTCTTTAGCCCAATGCCATCATTAGCTGTAATTCCAGTAACTGAAAATGACATCAGACAGATGAATGGATCTTTTTGGTTGCTTACTTCCAGTTTCTGGTAGATATACTTTTTGTGCATTTATTTGTTTAGGTTGGCATCGAAGACATAAGTAGGGTGGATAATGCTTCATGGTCTTGGTAGATTTCTTTGTATATTCTTTTATGTAATTTCTAATTTGTTTGTATTAGTACAGAATACTCTTAGATGCTTTTTTATTTTTAATCAAAAAAAGGAAGGATTTGATTTTTCCCTATTTTCCTTTTTTTTTTAATAACATTTTAGGGTTTTATTTTGTGAACCTGTTTTATGACACCTCATGGACATGATCCTTGCATGATCTGGTGGACGTGATTCTTGCACGATTTAGCAAATTGAGTTACTTATTCTAGTGTTAAATCTATATCAGCATATTGAATCAACTTCCATACCCAAATTTGATAATATCAACATCTATTCACTATCTAATCAAACCATAACATTATAATTGACAGCATCTTGGAACATTATATTTGTCATGCATCAAACATTGGTACCAGACACACGTTTTAGACACATGATGCAGACATAAATTAATAATATTGGTTTTTATTGTTCTTGCCAAAAGTCTTTTCTAGTAGAGAGTAATTTTTACATTAATTTTGCAATTTGAATGAGGTCATGAATCGTGTTACCATTAAACTGATAACAGAATTGTCCTATTTCTGATTTTCAAACTAAATTTGAAAATTAATTATCACTGTTTTCTGAGCTCGCTTCTTCTTTCTGTATCCTTGTAGTATTATTGCCTTTAACAAATTATATTTTAGGATTTTCTCTTTCTGCAAAATTACTTTCTGACTTATGTTTGTATGTGTACTTAAGGAAGCATATGAAGAATTCAAGCATGTCCTTCTCGCCTTTATATATGACAAAGATGATCAGACCTCTCCTGTGGCTAATGAGGTGGGGTGTACGTTATGTCTTTATTACTGCTACAACATCATGATAAACCTTTTTCTTGTTCTTTCTTTTTTCCTCGTCTAAGAGAAGAAAAGGTTTATATGCCTGTTAATCTTAAAGTTGTTGGTATTCTTTGTACTGGAAAAAAGGAATTACTATTCATTATCCATTCTGTTCTTTTTGAATATAAATATTCGTTGTAGGTGGTAATAGAGTATGCCTTCTTATTGATATGCTATGTGCAAGTTAAAATTGCTGGTGGAACTTAGATATAGTTGTTTGGGCATTGAGCCAAAAGATTTTCTTCTCATCAATTGGAATGATTATAAACAATGTGAAATAGGATCTTCCACTTTGGTTTTTGTTTCTGTTTTTCGTTCTTTATCATTAGTGGCTAAGATTATATCGGTTCAGAAAATGACTTGCCTGTATGATTGAATTACTGGGAGTGAACAAATAAAGACTCCATGTCAGCTTAGCCAATTAAGTGAAACATTAATATCTCAAAAGCTTAACAGCCCAAAATACATAATTTAGAATTTTATATTCTTTATTTCATCTGAAATACATCTTAGTTTTGTAGTTGTATGGGTTTACTTTCTCTAATTGTTTGTATCACTGATATTGTGTGTATTATATGCCATTCTAAAATTTTAACTCATTTTGGTTGCTGTCAAAATGTAGCTATTTTTGATGCTAACAATGAAGGTATACCTTTTAAGCTTTTCTCATGATCCGTCTAATGATGTATAGGAGAAATCATATCATCTGGACTGACCTAATTTTTTAACAAGTCAACAGGATAATTAAGATAGCTGCCATGGCGAAGGACCTGTATCAATGTAAGGGCTCAATTTGGCCTTTTCTAGTAAAAAATTAGCTGAAACAATTTCACCATGCATTTTCTTGTGGGGTTGTGACTGGCTGTAAAGGAATGATTATTCTGTTTCTGAACAGTTACAAGGTAGTTGTTCATTGCTAAAGTAGGCTTATATTACGCCAGGTGTTTTAGTGCTGTGTCAACGTAATTTTGCTGTTACATAGATTCAGAGCATTTGCTTGTAAGTGCAATAGCTTGCTAATGCTCAATTAAGTTGCTGTGAATTCAATAGAGGTAGGAGCCTTATTTGATTAGTATTTTTAGTTTTGGAGAATGTTTTTCAGATATATAGGATTTTTAGGGGTAATATTAGTGTTTTGTCTTTCTTAAATTTCTTCAAATGTGTTATCAGTTAACATTTTACTCATGCTTCTAGTTTTTTGCTTTCTGATATATTTTTATCTTCCTTTTTCGGTATGTAGTTTTCATATTGTATTTCTGGATGGGTAGCTTTTTCAAGAGCAACTGAGTTCTTTGGTTTGAGTTGTTAATTCAATTAAAGATAAAGGCAATTTGAGTAATTGTCATTTCTAACGTTCCTTTTAAGTTGGATATTGATACTAGAATGCAAACATTTGGTGCATCACCATCAACATAAGATATCTGGTTTTATGTGCTATATTTGTTTCAGTGGGCGGAAAGGAGGAGGTTTGAAATTGCTGGATTGATGTCCTCTGTCCTAAGGGCGAATTTACATGCGTATGATCCAGTTTTTGCAATGACATTGAGATATTTGATCAGGTAATCCTTTAGCTTTGATGTGCTTTTGTTAAATGATTGTAACATGTGCTTGTGCATGTCTGGATGTTAAATCGGTATGATTGTTCTCTAAATTCCTCCCTATATTGTGCAGCATACACAAAGGATTTTGCCTTCATCAGGGAGTGTTGTCACCCATTTCAGATCTTACTGAGAGGTTGCTGCTTGAGGAACGTGACCCACCTGCAACACCTCAAGAGAGTTTGTATGAAGCACCTCCTTTTGATGAGGTGAGTTTTCTAGATTTCAGTTCTAATTTTATTGGATGATTCATTTACTGGAGATAATGCCTGAACCTCATATGTCAGCATAATGAGGTCTGATTGTTGGACATTCAGCTTTGCCCTTTTGCAGTTTTCTTGGCATACAGTATCTAAGAACAATTATGTGGTGGCTCTTACATTTTTTTTTTCATTTTGTATCTTTACTTATGAAAAATAGGTGGACATCCAAGCCCTTGCACATGCTGTTAAGATTACAAGACAGGGAGCTGTTGACAGCTTGAGATTCGCTCGGGGTGATCTATTTCAGGCATTTCAGGTTGTTTGTCTACCATCTCTTAAAACTTTTAAATGATTTATCTTTATTATTTCTTTAACTTGTATCTTTCATCCTTACGGTGAGGCTGATGATCAAGTATCCATTCAATACGCAGTTAACAGGCTGGCCCCATGTGCAGTTGTTATAATATGCTATAGGCAGTGAGAATAATTAACATGATATATGTAATGTATGCTAAAACTTGAAAACGTTTTTTATCCTCTAATATGCTCATTTTGTGATCAATAGTCTGTGATTTTGTTTTACTCTTGCGGGATAATCAATATCTCAACTGTCTACTTTAACTGTAAGTAAAACAATGAACAAAGAAAAGAAAGAAAGTTGGAGCAGCTTGTTTATTGGAAGTTTCTCATTAGTCAAAAATATTATTGCTTATGGAAGGACATTGGTGGGAAGAAGCAATTGGATCTTGCCTCTTACTTTATGATTTAAGGACTTGGTACTCTTGTAACTTTGTTTATTGCAATTGGAGGCCTTTATGTTGTTTGAATGGGTGATAGCTTTTATGAATCTTTTAAGAAGAATCCTTTTGCAAACCATTTTCAACTCATGAGTATTTATTGTGAGATTATCAGCTGTGTATGGTTGCCCTTTCTTGCATTGTTATATTAAATTGGGAATATGTGAGGCAGGCTCCTTTATTTTTGTACAGTCTTTAGTAAATGTTTCTATCCATTAATCATTCACTCAGTCTTCTGTGGAACCTCCACTAATATTTCCCTAGTCTTTCTTTTCTTTTACCATTTTACAGGTCTTTACAAAATTTATTTGTGGAACTGCAAATGCTTTTGTTTTTTTCATTTTTGTTCTTATTCTCTTTTGATGAAAAGATGATATTCAAAGAACATAAAACAATGATTGCTGGTTTGTCTTTAAAACCTGAAATATGGTTGGCAGTCTTTATGAACTTGTTGTGCTTCGACACTTGCATAAGACAAGTGGGTTGACATAATAAATTGTCTGAGCTACAAAGTTTGTTAGTGCTCGTAATTCGACATAATTAAAGATCGGCCTCTTTCTGGGATTTGGTTTATACTAATGTTATTTAGATGGGTTGACTGGAATATTCTGAGTATCCAATTGTTACTGACAAATATATTCATTGCAGAATGAGTTATGCCAGATGAGATTAGATGTTTCTGTGCTTGACGAGCTTGTCCGTGAGTACTGTGTTTACAGGGGCATCGTTGATTCTGGTCTTGCATCCCCTTCTGGTAAACCCCATATTTGATATGTTAATAGAATTTTATCAAAATTATTTTTGTTCACATTATGTTGATATCTTTTCAATACGTCAGGCATTCAAACCCTTTCCAAACCTATAAAAGTTAATCAACCGGAGTCTGGGTATTGTTCATCAAGGAACTGCTCCCTTGAAATGGATTGGAGCACCAGTAAAAATTCGGATGGTGAAACTTCCATTAGCAATACTAATACGGATGCGTCTCCTGAAAATAATACTGATGTAACTAGCGTGCAAGGAACTTATGTTGAATTACGATTCAATGGTGAGCCAATGGGCAGTAATGGAGATTGTAGTACCAGTGGATCACATCAGCCCGAAAGTTCAAGAGTTCTCAGAAATAGAAGTCATGGAACTGGAGAAAGGAATAAACGCAAGAGGTGGAGGGGAAGGCATGACAACTTTTGTTATAATCCTGAAATTTCTCTCAGTGAACATGATAAGCAAGAGCTTAACTCTTCTATACCTATTCCCGTCTCAAAAATGTCAAAAGAGCAACAGGTAATTGATTGGAAAGTTTTTCTTTTGAATGTGAAAAATAGATTGTCAACTAAGCTATTTTGCAGGGCCCAGAAAAACACTTCATCTCCAATGTTAACTATAAGGAGGATAAATATGAGATTGCACTGGTGATGAAGGAGCTTGCTAGTAAAGGAATGGCTACAGAAGCTGTTGAAGAAATTAATGCAATGGATCCAGAGTTTTTTGCGCAAAATCCTATTTTGTTATTTCAACTTAAGCAGGTAAGTCAATCTGGCTTTGTCAATGGCTTTCGTAGGAAACAGTGACTATTTGAATGGTTCAGTCTTAACCTTTGTTTGTTGGTGTTAGGTTGAATTTCTCAAGCTGGTCAACTCTGGTGATCATTCAGGTGCTCTACGGATTGCATGTGCCCATTTAGGTCCTCTAGCAGCTAGTCATCCTAATCTGCTGAAGCCATTGAAGGAGACTTTGCTGGCATTGCTTCGACCTAACGAGGATGCACTTGTAAAGGGCTTCCCTTTACATGCTCTTGCAACTTCACTCCAGGTATGCTGTAACCATATCATTTATCTATCTTCCCTCACTTCCTTTCTTGCTAGGTCATTGTGCTTATTTTCGGTAGTTTGTCCATGTTGCTTTTACATTATACTTCTGATCCTTGCCCTTTCTGCTATCTAGGAAAATTAGATGTTCAACTGTGACTGTTTGATGCTTGTGTATATCACACGTATCTTTAAGTGAATACAGTATCATATGCAGTAACTGCTGCTTTTAGCTCATTCAAAATTTGTTTTTGTGGATAATTAAGCAATTTACCTGAAATGCAGCTCATGATGTTATTCTTTAAGTTTGTTCAACATTTGATGTAATGACTAGATTAGCATGTGCTGGAGCTTTTTAACTCATTCAAAATTAGCTAATATGGCTATGGGTCACTCTACAAATAATAAATAAATAAATAAAAGGAACAAGAAGACAGAGAGGGTATCAAGGCTACAGCATATATGTTGAAGCTGTTATTTGGAAGCCCCATTTTGTCCTTGTCAGTCCATTTGTAAAGCCTGAATCTTGTTTCTTATAAAAAAGAAAAGGAAAGAAATTCAAGGCTGCAGATGTGTCATTCCCCTCTGTTTGGATGGGGAGCAAATCTCTTATTGAGGAATCTATGTTCCCTGAGATTGTTGGGTCTACAGCTTTCCAATTTGTGGACCTATTGGAAATCTGCACAGGGCCCATATTCGGGGACAGATCAGATTCTCCATAATGCCTGCAACAATGGAAAGGTATAGCACATGTCTACAACTCTGCTATATGATCTGCCATTTTCATAATGACACTAATTTGCTTGTAGTATTTAATCAATGATTGTAGTTCAGGATAAAAACATATTGAATAGCTGAGAGGTAATTCTACATAAAGTAGTTTTGGAATCTAAGTTTCTCTTTTGAAATTTATCCATAACCCCAAGTCGCCCTCAAATTTTCCTCTGCTCAGCATGTTAAAAACAATGTTAGGAATTATCTTAAATTGCTAATAACTCTACTTATTCTGGGCATTATACTTGACAAATATTTGTTAGTTAATTTTTACCAAAATTGATAGCGATCTAGAAATTCCTTTAATCTAATAATAAAATATAAGCACTTGGTTTTATCCTTGTCAGGTTGCAATTGGTAGGAGGCTTGGTATTGAGGAACCTCAGCTTATGAAAATCATGAGAGCAACCCTTCACACACACACTGAGTGGTTTAAACTTCAAATGTGTAGAGATCGTTTTGAAAATCTTCTGGGCATTGATTCATTGAAGGAAGTTAATACTCCTTTGCTTGCTAATGCAACCATGTCTAAGTCACATGCACCGGATAGTTCCACCCAAGGATCTTCGCAAGTCACAGTATCATCAAATGCCAGGGTGTCAGAAGATGGCAGAAGTCCAAATCAAGTTTCATCTGGAGATTTCATCTGCGATGAAAATGCAATACTTAAAGTAATGGTGAGTTGAGCATCTTGCCTCTTATTTTGGAATCAAGTGGATTTGCTTCTGTTAGATTATATGCATCTTCAGACTAGGTTTGTTTATATTATTGTGCCTATGGAGGAATATTGATACCAATAGCTTTACTTTCTTCAATGTATTTGGGATTGACATGCACGTCAAATATAAGTGGATGGTTGGGTAGTAAATATTAGCTGCCAGGTAAAAGTGGTGTTTTAACAAATATTTTACTGTGTTTTCAAAGTTAGTTTGGCAGTCCCAAACATACCCTTCTTTTGGGTATGCATGCTTTTTGTTTGTTTCTTTGTTTTAAAAAAAAATATAATTTTATCATTTTGCTAAGTCCATACTGCTGTGCGTTTTTGGATCTCGCGACATAAGCTTCCAATTTTGAGAGCAGTTTAGGACTTGCTGAAATTTTACAAGATACAGTTGAGCCAGATACCTAATGGGCTAATTTGATTTGGGAGATAATTGTTACTTTAGATTGTAGAGCATGTGCATGAGCTCTTGCTGGTAGGGCCTAAGTCTTGTCAACTGTTTTGGTATTATTTGGTTATTCAAGTAACTGAAATACTCTTGCTCTTTTTTTTGTTTTTTAACACCTCTTGAACCTTTGAAGCTCAAGTCTGATACTTGAGGTTGTCCTAATCACAACTTTTCTTGTTTCTGGTTGGGGTTGCAATCACAACTGTTGTCCCGGAATTTCACCTATCTTTTGTGAGAGTATGTAGCACACAAGATTGTTAACATGTAACAAATTGCATTCTGGATTGTTGCAGGAATTTCTTGCTTTGCCAAGGGCTGATGCCATCCACCTTCTTGCACAATACAATGGGAATGCCGAGACAGTCATTCAGCAAATATTTGCGTAGTTTGAAATGTACAAAAATTTACATTTGCTTATTTATTTTTAAAATATTATTTTATTCTATTAGTATCATAGAGTTGCTTTGTAGCTACCTATTTCTTGCCCGGGAACTCCTTGTACCGTGTCCTGTACATTACCTGCTAGACACTGCTACTGTTTCTTGTATATTGCATAAAGTTTAGTTGTTTTTTTTTTTTTTTTTTTTTGCCTAGGCAGGAAAAGAAAGAAAATGTAGAATAAGGTTTTATGCACGAGACAAAAAATTTGATTGTTTCAGATGTTTTTTTATGGGAATGAGGTTGTGTTTCTGAAGGTATTTCAAGAGTTTGCTTGTCTTCACCACTGCAGAGACCTATTTCTGTTTTTATCTAACAGTTACTGATGATTAATATTGTTGAGGATGGTATTGCTTTGTTTCTACCATCCTGATGATGATATTTGTGAGCTTCCATTTTCGTTCTGTGCATAATCCTTGCATTGTAGGCACACATTGCATATCAGAGGTTGTGAGTCCTATGAGGTATGCAGCCACAACAGAAGCTTAGAGCTATTTGATTGGGAGGCTTTGTGTATACATGATGTATTGGTAAAGTTGAGAGACTTATGTAATTTGAAAATAACACATTCTCTTTAATACATTAAATTTGTAGTCTCTTATACTCTCATGTTTCAATATTTATGTTATAAATTTTATATGTTCCAAGTTATGATCGTCTTTGATATTGAAGAACTCGGGCAGTGCATAGGTAAAGATGGTTAGCGTGACATTATTTCTTGCGTAGGTAACACCTTACAGTGGAGTTAAAGTTACAGCATTATTCAAAATGGTAGACCAGGAAGTTACGATGATCTGACTCGAAGAAGAGAAAAAAAATATGAAAGTTGATTGTGCTGATATCCAGTGGTATGTTCATAAAGCAGTGAGCAAGAGCTTTTATTTACTCTTTATTCAAAAATAAAACGCACAAGTATTGTTGATTAGCACACAGCAATTGACAAATTGATTTACAAATTACAAATCCTTTAATAATTTCATTCCTGGCGATTCGATTCACGTAGTTTCCTTTCATCCGAGAGCATTTCTGCGAACCTGCAGAGATTAAACATACAGAGCAGACAATGGAGTGAATGATCAACGTATGCCTTATTATATTGAGGAATAAGTTTAAAAGAGTAACAGTGTTACTATGTTTAATATGCAGAAGGATTAGAATGATCAGCATTCATAAGAAGCTACCTTTTGAGTGCATCCTCGTTGGTGCCAGCATTATGAACTTGTTCGTACAAGCCTGTTTCCAAATTTATGCGGGAAACGGATTTTTTCAACAATTCTTCGCCAAACTTCACCAGATTTTCCATATTCTCTTTTGTAGTTGAATCCATTGAAGCCAAAGTTCCTTGTAGCGTGTCATCCTAATTTATACATTTCAAAACAAAAGTAAATTATATATCTCATGCATAGAAGAATTATTCAGCAAACTTTGCAACTTAAGAGAAAGAGACTGATTAATCTATAATCTATAATATTTATATATTAATAATACAACAGGCACGTATGTTGGTGGTTGGAGGTTATCCATCCCTGGCATTGACTAATTATTCTTTAAATTTTTTTTATTTCTTTGTCTAGAATTTTTGATAGAGAAATGAGAGACTACCAAAAATGGATATGCCGGGCATTTTCCTTCTCAAAGACTCAACTGACCAGTCACTATATATAATATTTCTGTTTGTCCTTTTGCTTTTCAGAAGAATAATTGTGAATGGTTCTTTTTTTTTTTTTTCTTCTTTCTTATTTTCATATGTTCTGATTAAGATTAAGATTAGGATGAGCTGTTCTTTTTATTAGTTATTTTTTCTTTGAAATATTACCTAGATGTAACTTAAATCTCTCTCGGTCCTAGTGTCGAGTGAGATTCCAACGGAAGAATGATTGGACTATTAAAAAATATATATACATATATAGCAGTTGAACTAAAATATTACTATCTAGCTAGATCTTATTTCAATTCATCAGAAATCACTGAGAAAAATATCTTCTAGTTGTGTGACACGCAAACACTTACATCGATCCTGAGATACTTGTCCTCTGAATGAAGGGCTTGAAAAACATTTGAGATATGATAATCAACCATATCCCCAAGCGCTTGACCATAACAATCTATTAGTGGAGTTGAACCATCCTCATACAACCAGCTTATGATCCCCCACTTGGAAGCCATTTTAGCAGTGTATTTGTGCTCACTCTTTTTTGATCCAGTGCCTATCGAGATCACCAGAAAACGTCCGTAATCCAACGGCTTTGTTGGCAGGAAATCCGGGTTCTTCTTCGTCATCTGTTTTGTCACCTCGCCAATGGCAACCAAAGTCTGAAATATGTATACATATATATATATATATATATATCACAGTTCACAAATATGCATATTATTCATACATACTACCTTTTTTTCTCACTCGTTTGACTAATTATATAAGTAATCCCTTTTTCCCTTGTAAAAGAATTAAGGTTACCGGATTGTTTGCTGCCACACCACCATCAATGAGATTGAAGTCTTGCATTTTTCCATGTTCATCTGGGTTCTGAAAATAATAGGCGGGAAAATAAGTTGGTGCCGCCGAGGTCGATATGCATATATCTGCTAACTTGGCATCCAAGACTGGACGGGTTTGTAACTGCAGCATGCCAGATTTTATTCCAATTTTATGAGAATTAATTAATTGCCGCTAAATTCTGACAGCGCAAAACAATCAACTTTTACGTAAGGATATTACAATTCTCAAGTTTTCATACTTAGTAGTGGTGAGTCATTCATTAACCGGACGATGAAATAGCGTAATAAATTATATTGTAATTTAACTGCGTAAATTAACTCTCCCCTCTCAACTGCTTACCTGTGGAATGTTTGTAAGCCAAAAATTTATTAATTTATTAATTAATAATTAATAAGAACCTGAAATGAGGAAAAGAGAGTAGGCTGAAGTTTCTTGATGTCGAAAGTTGGAATAACAACGTTTGTCAAGGTTTGGCGCAACGTTGTGTCCTTTAAGTTCTCCTTTATCACCTTGCGAAGATACTTCCCGTCATATTTGCTCCCCATTAGAGCTTTTGTTGGCTTTATAACCGAAGCTAGCGGCCCCCTGCGCGTATTTTTAGAAAGAATTAAAGAATTAAGAAGAAGAAACAAGTTTAGTTGACATTAATACCTAAAATAACCACACAGATCTTCAAGTGTTTGTGTTATATTTAGTTATATACTTTGTTTCTGGGAAAATTTTGGGACCATTCTGTTTGTAAAAAGGTACTATATCCTTGGCGGTGTATAGGGGACGATTTTGTTCATTTGGGTGCAGTTAACATTGCTGTTATCAGACCACCTGTACTGGTTCCTGCGATCACGTCGAAGTAATCTGCAAGCCTTGCATCCTCACCGTCTAGTTCCTATAATGTATATAAATATCGTTTCAATCATCAACAATTAGTATATACCGTACAAGGATGTGTCTTATAAAATAAAATGATTACCTGAAGTTGAGATTCGAGGTAGGCAAGAATGACTGCTGAAATAATTCCTCGAATTCCTCCTCCATCAATGCTCAGAATTGCAATAAGATCACCACATATAGGAGGTTTAATACTTAGATACGATTTAACATTTGAAGATGATGATGTTTCGTTCTCCATTTTTATGATCAATCGAAGCAAGAAGATAGAGAATAAGACGCCAAATAATTATAAAATGATAAAGAAAATTGCTGATATGAGTTCATTAACACTATAGGTATATATATATATAAAGAGAAAGCTGCTATATATGCATGTTGCATAGAAAATTTATTCTGTTCGATTTAGTAATGATCAAGTCGATCGAGAGAATGCAAATTATTTACAACTTTTCGTGTTCATCCTCATGACTGGTCAACATGGCCAGCTGTTTGGCCAATATGAAATATAAAATCAAAGAACTTAAAACATATAAATTAAGTAAATCAGGCTGACTTTGTGCATTGAAGATCATCTTGCTTGTAGACCGAACAGAACTCACACTAAATTCTTGGTAAAAAGTTCCTATCTCTCATGGCTCACGCTAATAAGAGGATGAATATACAATCTCTAGCTGCGTATATTTATATATGCTTATTATGGCGAAACAGCTATAGACTTTTTATTGGTATACTTATACAATCCTTTATATTTTACAAGCTACTTGCGATAAACTAATGAAGATAATAGAATTGCATTGCAGTGTGTGTGTATATAAAGTTACTAATTTTTGTCCCAGCTTTGACAACCCATATATATATCCTAGTTAGCTAGAGAGAGGAAATTGTTTAAAAATTTATATTTTATGAATGAAAGATAAAATAGATATAACAAATAGTCACTCTACTTATATGAATAGGTACAAACTCTAATTGATATCTTTACTAATTGTCCTAATTATAACACGAGCAAGAATTATTCCTATCGGCTCAAAGTTTTATTTTTTATATCATACACATTCTTTTGTTATCCTGTTAAATGACTTTCGTGAATGAAAATGTATATTATATATATACGCACACACACAGACATACATACATACAATTGACCAGTTTAACAAGAAATCTACACTGTGAGTGGAGCAGATTAATGCATCGTGAGATCAGCATGATACCAAATTTCATTTTCATGCCACATCATCATGCTCAAATACATACACATAATGCATATATATATATATATATATATATATGCATATCGTGAAAGAGATACTCCATGAATCAATATTATTATATGTATGAGTAACTTACTGCTGATTTCATTAATAATATTATTGATTCAGGGAGTTGACCTCTCACTAGATCTCTCTAGAAATTAATGACCAATTCAACTCTGTCGAGTGGGAAATCTTAAACTTCTCAATAAACCTCCCAATGACGAAATCAATATTAAAAATATAAGATATTACAAATGGTTGATATACTCATATGTATAAGTTGCCGTTGATTTTTTTTGTTAAAAAAAAAAAAAAAAGAAAAGCCAAGCGTACGTCATTAATTGAGCATTCCATTATATTTTTCAAACGAATTTCCCCTTGCGTAAAATTACTTGCTTTCCAAGTTAATTAATTTCAATGTTCGCACCATTAGTTAATGATATCGTGTAAAAATTTTGCAATTACGCACATGGTCAGCTTAATCATGAGCTCTCTCTTTCTCTTACAGGGACAAGGTTTACCAAAGTTTACTGATGAGCGTGTCATATCTTAATTTAATTATATAATTAATTTTATTGTTGCTACTTATTTTTCAGTCTAGCAATTTTGCTGTCATATAATTAGAGTTAATTAAGATAATGAATATCGTATCTAACTCGTTTTATTTCAATTCATTTCTGTCGATTTTTTCCCCATTTAAGTACAAGCTCTCTAACATTATCATGGTAGAACTAAAACCTTGCTCATTCTCGATCAATTTCTATTTTATCTTTTTCATTTTTCTATCTGAATTTTGACACATCAATTTCGTATACACATATATATTCTATTAATTTGCATCGGGAATTTTGGAGATCGACTTTAAAATGAGTTTGAGTTTATGTTGGTGCTTCACGTGAGTACTGGAAGCGATGAACATAAAATTGGCAGCGAAGTTGAATTCAAAACAAGACCATTAAATAAAAGAAAAAATGTTAAATATACATGCGTGTGTGTGTATACATATATATATATATATATATATATATTAATTCTGCTTGCTTGTCCTTCACTCTAAAAACAGATTAATTCAACAAAAATGAACATCTGCAGGGAATTAATTAATTTCTTAAATATTGGATAGACGTAGACTTAGAAATTAAACTTTTAATTTTTATTATTATTAAAAATTCGCCCATCTATATCTGTATATATATGTTGTGTCACTTAAGTATGCAATTCAATAAGTACGTAAGTATAACTGTATCCTTCCTCTTTTGATCCATCAGTTACCTTCCTGCCTTTTTAAGTAATTAATTAATTAATTAGTTAATGATGTATTATATACATACACCACGTCCTTCCTAATCTAATTCTTAATTCTTATTAAATTAATTCCGTTGCTTGGTCAACCACACTAATCACGTGTCTGGTAGTTAAGAGCCAGGAGAATTCGATTCATTTTTTGTATTACAGAATCTCTTAGCAAAATAAAATAAAATAAAATAACATTGACGTGTGGATTTTATTTTTTTCCTTTTGGGTAAGTATAAAATAATATAAAATAAAATAGAAGTAATATTATCGACAATGCCTATATATAAACTTATAACTTTATAAAGTAGAAAATCAAATTAAACCAAATTTGTAGCAAATAACTAGCTTTTGAGATTTTAATCTAAAAAATTGTATAGTTCGGTTCACTTTCAGTTTTGAAATTCAAAATCTTTGTATATTAATAATAATTAAAATAAATTGAACAAATATTTAAAATTACACCTACAAGTAATGTTACAAAAATTAAAAAATAAATTCAAAACTGAGAGATCAAAAAATCAAACCAAAACTAAATTAATTCAATTCAATTTGTTTAGTTTTTTTGTGTTAATTTTAAAAATTGAATATTTTCAATTCTATTCGATTTTTAAAGTCTAAATCAAATCAAATCATACCAATTTAAGGATAACAAAATTCCTCATAGAGTTAGCCTTTTGGAGTCTCCTCAAAATAAGATAAATTTTAGATGCCATTACATGTTTACCTAAATGGGATGAAAAATTAGGAAAATAAACCCAAAATTATTAATAGAAAATAATTTAGTAATTTTTCTTCTACACCCTACTCAATTCATTATTTTTTTTTTATTTTTTTATATATAAAATAAATCAAAATATATATATATATATAATATATGAAGTACAAAATAGTTAAATAATGTATTTTTTAAAAGTAAAAATATATGCATAAACAATATTAAATAAAATAAAATCTATTTTTTTTAATTTTATTAAGTGATCAAGTTTATACTTTTTTTAATTCATTTTTCGGGCAAGATTTCTCATTTCCACCTTATTAAAGATATGGTGAATGAAATGAGAGATGGGGATTAAAATGAAAAATGAGACTGGAGATGTGGAAGGCTTCTTACCCCTTAAACTACTTTATTACCGTCCCTTCGTAAAATGCATTTTCTATTAAGGTTTCATTGAAAATATTTGAAAATTACATTATTTATAATCATACTTGTTCTAATTAATATTTGAAAATATTAATTATGGTGAATGAACTCTTTAATAATAAGATTCTCTTCTTACATAAGCTTCTAATTTTTAAGTAAGTGATGTAATTATAATTTATTTAATAATTATAACAAAATTAATATTTTGGATTATTGAGACAATGGATAAAATAGAGCTGTATTTTATTTTGAGAGAAAACTTTGAATTTAATCCTCTTGATTTGCACCAACGACAGAGATGAGATATTTTATTTAGTTAGAGAGAATGCCCGATTCTCTCCTATTGTTTGATCTAATACCTCGAAACTCTTCTCTTATTTTCATAATACCTCAAATCCCCCTTTTGTTAGTTGACAGGGTTAAATATAATAATATATGAGTTCTTAAAATTTAGTCTATTAACTTAAATAGTCTCAATAGTTTTAAAAATACTTATAAAAATTTTAAATTATTAAAAAATAACAATGATATCCTTGTATAATATTAATTAGCTAAAAAATTATTTTTAACTCTTAATTGAAAATAAATATTAAAATAATAGTATATTTTATTTTATAATACATTAATAACTAAATATTTATTAATATATTATAAACAAAACATAAAGAAATACTAATATATAAATAAAATATATTAATAAAATGCAATATTTGTAATTTATAAATAAATATTAATCTATAAATAAAATATTATAATACAATACTTGTAACTATATATAATCATAATTATTGTAATATAATATAATAATAAAATTTTACAATATATTAACAATTCAATATTGTATAGGCATTAGAAAATAGATAAAAGAAATCATACATTTATTATTTTATTTATTTATTTAGTTAACTACTATTAAATAAGGATATAGTAATTATTTTTTAATAAATTTGGCCTTTTATGGGTATTTTTAACTTTTAATTGAAAAAAATATTAAAATAATAATATATTTTATTTTATAACACATTGATAACTAATTATTTATTAAATATATTATAATTAAAATATAAGTTTATTTATTTTACAATATATTAACAATTCAATATTAATCAAGTTAATGGATCAAATTTCAAGGACTCACATCTCATTAATTTTTTTTCAAAATTTAAAATAATAATGAGTTTTATAACTAAAAAAATATATTTTGAATTAAAAGAATGTATTTCCACAAATAAAAAATACTTCAAATAAAATTTTTTTATAAAAATGTAGAATATGTAATAATATGATATAATATTATCATATCAATTTATATAGATAACTTTGTATATGTAATAGTAATGATATAATTTTTTTTTTACATATATTGTTCTTCATATTTGTTGTGGTGTCGGAGTTTTTTAGCCTTTTTTTTTTTTTTTTTTTTAAGGACTTATTTAGTCTTTGAAATGATGTTTGTGTGATAGTTTAAATATTTTTTTAGTTTAATGAAATGAAGCCCAGCCCGTGTCTGAGGCCCATTAAAGCATCTTCCCAAGTAGAAAAAGGCGGTTGATTATTTATTTTTATTAGTTTACAATATTTATAAATTTAAATAAAATAAACAAAAAAAAAATACTAATTAAAATTTTTTAAGCGTGGGGTTCACGTTGTCGGACTTCTGAATAACACCAATGCATGATTTCGATATCTTATAATTAAAATTTTTGTTCAGACTTCCACTTGAAGAAAACGTTGTCGTAAGTCCGTAATGTTAACGGTTAATTTTTGATTTATATGTGGAGCCGTGCACTGGGGTTACCAAAAAAGTCAAAACACGTGAAAATAGTGATAACATTAATCATTTCCAAATTTTTATTATTTTTATCTATAAAATTATATTATTCTGTCATTTTTAATTATTGTTCAAATTGAATTTGATATATATAAAATAATTATAATATATTGATTATATATATCAAAATTTTATTTATCTATATATATATATATAAAGATATTATTTTCTTGTAATTATTATTGTCGGTGTTGATTGTTTAATTGTTTGATCAACCCATAATTCATTATCATCATAACCAGACTAATAATGCCCTAAATTTAAAATGTAACGGAAAAGAACAGGCCAAATTAATCAAAAATGGATTTGAATTCGATTAGTAGTAGTAGTAGTAGTAGTAATAGTAGTAGTGTAAGACCTAACCTATAACCCATCAATACAATATAATACAATACAATTTTGCCCCTTTTTCATTTGTAGAAAGAACGAACGATGGGCGAAGTCATATCATGCGCGTTAGGTATTGGATTGGGTGCCAATTGTAATTGTCTACCACTTGTCAACTCGTTTTGCTTTAATAATCATCTCTTCTAACATTTTGCCTTCACTGAATTTGGTTGTCGGCACTCATTTATTTACATTAATTATAATAATAACATTGAAATACACTTATAAAATAACATAACCATCTTATTTTATATAATTTTATTCTTTAAAAAATTTAAAATACATCCAAGTAATATAATATTATCACATGTATAATAAAATAATTGCATTTTATATTTATTAATTTCTCATGTGCCGACCAAACATAAGTAAAATAAATAATACGAATACAACTAAGACAATAATAATTTTTCTACAAAGAAGCGTAAAGGTCTTGCAATTTTTATGTTAAAAACACATTACAGGTGTCCTAATTAATAATATGTATACATATATTTTCACTATGTTGAATCTGTTCTCCTTTTTTAATTCACATTTGTAAACCAGAACCCTCCCTAAATATTTAATATGTTAAAGATGAAAAATTATTCATTTAACATAATAATCATCTATCTTTTTTATACAACTTTTTTCAATAATTTCTTTACTAAAAAAAAAAGACAGAAAATTGATGGTTTAGAGAGTAAATAATAACACCATTATCGTAGATTTAAAAATAATTTTCTGGAAAACAAAATTACAGAGACATTATCCAACGAATCTAACTTTATTACTTGTATCGAAACCCAAAATATTCCAAGTCAAGCAACTGACTTTTTTATTTTATTTAATTTTCTTTTTCAAATAAATAAAATAGCAATTAAGTGCCTGGTCTTCTGCGGCATTAAGGAGCAGGATTCATGCTGCTACTTCTGCTGTATTTTTCTTTTTCATTTCTCTTTATTTAATTGTTTAAGATAAGAACTATATTTTTACATTATTATGGCAAAAACTCAAATAATTTTATGTATAAATCAAGCATATCATAAATAATTGAAGAGAAATTAACTTTTTTTTTTTTGGGGGGGTTTCTTTTTCTTCAATTAAAGGTAAAGTTGTAAGAATTCTTTTATCAGAATGGTATGAAAAGCGTTAAAAAAAATATAATATTATAACAATAATGTCAGAAAATTAGTGAAATTCCTTCCATTAATTAATTCATTAGAAGAAGAAAACTGATACCGTGCTGATTGTATAATAATTTCCAACGGACAAATTGACTCTGTCAATTAATGAAATGAAGTCCTACCTAATCTAGACTTCGGAATCTTCTCCATCTTTGCATTTTATCTAACATTACCATTAAATTTATAAATATATGCAGTGTCAAACAAGGAATGCTACAAAATCAAAAATTCTTGGTGGTCTTATTCAATTTTTCCATTTACTTCAAACTTAAAATTAACTTTTTATCACTAAGTTAGCACTTTGAGTCTTAATTCACAACTCCATTTTTCAAAAAAAATAAAATAAAAAGAAAAGCATGAAATTGGCAAAAGCTTAGACACTCCAACTAAACATATGCATAAATATATATATATATATATTTCTATTATTTATATTAATGCCTAGGTAAAATGCTACTTTCCATCTTCTTAATATAACATGATTGATATATCAATAATTCACATATTAACTTCATTTTACTGTGATGAATTTTAACATACATGAACAGGAACATCACATCAACAATTTGATTTGATCATCTTAACAATTTAATGATAACAATGGCCATTCACTTGATTACACCACCAACCGAAATATTTGGTATTGCAAGTTTAAGAGCTTGAGTATTCTATACACCATGGTACTCTATTTGTAAACAATAACAATTTACCAATCAAATTATTAAATTCAATTATTTCATTAAATTATATTACTTGTGAGTAAATCAAAGTTCAGATCAAGTAATTAATGTTCACCGTTGGTAATTTTCTTAAATTTAGCTTTCATTTAATTAGTAAAATAGCTGTCTCGTTTGACTTATTATCTCTTAAAATTTAGGGAAAAAAAAAAGCCCAAAAAATATTAAAATCGTATTTAAATTAAATAACTCTAATTCGATAATTAAAGAGTATCGTATCGTAAGCAAACAAAAGTCAAAGTCGTGGTTTACTATTACCGGGTCCAAGACGAAGACAGACACATATTGTGATTCCGAGATTCGAGCTTTAACTATTACCAAAGTCTATCTACGTATGGCCTTCAAACTGTGTTTGCAGCCAAATTGTTTACAGTAGCGAACTCAACTTAGCTGTCAATAATTAGATAGGTACAGGCAAATAATAATATAATCACACGGACAAAGAGACCGAACCCAAATTAGACGAGAAGAAGAAAACTCCTCTCTCTTGTTTAGCGGCATTGTTTTCTACGAGGCCATATAGCCACGAAGCTGAAACATTATGACATAATCTATTTGGCTTCTTCTTCTTCTTCTTTTGCTTGTCCTTCCGGTTTTGTAGCTGAGTGTACGAGAAGAAGTGGAGAGGGGTTTTGTTTGTTTTAACTTTGCCGGGTTTCTGATTTCTTTCGGTTTCTGGAAATAGCTATGGCAGAATACATCTATTTCTTCAACAAGGTACGCTTGTTTGTTTGTTATTTATGTGAAAGATGGTCACTTTTTTTAAACTTATATTTATCTTCGTGTTTTCTTCCAATTAAATTCAAAGTTTTCTTTTCTTTTTTTAGTTTTTATTTAATTTTTGTGAATTATTGATGGGTATCGAATTTATGTTTCGCTGTGCGTGCTCCGATCTGGGTTTTGCCAGTAAAGTTTGTAATTTACTTATTTATGTACTCAGTTTCTGGGTTTTTTGTATGCCCCTCACTCTCTCTGAAACCCACATTGGTCTCTCTTTTGTTTTAGTCTTTTTTGGACTGTTCACAAGTTTCATTGTTGTACACTGACTCTGTTAATGTTGCAGTTTTCATACTTCATTATATCGAAATATCTCATTTGATTTCTTTGCTTTGTAATTGGAACAGCTCAGATGAGATTAGAATGTAATAAAAATGAGACCTTAACCTCCCCATGAAGTTAATCTGAATGCTTATGCTTGCTTATTTTGTGCATCACAGGATACTCTAATTATAAAACCTCCAAAGAAATCTCCATTGTTCTTGAGGATGATAGCTTTACTATTTGCAATGGTTTGCGGGATTTTAATCTACTCAATCCGTTTAAAGCAATTGAACACTGGCACCAGAATTAAATTTGAAAATGTCCAAATCATTGAAAAGTCTTTTATGGATTATGGAATCCAACGGATAGAAGGTCCTGGCGATAGTGGCACTGAACAGCTAGAAATTCCTCGTGTGCATTACCCAAAACCCCAAACTTTCAGCAGGTAATTAACAAATTCTAATTTACTAAATTTGGCTTCATAAGAACCTTAGATTTCAATATGTTGTCTTCTTGTACAAACAGGGCCGAATGTGCAAATACTCCTGTACGATTCTTTGCCATAATATCAATGCAAAGATCAGGAAGCGGATGGTTTGAGACCTTATTAAATAGTCATATCAATGTGAGCTCAAATGGGGAGATTTTCTCACTTATGGATAGAAGGAAAAATATTTCTTCAATTATAAAGACTCTAGATAAAGTTTACAACCTGGATTGGTTAAGTAGTGCTTCCAAGAATGAGTGCTCTGCAGCAGTTGGCTTTAAGTGGATGCTCAATCAGGTATAATTTTGTGTTGATGATAACCTTTTCATTAGATAACTTAGTCTTGTTGGTTGCTGGTAAATGACCTATTGCTTATCTGTTATCATTACATCTGAAACCATGCCAACCGTCATTCCACCTACTGTTTACCTGGCACCACTGTTTGAAATCATTCTTCATGGTTGGTCCACATAACAAAAATTCTCTGGGTCCTTGCCTTTGATATTTGACCTCTTGTTTCTGTTTGGTAATTACATGTGATTTCTGAAGTTATGTTATTCACTAAATTATAGTTTTATAAACTTGTAAGTTTGTATCTACTTTCCAGTACTTTTCAAGCCAAAGGCCTTCCACTTTTGAACATTAAGTGTACTTCTCAATTGTATACTTGTTGGATGTGTGTTAAGCTGATAAACTCTAACTCAACTCTTATTCAAACTAATCTTTAGTGCATTGAGATATTTAGGATGCAGAGAAGTTCATGGTTGTTAAATTGTTGAAATATTGGTATTAGGTCTGTTCCCTTTGATAGATGATTACAGAATGCAGAATTTACAAAAAAACTAGTCATTCTGTTCATATTTCACCTTAGTTCTTCATCTGTGTTATTTCAGCACAAGGGTGCTGATTATTAGGTTTTGGGATACTTGTGTAGTTATTTGGGCTCAGCTTCATTTGTTATTCACAGAGAAGGAAGAATGAGAAGAGCTGTAACTAAATAGCTCTCTATTAGATAACCAGGGAACATGTTGCAGGAAGAGCTATAGCTTGAGTTTTGGTTTGGAGTTTGCATGTGTTTTCTCAATATGTGTCTGGTGGTCAGTTTAAAAACTTGAATTAACATTGAGATGTAAAATATTCTTATGTAAAGTTGTTTAAGTTTAATTAAAAATACTAATTTTTATAAAAACTGGATGAAGAATACTTGAAAATTCATTGAATATATAATGCTTTACTGCAGTTATTGTTTATAAAAACTTGTGAATATACACTATGCAAGAAGGTAGTGAAGCTACTCTACGGCATCTGTCAAGTGTTGGTATCTCCTAACAGAACAATCCAAAAAATGAATACTATAGTGTCTTTTTAACATGTAGAAGTTAATTCATTTGGAGGGGTCAGTGGAATTGCTAACCCCCTTGGTTCTGGCAAATCTATTGAAGCTTTAATGCCAACTGATCTGCAATTTTGCTGATGAATATTGTGCTTCTCTTCAACATTCAGTAACTGTCAACTATAAATATGTTTATCCAGTTATGGTTAATTTGCATCACATTGACTATTCTTTTCAAATCATATAGACTATGTCAGAGTTGTATGACATATTCATAATGAACAAAGCTCAGATGTTATCCATAACTTATTTATTGTTCTGGTAAGAACTGATACCGATATTTAGGCCATTTTAGATAATAGAAAAGAAAGAATCAATTGTGCCTAAATAACTGTTTGATAGGTTATTCAGTGGTTTCGTGACTGCCTTGGAACTGCCTGGTGATGTTATGTTATCCTTCAGAAATTGGTAGCTTAGTTCTGTAGTATGCAGGGGCATTGTGTTAGTCTATTCCACCTTGAAACAGTTATATATTCAGCATACTGAGAAAAATTTATGACACAAATTGTTAAGATATTTTGTTGTTTATGTTGGACGATGGCAGTATTAAAGTGTGTATATATATATATATATACTTCATCTTTTAGTATTTGATTCATGGGAGTATCAGTTGAAGCCTCATATTTGTTGTCATACCCCAGGGTTTGATGGAGCATCATGAAGAAATTGTTGAATACTTCAATCAAAGGGGTGTTTCAGCTATCTTTCTCTTTCGACGAAATCTGCTCCGTCGGCTGGTTTCCGTACTTGCAAATTCCTATGATCGCTATGCTAAGCTGTTGAATGGAACTCACAAATCTCATGTGCACTCGCCTGAAGAGGTCAATCTCTCTCTCATTCTCTGTGCACACACACAAACAAACATGTATATTGCAAAATCTTGAGCTCTCTACTGTATTTTCTTGCAGGCTAAAGCACTTTCAAGTTATAAGCCTACAATCAATTCCACATCGTTGATAACTGATTTGGACAAGGTGGAGGTGATGGCTTCAAAAGCTTTGGAATATTTCAATAGTACCCGCCACATTGTTTTGTACTATGAGGATCTTGTTAAGAACCGTAAGGTGAGGGTCATGAAATTAAAGATAGTAAGAAAAGAAATTAAAATTATAGAAATAGTAAGAAAAGTAATTAAAGATAATCTCTCTTAAATAACACAGGATCTGGCATTGCACAAAATTTCACCACTCAGAAGTAAAATGGACATTTGGGCACATAATTTTTCCAACGTTGTCTATCACAAACTGTCCACATTTTTAGAATCCTCTTTTAAAGAAAGAATTGTAAAATTGTGTTATACTTTTCAAGTACTTTGAATCTTTGGTTGTAATTACCCTGTCTTCACTGATCTTTTTCACACATATCTGTGGTCTTAAAATACCTTCTCTGGAGACCAATTCTGAACAGATGGTGGTGTTCCAATTATTCTCTACTAATTAGTTCCTTTCGTTTGTCTGCACAATGCTCATTACTGTCAATTCTTGTTTCAGAAACTCAAAGAAGTTCTCAAGTTTCTAAGTCTGCCACAGATGAAACTAAGAAGCCGTCAGGTTAAGATACACAGAGGTCCATTATCAGAACAAATAGAGAACTGGGGTGATATCAACAGAACGCTCAATGGAACAGTGTATGAAAGTTTTCTCAGTGCTGACTATAGAAGATGACAGCTATGCTAACTTGTGGAACAGGTGTGAATACCAATTTAAACTGATTTTAGTTGTAGACAGTCAGTTGCCCCGATAGAATTTTGGTTGCCATGGGGGCTTAATGTTAAGTCTCTTTGATGAATCTGTTCCTTGAATCTCTTTCTCAACAGCCCGTTGAGTTGAGTAACGCCGTGTTTTACCCAGAACGTTCTTATTGATGAAAGAGATACAATGTAAATGTCAGCTAATTAAAGCAATTGTAATTGCAAATTGAGTGTTCTTTCATTTCTGTTCCCTTTATTGGTCTTTCATGCCTTCATATTCTTATACAATTCCTTTTCTTAATAATTTGAAATAGAAAATACTTCTAATAACAGCAGTTTTTCAATTTCACATACGACCTTAACCTTTTTGGGCTGTTTCTATGTTTTCCTCACAAACTATTTCTCTCGATTATCAACGTAATTCTGTTTCTCTCATGCCCAATTTAAGGTAATAATCAAGACATTTACCAATCATTGCAATAAATATATGTTGTAATTGGTCCCGCCACTGTGCTTTCTGCCATTAGATGTAAGCAACTTTAAATGATCTTAGTTGCAAGCTATGGAATTGAATCACAAATTCAAGAATTTCCACCTAAGAACTCATAACGGGGTAACACTCTCCGGACAGGTAAGCTCGGGTTATAATAATTGATGTAAGTAATGGGGATCGGGAACCAAGAGAAATTATATGCAGGTGTAATTAGATATGCCGTTCTCTATTTTCTTTTTCCTAAAAAGGACTTGTTATGTATTTTCAAACGAGGTTAAATTGTAAATATAAAGAGGGGTTTTATTGTAAATTGTAAATATGAATTTGCAGAAGCTGTTGCAGTCTTAAAGGGAGTCGAATTAGCTAATGACACGGGCCTTTCTCCGGTAAACATAAATTCTGATGCTCTCAACGTAGTCAAACTCGTTAAAGGAATCATCACTACCAGGTCTGAAGTGGGATGGATAGTTGACAAAATAAACAAGGCACTGTTATTACGAATTTGCCACAGAGTGGAGTTTGTGCCAAGAAGCTGTAACGAGGCAGCTCACAACTTGCCAAACTAGCCCTCAAAAGTTCTGAGTGTGAAGTCTGAATAGAAGAAATGGCTGGAGAAATTTGTAATGCTGTTTGAAGGACTCCAAAAGTTGTATTTGATTTTTCGCCTTAACGCAATTACTCTTTTTTAAAAAAAAAAAAAAAAAAAAAGAGAGAAAGAGGGGTTTTACTGGGAATTTATAGGGGTGGTAATGGGGTCATTGTAATAGCGCCACTCTTATGTTTTTGGTGTTCTGATTTACAGTCCGACCTAAGAGCATCCACTAATATTGTTGCATGGACATATAGTGTAAGGCCCAGTTATTTCTTTGGGCGAAATACCTTGTGTAAAAAATGACACTCATGGCCCATACCGATAATTAAAAAAAAAGAAAATCGTTGCCCGTATTCTTGCTAATAAATAAGACCTTTACAATAATGACGGGAAAAATTGCTTTCCCTGTGGGAAAGTAGCTTTAAAACCGCACAATAATGTGATTATGATCTTATTAAAATTTACTTGGACTTCACAGAAAATTATAATAAGTAAATAAATAAAAAATGAGATATTCTTTTTCATAATTGAGAAGTTATCTTGATTCTCCAATTCTCTTTGATAAATAAGTAGCACATTTAGTAGATTCTCTTCAGAAATCAACTGTAATTAATGCAGATATTGCTTGAAAAGCTTAAAGTGATTTAAGAACCAAAGCATTACAGTACTATAACACTAATTAAAATATGGAACTTATTATCATCATCATCATCATCATTATTATTATTATTATTATTTATTTTTCTCTTGTTTGTAGCGTTAAGTATTTTTACAATGCCCAACTTTAATGCTACACTCTGAGCCAAATTTGAATTACTTTTAAAGGAGACTAGAGGTTAACTTTGAATGGAATGGACGGTCGTTAAAATTAAAAGCCACACCAGCACAGCAATATATAATGTTGTTATAAAGCTACTGCAGGCCCGCATCCTGCCTGCATGGTCATGCATGGAGGCCAACTGTTAACCGTTAAAATCTCAGAAAGGTGTTGTTCTTACTTACTTACTCTTAACTATATTTGGACCAATACTCATGGTCATTAACTGCATGTCTTTAGTCACTCTATTCGATCGGGAAATTTTTACATTAGTCCCTAATTTTTTGTGAAATTTATTTTACTTAATTAATTTGAAACTCAATATATTTTATCTACAAGGCTGCGGTGAAGGTTTATCTTTTATTATATTATATTTTTATTTACTAATGGAGATCCTTTAATTTTGTCGTGCGCAACAAGTCTCTAGTGCTCTCCCAGATCCCCTCGAGCATCCTTACTTTTAATTAGGTTTGAAATTATGGCAAACAAAGTTAAACCGAAGTCGTGCACTACAGCCTCGCACAACAACCTAAAGAGACAATGAAAGTGCTCTCTTTTACTCTAATTAATTAATTAATTAGCGGTTAATTTAATTTAAACAAAAATTAGTGGATGGAGACTGGCGGGCCCTGCACGAGGTATGTACTTCCCCAACTGGAGGAGCCAACCAGACGCAACCCTTTTCTTTCTTTCTTTTTATTATAATAATAATAATAATAATTCTTATTATTATACCAAAGATTCTTTTTCAATTTGGAGGGTAGTATTAGTGGGATATTATTACCATACCATCCAATTAATGATTTAGCCATTCTAATTTGAGGGCATACTACCTAAACACCTAACTGACAAAATCTTCGAGGGCAAAAGTCGTTTTCAGGGCAATTGCTTTGCATACTTTGACAACTTATTTTTGTTCTGTCCGTACGCATATCAGTTTCTGTGGAGTAATCATTTTACAAATGGAAGCTTACATGTAAACAAGAAGCGTTGTAAATCTTATTCCCGAAAAAGAAGAGCATGAATATACGTAGCACCAAATGAAAACCAAATAAAAAACGAAGGCATACAATTAATAAAAAATAAGCAAAAGCTAACCAAACCTATAGCTAGTCTAAGATTTGCGAAATCAAATCAGCTGTTGCTTTCTGACCTTTCAGTTTCCTATGAAATAGTTTTCGTGGATACACTAGCTAGAAAATAAAAATATAACGTACCCTTTACCATATTATATAACTTACTCCAACCAATACAAAGTGATCGGCAAATACTTGAAGTTCATAAAATTCAAGAAACTTACTTAAAGAAAGAAACATACTTATTAATTCTTACCTCTTTGAGGAATCTTTTCAACCCATTTGAAGCCTTGCAATAAGTCCATAAACAATTTAAAGTTCATAGGGCAATCAAACATATAATAATTGTACATTTCGACCAGTGGACTGGGATAGACTAGGGGAGGAATTCCCCGAGTTTTGATGCACTTCGGTGGTGGTGGAGCTTCCAACTTTGCTAATTTTCGTTATTCCAAGCTCACACTGCTTTGGGTTCTTCAATTGTCGTTACTCACGCTACTTTTGGTTCTTCAAGCGAATACGTAACTGAAAAAGTCAAAGAAAAGGTAAAACTTAATAAATTGTCGCGCTCACAACATTCAAACAATTACCAACTAACATTTCAGCAGAATGAAAGGTCACTTATCGAACTTCAAGTTTGGTGGGTTAGTTTGTTCCTAAGACGACATTAAAAGCTTATGTTGCAAAAGCAAGATGTATCTTGTCGCGGATCTTTTATTGGATTAAATCATAGTCATCGGCCAAAGGTAAGAGGTAGATCACTGAATGGATATATGATTCCTTAGTTCACAACACAAGAACCTACACATATTGCACTCATGGTCTTCAGCTTTCTACTTACTACAGATAAATACTTAATTAACTATGGAAAAAAATAGGCCCAGTCAGCCTATAATGAGCACCCCAATGAACTATAAGTTCAACTCTAATTGTTTAAATTAGTGTTAGTACTGTTTCCATATGACATTATTATATGATCATTATTAAAACAATAACATGAAACTTGGGAACTGGTAAAATATGAATACAACATGCTCAGCTCTGCATGATGATCATGGAAAATATAGTAGCAGGAGATCTTCAGGAGATCTAATCATATATCTGGGGCAAAAAATTAAGGAAATCCAGAGCTGTCCCACATATTAAAGCTGCTGCTACAAATGATATTGTATATAGTAATGCAAACCGTCCAAATTGATATCGATGCTGGTCCACTTGTCTTAATATTATGATTTAATGAGCGGTTAGGATCCTCATTGCTCATACCCTTGAACATATATAAATACCTAAGGGATAGAGGTTATTATCATCGATCGTCTTTGCAATTTTATGCTCAAGTCTCCTGCAGTTCAAACCTTTCTTGAGCAGCTCTCTCATTCTATCATTTCATTACTGTTCCGTCCTGTAACGATGGCAGAACTCCAGTCCATGTATAAGCTTGTTTTGCTTCTTGCACTAATTTCCTGCCATGCAATTCTTTCCACCGAAGGAAGGAAAATAAAGTCAATTCATAACAAGGAAACTATTAGTTCCACTGAAGGAATGAAAGAAACCTTCCCGCCATTTAGTTATGGTGACTCAGCAGCCGTCGTGTACAAAGATGATTTTCTGCCAACCAAGTCCGGAAGTAGTCCGGGTATAGGCCATTCTTTTGCACAAGACAAAGAAGATGTTAAATCCAAAGTGTGTAATACTGCTGGAGATTCCGTTGCGGGATTTAAAGACGATCTCCGCCCCACGGCACCTTGAGATAGCGCTGCCGTTTGCCATAGCCGTGCAAAATAAATAAGGTCAAGTACCATTTGGATGTTCATCAGCAGAATTAGATTCATGTGAAATTTGTCACTGTATTTCGCTATTTCTCTTATTTATGCAAATGCATATTGTTTACGGTATCATTTCCATCAGTTCATGTATTGTACGTAGGTTTGTAAAGTACAGCCTATGGAAATAAAAGGTGCATCTTCTAATGATTCTAACTCTCTCCCTCTTCAAATAAAAAGTACTCATTCAGTAATTCTTTTCTTAGTCTTTCAATCAAATCTTCGACAGAACGAAAAGATTTGTATTAAAAAAACAAAGTAATTATCATTTAATCAATCACTAACAGATTGCAAAAACAAAACCATATTACAAAAGAAAAAGACAATAGAAACAAAATAAAAAACTAAAACTCAACTAAAATTAACGGTATATGGTTAGCAAATTAAACCCGACAACATCATGAAAACGGAATTTTTCGAACGTTTAAATGGACGTTTGCCATTTTGAATTAGTATTAATTACCCAATTTTTGAACAAATCCGTAGCACTGTTACTCTCATAAAACTTATTATGGGTATTAATATTTCAAGGATTCATGAAAGACAATACAACCTGAAATAATTTTATAAGAGAGACATTGTATTCTGTTAATAATAAAACCATGTTACAAAATCTCTGCTTATAATGGACAAAGATTAAAAACGACAATGATTAATTCAAAATTATAAAATGAGGGATTCACTTTTTATAAATCAGTTGATTGATTATAGTAGTTCATCATCATCATTTTGATCGACGTTTTTAATCTTGTAAATCAGAAAGTAAGTTTTAAGAGATTTTTATAATTTTGAAAAAGATATTTTGTATCTTAATTTGATTCTTATCAAACCTTGCAATTAATCCAACAATTAGGTAAATGCATGCTAAGGAGAATTTGTATCCAAATTGTTAAAAGTTGAATCAAGAGCATTGAGTCACCTTCAAACCACAAGTTGCTCCAACCCTTATCAAAAGTGGTCACAATCACCAAGATCACAACCATGATTTCTTCAAAGTAAGTAATATTATTAGTGCCTAAAATTAAAACATCAAAAGCCACCTAAAAGTTTTCTCAAGTGATTTCAAAAAATTAACCCAACAAACTATAGAAAGGTTACTATAATTGACTTCTTTTCCATCCTAGATTAAGGTGGAGAATGCAAAATAATGGCATGAATTTTGAGCACTCTGCCAAGAGAAGGAGAAAAGACAAAGAGCCTAAAAAACTTTTTGATCATCTCCAAAAATTAAAATAGAGTTGCTTTCAATAGTACTTCCATTATAACATACCCTTCTAATCAATTATTGCTTAAGTTTGCATGTATTGTATTATAAATCAATAGTACAACAGCACTAAAAACTTTTAGAAAGATATATTACACAAAGATTTAATATTCTCTCCTCCTCTCTTGTACATAAAATATAAAGACCCAATAACTGCAATGAAAACAGAATTAAAATAGAAAATTTTTATTCTATAAAAAACAATATTTCCCATATATAAATACACGCACTCTAATGGATGAATTAAATTGAATGTTTAAACTATAAATAATAATTAAATGTATACATGCGTAAGATTTATGCATATATGTAGATGTGTATGAATGTACAGAAAAGTGATACATTAGTATAAAAACACACTAAAAGATATACAATATTCAGTTAAGATTAGCCTAAAGAACTGGGAAAGCATACCGATTTGGGCAAAAGACATTCCTAAATTTGAAGCAATCCTAAAGCATTAAAGTACCTGGAAATATAAAATTATAAACAATAAATAGAAAAATTCACAGGTCCTAATTGGAAGAGTCAACCAAACTCTTTTTAAAATTATGTACAATATTAGGAAGGAGATAAGAATTCAATATATATTTAATCGATTAACATATAAAAAAAGCGTAAGAAGAGGCACACCAAAACAGACTGCAACCACTAACTGTTTTATTATTTTTTAACTTTTTTATTTTTTAATACTCGGCTTTTTTATTCTCCTATTTACAATATAATTCAATAAATTAATTTATCATGATAAATTAAACAAATAGAGTAACTATTAGCTAGATACGAACCCCAAGTCTCAATAAATCTGGGCCATTTTTAAAGACCAATAAGAATTTTGTTAGGTAAGATTATAGGAAAATCTTCTATATATGATTTTTCTTTTCGGCTAGATGTAGTTTAACAAAGCCAAAAGAAGTAATAATAGTGCCATCAATCTCGACAATCCGGGTCTGATTTGTACGGATTCCACTTTGGACAGTCCTTATGAAGTTCAGAAGTTTCGTTCTTTTTGTTTCTTTTTTCTTGGTAAACTTAGCTTGATGGAAACTTTTGTCTAAGTAGCTAATATTTGTTTTTTAAATTGATGTTTTGAACAAAATTATTGAAATGTTTAAAAGGTATTTATTTTTTAATTTATATTTATAAATTTGTTAAAAATATTTAAATATAATTAAATTAAAAATTTTAGTTTAAATATTAATAATTAAATATGTAATGAATTGAATATTTTATTTATTAATAATACTCTTAATTTATCATTTTATTTTCTAACAGTTCATATTCAAACTATAATTAAATTCAAATTTTAGTTATATTTAAATTTGGGACACAAAAAATAAATGACATCAAGTATACTAATGGTTTCCTAAATTGCAAATTTGGTTGGTGTACTTTGCTTCTTTTGTACTATTTTCTACTTGCATCTTAATATTTTTTTCTTATTTATTTTATTAGTTTTACACATACCCACATTATGCCTATGCACGCGCGTGCGTGTGAATAACACTCATTTTGTTATGCCACATAGTTAAGTAGGTGTTGCCTCCTTTTCCCGTTTTTCAGATTAATAAATTTTCTCAGTGGTCACTTTTTTTTTTTTTTTTAAAAAAAAAAAAAAAAAGAAATTAAGAAAGGTTACTTAAGAGCGAGGAAAGCTGACCACTTGGAGCAAAAGACATCCCTAAATTTGTAATATATATATATATATATATATATATGTAAACGAAATAGTAAAGAATGTAACCAAAGTATATCTTGGAAAACTATAAACAGCGAGATTTCCAGAATCCAACTGGAAGACTCGATCAAAAACTTTTTATAAATTGGACGGTGATGAGATTGAATATATAAATTTACAAATCTAACACGCTTTACTGTGTTTAGCTATAAATGAAATTGAGCAATACAAAACAATAACATTAGTTAGGATTGAAAATATATGTCCTCTAAGGGCAACTGAAACCACTAACTCTTTTATTTAAGACAATATTAAGAAATTTTTTTAATCAAAATGATTGAAAATTAGAGAAAGAAAAAACTTTAAAAATGTGCATGGTCACCAACTTTTGTAGCCTAAGAGAGGCCACTGATAAGTGCATGTTAAAAAAATGACCCTCATTCGATTGGCTAAGTTATATCAGCTATAAATACCAAGGGAGGAAGGGAGGGAGGGAGGGAGAGAGTTAGGGCACGCCCCTGCCCCGGTCGAAAGAGAGAATCAAAGTGCTCTAATTAATTTATAATATTATTTAACTAATTAACAATTAATCTAATCATTAATTCAAACAAGAATCAGTGTGACCTGCCAGACAAGGGCTTTTATAAATTTAACTTAATTCAGCAAGTAATATGGATGGTGATGACAACCCCATTATACTAGCTAATTGACTAATATTTTGGAAGATCAAGTCACTCGTTTCTCTTTCACATAAAAATTAAAACCCTCGTCAATCATTTCACTAAAGACCACCATCGCTTATTTGACAACTTGGCATCTATCAAATAGAGAGAGAGAGAGAGAGAGAGAGAGAGAGAGAGAGAGAGAGAGAGAGAGAGTTCCATGATTTTATTAAACAAGTACCACAATTTTAATCTGGAAAATAAAAGATATTGTCGAGTTTCTAAGGCCGCTGCGCATGCGTTAAAGCTTGTAATTTTTGACTGCACTGGAGTTACAAATATCTATATACCATTTTTTGGCATCATCAGAACGCTAGTATACAATATACATTTTTTCCTATGTCAATTCCAGTGTGTGATACTATCATCACCGTCAAATATCAATCTGCATTCCTTGTACTTGATGTGCACTTCATCACAGCAATACTCAATTCTGCAGTTGGGTCAGACACGTATTTGGGCTCTTTTGGACTGAGGTTTGATCCTTTTTGGGAGAGTCCAATAGTCCATCTTCTTTAAGATGAAAATAAGATGCCGTCGGGTTAAAAGACAAAGTTTTATTGTTAGAACATATAAAGAACTGGGACGTTGTTAACAATAGAAGATTAAATCATCTCCTAATCATCGCCTTAGTTTTAGCAACTTATTATTTTGACTTAATTCTTTTATCTTTTCAACAGCGCTGGATATGGGTTCTGTAACAAACTTGTTGTAAATATATTACTTATCAATTATGAAAATAGAGTTAGTTCTTTCATTTCAAACTCTGTCAGTTGACAGGACAATCAATAAACAGTCCGAAAGTTTTGTCTGGTGTGAATACATACTTCAACTGATTTTAGTCGTAGATAGGATACTCTTCCCATTGTAATTTTGTCTGCCAAGGAGATTGAAATATGTTTCCTTGCTTCATTCTCTTTCCCAACATCCCGTAGATTCCTACATTCTTTTATTTTTCTTCTGCATGTTCTTATTGATCATAGAGATACGATGTAAAATTACTAAAGCAATTGCAATTGCAAACATTTTCTTTTATTCCTGCTCCATTTCTTCGGTTTTTAATGGCCAGAATGCATGGTCTTTTAGATGTTCTTCCATTTCTTTCGTATACTGACTCTTTGATGTTCTTCGGCATTTTGTTTCAGCCCAAAAAAGAAGTATAATAATCGGTGACTCAAGCTAAATCCATCTGATTAGCATCCAAATTACACCCCTTCGTCTGATTTGGTTTAAAATACGTAAGGCCGCAGTATATGGGGCACTTGTAAGTCACGGCCCATATTTGGTTATTAAGGAGAAAATTCATTTTCAATACCTATTTACAACATACACTGCAAAGTAGCTTTGAAACCTGAATCTGATTTCGCCTACGGTAGAGCAGTTCCAAGAGTCGCTGGGAAACCGCGCAATAAGGTGCAATCTCATTTATGGACTGATAAAAAAACAAAAATTTTTAGTTCATGTTTACAATGACGTGGTAGTCTTGCACATTTGGATCTGTACAATCTCACAGTAGTAATTATATTTATGGTTTGAAATTGCATATGGCAAAATTATTTGAAATTTTTTGGGCTGAGGTCCGAATAATGTGTTGAACGACGAAAGAATCTCCTAGTCCAAACGGTTGGAACTTAGAAGACGTACAACAAGGTTGATTTGGCTGGCTTTTTCTATTTTTTATTTCTTCCATTGTGCTAGCTAACCCTTGATTGATTAGTCTCGTGGGTAAACTTCAAATACATGTAAGGGGAGAAACTTTTGATTCATGGTGACCTTTTTAACATAGTACCTTCCAAAGAAAATACATGATCTTTGTAGCACTAGAACAATTTCTTGTTTGCAAGAAAATTAACATTAGTTGCAAAGCTCCATTGATAATCTATTCCAACTTTTCACTTAACTCAATGCACACGCTTCTCTTATGTATAGATTTATAAATATCATAAAGATTAGAAATGTTTCCTAAGTGTAACTTGAATGGTTGGAGGGCCATCTCAAGTTCGGGTAATAACATGAAATAAAAATTGATATTTTATAAGTGTCCGTTTGGTTTACTTTTTTTATTGGCCAAAAAAGTTTTTTTAATGATAAAATTTTTTTTCAAATTTTTTAATGTCGTTTGGTTGATAATGAAAAAGAATTTTTAGAAATTAAAAAAAACTGTTTTTCTTCTATTAAAAGAAAGCCAAAATTTGGGTTTTTGTCAATAGAATTTTTCCAGCCTTTTTAAAAGGTAAAATTATCTAAAATACCCTTACTTTATTTTAAAAATTCTACGTTATTTGTTTAAAATAAAACATTAAAAATTTATTTATTAAAGTAATTACTCAAATTTTTCTCAAAAGTTATTTGTGATAACCAAACGATTAATAAATTTTTGTTAAAAACTCTACTCATAAAAGTTTTACGGGTAAAAAGTCTATTTTAAAAAACTCTATTTGAAAAGTTATACTAAACGGATCCTAAGTAAAATTTTCTCTTTTCTATCCAAATTTTTTATAAAAAAAATATTAAAGACTAGAAGTATCCAATTACATAACTTTTATTATTAAAAATATTTGATAACTAATATTATTGTTGAACTATGATAGCTACAATAAATGAAAAACACATATATTCTGTGCAAAGAATACACATATATAATTAATAAAAATTATGTAATTATAAATACTTCATGAAAAATGTTGAGATAAAAGCTTTTTATATATACAAGCTATTTTGTTTAAACTATTATGACGTGATAATATAATTTGTGTTGTCTCATTATTCATATTAGTTAAACTTCTTAATTCCATCATGCTAAAGGATGGTATAATCTTTGGCTTTATGTGATTTTTTGCTACTTATTGGGCTCTTTAAGAATGCTTCCCTTCCTCCTTTATGGGTCGTCAATAACTTTATATTTCTATTAATTAATATTATCATATCAATTTAATATGCAACTCATAAGTTGTATATATAATTTATACATTAAAAATTAGTCTTTTGAACTCTAAATTTTTTTTCTTACATGCTTTTATTTTTTTTAAACTACAAAACGATATTGTTTTGAGATTCCAAAACAACATTATTTTTAGTGTTATAACTTAAAAATAATTAATTTTGATATGGTCCCCTTTTTTTGTATTGTATCAAAAATTGAACCAAAAATATTAGTTCTTTAAGAAAGGAATCGATACTAGACTGAACTTGTTGGTTTCAATGTGATGTGATTTGATTTTAGAATTTAAAATTTTACAATTTTTTAACTAAGTATTTGATAATATTTAGTTGAATTTTTTGACATTTAAATCTCTTAATTTCAATTGTGTTGACACATGACAGTAAATAATCAAACACAAATCCACTCACTTTATATATCAATAACCTAATCATAAAAAGAAAAATACCAGAGACAATAGAATAAGATTTGGTGTACTGTTCATCTTTAAGAAGATAATTCAGCGTACTATTGAGAATTATAGGAATCAATTGCCATTCATATATATATATATATATATTATATAATTTCTACTTTTAAACAAATCGAGTTGAAAAAATGTAGGAAAAAAATTCACACAAGTAAAGAGTCTTTCGTTAAAAAAAAAAAAACTTATTTAAAAGTATTTAAAAAAATTGAATATGCATAAAAAAAAAAACTCAAAATTTTATGCATATGGAGTACATTAAGGGAAAATTAAACTTAGACAAAGTTTCTTCAAATAAAGACTGACACACATTTATCTCAGTTCTATTAGAGGGATATACTATTGCAAGTCTTTAGTACATAATCTTTCTTCCTCTTGCCCAAAAAATGTAGCGCATTACCATGACCTTTTAGCTTTTCCCAGACTTGAAATCAATGCTTGTCTAGGGAGAGCTCCTCATATCTTGGAAGTTGTGTGGCAGCATCCTTCATTCTCTTGCATCAAAGTTAACATGAACGGTTCGACATAAAATAACCCAAGTCCTTTAGCTTGTGGTGGCATTTTTCAGGATCATAACAAGGGATTTCTAGCAAGGTAGGTTTCAGCTCTATTTGCTTATCAATTCACTTTCTATGCAGAATTCTTAGCACTAATTCTAGCAATAAAGCAAACCTTCTCTCACAGATGGCACAAATTATAGATTGAATGTGATTTTATCTCAGTTGTGCTTTGTCTATGAAAACAAGAATTCAATTCTCCTTGGTAGCTGCAAAATCACTAGTACAGCTGTCTTTAGATGCTAAATGAAATGGAAGTTTATACTTCACATATTCACAGGGAAGAGAATAAGGTGGCTTATACTCTATCTAATCATGGTTTTAATTATTCTTTTTTTTGGTGGTGGAATGATCTGCCATCTCTCATTCGTAGAGATTTACACCTCAATATTTGGAATGTCTCCATCTTTCGATTTATTTGCTAATTTTTCAGTAGCTGTGTAGAATTTATGGCCCATATTTGGTAACCAATATTGTATATTGGGGTACGCTAACGCATCGGGAATTGAACTCCCCAAAAAGCTCGTCGGGGGTGCAAGGGGGTGAAATGCCCCTTGTTGAGGGTTAAGGGGCAATGCCCTCGCTCTTTTACAGTGTTGTATATGTGTATATAAATATGTTGTATGAGTTTGTTTCTTGTATGGGCTTGAGCCGACCCGAGTGTAGCCCGAATTCGACCTAAAACTCAGAATATATATTCAGGCATTTAGGACGAACATTGCACTGTACATTGTCTTTATTCTTGAGTGAAAATTGTCTCTCTCTCCCGTGGTTTTTCTTCTAAAATTTTTCAGAGGTTTTTCATATAAATTTAGTGTTATTTTTGATTTCTTGTGTTTTTTATTTGCTTGATTGCTTGATTTTGCATAACAAATTGGTATCAGAGTGAGATTTGTCTGTAAACTAAGTTCTCATCATGGGTTCTTCAATCAAATATGATCTGGAGAAGTTTGATGGCAAAATCAACTTCAGCTTGTGAAAGATTTAGTTTCAGGCGTATATGCGATTTCAAGGGCTATAAAAGGTAGTAGAAGATAAGTATCCAGCAGATATGAAGGAGGAAAAGAAGGCCGATTTAGAAGAGCAAGCTCTAAGTGCAATCCAAATGTCAGTAATTGGAGATGTGCTGCGGAAATTATAGGTAAAGAAAAATCTTCGAAGGCATGGAAGAGATTGGAAGAGGTTTATGTTGGTAAGTCTCTAAATAATCGGTTGTATTTGAAAAAGAGATTTTATACTTTGAGAATGAAGGGGGGAACATATGTGAAGTCATACTTGGATGAATTTAATTCTGTAATCATCGATATGAAGAATGTAGAAATTATAATTTCGGATGAGGATCAAGCTATGCTTGTGTTGCGCTCATTGCGGTCATCATACAATTCATTTGTTGATACCTTACTATATGGAAAAGAGTTAATTAGCATGATAGATGTGTCAAGTGCGTTGAAGTCTAAAGAACTAGAGAAGTAATTTTCTGGTAGTGAAAATGGCAAAGGTGAAAGTTTGGTGTCAAAGGGTAGAACACAATCTAAGGATAATTTTGAAAAGAAAAAGAATAAAGTTAGATCAAAGTCTAAGATGAAAAAGGTATGCTGCTTTGGATGTGGTGAGCAGGGTCATTTCAAAAGGGATTGTCCTCATGAAAAGACTAAAAGAAAACAAGTTAGAATTTTGCGAATGTAATCACTAAAACTTCAGGGGATGATGGGTCAGACAGTATTGGTAAAGTATTGTTTGTTTCTGTTGGACAGTGGAAGGATCAATAGATTATAAATTCGAGTGCCTTATTTCACATGTGTTTTTATAAAGATTGGTTTGTCACTTACTCATAAATGAGTGGTAAAGTGTATCTTGATGATGATCGTGTCTTTGAGGTAGTTAGAATTGGAACGGTTCAAATTAAAATGTTTAATGATGTAGTCAGAACATTAGAGTGTTGGCATGTTCTAGGATTAAAAAAGAATTTAATTTCCCTTAGTACCTTGAATTCGAAGGGATTCAGGTTTCATGGAGAAAATGGAGTTTTAAAGATTGCAAAAGGCTTAATGGTGTATATGATAAGTAGTGTACGTGGTGGTTTATACATTCTTCAAGGAACTATTGTTCAAGGTGCAGCTTCAGTAACTATTGGGAGTAATAATATGAATAGTACCAAATTATGGCATATGAGACTTGAATATATGAGTGAAAGAGATTTGTCAAAATTGAGCAAACAGGATCTACTTGGCAAAGAAAAATTGGGCAATCTCAGATTTTGTGAGCATTGTATTTTTGGGAAGCAAACTAGAGTGAAGTTCAGTAAGGCACATTAGATTATGTGCACTCAGAATTATGGGACCCGTGCAAGGTGACTTCAAAAGGAGGTGCTAAATACTTTATGACTATTATTGATAATTACTTTAGAATGATTTGGGTTTATTTTTTGAAGACCAAAGATGAGACATTCCAGATATTTAAGTAGTGGAAGACGATGATTAAGAAGCAGATAGGTAGACAAGTCAAACGTCTTAGGACTGATAATGGTTTAGAATATTACAATTCTGAATTTGATGAGTTCTATAGCAATGAAGGAATAATGAGACACCACACTTGTGTAAAGACACCACAGTAGAATGGAGTTGCAGAACGTATGAACAGAACATTATTAGAGAAAGCTCGTTGTATGCTTTTTCATTCTGATTTGTCGAAGATATTTTGGGCTGAAGCAGTTAGTACTACATGTTATTTGGTGAATAGGTCTCATCTACAACTATTGATTGTAAGACTTTTTTTGGGGTATGGTCTAGTACACTTGTTGATTATACTCACTTTAGAGTATTTGGTTGCCTAATATATGTTTATGTTAATGATGGTAAACTTGAACTAAGGGCAAAGAATGTATATTTCTAGGGTATACATCTGCAATGAAAAGTTACAGATTGTGGTTTATAGATTCGAAGTCTTCAGGTTTTGTGATTAGTAAGGATGTTACATTTAATGAGTCTGCTACACTTGACCGTTAAGAGGATAAGTCAATAGCTAAAAAGACTATGGTGTCAGTGAGTAGGTAGAGCTTGAGGTAGAAGCTTCAACAACACAACAGCCTACAAAGCAGAGGATAAATGATGTGCAAAGTGTTGATACAGATAGTCAACAATATGAGTATACACAAGAACAGCAAGATAACATTGCCGCTAGAAGACCAAGGCAACAAATTCGACCACTTAAGCGTTATAGTTATGTTGATATGGTTTTATATGCATTATCTGTTGCTAAGACAGTGAGCACATATGAACCTACTACTTTCAAGGTAACGATATTTTGTCAAGAAGCAGAACAGTTAATAGGTGCTACTGAGGAGATAGAGTCTTTATACAAGAATCAGACATAAGAGTTAGTGACATTGCCTAAGAGACAACGAGTTGTAGGATGCAAATGTGTTTACAAGAAAAAGAAAGGGATATCAGAGGCTGAAGCTCTTAGATATAAAGCACGTCTTGTAACAAAAGGTTATACACAGAAGGAAGGAATTGATTTCAATGAAGTATTTTCTCCAGTTGTGAAACACAACTTTATCAGAGTGCTGTTAGCTTTGGTTGCTGTGTCTGATCTTCATCTTGAGTAGTTGGATGTCAAAATAACATTTTTACATGGCATATTGGAGGAGCAGATTTATATGAGTCAACCAGAGGATTTTATCTCTTTAGACAAATAAGACCAGGTTTGTCTCCCTAAGAAATCCTTATGTGGTTTAAAGCAGTCTTCTAAACAATGGTATAAGAGATTTGATAATTTCATGCTTGATTTTGGATACACTAGAAGTGTCTATGATAGTTATATGTACCATAAGAGACTTTATGATGATAGTTACGTTTATTTGTTGTTATATATTGATGACATGTTGATAACTGTGAAAAATATGTTAGATATTAATTCACTGAAAAAACAGTTGAGTGATGAGTTTGAGATGAAGGAATTGGGTGCAGCAAAGAAGATTTTGGGTATAGAGATTCATAGAGATAGAGGATCAAGAACTTTGTTCTTATCACAATAGGGTTACATTGAAAAAAATTCTTGACAGGTTCAACATGAGTAACTGCAAGCCTATGAGTACACCATTGGCAACCCATTTCAAATTCTCTACAGACTTGCCATCCATAACATAAGAGGAGGTAGAGTGTATGAAGCATGTTCCTTATTCCAATGCAGTTGGAAGTCTCATATATACTACGATTTGTACTAAACCTGATCTTGCTCATGCTATGAGTGTAGTGAATAGGTATATGGCTTCTTTTGGAAAAGAACACTGGAATGCTATAAAATAGATATTGCGGTATTTGAAGGGCATTAGTCATATAGGACTGGTATTTAATAAGGCAACATCAAACATGATTGAGTTAATAGGTTATGTGAATTATAATTATGCAAGAGATCTACACAGAAGAAGATCGTTGACAGGTTATATTTTTACCTTATCTGGTTGTGCCATTAGTTGGAAGGGAATATTGTAAGCTATAGTAGCATTGTCAACTACAGAGGCTAAATACATGGCTATTGGAGAAGCAGTAAAGGAAGCTTTGTGGCTAAGAGGTCTTATAAGTGACCTTGGGTTGTCACAGCAGCAAGCAGTTGTATATTGTGATAGTCAGAGTGCCATCCACTTAACTAAGAACCAGATGTTCCATGAAAGGACAAAGTATATTGATGTCAGGTTCCATTTTGTCAAAGATGTGGTTTCAGATGACTCTGTTACGGTACAAAAATTTCTACACACAAGGATCCAGCAGACATATTGACCAAAGTAGTTCCTATGGCCAAGTTCAAGCATTGTTTGGACTTGATTTGTATTTACAGCATTTGATGAGCCCTTAGGGGCATAATGGAGAAATTGAGGCAAATATGTGCCAAGGTAGAGATTTGTAAAATTTGTAGCCCATATTTGGTAACCAATACAGTATATTGGAGTATGCTAACGTATCAGAGGTCGAGCTTTCTGGAGAGTTCATTGGGCGTGCAAGGGGGTAAAACGCCCCTTGTTGGGGGTTAAGGGACAATGCCCTCGCCCTTTTATGGTGTTGTATATGTGTATGTAAATATGTTGTATGGGTTTGTTTCTTGTATGGGCTTGACTTGACCCGAGTATAGCCCAAATTTGACCCAAAACCCGGAATATATATTCGGGCATTTAGGGTGAACATTGCACTATACATCTTCTTCATTCTTGAGTGAAAATTTTCTCCCTCTCCTGTGTTTTTTTTTCTGAAATTTTTCAGAGGTTTTCAACGTAAATCGATGTTATTTCTGATTTCTTGTGTTTTCTATTTGCTTGATTACTTGATTTTGCATAACAAGCTGGAAACAATTGTAATTGGACTGTGGTAATTCCTCTGCTACTGTCCTGTTTTATTTTTGATGCTGCTATGTCTTGCTGCAAATACACTGGGTTCGTTTCTTTCGGTTTGGCATTACCCTGGTGCTGATTAGGTTCTTCTTTGTTGGATGCTGGAATTATCATTGTAACTTGTTTGCTGCTGGAATTTTATGCATGCTGCTGGACTGTTGCTACTACAACCTCCAAGTATTGTTTGCCAATCCCCTCCATGATGCTGTTGGTTCCTTCTATGTTGTTGGACTATTGGTTCATGCATTGCTTTCTGCATGCTTCATCTTAGTTCTACCAATGGTTACTTTGCTGTTTGCTGTCAATTCTACTATTGGTACCTTGCTGCTATGTTTTCAGGACATAAAGCATTTTCCTGTTGCAAGTTGTTGCTTCTTTGATGCGTGCCTCCTTTGCTGGTTCTTTGATGACTACTGCAGATACATTTTCTATCATTGCCTCCTTTGCTGCTGCTTACTGCCAATCTATTGCTAATTTGATGCTTTTGCTATCATTGCTATTGCTGGTTTTGCTGGAAAATTTTTGCTGTGGGAAGTTTTGCAATCTTCAAAAGCTGCAGCTGCTGCTGTTTCCTTTTCATGTAGTCTCTTGCCAATGTATTTGATAATTTTATTTATTTTTTTGTACTCTTAATTGGCTTAATAGTCTTGGAACCGTTCTTGTTCTTACCTTTCTCCTAGTATTAATAATATATTATTCTACTTTTATAGAAAAAAAAAGGGACTGACACACAAAATTCGTGATACCTTTCAGAGTCTGTGCCACACATTGTTGTTCATAGTCTAACAAAATCTCAAAGCAGAAATCAACACCCACTTTATTTAAAGACTGATTGGTATATTCTCCGGGCGGGTTGCTCTACAACAATTTCTTACTTGCAAGAAGAACAATAGTTGATAAGCTCGGATGATAATCTATTCTAATCCTTCACTTGTCTCCATTGCGCTTATATTATGTATGGATTTATGAACATGTTAAAGAATAGAAATAGCAAACATCCATTTTCTTATTTTTTTTCTACAGATATACCATTTCCGACCACTTAAAATGGGCTACTAAATTCGTTTTGTTTTACTCTAAAAGATTAAGGGGATTAATGAATGTAGAAATTGGCTTTTTTTGTAACTCTTTGGAGCTTTTAGGCAGCTTAACAGTGCTTGCTGTAAAGCTACACTCAGCTAAATTGACGTTTCAAAAGGACTAGTGATTAATTGGGCCGCTAAAGCCTCAGGAAGTTAACGTTCGCAAGGCTGCAAAAGATAAATAAGATAATGGGTTTAGTACACGAGCAGGTTTCTGGTTGGAAAACTGAGCATATTGTCTGACAAAAATTATTAACATTTTCTGATGAGGAGTGGAGAAGAACAAAATAACAAGACAAAAAGCTTTACAAATGTGCATGGTGGGGGCTGGAATTAGATACACCAACTTGTCTGCCGTAGATCTCGGGCCGCAACTTACATATTAAATGACTTCAAGTTCCAATGAAGCGATTGTTTAGTCTTATGAATCATACCTAGAACACGTTCGATGTTCAAATGCTTGGTATATTCTACAGCTGTGTTGCTCTAATGATTTCAATTTTGAATAAAATGAAGTAATGAACGGTTGTTAAAATTAGTCCACAAACAGCAAATCTTGGAGTATTAGGCATACATTTCTTTTTGATAGTTGGGGAGATATTGGAAATATAATTAAGACAGGCGGCAAATGGCTGCACGGGTCATTTAAACTGTTGACTAACCATTCACTATATTAAGATATTTGCTGCAGAAAATTACATGTCAGAGAAGTGAAAAACCACGAGACGGTTTTTTCTTTCTTTTACTTAATTTCATAATTTTCTTTTAAAACATAGTATGTTTTATGTATTATAATTTTTTTTATTTTCCTGAATACACATGATTTGAATTATGATAAAACTTTTTGTATTATTTAAAAAATTTTATTATTTCAACCAAGTCTACTATTCACTTATAGAACTTTTATTATTGATAATATTTGATAAGTAATGTTACGGTTAAACTGTGGCAGCCATAATAACAATGAAAACCACACGAATTTTGTCTAAAAAGTATATTTATAATTATAATTACTAAAGAATTAGGCAGATTTAGGTATATGAATAATGTTGGAGATACATAATCTCAATATAAATTATTGCATATAAATTTCTGTAACATGATAGTATTAATTATCATATAATCTACATTATTTATATGTATTAATTTTGTTGATATTATATTTTCATCGACTAATACTATTTTTCCATTTTAATTTATATCTTATAGTTTGTGCGTTGAATTTGTACTACATTACCACCATTAAATATACATAGTACTAGTAATGGTGCATGTGAAAATTCAAAACCCGTATGTATAAGCTTGGCAATTGGCATACCATTTAGGATCCGTTTGGTATAACTTTTTAAATAAAACTTTTCAAAGTAAAGCTTTTACCCGTAAAATTTTTATGAGTAGAGTTTTTAATAAAAATTAATTAATCATTTGATCGTTACAATGACTTTTAAAAAAAATTTGAATAATTATTTTAATAGACAAATTTTTAATATTTTATTTTAAAAAAATTACGTAGAATTTTTAAAATAAAATAAGGGTATTTTAGACAATTTCACCTTTTAAAAAAGTTAGGAAAACTCTATTGACAGAAACTCAAATTTTGGGCTTCTTTCAATAAAAGAAAAAGAGTTTTTTTAATTCCCAAAAACTCTTTTTTATTGTTAACCAAACGACATTAAAAAATTTGAAAAGAGTTTTTATCATTAAAAAAGCTCTTTTGGCCAATGAAAAAGTCAAACCAAACGAACACTTAGAGTTAAACTTCTTGAAATATATATATATATATGTATATATATGCCCGGTATCAGTGTCCGCCACCATTTCTTTATGTACATTTGGCAAACTCATAAAGTGAATTCCACTACTGAGTACTTGGGACCCTCGTGGGGTTTCCTAAACTGTATAAATACCAAGGGGTAGAAGGGGTTTAGGCACCCCGCAACTCGCTTGTTTCTCTTGTTTCCTGCTGTTGCAGTTACACGTTTTTGCAATCAGCAAGTTGCTTGCTCAGTTATTTTTAACTTCCCTTCTTTTTCTCTAAGCCAGTTGCTTGTTCAGTTGTTGAAACTCAATTAGATGGCCCAAGTTAAATTAACCTGTGTTTGTTTTCTCCTTGTATTGATTTTCTGCCAAGAAATTTTATTCATTGAGGGAAGGCATTTGAAACTAGAGAGAGCAAATGAATTCCCAAAGCTTCAAGCTTACAGCAAAATCCTAAAAAATGAAGTGAAAAATATTTCTGATCTACAAAGCAACTCGCACGGTGATCAGAACCCCACAGTTAAAGTAGCTAATGACAATTTGTCTCCACACACAATAACAAGTGACGGAGTTGGTGAGTCAATGCCCCCACCTCCAAAAGAAGCAGATGACTTCAGGCCCACAGCTCCCGGGCACAGCCCTGGTGTTGGCCATTCCCTTCAAGCTTAGGGTTACTTTGACAGTAATCTTGCATGCTATATCTATATGCATGTATTTCACTATTTGGTTAGGTGCTAGTGGAGTGTCATGGTCTTGGAGTACCTTTTCTTATTTAAGTTTGAGTATTTTATAACTTTTTGAAATAAGTAAATCTCGTTTGTTGTACTAAAAATGAGACTATCCTTGTATTCCCAGTTGTTGTGATGTTATTTCAATTAATTCTCCAGTGTGCTGTTCTTATATAGATGTTCTCATTTGTGCATGAAGCGCAGCGTAATTTCTTGTTTGTCTTCCCTTAAAGTAGTGGATTGTAGCCTATTTTCTCTCAGATGATGCGCCCATTTTTCGCCTGTCTTTATTAGTTCTCTTATGATGATATATATTCATGCATAAACTCGGGAGAATGAGCAAGAACTGAGAGATGCAGCATTTGAGTAGTCCTCACAATTCGTGGATAATTCTTTCCATACTATCTATAATGACGAATGCATGTCTCTTTATGCATTTTTACTGAGAAAATGCTGATGATAATAGTTAAAACCGTGACGAGCTTGAAATATCACCGGGGAACACTTTTTGCAACGAAAGATTTGTCCATTGAATTTGCGTTCCACAATGATTTAATCATATAAATATATGAGCTGTGGGAATCACAAGAACAAATCCTAATGATTTAAGTTATAGCTCATCACTTGGTTTAATTTATGCAACTCCATAACTTAATTATCAACTCATGTTACGGATCATCTCCATTTCATTTTGATGCAGATATCTTCAGCAGAATAGCACGTAACTAACGAATTCCTGCACGTAACTAACGAATTCCTTTCTATTAACCTTAATACTAGCCTAGCTTATATTTGTACGGTTCTCCAACTGATTTATTGCGTCAAATAAATTGTCCACATGTTCAAGACAAACATAAAGTTAATCTCTCGAATTCTGGTAACGTTTAGATTGCAATTTTTTGCTGTTATTTTTATTATATGGTCATACAATAACTCCGCAACTGATCCTCGGGATGAAAATGACCTGAGGTGTTTGTGTTCTACAATCCATACATATAAAAAACACTATGCAATTTCTTGATACCTTCCCCTGTGAAATTGGCGTCCTTAATTTTATTTGTAAGCTGCAGAAACTTTTTCATTTACAAGGACAGTCACGCTTCCAAATTAAATTTACACAATTCACCCTACAGCTCATGATGCAACATCATAAGCATATATGTGCAGTTGTATGACGTAAAAAGATCTTCCTAAATTGTAATAAGACATCAGAGATTAGAAAATATATTCCAAGCGAGCTCTCTTATTCTTTATACTATTCTATTTTAATTTAATACCGTGTTTTATTACCTCCATGATGTAATATTTCTATTGAGTACTACATGATATAAATTATTCAAATCTGTTGTGTATTTCTCTTATTTTATATGTGAATATTGTTCATAAAAATTTTAACAATTTTTATAATAAATATTTTGATACATAGTTTATGAGACATCTCTTCAACATGAACATTACTGGTTTTCAAATTGAATGTGATTGAATTTGAATTTAAAGGGAGTTTAAATTTCTAAAATTTGAGTTTAAACAATTTTACGTAATGTGATTTATTTCATAGTGAATTTTTATAACTTTTAAAATCACTAATGGCTCCCAACTTGTTACTGATAGATAAAAATCGTATCATTTAAAGTTTAATAAATTGTAACAAATACTTGTAATGTATAATATATTTACAACAATATACAATAATAAGTACAATGAATCTAGACAAATTAAGGAAAGTTAAAGTTTATACTAATTAAGGACCGTTAATGGCATTCAGAAGCCAAGTTAGAGAAGCTTTTTCCTTCCTACGAAAAATCAATATCGCACAAATCCCTTAACCACGTTTACTTTTTTTAATTAGTTTATAGCCATTAAAGTAAAACCAAGTCCTCGTGCACTACAGCCTAGCACGACAAAAGAATTAAAAGAGAATCAAATTGCTCTCAAGTACTCGTGTATACATATACATATACATATATATATATATAAATAATTAATTGATGACATATTTAATTAATTACCAAGTAAATTAATTTAAACAAGAACTAGTGGGCGGAGACTGGGTAATGACAAAGGGACTTCCTCAACTCGGGGAGCCTATTTCAAAGATTCTTAATTCATATTGAATTCCATCGTCAGTATTGGACATGGCACTCAAAAATTTGGAGCTCATCATTTGCTTATTTTGACTTGTTCGATTCAAACAAATTTGATTAATACATTTAATTATTTCAAAATTCAAATTATGAGGTTGAAAGTGGGTAGCTATGGTACATTTTCAATCTTGGTTGATTTTTTCTTCAAAAAGCCATATATATATATATATATATATATATAGATTTTAAGATTATTTATTATATATCTCAATCTATATGCTATGGTGAGTGAATATCACATCAGTTACCATATATCTTTTAGAATAAACTTTAACATGTTTATCATTGCTTTATTATCTATTAATTAAGTTCTGTCTCCATATTGTCATTTGTTATGATCTTTATTAATTATTAAAACAAATGCATGAAAATGTGACTCTCAGATGAAGAACACATCTTTTATTTCTTCATCAGATTAGTGTTAAATAATAGATAGATTGATTATATAGTTAATATTAATCAAGCACGATAATATAATGAACTTTTTTATGGGTTCAATTTATTATTTTTTTGCATATGATATTAAGTGAGAATTCTAAAAGGACATACTATATGAAAATTTGAAATTATTACTTATCGTTTCACAGAAAAAGAAATGAGTTAAGGATCATTTATATGTATGTTTCTCAAATAGAATCAAATTTTAGAATTAAAATTGGAACTGTGGCCCTACTCTTTTAAATTTTACGCGCACATACTTTTCAATAACTTCAACCATAGCCATCTAGTAACTATCAGCTGTGACCTTCGTGTATATATTAATTCACATGTTAAAAAGTTAAATAAATTAACAAAAATTGAATTAAGTTGATGAATATGGTATTTTATTCTTAAAAATTTAGGAAGTTACAAAATGAGAAGATTACCACTTATGAAAGGATATCGATACTTCAGAAAAGGATTGTAAACTTCAAACTAGATTGATTGATTAACTGTCATTCTTATAAGCCTCAAAACGTCATTACTAAATTGTTGTGCCAGGAGTTCTTAATTATTTTTTTCATAGAATGCACATCCTTTGTAAAAGTAATCAATCAAGTTGTGAAATTTTTGACCCATTGAGTAGAGTATTTATGCTGAATCCACTCAATTTAATGACAGATCATATTCCCAAGTTTTAAATAAATGTCGTTAGGATTATGTGTATAGACATTAGTTTGCTTCTCCCAGTTTGTTTTTTGTCTTACTTCCACTTGTTTTTTGGGTTGATTAATGTCAGTTTTGGTTTTTTCCTTTTCATTTGTAGTTCTTTTTTTTTTTGGTAAATAAATTTTCTGGCATTGTCAGAAATTTTATTTAGAAATACTAGATCCTGGAAATAAAAGTAAATTTCATTTGTACTTTTTGTTTTTTCGTTTATTTTAACCTGTTATTTTCCACAGTTCTACAACAATCAAGTTAATTATTTGTTTGCTTTAACTTCCCTTCTTTCTCTGAGAAATTTAAATATTCGTCAACTGTAGAATCTCTCAGTTTCCCGATCCATGCCCCAAATATATATAAGTTAACCTTTGGTTGTCTTCTCCTGGTATTGAATTTCTGCCGAGAAACTCAAGCGAATGAGGGAAGCAAATTGAAGGTAGTGAGAGCAAATGAATTCCCAAAGCTTAAAATTAACCTACAACAAAATCCTTGAAAAAGAAGCGAAAAAGGGTTTTGAGCCAAAAAGTAACTTGCTTGGTTACGATTATCCTAAAGTTAAAGCAGTGAATGCCAATTTGTCTCCTTCCACAGCACTCGAAGACATGAAGCTGATGATTTGAGGCCCACATCTCCAGGTCACAAACCTGGTGCTGGGAATTTCCTTCAAAATTAAGGCAACTTTAGGTCTAATGGTTTCCTAGGACTCAAAATTAAATAAATCTCATTTTGTCCTAGTAGATGTAATGAATTTGCTAATCTTCTGGGTGATTTGATTGTATATATTTTTACATTTGTTGCATATACAATGAAACATAATTTTATTGTTTTATTTATCTGTTTTCACAATTGGCATTATCGTTTCACTCTCAAATGATATTCATGCATATAAATGAAAAGCATATTCATGCATGCCGATCGCTTGGAAGAACGAGCAAGAACTAAGACTACTGCTGCTCTTCGCAGTATTTAAATAAGTAATAGACTGAGAATTCAGTGGGTCTACACGCCCTACGGTAACAAATACCAACTATGCTTTGCAATTTCTTGAGCCCTTCCGTATGCTCGGATATGCCGAAGTTTTACAAGTATGCCATGGCAATTTTGCCATTCAAAAGTACGACGGGCTCTTATTTAAGTTTTTAACTAAACAAAAATAAATTTTTGCTAGTAATTACTAAATGAGAACATAGAGGAGATTAAATATTAATTATATATTATTATTAATAGACACTTGATATGAAATATTTAAAAAATTGCTCGAGTGGCTGGAGAATAATAATTATTCGAATGGCTTACCTTTGGAAATTCTTTTTCTTCAAACATAAAGTTAACTACCACACAATTGATCCCTCGAGAGCACGTTTGTTATTTATTAACTAGTTTATGTAGGATTATGACAAAGCTATTATCGAAAATATATTACCAGATCTCATCCCGCTAAAATGCAACCAAGACTTGTCATTTGACTAACTGAAGACGTACGTCGTTGGCAACTTGGCATCATATAGAAAGTTAATTTCCTGTAAATATAAACAAGCTATCAGCTACTGAAAGGTCAAGTGTCAAAGATCTGCACGTTCGGTAGCTGAGTATTTATCAACAAGTGTCATATAATTATAATTTATTATATTAGTTATTTGCATTTAAACGGTCACCGCGAATTATAATTATAGTTTGAACTTGGGAATAACTAATTACACGAGGAAAGTGATTTGAAATTTGAGGGCTGAGGTCGTTATGTGTTGAACAACAGACGAATCTCCCAATGGTTAATTAGTTGATAAGGAACTTGCATGTGGCTTGCAAAATGCCAATACCACACCATTCAACCTTTAGATTACTTTGGTTGGCTTTTTCTATTTTATATCTTTTATTATTTATTGTTCCTTCTAAGCTAGCCAATTGTCGATTTCCCTTGGTTAACTTTAAATAAATTTAAGTTGATATATCGGAATCTTGACCCTTGGGTTGGACTCACTTGGAAGACGACCATCAGAGGAGAATTTTTTTCTACTAGCAGTATACATTTTCACATGTATATTTAGCATGTTATTAACGGAAGCCATTATCTTACTTCATCTAAGATATGCACGTATAGGTTTGTGCACATGCTAAAGGGGCTAGAGATATGAAACGAATTTTATACTCTTCTCGAGAAGGGATATTCTTCCTCGAATCTTTCATTTAGAGAGGAACGATGGTGCACTGAAATTTATTTGAACTAAACACTACTAAACATAACATGTTCTTAAAAACACAAGTTTTAAAACAGTATTTGATTTGTTTGCAAGTATAGAAAAAATTATGGATAAAGGCTCATGGCGAATATTCATATCATAATATGGATGATAATTTCAACCTCATTTTGCGGATGAATATTAACAGTTTCACAATTTATAGAGCTCTTTCTTGTTGCTTGAAATAAGTCATTTTTATGCTCCGTATCTATAGCACCTTTTGCACATGGGGACAGTCAATCAGCATCACAAGCCTACTGTTTCATGTCGTAAAAGAATATTGTATTAGCTATGGATAGTATTTCATTCCATTGGGATATTCCAAATAGATTTTTGTGATTAAAAAGAAGAGAGTCAATTTAGAAAATAACAAGTCTTTTATTTGAGTAACAAACCTCACCAACAACACACTAAATCCTTACTTTTTACTGTTATTCAAACTCTCAGATGGTTTTTAAGTGCAAAACATACCTAAACTAACTAAAATATTTTAGAAGACATTTAATTTTTCTAATTTATGTATGTGATTTGTTCATCAAAATATATACATATACATATAAATATATGACTATATATATATATATGTATGTATGAATGTGTAAAAGAGTAGTTAGTCAATTGATTTTTTCAATAATTTTATATGTGCTATCCAAAGTGTGAGAATGTAGAAATTGGATTTTTCTTCCGCCTACTCTTTGGAGGTTTTAAGCTGCTTAATAGTACTTGCTGTAAAGCGACACTCATAGCTAAACTAAAGTTTCAAAGGGACTAGTGATTAATTTGGCCGCTAAAACCTCAGGAAGTTAACATGCGTAAAGCTGAAAAAGATACATAGGATAATGCGTTTAATACACGACCAGGGTTCTGGTTGGAAAATTGAGCATATTTTCTGACTAAAGTTATATATATTAACATTTTCTAATGAGAAGTGGAGAAGAAGAACAAAACAATCAAGACAATAAGCTTTACAAACGTGCATTGGTGGGGGCGCTAGAATTACATACACCAACTGGTCTGCCGTAGATGTCGGGCCGCAACTTACATATTAAATGACTTCAAGTTCCAATGAAGAGATTGTTTAGTCTTATAAATCATACCTAAAACACGTTCGATGTTCAAATGCTTGGTATATTCTACAGCTGTGTTGCTCTAACGATTTCAATTTTGAATAAAATGAAGTAATGAACTGTTGTTAAAATTAGTCCACAAACAGCAAATCTTGGAGTAATGGGCATACTTTACCTTTTCATAGCTGGGGAGATATTGAAAATATAAATAAGACAGGCGACAAATGGCTGCATGAGTCATGCAAACTGTCGACTGAGCATTTACAATACTAAGATATTTGCTGTATAAAAATTATATGTCAAAGAAGTCAAAAAAACATATATAGTATATTCGATCTATTATAATATTTATATTTTCCTAAGTAAATATGAATATACATAAACTGAACTTCTCAATCATGATTTGAATAAAATTTGAATTATGACAAAACTTTTTGTATTATTTAAAAAATTTTATTGATTCAGCCAAATCTAATATTCACTTATATAATTTTATTATCAATAATATTTGATAAGTAAAATTATGGTTAAACTGTGGCAGCCGTAATAACAATGAAAATAAAAATATATCTATAATTACTAAAAAATTAGGTAGATTTAACTATTTAAGTATATGAATAATGTTGAAAACACAGTCTTTTATGCTAACTACTATATATAAATTATTGTGACATGATAGTATTAGTTATTATATGACATTAAAAGTTTATGTTGTCGCGGATTTACAGGATTAAATCATAGTCATCGGCAAAAGGTTAGAGGTAGATCACTGAACAGATAAATGATACTCCTCAGTTCACAACACAAGAACCTACAAATTTTGCACTCAGAGTCTCTAGTCTTCTACTCAGTATTTTCTGTAAGGTATATTTTTCACATACAAACCTTTCCACTGATATTTAATACCTATTTATTAGATAGAAAAATTCATTTTAACTACAATTGGAAACGAATTTTTAATTATGATATAGATAAAACTATCCCGTAGTTTGTATTTGGTGGGCTAATGTCTAAGAGTTTAATGTTATACTTATTAGAGATAAATATATAATTAACTATCCTTGCGGAAAAAACTAGGCCAAGTCAGCCTAAAATGAGCACCCCAATGAGCTATAAGTTCGAACTCTAATTGTTTAAATTAGCGTTAGTACTGTTTCAACATGACATTATCATATCATTATTAAAAAAGAACATAAAACTTGGGCGGTAGTAAAATATGAATACAGCATGCTCAGCTATGCATAACGATCATGCGAAATCTAATAGTAGCAGATCTTCAGGAGATCTAATCATATATCTGCGTCAAAAAATCAAGTATATTAAGAGCTGTCCCACATATTAAAGCTGCTGCTACAAATTGATATTGTATATAGTAACGCAGACCGTCCAAATTGATATTAATGCTGGTCCGCTTGTTTTAATATTATGATTTAATGAGCGGTTAGGATCCTCATTGCGCTCATATAAATACCTACGGGGTTCGAACTTATTATCATCAATCGTCTTCGCAATTTTATGCACAAGTCTCTTACAGTTTAAACCTTCCTTGAGCAGTTCTTTCATTCTATCATTTCATTACTGTTCCGTCCTGTGACGATGGCAGAATTGCAGTCCCTGTATAAATTTGTTTTGCTTCTTGCAGTAATTTCCTGCCATGCAATTCTTTCTACTGAAGGAAGGAAAATAGAGTCAGTTCATAACGGGGAAGCTATTAGTTCCACTGAAGGAATGAAAGAAACCTTCCCGCCATTTAGTTATGGTGACTCGGCGGCAGTCGTATACAAAGATGATTTTCTGCCAACCAAGTCTGGAAGTAGTCCAGGTATAGGCCATTCTTTTACACAAGACAAAGAAGATGTTAAATCCAAAGTACTTAATACTGCTGGAGATTCCGTTGCAGGATTTAAAGACGATCTCCGCCCCACGGCAACATGACATAGCCCTGCCGTTTGCCATAGCTGTGTAAAATAAATAAGGTCAAGTACCATTTGCATGTTCATCAGCAGAATTAGATCACTATATTTCGCTATTTCTCTTATATATATATATATATATATATATGCATGCATTATTTACATCATTTCCAACAGTTCATGTATTGTACGTAGGTTTGTAAAGTCCACATGGAGCTAGCCACAAGCTTAATAAAAAGTACATCTTCTAATGATTCTAGCTAGCTCTCTCCCTATTCAATTAAAAAGTCATTCAGTAAATTCTTTTCTTATTCTTTCAATCAAACCTTTGACAGAACGAAAACATTTATATTAAAATAAAAGTTAAGTGATCATCGTGTAATCAATCGCTCCAACAGATTGCAAAAACAAAGCCATATATTACAAAAGGAAAAGACAATAGAAACAAAATAAAACACTAAAATTAACGATAGTTGGCAAATTAAACCCGACAACATCATGAAAACGGAATTTTTTGAACCTCCAGAACATGCAGATGACTTCAGGCCCACAGCTCTCGGGCACCGCCCTGGTGTTGGCCATTCCCTTCAAAACTATGGTTTCTTTAACAGTACCCCCACCACCTCCAAAACATGCAGATGACTTCAGGCCCACAGCTCCTGGGCACAGCCCTGGTGTTGGCCATTCCCTTAAAAACTAAGGTTACTTTAACAATTCCCCCACCTCCAAAACTTCCTAAAGGATAAAAGGTACATACACATGGAAAAAAAAGGTAAATCTTCTGATGATTCTACCTCTCGCCCTCTTCAATTAAAAAGTCTTTCAGTAATACTTTTCTTATTCTTTTAATCAAACCTTCGACGGAACGAAAAGATTTATATTAAAAAAAATTAAGTGACCATCGTGTAATCAATCACTAACAGATTGCGAAAACAAAACCATATTATAAAAGGAAAAGACAATAGAAACAAAATAAAAAACTAAAACTCAACTAAAATTAACGACAGTTAGCAAATTAAACCAGATAACATCATGAAAACGGAATTTTTCGAACGTCTAGAGGAATGCTTGCCATTCTGAATTAGTATACTAATTACCCAATTTTTGAACAAATCCGTAACACGTTTATTCTCATAAAAAAATTATTACGGGTATTAGTATCTCAAGAATTCATGAAAGACAATACAACCTGAAATAATTTTATAAGAGAGAAACTGTATTCTATGAATAATCAAACCATGTTACAAAATCTCTACTTATAATGGACAAAGTTTAAAAACTCGAATGATTCATTCAAAATTATAAATGAGGGCCGGGGGATTCATTTTTTATAAATCAGTTGATTGATTATAGTAGTTCATCATCATCATTTTGATTGACGTTTTTAATCTTGTAAATCAGAAAGTAAATTTTAAGAGATTTTCGTGATTTTCAAAAAAGATATTTCGCATCTTAATTTAATTCTTATCAAACTTTGCAATTAACCCGACGATTAAGTAAATGCTAAGGAGGATTTGTATCCAAATTGTTAAAAGTTGAATCAAGAGCATAGAATCACTTTCAAGCTACAAGTTGCCCCAACCGTTATCAAAAGTGGTCACAATCACCAAGATCGCCATTATTTCTTAAAAGTAATATTGTAAGTGCCTAAAAACATCCAAAGCCACCTAAAAGTTCTCCCAAGTGATTCCTAAACATTGCCTCCACAAACAGTAGAAAGGATATTAGAGTTGACTTTTTTTCCATCCTAAATTAAGGTGGAGAACGCCTTTTAATAGTACTTCCATTATAACATACCCTTCTAATAAATTATTGCTTAAGTTTACATGTATCGTAAATTGATAGTGCGTACAACAGCAGTAAAAACTTTTTAGAAAGATATATTATACGAAAATTAATATTCTCTCCTCATTCTCTCTCTTGTACATAAAATATAAAGACTCGATATCTGCAATGAAAACTGAATTAAATATAGAAAATTTTTATTCTACAAAAACAATATTTCCTATATAATTATATATATATACTCCCATGGGTAAATTTAATTGAATGTTTGAGCTATATATAAAGAATAATTAAATGTGTATATTCTTAAGATTTATGCATATATGTACATGTGTATGAATGCACAGAAATTAAAAGTGATATACAATATTTAGTTAAACTGGGAAAGCTTACCTATTTGGGCAAAAGACATTCCTAATTTTGAAGAAATCCCAAAGAATTAAAGTACCTGGAAATATAAAATTGTAAACAATGAATAGAAAAATTCTCAGGTCCTAATCGGAAGACGCAACCGAAACCGTTTTAAAAAATTATATATAATGGGAAGGAGACGAGGATGCAATATACAAATCGATTAACATATAACAAAAGCATCAGAACAGGCACATCTAAACCGACTGCAACCACTAACTCTTTATTATTTTTTAACCTTTTTAATACTTGGTTTTTTTTATTCTTAGATCTATTTACAATATAGTTCAATAAATTAATTTATCATGATAAATTAAATAAACAGAGTAAATATTAGCTAGAGGGAGGAACTACAAAAGTCCGGGTCTGATTTTTAAAGACCAATAAGAATTTTGTTAAGTAAGAAAATTCTCCTTTTATATATGATTTTTTTTTTTTTGGGCTACATATAGTTTAACAAAGCCAAAAGAAGAAATAATAGTGCCGTTAATCTCGACAAATCCGGGTCTGATTTGTACGTATTCCACTTTGGACAGTCCTCGTGCGGTTCAGAAGTTTCGTTCTTTTTCTTTCTTTTTTCTCGGTAAACTTTGATGGAAACTTTTGCCCAAGTAGCTAATATTTATTTTTTAAATTGAAGTTTTTTAATAAAATTATTGAAATGTTTAAAGGTATTTATTTTTTTAATTTATATTGAAAATTTTATTAAAAATAATTAAGTTAAAAATTTTAACTTAAATTTTAATAAATAAATGTCTAATGAATTAAATATTTTATTTTTTAATAATATTTTTAGTTTATTACTTTATTTTCTAACACTTATATTTTAAATTTATTTTGTCAAGATAATTATTATAAATATATATTAAAATATCTTTTTATTTTTTATAAAAAAAAATAATTTAATATTTATATTTAAATTTAAAAAAGACATATTAATCAAACTCAAATTATAGTCAAATTCATATTTTATTCATATTTAAATTTCAAATAGAAAAAATAAAAGCCACCACCCAAGTAAACTAATGATCTCCTAAATTGTAAATTTGGTTAATATGCTTTTCTTCTTTTGTATTATGTTCTACAGCAAATGGCACTTGGACCTTACTAAATTACCTTAATGACGTTTGTATTCTTATTTCAAAAATAATTACCAAACACACCTCTTCTATTAATTTTTTCATTAAAATTCATTGTTGACTCAATGTTGATTTATTCAATGATAAAAATACTTATTTGACCTTTATTTTATCAATATAATGATAAAAATATTTTTTTTAATAATTTTTAGTTATTTTTTAGTTAAATAAATTAGTTATATGAAGATAATTTAATTCCAATTAAAAAAAGTAAAAGTTTAATTTATTTTTAATTTTTTTACTTTTATTTTAAAATTTTCACCTTTCTTTTTTAATTTTTGGCTTTAAAGTTTCTACTTTTTTATTCAATTTTTATTTTTAATTTTTAACCTTAATTTATAATTGAAACAACACTCATATATTAGTAAATAATAATCATAAATTCACTAAATGGTTAGAAAAAAAATAATCAAACAAAAATAAAAAATAATTAAAAATAATGATATTTGTTGAAAAACTTAAATATATGTTGAAAAATTTTACCTTAGAATATCATTATTTTTAATTATTTTATATTGTTTGACTATTTTCTTTGTCACTTATTAAATTTTAAATATTGATTAGGGTAAAAATAAAAAATTAAAAAAAGATAAATACTTTAAAACCAAAAATTAAAAAATGATGAAAATTTTAAGATAAAAAATTAAAAAAAAAAAAAAAAGAAAGATGGGAACCTTAAAATAGCAAATAAAAATGAATTGAAAATAAATTAAACTTTTACTTTTTTACTTGAAATTAAATTATCTTCACATAACTAATTTATTTAACTAAAAAAATCAACTAAAACAAACTATTTAAAAAGGTATTTATGTTATTATATTAATCAAATAAATTTTAGAAGGGTATTTTTGTTATTGAATCAATTAACATATAGGCAACAATTAATTTCAACAGAAAAGTTAATAAAAAGAGTGTGTTTGACAATTATTTTTAAAATAGAGGTATAAATATTATTCCGACAATAAAATAGGAATCCATATATTATTTATCCTATTTTCTACTTGCATTTTAATAATTTTTCTTATTTTTTCACTAGTTTCATGCACACATGTATGTGCTAGCGTGTTGGTGTGTCTGCGTGTGTTTAGGAGTAATGCTGTTCTCCTATACAGTTGAAAATTAGAGAAAGAAATATAATATATCCAGCATGCTTTATTGTGTTTAGCTATATATGAAATTGAATAATGCACAAAACTATAACATTAGTTAGGATTGAAAATATATATCCTCTAAAAGCAACTAATCATGAAACCAGTAACTCTTTTATTTATGAAAATATTAATTGTTTTTTTAAATCAAAATGATTAAAAATTAGAGAAAGAAAAAACTTTAAAAATGTGCATGGTCACCAACTTGTGTAGCGTAGGAGAGGCCGCAGATAAGTGCATGGGGCATGCAAATTGTTAACTGACCATTCTACATCTAAAAGCCCTGAGCTATTAATTAATTTGTTGTATACATTAATTAAACATGTAGAGTGTGTAGAAATATTTGATTAGCAGAGTTCTATAAACTATAAATACCAAGGGGAGGGAGGGAGAATCAAAGTGCTCTAATTAATTTGTAATGTATCTAATTAACTAACAATTAATCTAGTAATTAATTGAAACAAGAATCAATGTGACCTGCCAGAGACGAGCTTTTATAAATTTAATTAACTTAATTCAGCATCAGCAAGTAATATGGATGATGATTATTAACTTAATTCACACAAAAACTAGAACCCCTCATCAGTTATTTCACTAAGACCATCGTTTATTTGACAACTTGGCATCTATCAAATAGAGAGAGAGAGTTTCATGATTTTATTAAGCAAGTACCACAATTTTAATCTAGAAACTAAAAGATATTGTCAAGTATCTAAGCCGCTGCACATGAGTTAAAGTTTGTAAGCAGAATACGTTTTTGATTGCACTGCAGTTTCAAAAAATTAAATTTATATAAAAACAAAAGTGTGTATTTTATATACCATTTTTTGGCGTCTTCAGAACCCTAGTATACAATATACTTTTTGTCCTATGTCAATTCCAGTGTCTGATACTATCATCATCGTCAAATATTAATCTGCATTCCTTGTAAGTGCTGTGCATTTCATCACAGCAACAGTCGATTCTGCAGTTGGGTCAGACATGTATTTGGGCTGTTTTGGACTGAGGTTTGATCCTTTTTAGAGTCCAATAGTCCATCTTCTTTTAAGATGAAAATAAGAAGCCGTCGGGTCAAAATACAAGGTTCATTGTTAGAATATAAAGAACCAGGACGATGTTAATAATAGAAGATTAAATCATCTCCTTAGTTTTAGCAACTTATTATTTTTACTTAAAATTCTTTTTATCTTTTCAACAATTCTGGATATAGGTTCTGTAACAAACTTGTTGTACATATATGAAAATAGGGTTAGCTCTTTCATTTCAAACTCTGTCAGTTAACTGGACAATCAATGAACAGTCTGAAAGTTTTGCCTGGCATGAATACATACTTCAACAGATTTTAGTTGTTGATAGGATACTCTTCCCATTATAATGTTGGCTGCCAAGGAGATTGAAATATGTTTCCTCGCTTCATTCCCTTACCCAACATCCAGTTGATTCCTACATTTTTTTATTTTTCTTCTGCATGTTCTTATTTATCATAGAGATACTACGCAAAATTACTAAAGCAATTGTAATTGCAAACATTTTCTTTCATTCCTGCTCCATTTCTTCGGTTTTTAACGGACAGAATGCATGGTCTTTTAGAGTTCTTAAGGCACAAACTCCCAGACGAAAGGTTTCCATTTCTTTCGTATACTCTTTGATGTTCTTGGGCATTTTGTTTCACCCCAAATAAGAAGTATAATAATAATAATATCGGTGACTGATGCTAAATCCATCTGATTAGTATCCAAATTACACCCCGTTGTCTGATTTGGTTTGAAATACTCAAGGCCGCAGTCTATTGGGAACTTTTCATTAAGTCACGGCCCATATTTGGTTATTAAGGATGATTCATTTTCAATACCTATTTACAACATATACCGCAAAGTTGCTTGGAAACCTGATTCTGATCTCACCTACGATAGCCAGCAGTTCGAGAGTCGCCGGGAAACTGCACAATAAGGTCAAATCTCCATTTATGTAATGGACTGATAAAATTAAAAAAAAATGCTTAGTTCATGTTTACAATGATTTGGTAGTCTTGCATTTGGATCTGTACAATCTCGCAGTAGTAATTATATGTATGGTTTGAAATTGCATATGGCAAAATTATTTGAAATTTTTTGGGCTGAGGCCCTAATGTGTTGAACGACGGAAGAATCTCCAAGTCCAAACGGTTAGAACATAGAAGACGTACAAGAAGGTTGATTTGGCCGGCTTTTTCTATTTTTTATTTCTTCCTTTGTGCTAGCTAACCCTTGATTGATTAGTCTCATGGGTAAACTTCAAATACATGTGTTAATACCGAAAATTTGTTAATTTCAACCTGAAACAATGAATTTTGATCTTCTAAATTTCTGTATATCTTACCTTGCCTGGAAAACAAGAGAAATTAGAGAATAGTCAGCTTTTCTGATATATACTCTCCGATGCTTAAGTCAATTGGGCTGCTTAAAAGAAGAGAATTAAATAAAAATTTCACAGAGTTTTTCTCAATTCAAGAGTGCATAACTTAGTCTTGAGGGTATTGGGATTTTAGAGGCATAAAAATTAACTATTTTTACAGTTTTTCCGACCACATTTCCCCCGATGGAAGGTGGGAAGATAGGCGATTATTGGGTGAAATGTATGGTTGAACTCTCTAACCCATGTTGCATATGGTCGGGTGGTATTTTATTACCTGCCTTGGGCTGTCCTTTTCACTCAAATGAATTCCCTTTGAAGCTTAAACTTTATCTGGTTGATGCCATTCAGGCTCAAGACATTATGATCCTAACCATGTAGCACATTTTCATTTGGTGTTGCAAGTCTTGATGCTTTGAGTATTTTTTCAAACATCAAGCCCCGAGTTTCTAGTTAAATGTTTTTTTCTTGAAACTGAGCTATTACCTTTATCTTGAGCGTGACACCATTTTGACCATGTTATTATTTTTCTTTTTTTCTACTCTGAGCTAAATAACTTCTTTCGCATCTAAAAGATGCGTAACCTTTCAATTTTATGGGGACGCGCTACCTCGAAAAGTGTTCAGCGGTTGCAAACAATCCCTCTCTTATTATGACTCGCTTTTCATTTTTCAAAATTGACGCCACATGTCGGCGCACCATTAGGCTACCTCACTATTACTGTGCCGGTTGTTATTTCACATTTAAAGGTTTTGTCACAGTTTATCTGAACCTTTTATTTTGAATATCTCATATTCAACTAAGCTCGGGTATAAATTCACAGTCCTCTCTTCGTTTACCTACTTTTGCTAAAGTTCTTCTTCTACACTTGAAAACGATTGTTGTCACTGGCACTTTGATTCCTTTTGACAACTTCGTTTCATCGGAAAACTTTTTCAACCAATAAGTTTCTTACTTCCTCTCTCCTTTGTTTTTACTCATATTGTTGAACATTCTGGGAGTGTTTCACATGTTCATTTTTGTTTGGGTTTCATTATGTAGAATAATGTGGCTTTCTTTTCGGAAAAATTTTTGCAAAGGTATTGCATGTTTGCCTATTCATTTTATGGGTTTTCTGACTTGCTAGTTTTAAGGATTTTGGATTTTTTTGAATTGAATTTATTTGGTTTGTATGTTGTTGGCTTTTTTGTAAGATGTGTTATGGGTTTTGGAACTTATATTTGGTTTGCATGTTAGGGCATAAAAAGTATTTGCAATAATGACTGTAGCTGTAAATCTTAATCATGTAGAGATATTAACTTGAGTGAGATTTCCCTGACCTAACTCAACCTCGGGTCTAACAGTTTTAGGGTTTATCCCTTTTAATGACTAAGTTGTTTGCATGACTTAGGTGTTATGAATTCCATCAACATATCTTCATCGTTTTTGTTTAGGCAGTTTAGTATCGACTATGAGGCCTAAAATAGACTTTCTCCTTCTATTAGACATGATTACTTATTGATTTGTGGTCAAATCTCTTTTAAGAAAGCTACCCCTTTAGAAGTAGCTTACCCCATACTGGGGCTAGAGCTCTTAAACTAGCATTACTAGAATATGATGTCCCCGACGCTAAAAATTTCGAGACTAGAGTACTCGAGACTGTTGTCATCTCTGATAGTTCTTCAAATGACATGTATGATAACCTAGATCATCAAAGAACCGGTGCTAGAGATCAGGATGTTCTCCTAAACTTAGATAGCTTGATAGGTACATTAACCACTTCAGTTGGAAATGAGATTGTTTCAAGCCATATAGAAGTGCTCAAGAGTGTTGAGCCAACCTATAAAATACCCGAGAAGTCTTCTTCTAAGATAGGGGACAATAATGGTGACCTTAAGGATGACATTTTGAGTGAGAGTAATGACTCAGAGAAAACTGAGACTGAAGATGCTAAAAATGTTTCTAACCCAACTAGAAGGTTCAGACCATATAAGGTGAATTGGTTTGTAACTTTCGTAACTATTTTAGACCTCAAAGTCTGAAAATGTATCAGATTCCCGATGACATTTACTTTAGATTACCCGAGGTGGATGAGTTTCCAAGTGAACCAAAAGAAGGCGAGATAGCTTTTCATAAGGAATTCTTCTATTTTAGGCTCAAGTTGTCCATCCAAGAGTACTTTGCCCGTATGTTCTATTTCTTTGACATTCCCCCGTACCGATTGAATTTGAATAGTTGACAGGTAATTATTGGATTTTATGTGATCTGTGTTGTCACTGAGAATCCTTCTTTGAGCATCAAGGAAATTAGGTATACTTATATGCTAAAAAAAAACACAAAGAGTAACCTTGGGTTTTACTATCTTTAGTCTCAACTTCACACTATAAAGATAGTGACTAGCTCCTCGACTTGTAATAAAGATTGTAAGCACAAATGATTTTTTGTAGGGGGAATTGGCGCCAATCACTTGAACATTTGGGTATAGGTGGTTGTGTACCCATCACTTTTAACAGTGAAGGTAACTTTAATTTTCGATTATGGTTTTTGCTCAACCGTGTTTTCCCTATTCTAACTTTTGATCTTAATTTCTCTTTACTTGTGTTTTTCCTGATCTGACTGTCTGCTTGTCCTCTTCCAGTTGATTTATGGGGAAAAATTCTTTCTCTTATGGATATCTCCTTAAAAAGATTTGCTGTTGATAAGGCTATTACTGCTGACCAAAGAAATTTACTTTCCTCTAATTCTTTAATTGACTCGGGATTGGTTGCTTATGCTCTGACTTGGAGAGCACTACTTGTTGCCAAACACGAAGCGAAAATCGATCTAAATTCTAGGTGCCTTGAATTTCTGACTATTTGGTTCTCCCTTACAGAGAGAATGACTTCAAAATAATTAGGGAAGAGTTCCACGGTAGGGAAAGGTGCCTCCAATAACCTTTAAGCCTTGTTTGACAAGGCAAAACAAAACAAAGGGAAAACAAGCTTAGGGATGGGTCATGGTTGACATAATCCTCCAACTGACCAGACCAAGAAAGCTCTTGCAAAGTTTGGTGGCTTGAAAAATCAGTCAGCCTCGAAAGATAAGGGGGAAAAGCCTAGTTGTAACTCAAGGCAAAGGGTCTGAGATTCCGCCAAAGAGACCTTTGGATTGGATTGAGAACGAAGGGGATTCGACTTAATCAAATCCCTTAAAAAGGCATAAGCATTTGACGTTCAAGTTGAGAAAAGGTTACTACAAGCTGCTTCTTAAAGAACTTCATAAAAATAAAATAGGGATTTCACATATCTTACCCTAATCATCAGTGAGCTCGGGACATTCATTTCCTCTACCATTGATGAAGCCATTAGAAACAAACCCACAGATGACGCAATTTAGGTCTTTCATAAATGAGTTTGTTAAGTTTAATCCTTATTTATTTATTCCCCTTTTTGATTTTTAGGTATGTATCTTCTTTCCTCGATACAATTTTTTTTATTTCTTTTCGCAGCTTGCTCAAGACTTGTTTGCCCATAAGGATCGAGCTAAAAGGAATTCCTTTGTTGTCACCTTGACTTAAGAGACTATTTCCCAACTCAAAGCAGAGAATGAAGAACTGCGACAAAGAGCTAACGAAGCTGAGAAGGGTTAGGAATGCTTGAAAACTTAACTTTCTAAGGAGAGAAAAAAGTGGTGTTAGGAGCACCCCCAACTTGAAGCTGCGGCCTCAAATTTAACAGTTTAGAAAGTTGAGTTAGAGAAAGAATTGGCCGCCATGGACGAACGTATTCAGAAGGCCAGAGACAATGGGGTTGATGAAAGTGTTAACACCATTACGAAATCATTCACCTTAACGATCCGGGCTATAGCATCAAATAAATTTATAATGCTCTGGGTCGTGCTCCTCCTGTGGTGAATTCTCCAAAAGTTAGGACTCTTGAGGAAGAAGTTCCTGAGAAAGACAATCGTACGGCAGACCTGGCGAATGCTAACCAACGGCTTCCTAATTCTTCCATGCCTGAGGCCATCTAGAATCCTCCTAAAGCCAACATCGCTAGCCAACCTACCTTTGAGACCATCACTTCCTCAACTCCGAGCAAGTGACCATTTTTATTTGCTTTAATTTTGCCTTATAGCTAAATTTGTATTTTGTTCTCGAACTTGAACTTATTTACAAAGTTTAATTGATTTAAATCTTGTCCTAATTGATGAGCATACAATTTTTTGTATTCAAAAGTCATTACGCTTTATCTTGACCTCGAATAATTTAAGCTTTGTTTCTAGTGCTTAAGATACTCTGAGTAATTATGCTTCGGATAAAGTCTAATTTCAACAGAAAGAAAGTTATTCTGTTGCCCAAATTACTTAGAATTTCCTTTAAGTCTGAAATAAACTCTAAACAGTATTTCATTGCATGAATTTTTAAAATAATTGTCATTAAAAGGAAAATTTGACCTATTTACGAAATTTTTCCACATTTTTGATCAAGTTTGGGTTGTATCTAATCAATAATTTTCTTGACCAATGCTACTCGCTTCCCTTGACTGTTACCTTGTTGACCAAGGACCGTAAACAACTTCATCAGATAAGTATTTTATCGATTCAATGTTTTTTATAATGCATCAGGTTGATGTTTTATTAACTTGACGTTATTATGATTCTTAACCTTTTTGGATTGGCATTTTATTGATCCTGGGTTGTTGTAAACACCTTTGAATCAATATTTTATCGACCTGATGTTTTTGGTGTTGAGTTCTTCAAGACGGTATTTTCTTGACTCGAAGAAATCGTTAGTATTCTTATTGACTTAATCGACTTTTTAGATCAGTATTTTATTGATCTAGAAATGCAGTCAATTCCACCAAGTTAGTATTTTATTGACCGATGTATTTGTAAGCCTATCTGCATTACATGTCCTAAATCGATATTTTCTTGATCTGAATATTGGATAAAAAAACAACTGCTCAGTTGCACGATCAATCATAGAATTACACAATAAAACTTGTGGAAAATTGAATTTCACTGATGTAAAAAATTTACAATTAGGCAATTCTTTAAAATTAAGGGTAGTCAACCTTTAGCATTTCTGCATTTCATGACTTCTTCACTTCTCTTCCATTAGGTATTGTAATTTATAAATGCCTGGCCTCACGACTTTGGTAACCTTATAGCGCCCTTCCCACTTCACTTCAAAGATTCCCTCTCCAGGCGTCTTTATATTCATAGTGACTTATCGTAAGACCAGGTCACCTTCTCTAAATACTCTAAAACGAACCTTTTAGTTGTAGTATTTAGCCACCTTCTATTGGTAAATGATTAATTTTAGTGAAGCCTGATCCTTTTTTTCTTCGAGTAGATCTAGATCATTCTGCACATTCTCCTCGTTGTTCGCCTCGTTAAAATGACTGACGCGAAATGTTGGGATCCAATCTCCACTATATTACTGCCTTAAAACTAAATATTAGTGAGAATGGCATTTCACTGGTAGTGGTTTTCATTGTGGTCCTATATGCCTATAACACTCGAGGTAACTTGTTTACTTATGCCACCTTGTGATCATTCAATCTTTTCTTCAGAATTTTTTTGATAATCTTATTCACTGCTTACACTTGGCCATTAACTTTCGGATGAACACAAATAACTAACTTAAGGTCGATATTCAAGTTAAAACAAAATTCTCTGAAATTACTGTCATCAAATTGTTTTCCATTATCCACAATCAAGGCTTGGGGCACCCAAAATATGTAGATCAAGTTTCTTTCTACAAATACCGTGGTCTTTCTTTTGGTGATGGTGATTAAAGGTTATGCCTTTGCCCATTTTGTGAAGTAATTGACTGTAACCACAACATACTTCATCTGAACTAGTCTCGCGGGCAATAGCCCGATCAAATCCAATCCTCACTAGGTGAAATGCTTAGAGCTAAGGAGTGTAGTGAGTTTCTCATGTTGTTATTTAGGCACTTCATCATAAAATTGACATCCTTGATGCGATCTTACAACCTAAATTGCATTTTAATGCAAGGTTGGCCAATAATATCCTCATCTTATTACCTGATGCGATAGAGATCGAGCTTCCCTGTGGTCACCATATATTCCCATGTGAGTTTCTCTGAGCATGTAATCTGCTTCGTTTAGTGACAAACACCTTAAATAATTAAACCTGAACCCCCTTTTATAAAGTACTCCATCTACAATCATGTACTTTGCCGATCTATTTTTTATTCTTCAGGCTACTTCTTTATCTTCGGACAATTTTCCCTCTTGTAAGTACTTTAAGATTGAATGCATCCAAGTTCATTCCTAACTACATTCCAATGCGAGCACAGCAGGGGAACTCTTTTAAACGAAATTGTTTTAAGGGTCCCTTCATTGCAATGATGATGCCAATTTTGCGAGAGCGTCAACTTGGGCATTTTTTGCCTAAGGAACTTGTTCTATGCTAACTTTCTTCATTTCAATTATCAACTATCGAACTTTATCTAGATAGGCTTCATGTTTTCCTCTCGAGTTTAAAATTGCCCATTCACTTGATTCACCACTGCCTATTAATCACCTTTGATTTTCAAATATTCTACTCCGTATAGGCTATTTCTACATTATCTGTATAGGCTATTCCGCTCTGTGAATTACCACTACTCGTTCACTTTATATTCAGTTTCATTGTTCGTGACCCTGAAATTGAATGTGAGTATATAGGCTATTTCTACATTATCTGGTTCCACAAGGATAATCCTTGCTCTTTTTCTTGTGCATTCGACGCGCCATCAATATACAATCGTTATGGCTCGGTTCTCTCTTGTTGGTCGAGTGAAATCTCCAGTCCTTGAGCAGCTGTATTCTTTATAATTTGGCACACTGTTAAATCCTTTATCAATATCTTTCTACAGTAAAATCTGCTAAGGCTTGAGCCTTTATTGCTTTTTGTGATTTGCAATCAATGTCAAATTTGCTGAATTCCACGGTCCATTTTACCAATCGTCAAAATGGTCTGGTCAATGAAGAATCTGTCTTAGTGGTAGGATTGTTAATACCATAATCTGGTGTACTTGGAACTATAGTCGTAACTTTCTAGTAGTCACCATAAATGCTAGCGCTAGCTTCTCATAAGGCGTATACCTAATTTTAGCATTTAACAGCGATTTATTGCCATAATAAATCGGTTTGTAGACCTTATCATGATCCTTCTTGACAATAATGAGCTCACTACATGGTCAGAAATAGCTAAATACAAGTAGAAAATATCTTTACTTTGCGAGCTAATCAGATGCGGGGGATTCGCTAAGTAATGCTTTAGCTCTTAGAAGCTTACTTAACACTCCTCTGTCCAGTACATGTGTTTTCCTTTCTTCATAACCTGAAAAAACTGAAAACACTTGTCAATGGCTTTTGAAATAAACCTGCTCAAGGCCGCCAGTCTCCAGGTCAAGTTATGTAACTCTCTTAATATAGAAGGCAACTTTATTTCCAAGATTGCCGTAGTTTTTTGGGGGTTAGCCTCAATCTCTCTCTCACTGACCATGAACCCCAAGAATTTACCTGAACTCACTTTAAAAACACATTTCTTCAGGTTAAGCTTTATCTTGTATTTCCTCAGAAGTAAGAAAGTTTCTTTCAGGTGGTGGATATGATCATTAATACTCATCGACTTAGTGAACATGTCATTGACATATACTTCCATCGTTTTCCTGATCAAGGGTTTAAATATCTGATTCACCAATCTCTAAAAGGTGGCCCCTGCATTCTTCGACCCAAATGGCATAACTTGGTAATAATGTAGTCCCTGATCTGTGATAAAAGCGGACTTTTCTTGATCAAGCTCATACATTATAATTTGGTTGTACCCTAAAAAAAAATCCATAAAGCTTAGGAGCTTGTGCCCTGCTATCGAATCCATTAGCTAGTCTATTGTTAAAAGCGAAAACTCATCCTTGGGACATGCTTTGTTTAGGTCAGTGAAGTTTACATATATTCTCTATTTTATATTAGACTTCTTCACCACGACTACGTTGGCGATTTCTCTGAATAGTGAACTTCTCTAATAAAGCCTGCTCTCAAAGGTCTGTCAACCTCTACCTAAATTGCTTCTTGTTTTTCTTGGTTGAAAACCCTCCTCTTTTGTTTTATAGGCTTAAAAGTAAGATATTTTGCGAAGTGTGGGATATTATCTTTGGATCAATGCCAAGCATATAGTCATGTGTCTATACGAAAACATTCGCAAGCCTCTTAAGAACTTCCTGAGCTTCTCTTTCTCCTCCTCGGGTAGCCGAGATCTTATCTTAACTACCCTACGTAGGTTTTTCTGTTCCAAGATGACTTCCTCTAATTTTTCAATAAATTCAGTTACTAGCCTCTTATCTTCCTGAACAAGTTTGTTTTCCAACTTTTGCAAGATCTTTTCCTGCTTAGTGTTTTCATTGCTTTCATCTGAGCTCTTCGTCCCCTGACTCTAGAAGGTGATGCAGTATGTTCACCTCGAGAAAATTGCGAAGCAACTCCTTGCTTGCTGTTAGTCCCCTCAAACCATCCCAATTCCATCACCCGCTCTGAACTTAAACTTCAGGTAATTGATGCTATTTACTACCTTAGTTAACCTTAAGAATGGTCTTTTCAAGATCATTGAATATGACATTTTTAGGTTAACCACCTAAAATGTTATCATGATGATCTTTTGATATGGTAAATTCTTTATGGTTACTGGTATCTAGATTGTTTTGATAGGGAGAGTATAAGATTCTAAGAATCCATATAGAGTAGTATCGACGGGCCTAAATCTCATATCCTCTATCTTCATCAAATCTAAAGTGCTTTTGAAAATAATGTCGGCCAGGCTCCCCATATCTATCAAAATCTCACTGACCTTAGAAGGTCCTACACCTAATATAACCACAAATGCATTATCATGTAGGTAGCTCACACCTACCTCGTCTTTATTTGTAAACATTATCGGCACTATGGTTATTCGAGCTTCTTTTTCATGTGCACATTTATAACATATGCACCAGCCACTGCATGTCGTAAAGAACACTTAGAATAATTCTTCCTAGTTTTGTTCGAATTTCCTACCAAGTAGGCCCTCTGAAAATAACCAGACTTCTGTGCGTTGGCTCTTCGTTCAGATTTTTTTGACCTCCTTGCAAATAATCTGCATACCAATCTAGATAACCATTTCTAACCAGCATTTCAATTTGCTAATTCAAATCCAGACAATTGTTGGTTATATGCCCATAGTCCCGATGAAATGCACATATTTTGTCCTTAGGTCTCTTATCTAAATTCACCCTTAACGGACGAAAATCCAATATCAGTAGTCCTGAATCTTTGATATCCTCATAGATGTCAGGTAAAGAAGAATTAAGTGGTGTAAAACTCTACTTATCTTATACCTATACTATTCTTTTTGCTCCCTTTTTTGGTAGTGGCAAGAGCTTATCTTTCTTGGGTGTTTTCTCATCTGACCTATCAGCTCGCGGTTTCTAGTAATCTTGCTGCTTCCCTTGTCCTAACCTTCTATCGTGGGAACTCTCCTTCTTCTTATCCTCTATTCGCAAAGTACTTGACTTATCACAAGATCCACTTACTCTCTCCTCCTTCTACCTAAGGAGACCTTGATCTTCTATTTGAATTTCATCAAATATTTTTTTGCGAGCTTACAATTAGATTGTTATATTATTCTTATGGATTACGTACCAACTCTATCTAGCGCAGTTCTCTTTTTAGTCCTTCTAGTGCTAAGGGATTATTGAAGGCCCCTAATTCCATAATCCTCATCATGATATCTCTTGACAAAGCTTCTTAAATTTTCTCCCGGACCCTATTTCAACATCAGTAAAGAGCTCATGCTTTTTTGTGTCGGGACTGCTACTCTGAATTTGTTAGTGAACATATCACACAATTAGGAGAAACTTTCAATTGAACTCAGCTTTAGGCTTCTATACCATTTTTTAGCTTGCCCTTTCAGTGTAAAGAGAAAGAGACGACACATCTAGGGCTAGGTCAAACCCTGGATGTGCATCATCTCCCTAAAAAGCTCCATATACGAGATCGGGTCAATCTTTCTCACACAGAGGGTGATCTGCGACATCTTAAATTTCCTCAACAGAATCAATTTTTCGATTTCCCTAGTAAAAGGGGACCCAAGACCCTTCTTCATATTAGCTCCACTTTGCTGATCCTATTTTCTTTTTGCCTCAAGTTCTTCCAGTAGTTTCTTGAGGCATTCTTCCATCTTCTATTTGTTAACCACCTCAAGAGTACGATTTTTCCCTGGAATTTCTTTCGACCTCATATCTTGCTCCAACTCTAGTACTTCACCACATATAGAGGCTTTTCTCTCTATTTGCCATTTTTTATTCAAATATGAATGTATATCATATGACTGTATGCTTTGTTCGGTATTGCGCTTCGAATTATTTCTCCGATCTTGCTGGCCACGTAATCTAAGTGTAAGATTGTTTCGTATTGTAATAGATATATTAAAATCTAGATTTTGCGACCTTTCCTAAATTTGTTGCTTCATGGCATTTGCTTTCCCCTTCGGGACGCAACGTATCTTCCTCTACGTGAGGGTTCGGCTTCTAGCAAGTTATGGTCTCCAGCCTTACTTTTAAAGCCTGGCCTTTAGGGACAATCTTCTTTTTTCTTACACCCAAGTTTCGGCATACTACTTTCCTGATGCTTTATTCGCACTAGTGTGTAACCTATTAGTGGTATCCCTAAATTTTGCCTTAGCATCTGCTTAAACTCGTCCAATTCCTTTCGCAAGGCCACTGTCCTATCCTTCAACCTTGTGATTTTCTTGTCTTTTTCAACATATGAATGGCGGCTGTCTTCCAGCTCTCCTAGCAACTAGTTTGCTTCCAAGATCTAATCAAATCGTTGCTTGGCTAGGTGGCTGTGAATCCGAATCAGTTCGTGAATTGAACTCCTCCGAATTCTGAATTTCTAGGTGTTCGTCTTCGCGTTGATGGAAATTGCAAGAATCATCTTGCGGGATACTTCTTCCCGTTGCACACGATCTTACTAGGTAACGCTTATCCTTCGCTACCATCTCTAGTTTAACTTTTGAAATATAGCAATTGGCTTCTCACTCACTTCCCATAGATGGCACTAGCTATTGATGTCAAAAATTTGTTAACTTGACCTCAAACGACGAACTTTGATCTTCCAAATTTCTAAGTATCTCTCTTCGCCTACAAAACAAGGGAAATTAGAGCCCCGACGTTTACTCTCTGATGCTTAAATCAGTCAAGTTGCTTAAGAGAAGAGAATTAGATGAAAATTTCACAGAGTTTTTCCCCATTTGAGAGTGTGTACCTTATTCTTCAGGTTACCGAGATTTTAAAGGGATAAAGATTAACTGTTTTGACAATTTTTCTAGCCATATTTTCCCTACGATGGAAGATGGGAAGATAGGTGGTTATTGGGTGGGATGTACGATTAAACTCCATGACCCACGTTGCACATGGTCAAGTGGTATTTTATTACCTGACCTGGGCTGTTCTTTCCCCTCAAATGAATTTCCTTTGAAGCTTAGACTCTGTTTGTCGATGCCATTTAGCCTCAAGACCTTATGATCCTGATCATGCAGAACATGTTCGTCTAGTCCTTTGGTTTTGCATGTTCTAATGCTTGGGTATGTTCTTAAACAACATGTAAGGGTAGAAACTCTTGATTCATGGTGACCTTTTTAACAAAGTACCCTCCAAAGAAAACATATGATCTTTGTAGCGCTAGAATAATTTCTTCTTTGCAAGAGAATTAACATTAGTTGCAAAGTTCCATTGATAATCTATTCCAACTTTTCACTTAACTCTAATGTGCTTCTGTTATGTATCAATTTATAAACATAGCAAAGACTAGAAAGGCTCCCTAAGCGTAAATGGTTGGAGAGCTATCTCAAGTTCAAGTAATAGTAGGAAGCAAGAATTGATATTTTGTGAATAATATTTTCTCATTTTCATCCAAAATTTTTATAAGAAAAAAGTTAAAGACTAGAAATATCCAATTATTAACTTTTATTATAACCAAAAATATTTGACAACTAATATTATTGTCGAACTTTGGTAGCTAAAATAAATTAAAACCACATATATTTTGTGCAAAGAAAACACATATATATAATTAATAAAAATTATGTAACTATAAATACTTCACGAAAAATGTTGGGGCAAAAACTTTTTATATATGCAAACTATTTTTTGTAAACTATTATGACGTGATAATATTAGTGTTGTCACATTATTCATATTACTTATTTATTACATTATGCTAAAGGATGAAATAATCTTTGGCTTAAATGTGATTCTTTGCTACTTATTCTGCTCTTTATGAATGCTTCACTTTGTCCTGTGGGGTCCTCAATAATTTTAAATTTTTATTAATTAACATTATCATGTCACTTTAATACGCATCTCATAAGTTGTGTATAGAATTTATATGTCAAAAATTAGTTTTTTCAATTCTAATCTTTTTCTTACATGCTCTTTTTCTTTTTCTTTTTAAATTACAAAATGACTTCATTTTGGGATTCCAAAACAACACATTTCTATTGTTACAACTTAAAAAATAATTAATTTTGGTTTTGGTCCGATTTTTTTATTGTATCAAGAACTGAATACAAAATTTTAGTTCTTTAAGAAAGGAAGCAATACTGGACCAAACTTGTCAGTTTCAATTCAATTTGGTCTGATGTTAGAAAAGAAAATGCTCTATTGCCCCTTAATATTTGGCCCAATACCCCATTTCTCCTATAATATTTGAAAAATACCTCATCACGCCCCTAATATTTGAAAAATATCCCATCACCTTCCTCACCTTTATATCTTTTTGGTTTTACTCTTTAGTTATTTAAATAATTTACATATGAACCGAACCAATGGTTTGAACAATAATCAGCCACGTTTTTTTTTTTTAAATTATAAAATTATGTGTTCTTTATGGGGATTGAATTTGAGAATTGCATGAAACATGGCAATACCCTTATCACTGGACTATTTTAATTTTTGTTAATAGTTTGTTCAATCCTTAATAAATATGCATTTTCTTAATAATAAAAATTATGTTAACTAATATAAAAGATTTTACAATTTAAAAATAATTATTTTATAATCATTAAAATTTTAAAATATTTTATATTTAAAATTATTATTATCATTAACAATGACTTCAAAAAAATTTATTTTATAGTAATTGTTATTATATATATATAATATAATAAAAATAATTTATTACTATTATGAAGTTAATAATAATAATTTTAAATTTAAATTAAAATAATAATAAAATTATTTTATATAGATATAATTTTTATATATATATATTTAATTAGTCTGAAGATAATAATAATAATAATAATTTTAAATTCAAAATATTTTAAAATTTTAATGATCACGAAATTATTTTTAAATTATTAAATCTTTTATATTAGTTAAAATCATTTTTATTCTTAATAGTTATTATAGATGTGTTTAGAAATGCTTATTTATTCAGGATTGAACAAACTACTATCAAAAATTAAAATGGTGCAAGGGTAAGAGTATTGTCATGTTTCATGTAATTACCAGTTCAATCCTGTTAAGAAAACATAATTTTGCAATTTTTATAAAAAAAAGGGGGGGCTCAAAATATTTTTCAAATATTAAGGGCATGATAACCTATTTTTCAAATATTAGGGAGAAACTAGAGTATTGGACCAAATATTAAAGAGTAATGGAGCATTTTCTCTATGTTCAAGTCCTGAAAGTAGGACTCCTATTATGTATAAAACCCTTATACAGAATTCTAAAAATTCAAAACTTTACAATTTCTTAACTAAGTACTTGGTAATATTTAGTTGAACTTTTTCACATTTAAATCTCTTAATTTCAAATGTCTTAACATATAGTTAATAATCAAACACAAATTGTAATTTAGTCCACTCATTTTAGATATCAATAACCTAACCATAAAAAGAAAAATACCAGAGACAATAGAATAAGATTTGGTGCACAATTCATTTTTAAGAAGACAATAGATTCTAAATTCGGCATACTACTGAGAATTATAGGAATCAATTGTCGTTCATATGTTATAATTTCTACTTTTAAACAGTTACAAGACTAGAAATAGCAAACAAGGTTACGGTCAGCTACTGGCCAAAAGGAAAGAAAATTCATGTTAATTAACTAATTATTTACTCTAAAAAATAAAGGGGATTACTTTAAAACCAAAGTGTGAGAATGTAGAAATTGGCTTTTTCTTCCCCCTACTCTTGGAGGTTTTAAGCAGCCTGACAGCACTGCTGTAAAGCTACTCTCATAGCTAAACTGACGTTTCAAACGGACTAGTGATTAATTGGGCCACTACAACCTCAGGAAGTTAACATTCGAAAGGCTGCTAAAGATACATAAATATAATGGGTTTAGTGCACGAGCAGGGTTCTGGTTGGAAAACCGAGCATATTGTCTGACAAAAATTATTAACATTTTCTGATGAGAAGTGGAGAAGAACAACAAAATAACAAGACAAAAAGCTTTACAAATGTGCATGGTGGGGCTACAATGAGATACACCAACTTGTCTGCCGTAGATCTCGGGCCGCAACCTACATATTAAATCAAGTTCCAATGAAGTTATCGTTTAGTCTTACTAATCGTACCTACAACACGATCGATGTTCAAATGCTTGGTATATTCTACAGCTGTGTTGCTCTAATGATTTCAATTTTGAATAAAATGAAGTAATGAACGGTTGTTAAAATTAGTCCAAAAACAGCAAATCTCGTAGTATTGGGCATATATTACTTTTTCATAGTTGGGGAGATATTGAAAATATAATTAAGACAGGCGATAAATGGCTGTATGGGACATGCAAACTGTTGACTGACCATTCACAACACTAAAATATTTTCTGCAGAAAATTACATATCAAAGAAGTGAAAAAATACGAGAAGGTTTTTCCTTTCTTTCACTTAATTTCATAATTTTCTTTCAAAACATAGTATATTCTATATATTATAATTTTTTATAATTTCCTAAATATACATGAATATACATAAACTGAACTTCTCAATCATCTTTTGAATAAAATTTTGGATTATGATAAAAAAATTTTGTATTATTTAAAGAATTTTATTAGTTCAACCAAGTCTAATATTCACTTATATAACTTTTATTATTGATAATATTTGATAAGTAATGTTATAATTAAATTGTGGCAACCATAATAACAATGAAAATCACATGAATTTTGGTTGAGAAATATATTTATAATTATTAAGGAATTAGACAGATTTAAATATATAAATAATGTTAGAGATACATAGTCTCTATACAAATTACTATCACATGATAGTATTAGTTACCATTAGTTACCATACGATCTATATTATTTATACGTATTAGTTTTGTTGATTTTATATTTTCATCGACTAATACTATTTTTCCACTTTAATTTATATCTTAGAGTTTGTGCGTTGAATTGGTACTATATTGCCACCATTAAATATACATAGTACAAGTAATGGTGCATGTGAAAATTTATATATATATATATATATATATATGGTATGATCAGTGTCCGCCACCACTTGTTCATGTACATCTGCCAAAATCATAAAGTGACTTCCACTACTGCATACCGGGGACCCTCATGCGGTTCGCTAAACTCTATAAATACCAAGGGGTAGAAGGGGTTTACGCACGCCGCAACTAGCTTGTTTCTCTTGTTTCCTGCTGTTGCGGTTGCAGGTTTTTGCAATCAGCAAGAACTAATGATATATGAGCTGTGGGATCACAAGAACTAGTCCTAATTATTTAACTTATAGCTCATTACTTGATTTAATTTATGCAACTTCATAACTTAATTATGAACTCATGGAGATTACGGATCATCTCCACTTCATTTTGATGCAGCTATCGTAAGCAGAATTGCGCGTAATTTACATATTCCTTTCTATTAACCTTAATAGCCTAGCTGTTCTCGGTTCTCCAACTGAGTTATTGTGACAAATAAATTGTCCACATTTTCAAGACAAACATTAAAGTTAATCTCCCGAATTCTGGTAATTTTTAGTTTACAATTTTTTGCTGCTATTATTATTATATATGATCATACATTAACTCATGCGAATGATCCTCAGGATGAAAATGACCTGAGGTGTTTGTGTTCTACAATCCACACCAATATAAAAAGATCTCAGGTCACGCCTCCAAATTATATTTACACAATTCATGATACAGCTCATGATGCAACATCATAAGCATATATATATGCGCAGTTGTACGACGCAAAAGAATATACCATTTACCGATAGACTATTCCATTCCAATAGGATATTATTCGAAAAAGAGATCAGAGACTAGAAAATATATACCAAGCGAGCTCTCTTCTTTATACTATTCTATTTTATTTTAATACCGTGTTTTATTACCTCCATGATGTAATATTTCTATTGAGTATTACTTGATGTAAATTATTCAAATCTGTTTTGTACATTTCTCTATTTTATATGTGAATATTGTTCATAAAAATTTTAACAATTTTTATAATAAATAGTTTTCAAATATTTTGATACATACTTTATGAGTCATCTCTTCAACATGAACATTAATAGATTTCAATTTGAATTTGATTGAATTTGAATTTAAAGGGAGTTTAAAATTCTAAAATTTGAGTTTAAACAATTTTTAAGTAATGTGATTTATTTCATAGTAAATTTTTATATCTTGTAAAATCACTAATGGCTCCCAACTTGCTATTAATAGATAAAAATCGTATCATTTAAAGTTGAATAAATTGTAACAAATATTTGTAGTGTATAATATATTTACAATAATATAAAATAATAAGTACAATGAATCTAGACAAAATAAAGTGAAAAATTAATGGATCTAGACAAATTAAGGAAAGTGAAAGTTTATACCAAGGACCGTTGGGATTCGGAAGCTAAGTTAGAGATATTTTTTTCTTCCTACGAAGAATCACTATCACACAAATCCCTTAACCACGTTTACTTTTTTTAATATGTTGATAGTAGGAAACAAAGAGAATCAAATTGCTCTCAAGTATTCGTGTGTGTGTGTAGACCAACTAATTAATGATATATTTAAGTAATTACCAAGTAAATTAATTTAAACAAGAAATAATGAGCGGAGGCTGGGGGCTGACAGAGGGACTTCCCCGACTCGAGGAGCCTTTTTCAAGGGTTCTTAATTCATATTGAATTCCATCGTCAGTATTGGACATGGCACTCAAAAATTTTGGAGCTCATCAGTCGCTTTTTTTGACTTGTTCGATTCAAACAAATTTGATTAATACATTTAATTATTTCAAAATTCAAATTATGTGGTTGAAAGTGGGTAGCTATATATGGTACATTTTGAATCTTGGTTGATTTTTTTATCAAAACATATATATATATAATTTTTAAGATTATTTATTACATATCTCAATCTATATGCTATTATGAGTGAATTATATCACATCATTTACCATATTTCTTTTAGAATAAACTTTAACATGTTTAACATTGCTTTATTATCTATTAAGTTTTGTCTCTATATTGTCATTTGTTATGATCTTTATTAATTATTGAAACAAACGTATGAAAATGTGACTCTCAAATGTAAGAACACATCTTTTTATTTCTTCACGAGACTAGTCTTAAACAATAGATAGATTCATTATATAGTCAATATTAATCAAGGATGATAATAAAATGAGTTTTTTTTTGGTCTATTTTATTATTTTTTGCATATGATATTAAGTGAGAATTCTAAAAGGACATACTATATGAAAATTTGAAATTATTAATTATAGTTTCACAGACAAAGAAATAAGTTAAGATCATTTTATGTGTATTTTTCTTAAATAGAATCAAATTTCAGAATTAAAATTAAAACTGCAGTGCTATGCTTATATTTTACCCACAGTTCCTTTCAATAACTTCGACGACAGCCATCTAGTAACTGCCAGCTGTGACCTTGTATATGTTAATTCACATGCTAAAAAGTTAAATAAATGATCTCAATTAACAAAACTTGAATTAAGTTGATGAATATGATAATATTTTATTCTTAAAACTGTAGAAAGTTACCAAATGAGAAGATTACCACTTATGAAAGGAGATCAATACTTAAGAAAAAGATTGTAAACTCTCAGATAAGATGAGATTGATTAACTAATTCTTTGTTATAAGCCTCGAAACGTCATTATTAAATTGTTGTGCCATGACTTCTCAAGTATTTTCAATAGAATGCACATCCTTCGTAAAGTAATCAATCAAGTTGCGAAATCTTTGGCCTACTGAGTTGAGTATTTATGCTAAATCCACTCAATTTAATGACCCCTTCAGATCATATTCCCAAAGTTTTAAATAAATGATCGTCAGGATTATGTGTATAGACTTTGGTTTTCTTCCCCCAGTTTGTGTTTTGTCTTTCTTCCACTTGTTTTTTGGTTTGATTAATGTGAGTTTTGGATTTTTTCCTTTTCATTTGTACTTTTTTTTGGGTAAATAAATTTTCTGGCATTATCAGAAATTTTATAAAGAAAAATTAAATCCCAGAAATAACTAATGATTGAACAGGGGGAGGGACAATGATCTGATCTCTATATGTTCATATAAACAATACAAGCATTCCATAGCAGTAACCGAACCATAACAATATTGATAATGGTTTAAAATTAACTGTTTATGCAAAATGAAAACTGGGTAGAAGTAACGCCAAAGCAAAAATATTTCTCTATACAGTGTCCCACGCACATACAGAAGGGTTGAAATCCATATTATTCGTAAAATCAGGATCTTGCTCTAAGCAATTACTAATTAGCCGTTTCATTAAAGAGTTTCCATCAGCGCTTATCAATCATCACACGCATACTAAGCTTCAACTTTAAATCAATATATATTAGTAACTCCATGAACTGTAATCCTCATAAAGCTAACAGCTGTTTTTCTTAATTTTTTTTTTCCAAGAGCATTTTTTTTTCCTTTAAACCAGCTATTAATGGTCGTCATTACAAGACACGATACAGCAAGATTCGCTCCACTCGAGCATATCTTCTGTGTATGATTGTCTTTAGAGTAATTAACAACAAAAATCTGGCTTTTATAATGGAAAGATCTCAAACCATTACGTGGCACGCTATCATTTGTTGCAGAAAAAACCTGCGGATACCAACTTCTAGGTAGAGTCAAACCCATTTATAAAATACAAGTCAAAATTCTGGAAAAAAAATGTTAAGATTCAAATGTTGCATATAAGCACCTCAAAAGAGCAACACTAGCCATATTTAGTCAAATTCCAGTTGCTACGTAAACCATCCATTTCCAACGAAAGAAGTGTTCCAATTAGTGGTAGCTAATTCGAAATCATATTTTCATTAAAGTGCCTGTCTTCGACAGCACTCAGTCTATGATGATTCTACTGTTGTCTAGAATATTAAGATTTATATTTGATAGATGTCGGGGCGGTTGCAGATTTAGACAATCAATATTTGCCTAGTTCAAAATAAACAATTATCTAAATCTAACCAGGATAAATGGTGTATAATGCTTAGTAGTAGAGCATCGCACCCTGTAAATCCCATACTGAGGACTTGGGACCCTCGTGCCGTATAAATACCAAGAGGAGGAGAGGGCTTAATTAGGCACGGCGCCCGAAGAATTGTTTATTTTAACCTGTTATTTTTCGCAGTTCTAAAACAACCAAGTTAATTATTTAGTTGCTTTAACTTCCCTTCTTTCTCTAAGAAACTTGTTTAAATATTCGTCAATTGTAGAATCTCTTTCAGTTTCCCGATCCATGCCCCAAATATATATAAGTTAACCTTCGGTTGTCTTCTCCTGGTATTGAATTTCTGCCGAGAAACTCAAGCGAATGAGGGAAGCAAATTGAAGGTAGTGAGAGCAAATGAATTCCCAAAGCTTAAAATTAACCTACAACAAAATCCTTGAAAAGAAAGCGAAAAAGGGTTTTGAGCCAAAAAGTAACTTGCTTGGTTAGGATTATCCTAAAGTTAAAGCAGTGAATACCAATTTGTGTCCTTCCACAGCATCCGAAGACATAAGCTGATGATTTCAGGCCCACATCTCCAGGTCACAACCCTGGCGCTGGGAATTTCCTTCAAAATTAAGGCAACTTTAGGTCTAATAGTTTCCTAAGACTAAAAATTAAATAAATCTCATTTTTTCCTAGCAGATGTAATGAATTTGCTAATCTTCTGGGTGATATGATTGTATATATTTTTACAATTGTTGCATATGCAATAAAACGTATTTTTCGGGTTTTATTTATCTGTTTTCACAATTGGAATTGTCGTTTCACTCTCAAAATGATATTCATGCTTATATATGAAATGCATATTCATGCATGCCGATCGACTGGAAGAAAGAGCAAGAACTAAGACTACTGCTGCGAAGCCGCTCTTCGCAGTATTTAAATAAATAATAGACTGAGAATTTGGTGGGTCTACACCCCCTACGGTAACAAATACCAACTATACTTTGCAATTTCTTCAGCCCTTCCCTGTGCTCAGAGATGCCGAAGTTTTACAAGTATGCTATGGCAATTTTGCCATTCAAAAGGCTGATGAGCTCTTATTTAAGTTTTGACTAAACAAAAATAAATTTTTGCTAGTAATTACTAAATAAGAACATAGAAGCAATTAAATATTAATTATATATTATTATTAATAGACACTTGATATGAAATATTTAAAAACTTGCTCGAGTGGCTAGAGAATAATAATTATTCGAATGGCTAACCTTTGGAAATTCTTTGTCTTCAAACATAAAGTTAACTACCATACAATTGATATCTGGAGGGCACGTTTGCCTTATTTATTAACTAGTTTATGTACGATTATGACAAAGCCATTATTGAAAATATATTACCAGATCTCATCCCGCTAAAATGCAACCAAGACTTGTCATTTGACTAATTGAAGACGTACGTCGTTGGCAACTTGGCATCATATAGAAAGTTAAGTTCCTGAAAATATAAACAAGCTATCAGCTACTAAAAGGTCAAGTATCAAAGGTCCGCACGTTCGGTAGGTGAGTATTTGTCAACAAGTGTCATATAATTATAATTTATTATATTAGTTATTTGTATTTAAACGGTCACCGCGAATTATAATTATAATTTGAACTTGGGAATAACTAATTACATGAGGAAAGTGACTTGAAATTTGAGGGCTGAGGTCGTAATGTGTTGAACAACAGACGAATCTCCCAATGGTTAATTAGTTGATGAGGAACTTGCATGTGGCTTGCAAAATGCCAATACCACACCATTCAACCTTTAGATTACTTTGGTTGGCTTTTTCTATTTTATATCTTTTATTATTTATTGTTCCTTCTAAGCTAGCCAATTGAACGATTTCCCTGGGTTAACTTTAAATAAATTTAAGTTGATATATCGGAATCTTGACCCTTGCGTTGGACTCACTTGGAAAACGACCATCAGAGGAGAATTTTTTTCTACTAGCAGTATACATTTTCACATCTATATTTAGCATGTTATTAATGGAAGCCATTATCTTATTTCATCTAAGATATGCACGTATAGGTATGTGCACATGCTAAAGGGGCTAGAGATATGAAACGAATTTTATCCTCTTCTCGAGAGGGGATATTCTTCCTCAAATCTTTCATTTAGAGAGGAACGACGGTCCACTGAAATTTATAAGGGGATTTTTTGGTAGTGGAAGAAGCCAAAAGAAAATAAAAATCAGGTTAAATAATTGATTGATCTAAAGTGATTAGAAAATCAAAGTCTGAAATTGAATTTTCAAAGGGACTATTGGTTATTTGGCCGCTAAAACTTCGTGAAGTTAACCCTTTTCTAAAGGCTGCAAAAGATACAAAAGATAATGGGTTTAGCACACCTAGGGTTTCTAATTGGAAAGCTGAGCACCTTGTCTGACGGAAAATATTAACATTTTCTGCTGAAAAGTGGGGAAGAACAACAAAATATTCAAGAAGAAAAAGCTATAACAAGATCTATTGTTGGGGCCAGAATTAGATGTACCAACTTCTCTAACCTATATCTCGGGCCCAACTTATATATTTATGACTTTCAAGTTCCAATAGGTTTATTATTTAGTATTAGAAATCATACCTACAACACGAGCGCTGTACAAATGCTTGGCATATTCTCCAACTGTGTTTCCCAAAAGATTTCAACTTTTGAATAGAATGGACGGTTATTAAGATTAGTCCATACTGAAGAATCTGAGGATATGCAATCTATGTTTAGTGAGATATAAAAAATTAATTAAGACAGGCGACAAAGGGGTGAAGGGGCAGGCAAACTGTTGACTGACCATTTACAATCCTAATATATTTATTATATATCAAGGATATTCGATGAGTAACGTTCTTGTTGAGTTGTAGGGGCAGCAATGGTAAGGAAGCGAATTATATCCCGTTTATTTATAAGTGCGAATGAACAGGGGAGGTTGATGCGTGCGTTTAATTAATAGTACATAATTACTGTGCATTTCCAAATGATCAGTGCCCACATCATGTGCATCAATGCATGTCTGAGCTTGGCAATTGGCAGGCTTCAAATAGTTATACATGAAAAGAATGCTTAGTGGTATATCTATCGCGCCCCATCCCCGTTCCCCCCCTCCCTCCACCCATTTTTTATGTACATTTTCGAATAAAAAAGTGAATCCCACTACTGATTAGGACTTGAGGGTCTCATGCGTTTCTCCAAACCCTATAAAAACCGATGGAAGGAAGGGGTTTAGGCACACTGCAGCTCGTTTCTTACAGTCTGTTGCTGCGCGGTTCTGTAATAAGCAAGTTGCTTGTTTAGTGGCTTTTAACTTCCCTAGCTTCTTTCTCTAAGCAAGTTGCTTGCTCAGTTGTCGTAGCTCTGTCGATTCAATGGCCCAAATGAAGTTAACCTTTGTTTGTCTTCTCCTTGTATTTATTTTATGCCAAGAAATTCAATCAATTGAGGGTAGGAATTTAAAGTTAGAAAGAACAAAGGAATTATCAAAGCTTCAAACTTACAAAAAAATCGTTAAAAAAGAACCCGAGAATATTTCTGAGCAGAAAAACAACTTGCATGGTGACAAATACCCTACAGTTAGTGCATCTGATGCCGATTTGTCTCCACCCACAGCACCAAGTGTGGGAACAGGCGAGTCGCCTCCACCTCCAAAACATGCAGAGAACTTTAGGCCCACAGCTCCAGGTCACAGCCCTGGTGTTGGGCATTCCCTTCAAAACTAGGGATAATTTAACCGTAGTCCTGCATGCTATATGTATTTCCTTATTTGCTCAAGTATTACCATGGATTGAAGGTCCTGGAGCTGTTTCAATTTAAGTTGAGTTTTTTCTAAAGTATAAGAATGAATATCATTGTCTTTCGCCGTAAATGTAATGTATCTGCAATAAATATATCTTTTCAGGATGTTGTTTCTATATATGTTGTTTTTGTGTACAGATGTTTTCCGTATGGATTGCAGTGAAATTTTCGGTTTTGTTTATTAGAAATAAACTAAGCTCGTTCCCAGCCTGACATAAACTAGATTTGAACCCCAAATTTTCAGTTTTACCGGTAGAACCAAATGGCACTTAAAATTTTCTGTTACTTGTTTTTCTTCCTTAAACGGAATTTGGCTTGTAATTTCAGCAAGTCTTTTGTTGGTTGCAATTAAAACTGTTTATACATGATATAATATATATTCATTCTTACCGGAATGTTCTAGAGATTGTGTCCTGGCTGATCGCCAGAGATTTGCTGGTGTTCGTAAAATCTTTGGTGGCAGCAGACATTACAGAAATGCTCCAGCATATTCTGGTGCATTTAGGAGGAGACGCAGCAAATTGCACGGCTTTAGAAGCAAATATTTACGTGTTCCAAGGTTCCTTTTACGGCTGCATCGGTTTAATCTTTCAACTGCTGCAACAAATAATTGAGGCTCAATCTGAGATATTGAAAACGCAAGAGCAGCAACAACATCGTTGATCATTTAAAAATTGCAACAACAGCTACAATGCACGCCTGCAACCACAAGAGCAAGAGAAAGAGCAACATCGGCAACAATTGCAACAATCGCAGTAGCAGCAAATGTTTCATGTAGTTGAGTCGTCATGTTGCTCACTTCAAGTCAGCAAACGCTTACCAGCATCTAGTTTTAGTGACTTCGGTTTTCATCTTCATCATTTAAAATTTGAAAACAAATGCAAGCTTATAGTAAACTTTTGGGGGTTGGTTCTGTTACATTTTCAAAAACAAAAAATATTAAAAGTATGTTTCATTGCATGTTTCATTGCATATTTTGTAAAATTATTTTTCAGAATAAAAAAATATTATTTTTTAGGTTTTAATTAAAAGGTGAAATTAAAACCCTTTTACTGTTTTCTGTCATTTTTTTAAATGAATATTCAAGATTAATTTCAATATTTTTCCCAAAATAATAATTGGTATTATTTTTTAAAAAAATAATACCAATTGACATGTTCTCATTTTTTTTTTAATTTTGATAATTTATTTTAAGTAAATGCTACTAAACATGACATGTTCTTAAAAGCACAGTTTTTAAAACAGTATTTGATTTGTTTGCAAGTAAAGAAAAATCATGGATAAAAACTCAGGACGAATATTAATATCATGATATGGATGATAATTTCAACCCGATTTTCAGGATGAATATTAATAGTTTCACAATTTATTGAGCTCTTCTCTTGTTGCTTGAAATGAGGTATTTTTATGGTCCGTATTTACAGCACCTTTTGCATTTACGGGGACAGTGAATCAGCGTCACAAGCCTGCCGTTTCACGTCGTAAAAGAATACTGTATTACTCATGGATAGTATTTCATTCCATTGGGATATATATTCCTAACAGATGTTTGTAACTAAAAAGAAAACAGCGAATTTAGAAAATAACAAGTCTTTTGTTTAAATAAGAAAACTTCACCAATAAAATATTAAATCCTTACTCTTTACTATTACTGAAACTCGAATTGATCTAAAAGCTTCAAATATATCCAAACTAACCAAACTATTTCAGAAGACTTTAATTTTTCTAATTTGTACATATGATTTGTTCATCAAAATATATAAATATATACATATATACATACATACATGCACATTCATATTTAATAGTAGTTAGTTAATTGATTTTTTCTCAATAATTTTATATGTGCTATCAACGTAACATTAGTGCAATATACTTTTTAGTTTTTATGTACGAAGATTTCTTCAAACAGGGACTAACACACACAATTTGTAATACGTTTCAGAGTCTGTGCCACACATTGTTGTTCATAGTCTAACAAAATCTCAAAGCAGAAGTCAACACCCACTGTATTTAAAGAATGATTGGTATATTCTCTATGTGGGTTGCCCCACAATAATTTCATACTTGCAAGAAGAGCAATAGTTGAATAGCTCGGTTGATAATCTATTCTAATCTTTCACTTGTCTCCGTTGCGCTTTTATTATGTGTAGATTTATGGATATGTTAAAGACTAGAAATTAATATCAAACAAGTTTACGGTCAACTACTGGCCAAAAGGAAAGAAAAATCATGTTAAATAATTATTTTCTCTACAAGACTAAGGGGATTAATTTAAAATCTAAGTGTGAGAATGTAGAAATTGGCTTTTTCTTGCCCCTACTCTTTGGAGGTTTTAAACAGCTTAATATTACTTGCTGTAAAGCTACCTTCATAGCTAAACTAACGTTTACGGGGACTAGTGATTAATTTGGCCGCTAAAACCTCCGGAAGTTAACATGCGTAAGGCTGCAAAAGATGCATAGGATAATGGGTTTAATACACGACCAGGGTTCTGGTTGGAAAATTGAGAATATTTTCTGACAAAAATTATATATATTAACATTTTTTTATGAGAAATGGAGAAGAAGAAAAAAATAATCAAGACAAAAAGCTTTACAAATGTGCATGGCGGGGGATAGAATTAGATACACCAACTTGTCTGCCGTAGATCTCGGGCCGCAACTTACATATTAAATGACTTCAAGTTCCAATGAAGATATTGTTTAGTCTTATAAATCGTACCTACAACACGATCAATGTTCAAATGCTTGGTATATTCTAAACCTGTGTTGCTCTAATGATTTCAATTTTGAATAAAATGAAGCAATGAACGGTTGTTAAAATTAGTCCACAAACAGCAAATCTCGGAGTATTGGGCATATATTACTTTTTCATAGTTGGGGAGATATTGAAAATATAATTGAGACAGGCGAACAAATGGCTGCACGGGGCATGCAAATTGTTGACTGATCATTCACAACACTATCATATTTGCTACACAAAAATTACATGTCAGAGAAGTAAAAAAAACACGAGAGGGCTTTTTTCTTTCTTTGCTTAATTTCATAATTATCTTTAAAACATATATAGTATATTCTATCTATTGTAATTTTTTATATTTTCCTAAGTACATATGAATATACATAAACTAAACTTGTCAATCATGATTTGAATAAAATCTGAATTATGATAAAACTTTTTGTATTATTTAAAAAATTTTATTTGTTCAACCAAGTCTAACATCCACTTATATAACTTTTATTATCGATAATATTTGATAAGTAAAGTTACGGTTAAACTGTGGCAGCCATAATAACAACGAAAACAAAAATATATTTATAATTATTAAAAAATTAGGTAGATTTAGCTATTTAGATATATGAATAATGTTGAAAATACATAGTATTTAAACAAATTATTGTATATATATAAATTATTGTGACGTGATAGTATTAGTTATCGTATTATTTACATTATTTTATACTTATTAATTTTATATTTTTGTCAACTAATAGTATTTTTGCACTTTAATATAATACTATTTTTGCACTTTAATATATATCTTATAGTTTATATGTAAAATTTGTAATATATTACCACCATTAAACATACATAGTACTAGTAATGGTGCATGTGAAAATTTAATACCCGTATGCATAAGCTTGGCAATGGCATACCATTTAAAGTTAAACTTCTTGAATATATATTTATGCCTGGTATCAGTGTCCGCCACCATTTCGTTATGTGCATTTGGCAAACTCCTAAAGTGAATTCCACTACTGAGTACTTGGGACCCTCATGCGCTTCCCTAAACTCTATAAATACCAAGGCTAGAAGGGGTCTAGGCACGCCGCAACTTGTTTCTCGTTTCCTGTTGTTGCAGTTGCACGTTTTTGCAATCAGCAAGTTGCTTGCTTAGTTACTTTAACTTCCCTTCTTTTTCCCTAAGCAAGTTGCTTGCTCAGTTGCTGAAGCTCTCTCAATTAGATGGCCCTAGTTAAATTAACCTTTGTTTGTTTTCTCCTTGTATTGATTTTCTGCCAAGAAATTCAATTCACTGAGGGAAGGGATTTGAAACCAGAGAGAGCAAATACATTCCCAAAGCTTCAAGCTGACAGAAAAATCCTAAAAGAAGAAGTGAGAAATATTGATGATCTAGAAGGCAAATCGCATGGTGATGAGCATCCTACAATTAAAGTAGCTAATGACATTTTGTCTCCGCCAACAGCACCAAGTGAGGGAGTTGGCGAGTCAATGTCCCCACCTCCAAAACATGCAGATGACTTCAGGCCCACAGCTCCCGGGCACAGTCCTGGTGTTGGCCATTTCCTTCAAAACTAGGGTTACTTTAACAGTAATACTGCATGCTATATCTATATGCATGTATTTCACTATTGGTTAAGTGCAAGTGGAGTGTCATAGTCTTGGGATATCTTTTAGTTATAACTTTTAGAAATAAGTAAATCTCATTTGTTGTACTGAAAATGAGAGTATCATTGTATTCCCAGTTGTTGTGATGTTATTGCAATTAATTCTCCAGTTTGTTGTTCTTATATAGATGTTCTCATTTGTGAATGCAGTGCAGCGTAATTTCTAGTTTGACTTCCCTTAAAATAGTGGATTGTAGCCTATTTTCTCTCTCAGATGATATGCGCATTTTCAACCTGTCTTTATTAGTCCTCTTATGGTGATATATCTTCATGTATATATAAACTCGGGAGAATGAGCAAGAACTAAGAGATGCAGCATTTGAGTATTACTCACAAGTCACAGATCTATAATGACGAATGCATGTGTCTTTATGCATTTTTACTGAGAAAATGCTGATGATAATAGTTAAAACCGTGACGATGTGCATAGTTTTTTCACGCTTGAAATATCACCGGGGAACACTTTTTGCAACGAAAGATTTGTCCATGGAATTTGCGTTCCACAATGATTTAATCATATAAATATATGAGATGTGGAATCACAAGAACTAATCCTAATAATTTAAGTTATAGCTCATAACTTGGTTTAATTTATGCAACTCCAAAACTGAATTATGAACTCATGGAGATTACGGATCATCTCCACTTAATTTTGATGCAGATATCTTTAGCAGAATTTTACGTAATTAACAGATTCCTTTTTATTAACCATAATACTAGCCTAGCTTTTATTTGCACCGTTCTCGGTTCTCAAACAGAGTTATTGTGTGCCAAATAAATTGTCCACATGTTTAAGACAAACGTAAAGTTAATCTTCGGAATTCTGGTAACGTTTAGTTTGCAATTTTTTGCTGTTATTATTATTATATGGTCATACAATAACTCTGCAACTGATCCTCAGCATGAAAATGACCTGAGGTGTTTGTATTCTAAAATCCACACTAATATATATAACAGTATGCAATTTCTTGTTACCTTATCCTTTGAAATTGGCGTGCTTAATTCTATTTGTATGCTGCAGAAACGTTTTTCATTTACGAGGACAGTCACGCCTCCAATTAAATTTACGCAATTCAAGATACAGCTCATGATGCAACACTGTAAGTATATATGCGCAGTAGTATGACGCAAAAGAATATGCTATTTACCGGTAGACTATCCATTCCAATAGGGTATTATTGGAAAAGAACTTCCTAAATTGTAATAAGAGATCACGTATTAGAAAATATATACCAAGCGAGCTCTCTTATTCTTTAACTCTTTTTTGTATTTCACTTTTTTTTTTTTTCTTTAAGTAAGCACCAAGTAAAAGCTTAGAGCAATTTCATTAATTAAAAAAAAAAAAAAAAAAAAAAAAGATAGTAAGAAACAAAGGGTAAAAAGCCCAAAGGAAATTCAACATGCTTACAACAATTTCTCTTATTTTATATGTGAATATTGTTCATAAAAATTATAGCAACTTTTATAATATATATATTTCAAATATTTTGATACATACTTTATAAGTCATCCCTTCAACATGAACATTACAAGATTTCAATTAGAATATGATTGAATTTGAATTTAAATGGAGTTCAAAATTCTAAAATTTGAGTTCAAACAATTTTGTATAACTTTAATTAATGAAAAACAGTATATAACCTCAAATCCAAATTTTATAATATCCAGGATTCCAGATATATGCACCCGATGACTTCTATATAGTCTGTATCTTATCTATCAATCAATAATACTACAAATAGGTATTTATAGGATTCTTAATACATACTAAGATTCCTTTCTAATAGTATATTAAAAATATTTTTACATTCACAAATATATTGCAATATAAAATTTATACTACGCTTCTCAAGTGATTTTAAATTTAAGTATACTAAGTATTGTGGTATCTGGTTATTTCATAGTGAATTTTTATAACCTTTTAAAATCACTTATTATTCCTAACTTATTACTAATAGATAAAAATCATATCATTTAAAAATGAAAAAATTGTAATAAATACTTGTAATGTATAATATTTCTACAATAATAAGAACAAATGAATCTAGACAAAAGAGAGTGAAAAATTAATGAATCTACACAAAGGAACGTCAAAATATTACCAAAGACCGTTGGGATTCGGAAACTAACTTAGAGATACTTTTTTCTTCCCACGAAAAGTCACAATCACACAAATTCCTTAACCCCGTTTACTTTTTTCATATTAGTTTATAGCCATTAAAGTAAAACCAAGCCCTCGTGCACTACAGCCTAGCACGACAAATGAATTAAAGAGAATCAAATTGCTCTTAATTTGCAAGTATATAATACGTATACATATATATATATATAATTATTTGATGATATATTTAATTAATTACCGATTAAATTAATTTAAACAAGAATTAGTGGGCAGAGACTGGGGACTGACAGAGGGACTTCCCCAGCTCGAGGAGCCTTTTTCAAAGATTCTTAATTCATATTAAATTCCATTGTTACTGGACTTGGCACTCAAAATTTTGGAGCTCATCATTTTCTTGTTTGACCTGTTCGATTCATCAAACAAATTCCATTAATACATTTATTTACTTCAAAATTCAAACTATGAGCTTCGAAGTGGGTAGCTATGGTACATTTAGAATCTTGGTTGATTTTTTCTTTAATATATATATATATATATTACCACAAGAATCCTTAATTGAAATGGAATTCCAACTCAACATTTTTTGAAGTTTTGAAAAGAGTTGCTTTTTAAAGAGTACAGTACAATGAAAGTTGTAACCTGCGTTTTGGTTGGGGGTGGTGGAGTGGTGAAGAGTGATTGTCTATTGTTGACCTCTATGATAGAATCAACAAGGGCCTAAGAGGTGGCAGTTTATCTTGTTGTGGATGTCAGCAGTTTGAGTTTGCTTATCCCTACCTTGTAAACTTAGCTAATACAAAGCTATATGAATATGATAGCACCCAATTTTTTAGATTTGGCAATTTGATCTATGGCTTATCATCCATGGACGTTGATAAGATCCTTCCATTTAATAGCACACTAGGATGACATAACCTTAAAGTCATGTTAAGAGCCAGATTCAGATAAGAAAAGGCTTGCAGTGGATACCTAGACACCAAGAGACGAGAAAGGGCATAGTTAAAGACGAAATGCTTTGGGTGTTGAAAATAAATATAAATCCGAAAATTCCCAAATAGGTCAACTGTTTAAACTGTTGTTAAATCTATGGGCAGGCAAGACAATCTGGTGAACTAAGACATCTTAGTAGCCAGAGGAAAAGAAAGCAAAAGCGATTCCCGTGGTAGTGGCAAGCAAAATGGGAGCAGCTTAAACTGTGAAAACAGAGTTGTGGGAGAGTTGGTTAAAATATGTCAAATTCCACCAAATATACAAATAGAACCTAGCCAAACATGCCTCTAATTATATCTTTCAAATCATCCACACTAACTATCTACCTTTCTCTTCCAAAGAAAGATTTTAATAAATAACCAAATATAACACTTAGGCTAAGGGTCAAGTTGATAATTGTGGTTATTTTATTTCTATCTTTTCATTTATAACCGAATAATGAAAAAAATTCTTCAAAAGTCTCAAGTCCAAAAGTGCATGATAAATACTACCAAAGCATAATATTGTAAAGAAAATTATGTGAAGTACTCCAAATACAAAGTATGATAAATATGTGTGTGTGTGTGCGCGTGTGTATATATATATATATAAATATATGTTTGTAAAAATTTTAAGATTATTTATTATATATCTCCATCTGTATGCTATCATGAGTGAATGTCAGATCATTTACCATATTTCTTTTAGAATAAACTTTAACATGTTTAACATTGCTTTATTATCTATTAAGTTTTGTCTCTATACTGTCATTTCTTATGATCTTTATTAATTATTGAAGCAAATGTATGAAAATGTAAACTCTCAAATGAAGAATACATCTTTTATTTCTTCATCAAATTAGTGTTAAAAAAATAGATAGATTGGTTATATTGTTACTATTAATCAAGGATGACAATAAAACGAGCTATTTTTGTGGGTTTAATTTATTATTTTTTGTATATGATATTAAGTGAGAATTTTAAAAGGAGATACTATATAAAAATTTGAAATTATTAATTATAGTTTCACAGCAAAAGAAATAAATTAAGGATCATTTTATATGTATTTTTTTAAATAGACCAAAATTTCAGAATTAGAATTGGGACGCTACTCTTTTAAATTTTACGCACAGCTCCTTTTCAATAACTTTGACGATAGCCACCTAGTAACTATCAGCTGTGACATTCATTTATATATTGATTCACATGTTAAAAAGTTAAATAAATAATTTCAATTAACAAAAATTTAATTAACTTAATGAATATAGTAATATTTTATTCTTAAAAACATATAAAGTGACGAAATGAGAAGATTATTACTTATGAAAGGAGGTCGATACTTCAGAAATAGATTGTAAACTTTCAAATTTGATTAGATTGATTAACTAATTCTTTCTTCTAAGCCTCGAAACTTCATTAAATTGTTGTGCCATGACTTCTCAAGTAGCTTTTTTCTCAATAAATATCCTTTGTAAAAGTAATGAATCAAGTTGCGAAATCTTTGACCTATTAGAGAGTTGAGTAGTTATGCGAACTCCACTCAATTTAATGACCCTTCAGATCATATTCCCAAATTTTTAAATAAATGATCGTTAGGATCGATTATGTAAGTGTAGAGACTTTGGTTTTCTTCCCCAGTTTGTATTTTGTCTTTCTTCCACTTATTTTTTGGGGAGTTAATTAATGTCAGTTTTGGCTTTTTCCTTTTCATTTGTACTTCTTTTTTTTTAATAAATGTTCTGGCATTGTCAGAAGTTTTATTTGGAAAAATTAAATCCAGAAATAACTAATGATTGAGCGGGGGAGGGAAAATGATCTGATCTCTATATATTCACATAAACAATACATGCATTCCAACTGCAGCAACCGAACTATAACAATATTGACAATGGTTTAAGATTAGTTGTTGATACAAAATGAAAACCCAGGACAAGTAACATTATTTAGTGACAAAGCAAAAATATTTCTCTATGCAGTGTCCCACGCAACATACAGAAGAGTTGAAATCGATATTATTCGCCAAATCAGGATCTTGGTCTAAGCAATTACTAATTAGCCATTTCATTAAGGCGTTTCCATGAGCACTTATCAATCATCACACGCATGGTCAGCTTCAACTTTAAATCAATATTAGTAATTAACTCTATGAACTGCAATCCTCATAAAGCTAACATTGTTTTTTTTCTTTTTCCTAATTTTTTTTTCTTTAAACGAGCTATTGATGGTCATTATTACAAGACACGATAAGGCAAGATTTTCTCCACTCGAGCATATCTTCTGTGTATGATTGTATGTAGAGTAATTAACAGCAAAAATCTAGCTTTTATAATGGAAAGATCTCGAACCATTACGTGGCATGCTATCGTTTGTTACATAATAAACCTGAGGATACCAACTTCTAGGTAGAGTCAAACCCATTTACGAAATACAAGTCAAAATTCTGGAAAAATTGTTAAGATTGAAATGTTGCATATAAGAAACTCAAAAGAGCAACACTAGCCATATTCAGTCAAATTGCAGCTGCTATGTAAACCATCCATTTCCAAAAAAAATAAGTGTTCCAATTAGTGGCAGCTAATTGGAAATCATATTTTCATTGAAGTGCCTGTCTCCAACCGCACTCAGTCTATGATGATTCTACTGTTGTCTAGAATATTAAGATTTATATTTGATGAATGTCGAGGCGGTTTCAAATTTAGACAATCTATATTTGACTAGCTCAAAATATAGAATTATCTAAATTGTGATAAACGGTGTATGATGCTTAGTGGTAGAGCATCGCACAGCGTTTAATATGTACAGTTTACAACTGAAAATTAAAAGTAAATCCCATACTGAGCACTTGGGACCCGTTTAAATACCAAGAGGAATGGGCTTAATTAGGCACACCCGAATAATTGTTTATATTAGCTTGTTATTTTCCTAGTTCTACAGCAATCAATTTAATCATTTAGTTGCTTTAACTTCACTTTTTTTCTCTAAGAAACTTGTTAAATATTCGCCAATTTTCGAATCTCTCTCAGTTTCCCGATCCATGGCCCAAATATATATAAGTTAAACTTTGTTTATCTTCGCCGGGTATTGAATTTCTGGCAAGAAACTCAAGCCAATGAGGGAAGCAAATTGAAGGTAGAGAGAGCAAATGAATTCCCAAAGCTTCAAATTAACCTTCAACAAAATCCTTGAAAAAGAAGCAAAAAGTTTTGAGCCAAAAAGTAACTGGCATGGTTACGATTACCCTAAAGTTAAAGCAGTTAATACCAATTTATCTCCTACCACAGCACCCGAAGACATGAAGCTGATGATTTCAGGCCCACATCTCCAGGTCGCAGCCCTGGTGTTGGGAATTGTCTTGAAAACTAAGGCAACTTTAGGTCTAATAGTTTCCTAAGACTCAAAAATATAAATAAATCTCATTTTTTTTCTAGTAGATGTAATGAATATGCTAATCTTCTGGGTTATACGATTGTATATATTCTTACATTTGTTGCACATGCAATTAAACGTATTTTTCGGATCTTAAGTATCTGTTTGCACAATTGGCATTGTCGTTTCACTCTCAAATGATATTTGCCAGTATTCAGTTATCTGCAAAAAATTTTATATATAAATGAATACATATTCATGCATGCCGATCGATAGGAAGAATGAGCAAGAACTAAGACATGCACCATTCCAGGTGCTGCCACTCTTGGCAGTATTTAAATAAATAATAGACTGAGAATTGGTTGGTCTACACCCTAAGGTAACAAATACTAACTATACTTTGCAATTTCTTGAGCCCTTCCCTATGCTTAGAGATGCCGAAGTTTTCACAAGTATGCCATGGCAATTTTGCCATTCTAAAGGAAGACGAGGCTCTTATTTAAGTTTTAACTAAACAAAAATAAATTTTTGCTAGTAATTACTAAATAAGAGCATAGAAGTGATTAAATATTAATTATATATTATTATTAATAGACACTTGATATGAAATATTTAAAAAATTGCTCGAGGGGCTAGAGAATAATAATTATTCGAATGGCTAACCTTGGAGATTCTTTGTATTCAAACATAAAGTTAACTAGCACACAATTAATCCCTCGAGAGCACGTTTGCCTTATTAATTAACTAGTTTATGTACGATTATGACAAAGCCATTATTGAAAATATATTACCAGATCTCATCCCACTAAAATGCAACCAAGTCTTGTCACTTGACTAATTGAAGATGTACGTCGTTGGCAACTTGGCATCATATAGAAAGTTAATTTCATGAAAATATAAACAAGTTATCAGCTACTACAAGGTCAAGTATCAAAGTCCTATTCTCTCCTTTTAATAATATGGTTTTCTAATTAAAAAAAAATTATATAGAAAAATTATATTAGTTACTTGTATTTAAAAGATTACTCAATAATGTATTTAGGTTTTTTACAACCCCAAGCGTTACACATTAAACCTCCATGCGAGTGCCAGGGCGTGTTAGGCCCAGCTAATTAATGTTTGGCGAATTAAGTCGCGATATTTTATCGATGAAATTTATTTGAAATCTACAATATTGACCTCAACTGCTCAACGTTGAAACTCTCTGATCTCGACGCCGACAACTATTACTTGCCATAAAACAAGTTGGAAAGTCGCGATGAAACCTCATAAAAAGTGACCTTGATTACGTATTTAATAGATAAATTAACAAACGTTTAGATTATCTTTAAAAAAATGTTGTAGTCAACTCTTGTATTTGGATGCGTATAATCTAAACGGTAACCGCGAATTATATTTATAGTTTGAACTTGGGAATAACTTACATGAGGAAAGTGATTTGAAATTTGAGGGCTGAGGTCGTAATGTGTTGAACAACAGACGAATCTCCCAATGGTTAATTAGTTGATGTGGAACTTGCATTTGGCTTTCCAAATGCCAATACCACTCCATTCATCCTGAAGGCTACTTCGGCCGGCTTTTTCTATTTTCTATCTTTTATTACTTATTTTTCCTTTTAAGCCAGACAATTGGTCGCTTTGCCTGGGTTAACTTTAAATAAATGTAAGTTGATATATCGGAATCTTAACCCTTAAGTCGGACTCACTTGGAAACCACCGTCAGAGGAGAATTTTTTCCTACTACAAGTATACATTTTCACATGTATATTTAGCATGTTCATTAGTGGAAAGCCATTATCTTACTTCATCTAAGATATGCATGTATAGGTTTGTGCACATGCTAGAGGGGCTAGAGATATGAAATGAATTTTATACTCTTCACTCCTCGAATCTTTTATTTAGAGGGGACGGATGGTCCACTGAAATTTAGAAGGGGATTTTTTTGGTAGTGGAAGAAGCCAAAAGAAAACAAAAATTAGGTTAAATAATTGATTGCTCTAAGGTGATTAGAAAATCAAAGTCTAAAATTGTACTTAAAAATTAGACATTGGCTTTTCCGATAGCTTTAATATTAAGCATTTAAACAATGCTTACTCTCGCGGCCAAATAACTTTTCAAAGGGACTTCTGGTTATTTGGCCGCTAAAACTTCGTGCAGTTAACTCTTTCCTAAAGGCTGCTAAAGATACAAAAGATAGTGGGTTCAGCACACCTTGGGTTTCTAGGTGGAAAGCTGACACCTTGTCTGACGGAAAATATTAAACATTTCTAATGAAAAGTGGAGAAGAACAACAAAATATTCAAGACAAAAATGCTATAACAAGATCTACTGTTGGGGCCAGAATTAGATGTACCAACTTCTCTAACATTCGGGCCCAACTCATATATTTATGACTTCCAAGTTCCAATAGTTTATTATTTAGTATTCGCTAGAAATCATACCTACAGTACGATCGCTGTACAAATGCTTGGCATATTCTCCAGATGTGTTTCCCAAATGATTTCAACTTTGAACAGAATGGACGGCTATTAAAATTACATACTGAACAATCTAAGGACATGGACTTCTGCATTTAGTGAGATATGAAAAATTATTTAAGACAGGTGACAAATGGGCGAAGGGCCATGCAAAACTGACCATTTACAATCCTAATATATTTGTTGTAGAAATTACATCTCAGGGCAGTAAAACAGAAAAGAACATGAGAGAGGTAAAATATTTTAATTTTATTGTTTAAAATAGGATATTATATTTTGATCTACGAATCTCTTTATTATCAAGAATATTCGGTGAGTAACGTTCTCGTTGAGTTGTTGCAGCAGCAACGGTAACGAAGCGAATTATATCCCATTTATTTGTAAGTGCGAAGCAACAGGGAAGGTTGATGCGTACGTTTAGTTAAACATACATAGTGATTGTGCATTCCCAAATGATAGTGCTCACATCATGTGCATCAATGCATATATGAGCTTGGCAATTGCTTCAAATATTTATACTTGAAAAATATGCTTTGTGGTATAAGTATCTACTCCGCCGCCACCCCCAAACGCCCATTTTTTAATGTACATTTTCGAATAAAAAAGCGAATCCCACTACTGATGAGGACTTGAGAGCCTCATGCGGTTCTCTAAACGCTATAAATACCGATGGAAGAAGGGGTTTAGGCACACTGCACCTCGTTTCTTGTTGTCTGTTGCTGCACGGTTCTGTAATAAGCAAGTTGCTTATTTAGTCGCTTTAACTTCCCTTCTTTCTCTAAGCAAGTTGCTTGCTCAGTTGTCGTAGCTCTCTCGATTCGATGGCCCAAATTAAGTTAACCTTTGTTTGTCTTCTCCTTGTATTTATTTTCGACCAAGAAATTCAATCAACTGTAGGTAGGAATTTGAAGTTAGAGAGAGCAAATGAATTTCCAACACTTCAAACTTACAAGAAGATCGTTAAAAAAGAAGCAGAAAATGTTTTTGATCAGAAAAACAACTTGCATGATTACGAATACCCTAGAGTTAGTGCATCCGATGTCGATTTGTCTCCACCCACAACACCAAGTGAGGGAGTTGGCGAGTCTCTCTCTGCACCTCCAAAAAATGCAGATAATTTCAGGCCCACAGCTCCAGGTCACAGCCCTGGTGTTGGGCATTCCCTTCAAAGCTAGGGATAATTTAACGGTAGTCCTGCATGCTATATGTATTTCCTTATTTGCTCAAGTATTACGATGGAGTCAGGGTCTTGGAGCTACTTTCAATATACGTTTTGAGTATTTTCTAAAGAATGAATATCATTGTATTTCGCAGTAGATGTAATGTATCCGCAATAAATATATCTTTTCAGGATGTTGTTTTGATATATGTTGTTTCTGTGTACAGATGTTTACAATTCCGTATGGATTTCAGTGAAATTTTCGGTCTTGTTTATTAGAAATATAACTAAGCTCGTCGCAGGCCTGACCTGAACTAGATTTGAACCTCAAATTTTCTGTTTTACCGATCGAACCAAATAGCACTTAAAATTTTCTGTTAGTTGTTTTTCTTCCTTAAACTGGAATTTGGCTTGTAATTTCTCTCTCAGATGATTTCATTAAGTCTTTGGTTGATTGCAATTAAAATTTATTTATACATGATATAATATTTATTCATACCGAAATATTCTAGAGATTATGTCCTGGCTGAACCTCAGAGATTTGCTGGTGTTCATAAAATCTTTGATTGCAATTAAAATTGTTTATACATGATATAAGGTTCTTTTTACGGCTTCGTCGTTTAATCTTTCAACTGCTGCAACAAATAATTGAGGCTCAATCTGAGATATTGAAAACCAACAACATCCTTGGTCATTTAAAAATTGCAACAACGGCTACAATGCACACCTGCAAGCACAACAGCAAGAACAAGAGAAAGGGCAACATCGGCAACAATTGCAACAATGGTAGTGGCAGCAAATGTTTCATGTTAGTTGAGTCGTACGTCATGTGGCTCAGTTCAAGTCAGCAAACGCTTACCAACATCCTAGTTTTAGTGACTTCGGCTTTCATCTTGATCATTTAAAAATTGAGAACAAATGCAACCTAATAGTAAAATTTTGGGGTTGGTTTTGTTACATTTTAAAAAACAAAACATATTAAAAGTATGTTATTTCATTGCATATTTTGTAAAATTATTTTTTAGAAAAAAAATATTATTTTTTAGATTTTTTTTAATCATTAAAAAAAATTTTGGATGGTCTCAACCATAAAACACAAAACCTTTAATCTCTACTTTCAAAAAATTTAAAGTAGTTTAAAAATATCAAACTTACCTAAACTATTTAAATTACGTCTAAAGATTATTTTTTAGATTTTAATTAAAAGGTGAAATTAGAACTCTTTTTGTTGCTTGCTGTCATTTTTTAAAATGAATATTCAAGATTAAATTTAATATTTTTTAATAATAATCTATTTAATTTTAGAGATAATACAAATTGACATGTGTTTATTTTTTTTATTTTGATTATTTATTCTAAGTAAGCACTACTAAGCATATATAACATGTTCTAAAAAACACAGTTTTTAAAACAGTATTTAATTTGTTTGCAAGTTAAAAATAAAAATCATGGATAAAGGCTCAGGACGAACAATATCATAATATGGCTGATAATTTCAACCCAATCTTCAGGATGAGTATTAACAGTTTCGCAGTGACTTTCTCGAGGTCTTCTCCTGTTCCTTGAAGTAAAGTACTTTTATGCCACGTATTTACAGCACCTTTTGCATTTACAGAGACAATCAATCAGCGTCACAAGCCTGCTATTTCATGTCATGAAAGAATACTATACTCACGGATAGTATTTCATTCGACGGGGATATTCGAAACAAATTTTTGTAACTAAATAGTACAGAGCCAATTTATAAAATAATAAGCCTTTTATCAATATATTATCTCATTAACAAAACATTAAATATTTAATTTTTATTATTACTCAAATTCAAAATAATTTAACATCAAACGTATCCTAAAATATATATATATAATATATTGTTAGTACTGAAATTTGTTATTTTGATATTCAATATCAGAATGTCAATTATCTACTCTCGATTTGTGAAATTTCTCTCTTAAAGATTGGATTTGCCTGCAAAATAAAGTAATAATTAGGAAAAGCTAGCTTTTCCGGTTAAAAGCCTCTAATACTTGAGTCAAATTTGAGGTTTTGTTTAAGTTCAATTCCGTAAAAATTTTAGCAAAGTTTTAATATTGAATATGCAAAATGCATCCCTTTTTTCTTCGTCTATCTTCAATTTATACCAATTTCTATGAACCAACGGTCATCTTAATTTTGTAACCGAAATCTTTTATTGAATCTTCCTAATAATCCATTTATTAGTAATTTCTAATCTAATTCTTTCGAAGAGTTATGATTCTCCTCCGCAACATCTTGCTGATCTCAGCTGGGCTATGATAACCAACACTGACCTGATCTGAATCAAAGTACTGGTCGATCCATAACTTTCCTAACGGCCAATATTTTCATAACGGAAGCCCACGATTCTGTCTTCTTAACGGTACAATCATGCGTATTTATTGATTTAATTCCATCCAAACAATTATAATTCTTCATTTATTCCCAATTAATACTGGCCCAGGTTGGACTTCATTGGACTAGACGTGATTATAACTCTTTACTGAGCTGACCAGAGGAACCTCGAATTGACTATAAGGTTGACTTCTGCTCACCACAGATCATCTCCCCAAATATATATATACATATACATATACATATATATATATATATATATTTGGAAGATAGCAGTTAGTTAATTCATTTTTTTAATAATTTTATATGTGCCATCAACGTAGCACTAGTCTAATATACTTTTTAGTTTCTACATACTAAGATTTCCCTCTATGCATATGTCATTACATGTATACCTATTATATTAGGTGTATATATAAGCTCATTTAATTAACTGCCACGTATATTAAGGAAGAATTATAATAATAAGGACCGGTGGGATTAGACAGATAAGTTGGAGATCGTTTTGCCTCCCAACAAAAGTCACTATCACACAAATCCCTTAAGCATGTTTGCTTTTAATTAATTTATAGCCATTAAAAGGAAAACCAAATCGTTGGTGCACTACAGCCTAGCGCGACAAGAGTGAATCAAATTGCTCTTAATTGTTCCATATATATAGCTATAGAATCAATTGATGAAATATTTAATCAACTGCCAATTTAAATTAAATTAAGTTAAATTAAACAATAATTAGTGGGCGGAGGACTGAGCTTACAGAGGGACTTCCCCAACTCGAGGAGCCTTTTTCCAAAGATTCTTAATGCATGTTGAATTCTGTCGTCATTGGAGGAGGGATTGAAGCATGGCACTCAAATTTGGAGCTCATCATTTCCTCGTTTTGACTCGTTCGATTCAAACAAATTAGATCGATAATAAATGCATATAACTTCAAATTTAGATTGAAAAAGGTTATGGCCAACCCTTTGCAGGATCGGTGGCGATGGTGCATTGTGACTCTTTCTTGTTTTTCTTTTTTATTGAAAAAAATATAAGAAAACTATTGTGGCTATGTAAAGCCTATAGAATAGAGTGTATGTAGAACTAATGATCAATTAAGAATAATGTTAGACGATCAAAATTTATTTTAAAAAATAGGTCTCTAATAATATGAACAGTGAGAGAGTGTTTATCATACATCTCAATTATGTGATCATAAATAAATATCACATCATTTGTCATAAAATTTTTAGATTAAATTTTGACAAATCTAGTATTAATTTACTCCGTTAAATATTAAAATTTTTCCCCATATCATTATTCAGTATGACTTGATTAATTAAGTACTAGCACAAATATAATAGATTTGACTCTTAGCTTATGGTATCTTTTATTTCTCCATGGTATTAGTGTTAAATTAAAAATAAATTGATTAAATGATTAATATTCAAGGTTGATATGAGTTTTTCCTGGGTTAATTTATTATTTTGCCTATCATAACATAAGAAAATTTGAAATTATTAATAATTTCTTAGAAAAGAAGTTAAGGATCATACAGCCCGACTCCAGCGATATGTGCAATTTATGCATGTTCCCACTTTTGGCTTTCCCATCTAACTCATTGTTTTTAAGATTTTAATCTTTTTATTTTTCTTTTAATTGAAACTAGTAATTGAAGAAGATAAACAAAAAAGCCTGTTACAAGATTTTCAATTGCCAACAATTGAGCTATTTTTTGATATATAATGTTATTGAGATGTTTAAATATTATCTAAATGGAAATGATTTTCAATGAAAGGAACAACACGTCAAAAAGATATTGTTGTAATTTGAGATGGATATCATTTTGTTTGAGCATGAAGAACATTTCAAAATATAGTTTTAGCAATATCTTGAGATCTCATGGTAATCACAAAAATTAATCGCAAAATTAGAATTAAAGAATATTTAGATAAAGATGGAAAATGTTAACTTTAATCTTTAATCTTTAATCCTTAAACAAGACCATAAATTGATTATGCGTAAATCAAAGTTATTTTGGTGCAATAAAAATAGTATTCCATATAAAAAGAGAACTTAAATAAATGATCCAAACTTGTTGCTTAACTAATTCTTCTTATAAAACTCCACAAAATATCATCAAATTATTATTCCATAATTATGAGTCTTTTCCATTAGAAAATCAATGTTATGAGTCTCCTCAAAATGCCTTTGGTTGCATACTAAAAGTAGATATTGTCCGTTGTTTATTTATTCCTTTCAATTTTTTATATTAAGTAGTGTTTGTTTATTCTATCTGAAATTTAAACATAAATAAAATCTAAATTTGAAATATAAATCTGAGTTATTATGTTTTTTTTTTTTACTTTAAATATCTGAATATATATAAATGTAAAGCTGGTTTTTTTAAATAAAAAAATGTGAAATTTATATATTGACATATATGTCTTAAAAAATTTTAAACTAATATGTAAGTTATCAACATATATAAATATTAAATAATAAATTAAGGGTATTATTGACAAATAAAATTTTTAAATTATTTAAATGTTTATTCATTTAAATTGAAGTTAAAATTTTTAATTTAATTATATTCAGATATTTTTAACAAATATTTAGACAAAAGTTAGAAAATAAATAGTTTTTAAACATCTGAATAATTATATTCAGATTTAAATCAAAAAATATATATAAATAGACCCTAAGAGATATAAATTAACCCAAATGCACTGTCAATAGTGATGTTATTATTTAACAACAATGATTTAATTTATGTACATGAACTATATAATAACAACATAACCATAGCATTAATCATGCGTCCTGAAGAAATGTAATTCTACAACGGAAAAATAATTGTTTGATACAGAATGAAACTGAGTAAAAGTCTTTAAGTAATGACAAAGCAAAATTTTTTTTCTCTATGTAGTGTCCCACGTACAGAAGAGTTGGTAGTAGATATTGTTCATCAAATCGGCATCCTTTCTCTTCAATTAGCAGTTTCATTAAATTAAGTAGTTCCCATAACTACTTATCAAACATCACACGCAAAGTAAACTTCAATTTTAAATCAATATTGGTAACTATATGAACTGTAATGCTCATAGAATTACAGTTGCGTATTGAATTTCTTTTTCAAGAACGGATTCTTTTCTTTCTATTTTTTCCAACTTTTAACAGTCTTTATTACAAGACACGATGTAGAAAGATTTGCTCCACTCAAGTAATATCTTCTATATATGATTGTATTTAGAATAATAAACAAGAAAAATCTAGCTTTTATAGGAAAGATCTCGAATGATTACGTGGCTCGCTATCATTTGTGACAGGAAAAACCTGAGGATGTGCCAACTTCTAGGTAGAGTCAAACCCATTTACAAAATACAAGTTAAAATTTTGGAAAAAGCATTTAAGGGTCAAATGTCGCATATAAGAAACTCAAAAAGCACCACTAATTTTATTCAGTCAAATTCCGGCTGTTATGTAAACCATCCATTTCCAACCAAAAAAAGTGTCCCAATTAGTGGCAGCTAATTAGAAATCATATTTTCATTGAAGTGTCTGTCTTACTACCGCAATCAATCTATGATGCTTGTACTGTTGTCTAGAATATTGAGATTTATATTTGATGAATGTTGGGGCAGTTGTAAATTTAGCATATCCATATTTGCCTAGCATAAAATATGGAAATATCTAAATTTCACTGAGACGTATGGTGTATGATATGCTTGGATTTTAATTTGCAACTCATTAAAAGTGAATTCCACTACTGAGAACTTGGGACCCTCATGCGGTACTCTATAAGCCGCATAAATAGCAAGAGGAGAGACGGGCTTAGGCACACCCCAACAAGCTTAGATCTACAACAATCAAGTTAATTATTTAGTAGCTTTAACATCCCTTTCTTCTCTAAGACACTTGCTTAATTCCTCTGTTGTAGAAGCTTTCTCAGTTTCTCGATCGATGGCCGAAAATAAGTTAACCTTTGTTTGTCTTCTCTTGGTACTGATTTTCTGCCAAGAAATTCAATCGAACGAGGAAAGGCAATTGAAGCAAGAGAGAACAAGTGAAGCCTACGACAAAATCCTTGAAAAAGAAGCAAAAAGGGTTTCTGAGCCAAAAAGTAACTTGCAACGTTACGACAACCCCACAGTTAAAGCAGCTAATGCCAATTTGTCTCCTCCCACAACACCAAGTAGAGTGACAGTTGGCAAGACTACGCCTCCGCCTTCGCCTCCAAGACATGTGGATGATTTCAGGCCCACAGCTCCAGGTCACAGCCCTGGTGTTGGGAATTCCCTTCAAAATTAGGGCAACTTTAAGTGTCCAATTGGGAGTACGCTTGCATTTAGTCTAGTAGTTTCCTAAGATTAAAAAATAAATAAACAAATCTCATTTGTCCTAGAGGATTAAATGCATTTGCTAATCTTCAGGATGATATGATTGTATATGTGTTTCCTTTGTTGCATGCAATGAAATGTAATTGTTCTGGTTTTTATTTATCTGTTTGCATAATTGGAGTCTTCGTCTCTTTCTCAATTACTTAACAAATTTAAAATGAATTAATTCGAGACGGTATCAAAAGGTGTGCGTCCTTATTATTAGAAAACTATAATATTAATAAACAAAACGAGATTATGAGAGGAAGCTTAATTCGGGGATAGTCTAGCTAATTAGTTTGGTTTCTTACTATGAATGTAAGAGGTTAAACAATGAATTTTCTGAGTGAATTTCTTTATTTCAATTTGTAGATAAGGTGGGTGAGAGTAAGATTAGGAGTGTGTGAAAACATAAAAAAAAAAAAAATTAAAAAAGTTAGGCGTCCAAAATTTAGGCTTTAATTTAAACATCAAGAAACATATTGAAAAGCATGCAAGACAATTGAAGGCGAATAAGAAATATCACTGATCCAGCACCATTCCATTCTAAGGGATGCTCGAAAGAAATCTTTGTAGTGTGCCTGTGATTAGAGAATAATATTTTTCGCACTTTTATTATCTTGTTTTAATCTTTTCTATTTTTAATAAAAATTTTGTTACATATGATGTAATTTTATTGATAAGACAAAATAAAGCATACTTTATTTGATCTTTCACAAATTATTTTTTGACATGTACTTTACTTTTTGGGATAAAAAGCAGCATAATAAAGTGTAGTCTAGTCTGTCTATACATTTTACGTGTTAAGATAATTCGCCATATGGACGTCAGAACATAATTATTATATTAATTGGACGAGTATTAAGTAGTATAAATATACTCACTAAATACAATGAATCTAGACAAAGAACAGGACCGTTTGGGATTCCAAAAGCTAACGATATGGGGATCCTTTGTCCTTGAAGAAAAAATTACAGCCACAAAATCAATCCCTCGAGAGCTTGTTTACTTTATATGTATGATTACCACAAAGCCATTATTGAAAATATATTACAAGATCCAATCCCACTAAACGCAGCCAGGTCTTGTCATTTGATAAATTAAAGACATAATTGGCAACTTAGCATCATATAGCAATTAAGTTGAAATATTTATGAAAATTAAAACAAGTTGTTGATCAACATACATAAAGGTCAAGTATCACGCTCGGCAGGTGAGCGTGTTCTAAGATAACATTAAAAAATTTTAGTCCGTGTCACTGTTTCAAGCCAAAAAGATGTAAAATATTGGGAGTTAATTAACTTGAGAACAAAAGTGCAGGCCGTACTTTCGCACAATGCAAAGATATTGCCTGATATAGGCTCATGTACCATTCATTTAAGATCTTTGAATATATAGGTTCATCCATATATACCTAGCATTACAATCACATAAAATTTATGACATAATGTATATATGTGTTACATATATATGTATGTATATTATCCTTTCCAAGGTAAAACAACACAAAAGATACGCATGAAAGTTAATTGAAGCCACTAGTTTGTTAATTGTTGTTTTTTTAATTATATTTGTTAATGATAATACTTATTAATAAGTTATTTAAACATAATTTAGTGGTTTGAGACACACTTAAAGTTACTAGATAATTTAATTATTTTTTTTTTAAAATCATAATAATTTTTTATTAGTAATTTTTATTTGTAATATTGAATTTAACTTTATTTTTATTAATATATCATTAAAAAAATACTTATTAATAAGTGATATATAATATTTAACCATATGAGGTCGTGATACGTTGAACAACAGAAAAATCTCCAAAAGGTTAGAAGATGTAGAATATGCATGTGGCTTGCCAATACCACCCCATTCAACCCTAACGTTAATTTGGCTGGCTTTTTCTATTTTCTATATTTTTTTTATTATTCCTTTTAAGCTAACCAACGGTAGATTTGCCTGGGTTAACTTTAAATAAATTTAAATTGATATATCGGAGTATTGGACCTTGAGTTGGCCTCACCTGGGGAGCCGATCGACCCTCAAAGCAAAACTTCTTTTCCCGCCCTAGCAGAATACACTTTCACACTTAGGTTTAGCAGGCCATTCTCTTACTTTATCTTTATGCACATGCTCAAGGGTCTAGAAATATGAAACGAATTTTATACTTCACGAGAATCTTTCATTTAGAGGGAAAGGACGGTCCAATGAAATTTATAAGGGGATTCGTTGGCACTGGAAGAGGCCATCTCAAAGGAAAAAAAAAAATTACTTTCGACCATATTTTAGACATGTAATGGCCTAAAATGTTAAATACATGATTACTCTAAGTTGATTAGAAAGTCAAGTCTAAAACGGTACTTAATAAAATGTAGACATCGGCTTTTCCGATAGCTTTATTAAGCATTTAAACAATGCTTAGTTAACATTCCTATAGTCTCCAGAAAGAAACAAAAGATAATGGGTTGTGCACACAGCTAGAGTTTCCAGTTGGAAAGCTGAGAACCTTGGCTGACGGGAAATATTAACATTTTCTGATGCAAAGTGGAGAAGAACAACAAAATATTCAAGGAAAAAAAGCTATAAACAGATCCATGTGGGGGCTGGAATTAGATACAGCTATTCTCTACCGTAGATTTCGGGCCGCAACTTATATATTATATGACTTCAAGTTCCATTATATTATTATTTAGTATAAGAAATCGTACCTACAACTCGATCGCTGTAGAAATGCTTGGCATATTCTCCTGCTGTGTTGCTCGAATGATTTCAACTTTGAATAGAATGGACGGTTATTATTAAAATTAGTCCACAAAGAAAAATCGAATATGCGCTTCTATAGTTGGTGAGATATAAAAAATTAAGACAGGCGACAAATGGCTGAACGGGGCCATGAGAGAGGTAAAATTCTTTAATTCATTTTGTAAGATGATATTATATATTTTATCTACGTACAAATCTTTTTATTATCAAGGATATTCGATGAGTAATGTTATTGTTGAGTTTTTGAGCAAGAACGGTAATTGGAAGGAATTTTATCCCCTGTATTTAGTGGGAAGGAACAGGGGAGGTTGATAGGGTGAGTTAAGTATACATAGTGATCAGTGTCCACATCATGGCATCATGCACGGATGAGCTTGGCAATTGGCATGCCATTTAAAGTTATACTTGAATTAAAAATATGTTAGTAGTAGTTATAAGTAGGGTATAGCCAACCCATTTTTAGTCATTTTCAATCTTAAAATGTGAATCCCACTACCAAGGATTTGAGAGCCTTATGCGTTTCTCTAAACCCTATAAATACCGATAGGAGGGAGGGCTTTAGGCACACTGCAGCTTGTTTCTTATAGTGTTCTGTAACAAGCAAGCTGCTTGCTTAGTCGCTTTAACTTCCCTAGTTTCTTTCTCTAAGCAAGTTGGTTGCTCAAATTGTTGTATCTACCAATTCAATGGCCCAAACTAAGTTAACGTTTGTTTGTCTTCTTCTCGTATTGATTTTCTGCCAAGAAATTCAATCAATTGAGGGTAGAACTTTAAAGTTAGAGAGAGCGAAGGAATTACCAAATCTTCAAACATACAACAAAATCGCTAAAAAAAAGGCAGAGAATATTTCTGAGCAGAAAAACAACTTGCATGGTGACAAATACCCTACATTTAGTGCATCTGATGCCGATTTGTCTCCACCCACAGCACCAAGTGTGGGAGCTGGCGAGTCCGTGCCTCCACCTCCAAAAAATGCGGAGAACTTCAGGCCGACAGCTCCAGGTCACAGCCCTGGTGTTGGGCATTCCCTTCAAAACTAGGGCACTTTAACAGTATTACTGCATGCTATATATATCCCGCCATTCGCCCAAGTATCACTAGAGAGCAAGGGTCTTGAAGCAGCCTTGTGATTTAGGTTGGTTTGAGTATTTTCTTACGTATAAAATTTAATAAACCTTATTTTTATGCTAAAAAATGAGAGTATCATTGTATTCGCGTCGATGTAATGTATTTGCAATTAATAATATCTCTTTCCAGGATGTTGTTTTGCGTACACTATCTTTATGTTTCTGAGTGCAATGCAGTGAAATTTTCGGCTTCTTAGCAAGAAATCAACGTGAGCAGAATTTGAATTCTAAATCTTTTATATTATCCGAAGAAGTTGTAGTCAACTGACACTCCCAAATTTTTTAGTAAAAAGATGAAATATATAAAGAGAGTTCATTTTGTGAGTCTTAATTAGCTCAATTGATAAAATCTCTTAAAACAATATAAATAGTTGATTTTGATTCTTTAAATATAGGAACGAATTGTGTTCCTATTGAATTACAAAAAATTTAGATTTTTTTTTATATATAGTTGATCTTGATCATTTAAAAATAAAAACAAATGAAAGTTAAATGTATTAATCTGGAGGTGGTTTGGTTACTAAACATAATTTTTAAAATAGTATTTTCATATATCCCATTTGAGATTGCTGTTAAGAAAGGTAAAAATAATTTTAAAAAAGTCAAGGTCATTTTATATATTTAGTAAAAAAAATTTTAAAATCATTTTTGACAAAATCACAGTATCCAAAAGAAATTTTGAAACATAAGAGAAGAGTTGCTTTTCAAATATGATTTTGAAAATCAATTTTATTTATAATTATAAAATCAAATATATCCATTTAAAATTAAAAATCTCAAAATTAATCCTAAAAAAGAATTCTTAAATTTCAATTTTAATTGATAAATAAAATTGTTAAAACCAAAATTTTTTTCTTTTCATTACTTTTTTATTTCTATTTTTCTTTTTAATTTATATTTTTTTTTTTATAAATTATTTTAAGTAAACATATATTATATTACATTATTCACCTGTCATAACTTTACTAACAACATAAATAAGAGCAACGCTTTTATCTACTTGAATTTTGGTAGATACATATATATTAAATAGCTAAAGTAATTTATATTTGTTATTATTTATTATGTATATTTTAGTCATTTGTATTAATATAATATTTTTAATAATAAATTTATCAAATGTATAAAACTATTTTTAAAATTTATAACACTTTAATAAATAAAATTTACCAAGTACTAAGTAAACTTTTTTTAAAGCTACGATACAATAAAAACAGATTATTTCAAAGTTCATAGCAATCCCAAACTGTTTCAAAGTCTTTTAAAAAACTATTTTAAAAATATTAATAAAGCTTCCCTTATTTCTTAATTTTTTTAATTTATTTCAGATGATTTATTGATAAAACTTTTACATATTTGGCTTGTTTGCAATTTTTTTTAAAACGGTTTGTTTGCAAATTTAAAAAAAAAAAATCATGGATAAGGGCTACAAAGGCTCAAGATGAATATTAATATCATAATATGGATTATAATTCTCAAGCCGGGATAAATATTTAACAGTTTCAAAAGTTCTCGAACTCTACTCCTGTTCTTTGAAATGACGTACTTTTATACTCTTATGGTGTGTACTTACAGCACCTTTTGCACTTACAGGGACCGTCATAAGCATCACAAGCTTGTTGTTTCATGTCGCGAAAGAATATACTATTACTCCTGAAGAGTACTCAACTCCAATCTGGTATATTCGAAAGAGACTTCTATAATTTTCGAAACAAGAAAGCCTAATTAGAGAACAGCAAGATTCTCGTCTTCATACTCTCAGTTTTTGTTTTAAATTTATGTTTTATTATCTTTGAATAGAGATTGTGCTATTACCATTGTGATTTAATTTTATGCTGGATAAATTGTAAATATCTTCTACGCTCTTTATAATTCTCTAATTTATGTATTTCATCGTTTATCGAATCATATATAATAGCAGTTAATTATTTGATATTTTCAATTATTTATTTATGTTGTCAATGCAACACACTCCCTAGTCTACCTTATACATACATTCTACATGACGAGATTACGATGTCATTGCAATATATACACGTACCTACTATATCAATCAGTGTAGGTACGTGTACATATACACACTCATTAATTACAATATATTATCTAGACAAAGAAGAAAGAGATGTTATAATAATAATGACCGTTGGGATTAGAAAGCAACGTTGAAGATCCCTTTGCCTTCGGCAAGAGTCACTATCAGTCTATCATACAAATCCCTTAACTACGTTTACTTTTAATTGATTTATAGCCATTAAAGTAAAACCAATCCCTTGTGCACTACAGCCTAGCAAGCCAAAAGAGAGAATCAAATGCTCGCAATTCGTGCTATAGATATATAGCCATATACTTAATTGATGATTACATTTAATTAATTTAGACAAGAATTGGTGGGCGGGGAGACTCAGGCCTGGCAGAAGGACTTCCCCAACTCGAGGAGCCTTTATTTTCCAAAGATCCTTAATTCATATTAAATAATTCCATCGTCACTGGACAGGGATTGAGGCATGGCGCTCAAATTTGGAGCTCATCATTTGTTTGCTTTGACTTGTTCGATTCAAACAAATTTGATTAATCATAAATGCATTTAATTTAAAATAGTGCGGTTGAAAAGGAGTGGTACAGGGACCCCGTTAGAGTTGATGGCTATGGTGCATTTTGACCGTATGTTCGATCTTCTGACTCTTCCTTGAAAAAGATACATTTTTGTCAAAAAAATGATGATGATGATGATGATGATGATGATAATAATGATGATGATGATTTTTTTAGTTGCATAATCAATTGGAAATTTCGTTTTTTTGAAGTCAAAATTAATTGTTGATACAAAATGAAAACTAACCAGAAGCACTGAGATTAACGCAGTTCTTAGCCAGGACAGTTTAGGTTCCCCAATAATAGGTTTCATTAGGATTGCTCTCTACTCGTTTCGTTTCCCCTGGGAGGTTTTGGCACTCGTTTCTTTTCCCCTTGAGAGGTTTTGGCCAAGCCCTCCTTCTGTCTCACTTTCTTTCTTTAATGTCCCACATACAGAAGAGTTAAGCACATAAATTTTACTCATAAAATCAGGATCTTAATTTCTCTTCGATTAGCTATTTGATCCAAATTTATTGTGTTTCCACAAGTATTTATCCATCAATATCGCACGCAGAGAAAAAACTTCAATTTTAAAATCAATTATCGTTAATTCCATGAACTATAATCCTCATATATAAAATTAAACTACAGTTGCTTTTATTTTTTTTCAAGAAACGGTTGCTTTTATTGAATCAATTAAATATATACTAAATAGTCATTATTACAAGGCGTGATTTAGAAGATTTTGCTCCACTCAAGAAATATCTTCTATCTGTGATCGTATATTCTGAAGTAATGAACATGAAAAATATAGCTTATTACGCAGAGATATTCTTAAATCTTTACCTATCATGCTATTATTCTTTACTGAAAAAACCTGGGGATACGACTTATCGGTAGAGTATAATATAAAAGTTAAAAATTTAGGAAAAAAAATATTAAGAATAAGATGCCGCATATAAGCAATTCACACATAAAAGCATGACCAGTGATATACAGTAAAATTCCTGCTGTCGTATAAACCATCCATTTCCAACAAAAAGTGTTCCAATTTATGGCAGCTAATTAGAACTCATATTTCAAAGCAAGTGTATGTCAACGACTGCTCACACTATGCTACTAGGTGTTGTCTTAAAATATTAAGATAGAAAGTTGATAGATACTACCTAAAGTATGAGAAAATAAATAGATATTCGTTGATATTAATTTGAGAAAAAAATATATTTTCCTATAGTTTGGGCAAATGTACAAATAGCTACTTGTGAGGTTATCATCATTTATATTTCTAAATTTTTATAAAGTAACATATTTTAATAATAATATTTTATTTTTAAAATTTTTTATTGATATAATAAATTAAAAAAAAATATTATTTAGTTCTTAATTTATTAAAAAAATATTAAAATAAAAATTAAATTATTATAACTTAAAAAATATAATGTGAAAATGTTAAAATATAGACTTCATTGTTATAATTAAAAATAGTATATTTTTTATTATTATTTTATAAATATTTAGGGATACAAATGACGTCTCTAACTTTGCAGTTTTAGCATTCTGGTTTGGTGTCTAGTTCTGCTTTTTCTTGTTTGGACAGGTCTCTTTTGGGCTTTTGAGTCCTTTATACTATTTTAATTATTCTTTATTAATAATGCCCTAGGCTTTGCTTTGGAGTTTGTTTTAAATATATATATATCAATAATAATAACTAACAGTTGAATCGACTAAATAAAAATCGTTGATATATAACTATTTTAAATTTTAAAAAAATATTTATTTTTTTCAAACATTAAAAAAGTATCTGTCTATTTTCCTATATTTTAGGTACATATCAATTACCACTATTAAAATTTTTATTTGATGAATGGTAGTAGAGTATCTGTTATTTGATTATCACAAAATATTAAAAATATCAAAAATTTAAATCGAGATGGGTAGAGTGGTTTTGTTTGGTGTATGATATGCCTAGTCGTGCATCGGCATACCTATCTCGTTTTCTTTGTGCAGTTTGCAGTTCAAAAAGTGCATCCCTATACTGGAGAACCCTATAAACACAAACGGAAGAGAGTCCACCCCAAAGTTCATTTGGCTGGCTTTTTTTTTTTTTTTATTTCCTCCTTATAATTAAGCAAGCGAACGATGGGTAATCCGGGTTTGTCAGCCTGTGGGGGTGTTTTTTGGAATAGTGATGGGAGTTTCTTGGGTGGTTTTGGGCTAGCTCTTGGTCATCAGACGGCATTTTACGCTGAGATTATGGCAGTTATTTTAGCCATTGAGGTTGCCTTTGATAAGGGTTGATTCAATATTTGGCTTGAGAGTGATTCGCTTTTGGTTATTCATCTTCTTCTTAAAGAGTCTCTTCTGCCTCCTTGGTCGTTACGCAACCATTGGCTCAATAGTCATTTATTGCTTTCCAAAATGAACTTCCGGTGTTCTCATTCTTTTCGGGAGATTAACTCCGTAGCAGATGCATTGGTTAATTTAGGGTTGCGTTATGATTCTCTTCATTGGTGGTCCTCTTACCCTTCTTCTACTGGTAGATTGCTTGTTCATGATTTTAATGCGTTTTCCTGTTACCGTTTTACTTAAGTTTTTCGGTTGTTCCTCTTCCTATTTTATGGTAGTTTTACCGTTTTACTTAAGTCATTACATCCCCTCTTAATTGTATTATTCTTGCTTTCTTTTATTTTTTAATTAATAGACCTTGCTAGACAAGGTTATATGGGGGGAAAAAAAGAAAAGAAAAGACTAGCGAAATTGATTGATTTTTATGAGTAAATTTCAAAAAGATATGAGAAGATAGTCTTGAGGTATAGAGACCTTTGAAACAAACTACACCCAAAAGAAAACTTATTATATTTGCACGACTATAACATCTTTCTCATTTGTATGAAGAGACATTAGTTGAAATTAGAGCTCCATTCATAGCATATTCTAATCGTTCATTTGTTTCCTCTGCACATGTAAGCTTTACGCACATGTTAAAGGGTAGAAAATATGTATATATATATATATATACATATACATATATTTGGTGTCGTTTAATGGCCAAAAGGAACGAAACGTCGTATTAAACAATTGATTACTCTAAAAGATTAAGGTGATTATTTTAAAACTAAAGTATAACACTCTGCTACAGACGTAGAAATGGTTCTTTTGTTTAAGTACACCCTTTATAGTTTTTAAGTGTATATTTTAACAATACTTACTGTAAAGCTATAATTACAGCCAAAACAACTTTTGAAAGGAACAGTAGTTAATTCGGCCGCTAAAACCTCAGGATGTTAACATTTGTAAGGCTGCAATAAGGAATAAAAGATAGTTGGTTTTAGCACAACCAGGGCTTCTGGTTGGAAAGCTAAGCATTTTGTGTGACAGAAAATATTGATATTTCCAGATGAAAAGTTGAGAACAACAACAAAATATTCAAGAAAAAAAACATTAAAAATTAAATGTGCCGGTGGGGGCTAGAATTAAATACACCAACTTGTATCATAGATCCAGGGCGGCCGCGACTTATATATCATATGACTTCAAGTTCCAACAAAGTTATTTTTTAGTCTTAGAAAATGTACCTACAACAGGATCAATGTTGAAACGCTTGGTATATTCTCCAGCTGTGTTGCTATAATGATTTCAACTTTGAATAGAACGGACAATTGTTAAAAGTATTTGTCCACACTGCAAATCTTATAGTATTTGGCACTTCTATATAAAATAAAATTAAGATAGATGACAGTTGCTGCATCGGCCATACAAAACTGTTGACGGACCATTCACAACCACGATATTTGCTGTAGAAATTTCAGTAAGAAGAGTAAAAGTTCAAATTACTTAAATTTCTAATTTATCATTTAAAAAAATGGTATTAAATTTATCTAACAACTCTTTTTATTGTCAAGGATATTCAATGACTAGTTTTATGTCGAGTTGCTAATTACAACCACGAAGGTAGTGGAACAATTTCACCCCATGTGTTTAATTCGAAGAATACATATGATACATAGTGATAGCGCATATCCAATTTTTTTTTTTTTTTTTTGAGCTTTGTGCATGTCCAAATAAATATTCATATGATGCATATATAAGCTTGACAATTTGGCATGTTATTTATCTTCTAAAATTTCTCACTACCATTCGAAACCTATAAAAAAAAAAAAATTGGCTTGCCGTTTGAAGTTATATTTCTTGAAAAATATGCTTAGTGGTAACTGGTAAGTGGTGTATCTCCCCGCACTTTTGATACACATTTTCAAAGTCAAAAAGTGAATCCCACTACTGAGGACTTGAGAGCTTCATGAGGTTCCCTATCCCTATAAATACTAAGGAGGGGGAGTGGTTTAGGCACACCGCAACTTGTTTCTTATAGCTACTAGCTGTTTTGCGAGGATCTGCAGTGAGCAAGTTGCTTTAACTTCCCTTCTTCCTCTAAGCAAGTGGATTGCTCAGTTGTTGTAGCACCCTCTCTCAATTCAATGGCCCAAATTAAGTTAATTTTTGTTTGTTTTCTCCTTGTATTGATTTTCTGCCAAGAAATTCAATCAATTGAGGGAAGGCATTTGAAGTTAGAGAGAGCACACAAACTCTTAAAGCTTCAAACTTGCAACAAAATAATAAAAAAAGAAGCAAGAAAAATTTATGAGCAGAAAATCAACTTGCAAGGTGACGAATATCCTACAGTTAAAGCATCTAATGCCGATCTGTCTCCACCCACGGCACCAAGTGTAGGGGTTGGCGAGTCTATGCCTCCACCTCCCAAACAGGCTGAGGACTTCAGGCCCACAGCTCCAGGTCACAGCCCTGGTGTTGGGCACTCCCTTCAAAACTAGGGCTACGAACAGTAGTCCTGCACATGCTTTATGTACTTCATTATTTGTTCAAGTATTACTAGGGAGCCAGAGTCTTGGAGTACCCATTTAATTTAGGTTTGAATATTTTCTAGAGTATAAATATGAATAAATCTTTAGATGTATTGTATATTGTATTTCCAATCAACATTTATCTTCAGGATGTTGTTTCTGTACAGATGTTTACATTTGTGCATGTAATGCAGTTAAATTTCGGTTTTTGTTATTTGTTTGTCTTCCCTTAAACTGGAATCTTGATCTTAATTTCTCTCTAAATGATATGCCTCTTTTCAGCAGTCTTCAGTTCTCTGCAAAACATTTTATACATAATATAATATGCATGCATAACGTAGAACCAAGACATGCAGTATCCACGTGTTTGATCATTATTAACAGATAATTAACCCTAAACTACATAAGAGCGCATGCATACGCTAGGCGTTTGTGAACTTTTACGGAGAACGTGATGATAATTGAGAAACCTCGATTTTATGATGCATTATATCTTTTGAACGGGGACCACTTGCCAGCTTATTGAAAAGATTTGTCCACGAAATGTGGGGTTTTGATAAATTATCGTATGAATATATGAGACTTGACCAGGGTGAGATCACAAGAACTAGCTATTGGGAAATATATACAGCTCCATACTTATATATGACTAATTGAGATTATTTTCATCTCAGCTTAATTCCTTTAATTTTGATTGAAGAGGGTGTCAAGTGCTGGTGTATCTCACTGTGATAAGAAACAACAGGATAGAAAACTTCCGGTGGGTGTTGTAATTAACACATCTCTATTCACCCTAACATGCCCTAGCAATTTTTTGCTGTTATTATTATTATGGACGTATTATAATTAACTCTCGAAGTAATAATCCGGAAGAATATGACATGTGCTTCTACAGTAATAAAACTCTGCAATTGCTTGATCCCTTCCCCTTTCCTTTGAAATGACATAATCACCGCTCTATATTAAATTTACAGCGGCTTGTGAACCAAACATCACAAGCGTGAAATTCCATGTCGTGAAAGAATATACTAATAGTAATGGAGTATATATTCCATTCCAATGGGATATTCCAAAGACATCTTTGTAAGTAAGAAGGAATTAATCTTTTAATAGAAATTTTCGCTATTAATAGCTGCGCAATGTAATTTTATAGAGTAACTTATATAAATTGTCCATATTGTCTACACATTTCTACTGTCTTGGGCAATTTTGGAGAATGAAGGAATTTCGTTTAGTTCTCTTATTTAATTATGTGATTATTCGACAAATTATTACAATTAGACTGATATATCTTCGATCAATTATTTTAATACATACTTAAATCTCGTGCATCAATTAATACTTCAAATAATAAAGTAATCTTCCTAGCTAATACGTATTACGTAGTAAGATTGTCGTGTGGGCAGTACTCAAGATTTATGAATACGCATATACACACTAATCAACTACAATGAATCTAGACAAAAAACAAGAAAGAATTATAATACTAGGGACTGTTGGCATTCGGAAGCTACGTTGGAGATTCTTTTGTCTTCCAACAAAAGTCACTATCATACAAATTCCTTAACCACAATTGCTTTTAATTAATTAGTTTATATGTAAACTAAATTGTAGCCATTAAAATTAAATCAAGCTCGTGCACTACAGCCTAGCACAACAAAAGAAAGAGAATCAAAGTGCTCTTTGTACTCTATGTATATACAATTAATCAACTCTATATTTAATTAATTTCTGACTAATTAAATTTAGACAAGAATTAGTGGGTTTAAACAGGGGCCTGCCAAAGTGATCAGGACTTCCCCAAGCTGAGGAGCCAACCACACACGAGTCTTTTTGCAAATTAAGACTCTTATTCACATCAAATTCAATTCCTCTGTAATTGGAGGAGGGGTTGAGGCATGGCACTCAAATTTGGAGCTCATCATTTGCTTGTTTTGACTTGTTCGATTCAAACAAATTTGATTAATATTAATAAATAGATAAATTTAATTTCAAATTAGTGAGGTTGGAAAGCAGTGGTATAGGGACCCCGTTGAGGATAGTTGGCCATGGTGCATTTTGACTTGAGGATCGATCTTTTGACTCTTGGACCGGGGTTGATTGTTTGTATTTCAAGATATTGCGGCAGGCAAATGTAAACCCTACCTAAAGAATAGAGTGCATCTAGAATTAATATCATGATTGCTTCTAATATTAAGATATCCGTCCCTACATCATCATGCAGTCGGATCATAAATAATTATTGAAAAAAATATATATTATAATATATCCCGCCCTCAGTTTAACAAAATATCTTTATTTCTCCATCGTATTAGGATTCTTCTACTATAACTTCTGCCATTGAAATTTTTTAGTGTAATATTTTTGATAAAAAAAAAATAATGATTATTTGATTCTCTCACACTTTTAAAAAATGTTAAGTATTTATTTTAGTTTATACGGTTTGCATGCAAGGTTATATTGTAAAACAAATAAAGTAATTTTTTTACAAATAAAATAAGATATTTTAAACAATTTAATATGTTAAGAGAATCTCAAGCATCTTCTCAAAAGTATTCAAAATTTTGAATTTTTTTCAAGTAATTGTAATGAAAATAGATTTTATAGTCTTTGTAAACTCTTTTTCATTTATATTAAAGGACACAAAAAAAAATGTTATTGAAAAAGTTCTTTTAACTCAGAACACAATATACACTAAGTTCTTTTGATATTATTTTTTAACCTTTTTGAAATAATTCTTTCATAATTTACCTTTAATTTAATAAAAATCTATTGATTCTTTGATTAATATTTTATTAAACAAGTCTTTTAAAATTATGATATAAGAAAAATGAGGTAAAATTTGAAAAAAAAAAAGTTATTTAAGACAATTTAATCTTTAAAAAAACTCAAAAATTACTATTCTCAAAAACTCAAAATGTGATTTTCTTTGTAGAAGAAACAAAATAATTTTTTAATATCCAAAAATAATTCTCTAATGACAGTCAAACTTTTGATATTGAAAAAACTCTCTCGACTAATAGAGAATTCATATTACACAAGCAAATACGTCTATTTGATAAGTTTATAAAATTTGATTAGTATAATTTTTCAAATAAAATTTTTAAAGTAGAATAGTTTGATAATTATAATTTTTAATAAAAATTTGTTGATTATTTGGTTGTTATAAATATTTAAATAAATTTGAATATTGATCTAAATCAAAATTTTTTTTTTTTAAAGTTTGAATATAAGTGTTAACTGTTTACTTTTACAAAATAAAAATTTTAAAAAAATAATATTTGATGTTTATACCCTCTTAAAGTATTACATATATTTATATTTCATAAAAATATTAATTACATTAACACAATAATTTATAAAGAAAATAATTTCTGATAATTTATATTAATATTTATACTATTCTTCTATATGATATTTGAAATTTTATTATTTAATTTTGCAAGCAAAGAAAAAGTACAAATCAATCACTGAAATAATATGAAATGGATGAAGAATGGAATACAAAATATAAATTATATTTTAACATTATTCCAAATATATAAAGATAGAGAGAGACAACAGAAAACAAAAGAGTTTGATAGGATTTTAAATTTTAATGATAATAAATAAATAATTTAATTTAATTTATTTATATATTTATTTTTTCAAATATAAACTAAAATTTTTAATTAAATTGCATTTAGACATTTTTAATAATTTTTCATGTTAATCATTGTCTATTACGTAGTGTTTAGAAGTCGTGAAGATGTGTTTTAGAGATACCTCTGGGTTCTAGAACAGCTTTCTTTAGAGATAGCTTTACGTTGAGAGTGATTCATCGTAGGTTTTTCATTATTTTTGCGAGAATTAAGGCTAATCTTCCTCTTCAGGGGATTCATACTATGTGGCTTGGCAATTGCTAGGTTGGGGGTTTCCAAAAGAATATTGTTATCCTGTCTTAAACAGTGCACTGATCATTTAAATTTGGTATCAACAAGTATTATATCTCGAAGAGCAACATTTTCTTTTAGGCCTTTAACCAATCGATACGATCCCGAAGAGCAGCTTTTACTAAAACTCAAGCGGTTTCTCTTTTTTTCCATACGAAGGAAATTGTGTTATTGATGTTCAACTAATATTAGAGTGTGGTATTAGGAGATGATTAATGTTGTTATTGGTGAGAGTCTTCCCCATTTTTGACTTGTGGAGATTGCAATATAATCCTTTTTCTTGAGATATTTTTTTTCAAGTTCTTTTCTTCTTATCTAGTTTCTAGTTCTGTTTTAATAAATTTTGCTGTGATTTCTTTTATTTATATGTGAGAGATTTTAAGGGTTTAAGCAATTTTTTTTTGTATACAGAAAAAAAATTTCGTTTATATATTATTGATGTTCTATACACATTTGCCTTGCTTTGGTCCAGACGGACATTATGATGAAACTTCAACTTCATTTACGCCCTAATTAGCTTGAAGGATTTAATTTAAAAAAAAAAAATCTCGAGACAAACAAACAAAAACATTCTCTCCCATACAGGTACCACATGCAGAAGAGTTAAGATTGTTCATCGTATCAGGATCTTGCTCTTCAATTTCATCGAAATTTTTGGCGTTTCTACCATTTATCAAATATAGCGCACATAGTTAATTAACCCCAACTCTAGAATCGATAATGTCGCCTTTCTTGAACCAAATGTTAAACAGTCACTATCACAAAGCACGATTTAGAAAGATTTGCTCCACTCAAGTATATGATCGTGTAGTTAAAGTGATTAACAAGATCAAAATCTAGCTTTTATTACGGAAAGATCTCAAATCATCACGTGGCATGTTATGACTTGTGACCGAAAAAAACCTGAGGATAGAAGTTAAAGCTGCTAGGTTGAGTCAAACCCATTTATTAAAAACTGTAGGAGTCAAATGTTGCATATAAGAAACTCACGAAAGCATGACTAATGATATTCATCAAATTCTGGCCATTATATAAGCCATCCATTTCCAACGAAAAAGTGTTCCAATTTGCCATTTGCGGCTGCTAACTAGAAATCATATTTGCAATGAAGTGCCAGCTGCCTACGACTACCCGCACTTTATGATCTTCTACTGTTGTCTTCTAGAATATTGTGTAGATTTACCAAACACAATAAAAAAGTAATTAATGGATGGTGATAAATGATGAATGTGGGCAAGAGTTGCAAATTTAGACTATCTATATTTTGACTCGCACGTGATGTATAGAAATATCCAAATCTAATTTGGTGTCTGAATGTTACGTTTTATATCTTTGGAGTTCTGAATCTATATTTGATTGATGTATTAGGAATGTTGTTTTGACATCAATTAAATTGATTCATTGAACAACTTGTAAAACTAATGCCTTCTAAATTAAAAAGTAGCATAGAATGATGACCATGATGACTATAGCCAATTACTGAAAATATTTTTCAGGCTCACATCCCACTAAAATGCAGCCAGTCCTTATCATTTGCGTTGGAAACTTGGCATGATCATGTAAAGAGTTATGTATGAAAATTAAAACAGGTTATCCGAGGGTTTGAACCATATTGACATTCGTATAATATATAATATATATGCATGCACTTTAAGAACTTTTGGTAGGAGGTTGACTTACATGACCATTAATAATTTGGGTTCCTAAACTTCTCAATGAAATAATTTTCGTGGGACGGTGAAGCACTACTGACTATAAAACAAAAAGAAATACATCTAACCGACTTAGGTGTTGACTCGGCACAACTTGAAATTTATGGACATGTTTGACAAACCGGCTATTTTACTGTTTGAGATAAAAATTTTTTTGTTTAATATTTGGTGTAAGAATTAGATTATATAAAAATTAAAAATAATACGGTACAAACCTTCAAACTTATCTATCCCTTCTCTAAATTAAACATAAATTATACTATTTTTATTTATTCTTTTAAAAATTAATTTTTTTTTAAATAATAATTTTTAAAATTATTTAATTATTAATTACAAATAATAATTTATAATTAAATAATTGAAAAAATTATTTTATATAATTAATATATTATAATATAATGTTGCACCAAATATAGTATTGTATTAAATTTTATCCGATACAAATTATTACAATCCAATCCAATTTATTCTATTACAATTTAATACACTTTAATGCGTACTGCTAAATATACCTTATATGTATTAATTGATAAATCTAATTTAATCCACTCTATTATAATTAAATACAATTCAGTACATCCTATCAAACACACCTATATGTATTAATTGACAAATCCACTCTATTATAATTAAATACAATTCAGTACATCCTATCAAACACACCCTATATGTGTTAATTGACAAAAACAGTGCAAGTTGCGAACTCTTTAATTTAAATTTATTTCCTGGGTAAGTGTGATGCCGATTCGAAGTGCTCGCATGCTCCCCTGTATTAAAAGCAGTCAATATGCACAGCAAGTCACAAGCCGAACCAATTCGATGTCATATGTAGTTATGTTACTTATGTCCTAATAGCCATATGGGATTTCACAACTCTAGTTTAAGCTTGGACTTGATTAAACTTTCATATATAGTAAGTCAAAAAACTTAACTTTAAGGAATTGTTGCCTCTCAGCGGCCCAAGTAATAATTCAACCCACATGAAGGTTTGCAATAAAACCTTAAACAATCAGAGATCATAGGACAGTATGGGACAGATGTTTTTCAATTGAATTTGTCGAGGAAAAGAGTTCTGAGCTAGCTCGCACACGAACCATCAGCATAAAATACTATACACTTGGCAAGTGGGATAGTACAGGAGAATCCCCTGACTGGTGCATTTCAGTGGTGGGGAGGCCAACTTAGCTTATTTTCGTTATTATAAGCAAACCCTTCTTAGTTCTTCAACCATATATGAAAAAGGAAATTGATTAAACATATTGCCGACCTCACAACATTTAATCAATGACAATAATATTTCAGCACAATGAAAGGTCATGTATCAAACTTCATGCCAGTTAGGTTGGTGTGTTACTAAAAACAAATATTTAAAACTTTAGTTAGTCAGTATCACTGTTTTCCGTCTGGCATATTATATATATTTATTAGAAAAAAAGATACAAACTTAGGGTGAATAAATTAACTATGAATTAGTACAAGTATACTTCGCTAGAATGGACATGCAATATATGGTAATAGATTTTCAAAAAGATCCAATTATATATGTAGAGATATTGAGATAGAGGGAACTTTTAAATTAATATTGTTCGGAACACATGAACCGTCCAAATTGATGATGATACTGGTCCACATATTTGTTATGAAATAATTAGCGGTTGGGATCCTCAGATTGCTACTTTTTAGGATTATAAATAGCTAAGGAATCGAGAGCTTGTTACCGTCAATCGTCTTCGATTCTAATCTCCTTATAGCTTTTTATCCTCGAGACTCTAGCAGTGTAAACCTTCCTTGAGCAGCTTTTCCACTCTATAATTTGAGTACAGTCCCCTTCCGTAACAATGGCAAAAATCCAATCCATCAATAAATGTGTTATCCTTCTTTCACTGATTGTCGCCTGCTATGCAATTCTTTCGACTGAAGGAAGGCAGCTAAAGCCAATGAACAAGAAGGAAGCTACTGCTGCTAAAGCCAGTTCGACTGAAGGAAAGAAAAAAATCCTGCCACCCATTGGCTATGATGACTCAACCACTGCATTCAAAGATGATTTCCGCCCAACAACACCAGGAAATAGCCCTGGTGTTGGCCATTCTTCTGCACAAGACGAAGCTGATGTCGAATCCAAAGTGGTAGCTGATCACAGCGTTAGTCCTGCTGGGCATTCTGTTACAGGATTTAAAGATGATTTCCGCCCCACAGCACCCGGACACAGCCCTGGCGTTGGCCATGCTCTTCAAACCGAAAACGCAGAACCAAAAGCATAGACATGTACATATATATAATAAGGTCATTTACCGTTGATTTTAATTAGGTCTCTAGCTAATTAATCTAGAGCTTCATCAGTAGCATTACATTCGCGTAGAATTTATGATTTAATGTATGCAAGCGATATGTATAGTATCATTTGCTCCATATGTGTCTTTGTTCGGATCAGTTGTATTAAAATTTTCCTACTTAAAATTATTTAATTAGAATCATTATTATAACAAAAATGAGACTCTCCTCACTCTGTTTTATTATAAAATCTTAAATCAAAGCCAATATGGATAATTAAAAAGATTAAAACAAAGAACATTTTTGTTACAAAAGTTATGTTTTTTAAATTTATATATTCTAAAAGATAAATTAAATTAAATGTTTGATGGAATATTTTCTACGGTGTATATGCTTATGATTTATATTTTTTTTTTCTATAAATTAATAATATATAGAATAGTAATCTTGAAGATATAAACTATCTATACAAATTAACACAGCATGATGCAATTAGATGACTAAATGTACATAAAAAAAAAATTCAAAGTTACTATTATATCATTCATTATCATTTATAGCATTAGTTTAATATTTATTCACTCAATTATATATATTATATTACATCAATTTATATGAACTAATTTGTATGTATATATCTCTAGTACTATTAAGAATATATACACACGCATTACATTAATACATCAAAATATACATATAACTCGTATGTAAATATAGACCGATAAAGGTGGATACATTAATTTATGTAAAAGCACATATTAAAACGTATACTATAATATATTTAATTAAGTTAGCATAAAGAATAAGGAAAGCTTACCGATTTGGGCCAAAAGACATTTTTAAATTTGAATTAGATAAAAAAGCCTGAAGTATCAAAGTATCTGGGAAGCATAAAACTAAAACAGTGAATAGAAAATTTTCCAGGACCAAACCCGAAGAGTCAATGAACCACTTTTTTCAATTATATACAATAAGAAGAAGATGAGATTGAATATATGAATCGAACATGTTGAAAAGTAACACATGAGCCACATGAAAGCTAATTGCAACCACTATCTCCTTTATTTTCTTTTTAACCTTTTTAATACTTCACTTTTCTGGTATCGTATTTATATATGTAATTCAATAAATTAATTTATCAAGATAAATTAAACAAAATAAAGTAACTGTTTGAAAGAAGGAATTAAAAAAGATATAATATATGAAAGAATCCCTTTACTCTCATTTTTTAACTACCCAAAGAATTTTTTTAAGATACGAAAATATTTTTTTTTTAGTTTTTGGCTGTTATTTAAAAATTTATATATGTATTAATTGTTCAGAAACTTATTTAGTTCTTTTTGAGTTCCTCGGAAAACTCACGTCATTTTATATTGGAAACTATAAGATTCTAGTTTTAAAAATTTAAAAGGTAGGGATATCTTAGTTTAAAAATTTTAATTAAAATAGCGACAATAATTTTCGTCCATTGATCTCATACGTACAATTCTATGATAAAGAAAGTTGTTGAGTTGGTAATATTAAATACTATTATTAACTTTGATTTTAACCGTTGAATTACATAGGATTGAAGTATAAAAATTTATGTGTCAGTTTTGAATTTAAGTTTAAGGAAAAAAAGAATAAGTAAGGTATTCCACTTAAGACAACATTACATGAACATTCTTGCGATTAATAGCTGAACAATCAAAAGATGCTGGGAGTGTATATTTCTACCTAAAATATCTGTAAAAGCAAACTTAAAAGACTGGTAGAAAGCTGTCATAAACAAAAATGAAAGTTGAAAGATACTTATCGGGAGCCACTTTAGGCAGTTTAAAAATTTGACCTCATCGATTGTTGCATATTGAATATTAATTTAAGCAAACATCATAAAAAATTAAGCATGAGATTATGTCGCCATTGTATATCATTATGTCAGCATTTGTTATTTGTAGTATGTTGAATGCATGTTCCTTGGAGATCAGTTAAGTTTTCAAAGTCATCTGAGGAAATAAAAGGGAAAAGGATGATGCAGATTCTCTTTTAACTTTTCTTTCTACCTAAGTTTAGACCCATGTTACAACTTGCAAAAAGTTCAAAACAAAGAGAATCACATAACATCGAGGAGATTGCCTGCAGATTAACTATATATTTATATTTTGCTGACTGGCTGGCTACAGAGAGATTGCGGGCGATTTTAGTTCAAGGGTTGAAAACACTTCCATGTGAAGCCCCTATAGCTTTCAGTCTTTTAAATTCGTGATTGATATATCTTTTTTAATTGGGCGCAATTGAAGAAATCCAGCATATGGCTTTACTGAATATCAGTTATAAGTCATATTAATTAAGCCCTATAAAAAACACCTTTATGTTTTTTGCACTGTACAGTTGCAGAGGGGAGACTGAAAGAATACTTTCCACTTTCCTGGGTTTACGTTTTGTCTACTAAATATTCACGCACGAGGTGAAAAAAAAGAGATCGAAACTCCTTATAAGAATATTAATTTTTATTAAATAATTATGTAAAGACTAAAACGACCTTTGAGTTCATGCCACAGTTAAGGAAAGAGTTAAAACAAGCCGACAGTTGCATGTAACATGCATCATTATCTTAAATAAGACTTTCAAACTAAGCTCCAAAAAGCTTACAGGTCTTGTCTAGGGATTTAACTTGGGAAGAAAACTAGAATAGGTTTGTGGTATACTGCTGTCAAGACCTTTATTTTATTTTTTTTGTTCACCATCAATGTAGATGCTTGGAATCTTCCTTTACATTTGGGGTTCTTCTCTTTTTTATTTGTTTTTTTATTTTTCTTTTATGGATGGTTGAGAGCTTGAGACCATGATCACATGCATGCTGTAGCTTTTTAACGCCTATAAATGCCCTTGGAAGTGGGGAGTTTCTATAAGTGTCTTCCTGGAGCCTTCTCTTTCTCATATTTCCTTGAGCTTAGAGTTCAAATTTTTTCTTTTTAGTATAAAAATAAGCATTTTTCAAGTTAACATCCCTTTGACAATGGCCAAAGTCATCTACACTTGTTTGTTTTTCATAATAATGATTTTCTCTCACGAACTCTGCGTTGAAGGAAGACATTTGAAAATGAGAAAGACCTTGAGGTGTGCCAACTGCGTCTTTAGTCCCGATGGACAAAGAGTTGCAGCAAAAGGCACTAAAAAAAATGTTGCAAGTCCAAGACTCTTGCAGTATGGTACCAAAACTGTGGAAGGTTTTGTGGAGGCCTTTCGTCCGACAACCCCTGGTCATAGTCCCGGGGTTGGTCACTCTATTCACAACTAATGCACTGAGATGCATACTACTACGTAGTGGTTGTAGTTGAACTGTAATGTGTTATTTTTACTGTACTTCTGCATTTGCTATTGTTGTCGTATTATCTAGATTATATTCTGCAGTATTGTATATGTATTTCAATTTATTAGTTAAACGCTTTGCATTGTTCTCAGATTAATGTAGGCAGTCGAGCCAAATTTGTTTTATCTTAAGAATGCTTCTCAAGTAGTTTCCATAATGATTCAGGTTTTTTTAAAAACTCTCTCTCTCTCTCTTTCTCTTAAGTTACTACACTTTCTAAATATGCATGGCCATGCTAAGAATATATATCTATGTTGCTGTTAAAAGAATTAACTAGATTCTGTAAATTTTTTGGCATAAACAAAGAAGTGTAGTTCCTCTTATGGAACTTGATGCATTAATGTTAATTAATAATTAAACAAAACAAAATAATAGCCAGTATTATTATTTTATTCTCTTCTTATAATATGCGTGAAGAATATTGTGCTAGGGTTAAGATATCCACGCAATGATACGATTTTGAGCAAGTATTATTTCTTCGCTTGAAAGACATATATAGTTGACTTGGGTAACTTGGCTAATCACTGCGTGCATCGATCACATTCTGCAGAACGAAAAAGTGAACCTTTTTCAGCAAAGTATTGTACGAAAAATCACAGATATCGTATCTGAATAAAATTATTGTTCGCTCAGCATATTATTACCCACTTCCAACTCAGTACTGATAGAGCTTGTTTCGTTTAAACTGAAAGAGACAAACAGAATTAAGGTGGCAAGTAACCGATCAAATTCTAGCTAGCTAAGTCTGTCAAAAATCAATTTATAATCAAATAATGCAATGTGCATGATTTTGAAAATTTTATTATCAATGTTATTTCTAGTAATCCTTTTATTTTCGGCTCTTCTCCTTAGCTTTTATAAAAACGATGCTAATTAAGTTGGGAAAATGAGGCAATGAGAGAGGCTTATATTCATATCAGCCTTGTTTTCCAGAGAGGAAAATTTACTCGTAAAAAAATTCAATTACCATATTCAGCCTATATACAGTGCCTATATTTCCAATCACTCCGTCAACTAAAAGACTCATACTAATTAATACTATATATAACGTAAAATCACTTAATTCCATATATATTAATTAATTAAGAACCATTTCAATACAGTTACGTTAGGTTATGGATATGTTTGTAGCCGTGTTACATTAATTTTGCTTAAATTTTAAAGCATAACTAATAAATTCAGCAAACAATTGTATTTCCTTGGCGGATATAACCAACAGTTTATTCATCCACTTACTTATATGTAATAATTAGTGATTTATTTCACAAAAATTACAAATTAAAAAATATAATACCTCAAATTTTAAACATATATCTTAAATTATAATATCTAAAACAGAGAGTTAATAGTAAAACTAGAGGTCATGGACATTTAATTCCATATGAAAGGACTGTGAATTAGCTAAAAGCATCTAAAAAGGAATATCAATATATTTAAAAAGAATGAAATTAAAAAAAAATTCCACATCGGAACAAGAATATTAATGGACTAGAGTGATTTAACTGGGTTCTACTAATATTTATTTGTAACATTGATAATATATCTATCACATATAAAGTAGGAACATTCTCTCCTTAACCTGGGGAGAGCTCACATTGATTTGTTGGTTTGGTCTTTCCATTAACTGCAAGGGAATCTTGGTCATTTGGTGGCTAGCGATCAACTGAGAGCCAGCAAATTCTTTTAAATTTGGATTATTAATTTGGACCTCTGGTTGTAATGTTAGGTCTACGTATAAAAGAATATAAAGGAAATCCTGAAAACTCCAAGGAACCGTCCAAACAAACAGTGTTGTTAGTGGGATGGTTAGTGGGCAGGTGCATGGGGAATAGTGGAGTCTGGAGAGGCTTCCACCCTTTTCTTAGAAAAAAGGAAAAGAAAGAAAGTCTATAGCTACTGCAAGCAACCCCAGGATTCTCTGAAAGGTAGGAAAGATTGATTGTCAAATAAAGGATCAACTTGATTAAGGATCCAATAGCTCAATCGAAAGGAACTCATGCCATTCTGTACTTATATAATAACTTAGATATTGCTTGGTCAAGTGTAGGTCTTCTTAAATTAAAGGTACGTATGAAAACAAAGAAAACAAATTCAAATACATAAAGAGCTAGTTGCCCATACGGGCCATGCGGACAAGCAGATCGAATATTATACAACTAGGCAGAACTAAGACAGTTTAATTGCTTTTCCACTAGAGCTGGTTGGGGTTAAACCTTAATATAAGCCACCCAATATATGTCTCTTTATGATTTCTTTTCTGTATTTTGTCTTGGCGGAATCCTCCAACCCATGAGGACCCTCACATGCACTTGTCTTCGATCGGTCGCGCGCTATCTATTACTAAAATATCACTGCTTACTATCAGGACCTGAGGCTTTATAAACCCGGCCCCTTCAAATAAAGAATTAATTGGTTATAGCTTCACTTCTAAACACTTACAACATCATAAACAACAACAAGAGGATTTAAAACTCCATCTAGATCTCTTTCTCTTTTTCTCTCTGCATCTATCTCAAATTAGCTATATGGCAAAAACTAGTCTCGTATGTTCTTGTGTTTTTTTCTTTATTTTGATTTTATGCCATGAATTCTCTTCCGTCGAAGGAAGGCATTTGAAGTACAAGAAAAGCGCAAAGCATGCAGGACAGGTGAACACTTTGAGTGTAGCAAAAGGTGGTCGTCATCACGCTGCTGACTCGAAGCAAGCGCAGACAAGCAAGGTAGGATACGTCGACGATTTTCGACCCACAGCACCAGGCCACAGCCCTGGGGTTGGACACTCCATCAACAATTGAAGGAGATCACTGAATGGAAACGAATTAGCTTTTCATTTCAAACTCATTTCTTCAATTTCTGTCCTTATTATATTTTCTAATTCTGAGCATCACTTGTGTCATTACTACTGTAATTGTATATTTCTGCAACCTTATTGAAGTAGGAAATTAGTGATCAATATGAAATGCTGTTCATACTCCTCTCTCTCTCTCTGATGCAATAAAACATGCAAATTTTAATGAAACAACAATACGAAAATAAAAAGAGATATTAATAAGTCTAGAATATATTATCAGTTTATTCTCTCTCGCTCTGTCACGTTAAAGAAAATGAGAGACATATTAACAAGCCCAAAATTCACAGTAAATGGATAGTTAATCTGAGCTCCTTTTCATTTATATGTAAATCCTTCATTGTTTCAATGTGATATCCACGTACCGAACTTACACTTGAACATTACTGCAGTTCTCTCACATATAGATATTTATCATTTTGTCTAAGTCGTTGAAGAGTAAGGTGTTTCAGAGTAGAGTCTAAAGCTTGCTATGAATACTTACAGCGCACAAGCATAGTAGGATTCACTTTCTCGCTGTCACAAAACTATATGTTGATAGATATTATGGTTTGCTGGGAAAATTAATTTCAAAATTATTTCTTTCTAAATTTAAAACAGAGAATCACACGATGATATTGTATTAAAAAAATGAAGTTGAGAAACATTCAATTTTCATTTAAAAAAATTAATATATTAAAGTAAAATGTGATTGTGAAAATTTATCTAGTGACAAAATTCACAATAGTTTTCTACATCAAATGACATATTTTTTAAACTTAATTGTATATCTAGTGAGAATTAGATGATTTAATTGATAAAAGTTCTTAATATGACATAAGGTCAATAGTTTGAATTTAAAAACACAATTAAAAAATAATTCAGTCGACATTTATATAATATTTTTAAAAATTAAAAATATCCCATATTACTGTTTAATTAAATACTGTTTAATTAAATACTTTTTATTTGATAAATTTCAAAATTTTACACCAATAATTTTAGAAAATTATTCTCAACATATTGCTTCTTCGTTTAACAAATAAATAAAATATTATGTATTATTGAGTTTGGAAAATATATAAGAGCAATCGACACATATACCAAGCATTTCTGTTGGTCTGATCAGTCGAAAATAAAAGTTCTTTGCACATGCATCCTAACACCGGTTCTATTTAAACCGTAAACATGGAATCTCGCTTAAGCCTGAAATGCACGGAGAACACTTAAAATAAATTTGAAGATTAAAAAACATATCCTGAAACAAAATGCTTTGCCTTTGAATATATGTCATTTGGCCCCACGGACCTTGTGGTCGACTGGACGTTAAGTTAGTTTTTTAAAAAAAGCTAGTAATCAAGTCAAAGGCGAGGCTTTCTCATTAAAAGAATTAGACCCCACTTCGATTCATATGTCGGATTATATTATATTACTTTAATTACTTGATTAACGATAAATTAAATTTATATTTATTAAACTAAACTGTTTTTTAGGTTTCTAAAAATTGCTTATTTTTCTAATTTTGGGTTTGGTCTAGCATGGAGACATACTCTCGTGGGTTCTTTTTTTTAATATTTGCAAGTTGGAAGTTTAATTAATCTTTAATCGTGCACGCGCTCTGTACGGTGCATTTTGATTCTATTCGGAGCTATATATTATATTATTATAATAATATATAATAATGACCCTTTTGAACTGAAAGTTTTGAAAGGACTGGCTATTTTTTAAGGTTGTAATTTGGAGAAAGTGACCCTTAAAAAGTTGAAATAGCCACTTTTTATGATATTAAAAATAATAAAAAATAATAATAATATAGTAATAATAATAATAATAATAATAATAATATATGCGGCACTGGCTTTGACTATAAATCGTGGTCCACTAAACATGAATTACCTATTATGAGCTCATAGGCCACCATACATATCAATTATATCAAGGTTGGAGATTCGCAGCGGGGCAAAGGGAACATTTAATTTACTAAATTAACATTTAAGTGTAATTTTAAAATATTCTAATAATTAATTAACTAACCCCAACCCAGCCCTACGCGTTATGTATTGGGTTTGGGCTTTATGGCTAGGTTTTCATCGCATCACACACATGTATGGGCTTAATCCTAAACCTAGCCAATGCAACGTGATGTCCAATTGAGAACTCCTACTCCTAGTGCTAATTAAGATTTTAGATTTCTTTGGTTTATATTTATCATAGTATTATAAATCTTTATTCTCTTTTTATAAAATATTTAATTTAGTGTCATAATAAATTATATTACATTTTGATTTCGTTTAAGGGGTATATCTTCTTTTGAGCGTGTTAGCAAATATTCGGTATTTTAAAAGAAAGTAGAAGCGCGTTTCTTTTGGTAGATGTATTTATGGTAGTTAATGCTGGGGTAGGGGACAGTTTGGAGTTATTGTATGGTGGAATTAAGCACTAGCCGTCCCCACAAAGATCTCTTACGAATCACATCAGATTGGCCTATTTTTGAAGTTCAACAGTCTCACCTAACCCTCTTAAGCTCTAGCTATCCCTAGCTAATTAATTGCTCGTTCTAGAAGATTGGTGACATTTTTTTTTTTACCCCACATAATTTAAAATACATTATACGTAAATAGTTACATGTGCTGAGCCTTCGTCAATTTGACTTAAATGTTTATGCAATTTGTGTAAACAATTATATTGTCCATTTTAAAATAATTTGTAACATAACTTTCAATAATAATAAAGATAAAAAGAGATAAACATATCTGTGTATGTATCCTTGAATCCTAATTATAGGTATTAATTGATAAATGCTTTTAATATTACAAAATTTTAAATCTGATTTTTATTTACGTAAAAATTTGAGAACATTTAATTTATATTAATATTAAAGAAGAAAATTATCGAGGACTTCTTTATGAGTATGAACGCTCTGAAACCAATAGCAATAGATACTAGATAGAAAACGTTGAACCCCAAGCGTTGGGGCATTCGATGTTAAAACGAACAACAGACGCTTTTCACAAATAAGCCCAACTTCAATACCAAATATTTGGGTTGGATTTTGAGCCCACTGGTGGCCCAAAATCTAAAACACATGCGGAAGGGGAAGTTTGGGTCCAAGTCGCCTAGCCCAAGATACTTTGCTATTTGTAAAAAGGACTTCAGTAAATATACAATGGGAAACTGTCATGGGATTGGGCGGGAAGTAAAACTTTAAAGAAAGTGTGATGGTAGGGCGACACCTTATTTCCAGAGATAGGAATAAGGCTGTTATCCAAGCTTGTAGAATAAATGCGTGTCAAATACCTAAGCCAATCATACAATTACTAATCCAGTTTCTCATATTCCCCATTGTAAAAAGAAAAACAAAAAAAAAAAAAAGTCATCATAAACACAGAATATCTTCTACAAGAAGCTGACACATACACACTGATTCATAACGTGTGAAACTCAGCTTCTGTTAGTAGAACTTTCTCTTTTCTTTCCTAAAGCTCACCTGGAGCTAGTGCTAGGCGTCGAATGTCGTCAATTGAAACCTAACGATCAGGTTAGATCTATTCGTACCGCTAGGTCGCTTTCTTGCTTTACGTAATTTTCCTTTTCACGGTTGTTACGAGCTTGCACCCAACCAGGGAGAGTCAAATCCCAAAATGAGGTGCAACGACGAAACGAAGAGAATTTTCCATTTCATCCCCTTTTTGCTACATGTCTTACAAGCATAGCCTGCTTAGGCGTCGGCCTTTATCTCTCGGTTATTCCCTGGGTACAACTTTGAATATGTTAGTCCACAATTTTAGTGGGCATAGAATAAAGGTAGCCCGTGACATCATTAAATTGAACAAAGGCCATATTTTTAGAAAGTAAAAAACTATATAATAAAGCTTTAAATGGATGAAATTATAGTAGGTCATCTTCTTAATTTAATGTGCCAAGACTAATTGTCTTAAGATTACTTGCCATCGTCATGTAGCATACAAACTTCTTAAATGATGTAATTTGAAGAATTCATTACTGACGTTTGATTTAATTTATTCCAGACCAACAAGAATATGAAAAAGACCTCGCCGTTTCTGGATTGCGGCCTTATGGGCCCCTTTGTAAAAATGGCTTAGACATATCGCGGTAAGCATTAATTGCTACCAAACTCAAATTCTTTTTTTTTTTTTAAATACGAAGTTTAGCCATTTATTTTTTAAAATAAATAAATAATTTTTTTAAAAATTAATAATTTATATATAATATATCGTATTTTATTTAAAAATTTATTAAAAATCAAAAATTTTAATTGAAATTTGTATGATATTACTCACAAAAATTTACACCCAATTTAAATCTACCTTTATTTTTTTATTATTATTATTTTTTTTTTTTTTCTTTACCCTGAAGCCATGCTCTTAATTCGCCAGAGACAAATTCTACGCTTTTGTAATATTATAACAGATGAATATTTTTTCTTCGTTCTAAGAAAAATAATAACATCAGGTTGCTACTGTTTATGTTTCAACATTTTTTGCTTTGAAAAAAATCTGTGTATTCGTTAAGTATGGTCTGCGGACAGGACCTGTCAAAATCAGAATAATAACATCAGCTTGAAAAGGCTGCGCTCTGCGGGTTCCCCTGGGGGTCCCACGTTTCCGAAAGAATGTATCATCACGCCATCTTGGCCACCTTGTCTTTGCATCCAACGGTCGTGATCGCAACTTTAATAATTGACGGTGTTTATTCGGCTGCATATAACATATTAAGAGGAAATCCAGGTGATGTGACAGCGCCGCCCGAGTTGTCTCCTGCTACTGGACGTTCGCCGTTAAGTCGCCGCCCTCCCAGATGATTTTCCGTACGATTGGCCGTCGGGGGTCCGTGGCTCGTGTTTTCTTCTGGAAACAATGCGGTACTTTCGGAAAATCACATTGCTTGCTTATTCTTCACGAGCACCAATCAGACCGATGGCACGTGTTGATCAATTTGAGAAAATCACATATGTGAGGAGTATATTTTCACGCACCGTCAGTAGCGCGTGAGTAAGTCGGTTTTAGAAGTTATAGAACAACTGCCTAATGGGCCACCTCTCTGACCGTGATTAGAGCGATAATCTAGGTGTCTTTGGGCTATTGAGTCGGCCACGTTGGCAAGGGCTCATCAATGTTCTTTTTTCTCACTGAATTCGGAGATATTAGGTTTTTGTGGAAAGACACCTGTAATTGAATACAGTCTGATCACTAGTATAATTTATTTTAGTATTTAAATTATAAAAAAAATTAAAGTTATAACCTCAAAAGTTATATGATTACAAGTTATTAGGTTGATACTTGATAATGTGAGAAATTCGATACTTGGCATACAATTATTTTTGTTAAAAATAAATAAATAGACAAAATTTACAGTCCTTGATGTTTAGGGTTTCTCGACTGGCGAACTATTGTAATTTAGCGAGTGCATCGCATTATATATATGTTAATTTCGCCACAGATACGGTACTGATTTTCTAATTCCAAAACTAACCCTCCCAGTTCACGGACAAAGACAAGCGTGACACGTTCTGTTGCCTTGACTAGCGAGCCGGGCGGTGCAGTCAGGCTCGGACCAGAACGCGCCAAGTTAATTTCCTCTTGGCTCTCAACGGCTCTCGATCTGTCAAATAGCTCTGGGTGCCACGCATACAAGCGCGGGGGTAAAACAGACTTTCGACTGTCCAATTTTATATCGTGAATCATACACCAGCATACAAGGGATAGTGCCCTTCATATTTTAATACATTAATTTAAAATTGGAAGCCCGAAGTCTTCGACCTCCTCCACGGCACCCACCGAAGTATGCCCTGAATTTACTGTTTAGTCCACTCGATTTTTCCGTTTTAATCGTCTTCATTTTCTTTGAAGACGTGCAATTAGTAGTTTTCTAATTGAATAATATTGTACCTTTAAGATATTATAAATTTTTTCTATTATAAATGATGTGATAATCATTAAACGGTAATTTTTTTATAATTGTTAAATATATTTATTGTACTATTTCATAAATAAATGACACATAACTCATAATAATAAAATTTATAATAACAATTATAATCTTTTATATTTATATTAAATATAATTGAAAAACATGACATTAAGTTAATTTACATTGAAGAAATATGCATTTCAATTATTTAAATGAATTAACACAATAAATTATGAAGTAGTTTTTATTTAATTTTATTGTTGTTCACCTTTTTTCATTTAATATAAAAAGGTATACAAAAGTCAGAGAAGCTAACATTACACTTAAAACATAAAAGTGCAAAAATAGAAAGAATACAATCTGGATATTATATTTGTAAGGAGTCTTTTAACATATTTATTTAATTTTATATAAAACGTTATTTATTTAATTAGTAATTTATACGTAGATAAACTATTGAAGCATAATAATAATAATAATAATAATAGGAAACCTGTCATAAATATATTCTCTATTTAAAACATTCTTTTGAATTTAACTACTGGATATGAGAAATGTTTTAGATTTAATAATACTGATTGACTCTAATCCTCATTAGATCCATACAAGTGATTTATCTTCAAATAATTGTATTAAACTAGTAATTATTGTTACAAAAACAGATTATGTGTTCTCTTAATGCCGAAGCATGTAAAGGATAGAATAGTAAATTCAATACTTCTGCTCTTTTCTCTTTTTTTCTCTCTGGTTGGTTCGGAGAGGCGATTCATTTGTTATTATCAGGTGTGTGCGTGCCTGAGTTCCAAGCATTTCTCTTCATTTCAGGTCCCGAAATCGAAACCCTAAAAATTCCTTATAAAACTAGAATCAGATGGTTTGATCATTTATTTTATATGGAGTTACAAACCCTAACGATCACAGCCACAAAGCTGCTGTCCATATGCTGCCACCGGTAACTCTTTACTCTTCAATGCATTCTCGCCTTCTGTTTTGCTTTCGATGTTTCCAAAAACATGTTTTCAGAAGCACTATTTTGCTTTGACTTCACTTCGTTATTTTCTTTTTATCATCGGTTTAATTATTTAAGTTCGGCTTCTTGCTTCGCCGTTTTTGGAACATCAAGTAGTTTTCTCTTTTTGCCGTTGGAGTCTTATCTTGTTTTATTTACTCGTGTTGGATAAAATAAAATTCTTTTTGCCGTATTGGGTTGGGCTTTGGTTTAGTGAGATACGAGTAGCTAATGGAAGACTTCGTTGAGGAATCGGTTTTCTTTATTTGGGTTTTTACTTGTTTTAGCAGCAGAAGTGAGTGATTTATTTTTTTCTTTTTTTTTTTTTAAATAATCTTGAAAATTTTGAGTGTTATTGTGTCGTTATTAATGTCGATATTGAGGTAAGGTAATAATGATAACAAGATTTTGAGAATCATTTCCAAACTTCGTGGGATGGCTAAGTGCTTGTATGCTTGTATTCAGTTCTGCGGCTTTTTAGTTTATTATGGTTCCTTGAAGGATTATTATCTAATAGATATAGTCAGCAGGTACTTACCATATAAAGCTATAAATGATGGAAATTCATTCAGCAATATTGGGACAACGCAGCAATACTGAACTTGTGCTTTTTATATTTATTTTACTTTTGGCATTATGGGTCTTTTAATTTTCGTTGGATCCTATTATGATTCTGTCATTTTGGCTGTGTTTGGTTGCTGAGAAAATGGTAGACGTGAGATAAATTGAGGCCTTTTATGTGACTTTGTTTTTTAGTTCATTGAGGATAAACAGTCAACGTATTTTGTTATTGCACAATACTATTAACAAGTAACGATGAGTTTATGGCTATTGAGGAGCCAAGTAGCAGGAGATGTAGACTACTTTTCAGTGGTTTTTGCATCAAACATTGTTTATTGTCCAAATTGATGACTTGCGCTTTTTTTTTTGCTTCAAGTAATCAAGTCGCATTTTTCTTTTTATTTTCGCAATTTTTTTCTCTTGATATTTGCAACTTTTTCTTGGGAATAATATTTTACATTCCTAATTGTCTTTTTTGTTTGCTAAATATTTACAGTTTTAAGTTATTCAAACCATCTCTATTTTGCTTGCAGAGGTGGTATGACCAGGGGGTTGTTTCACCAAGCTAAAGCATTCCATTTTGTCCTGGTTCTTTCATGTATCTTTTTTTTCCTTGCTACATGTGGACCATGTTCTACCAATGGGATGCACAAATCAGCAGAATATGGTGCATGTGGGTCTTATGGAGATAATCAGCGGGTTGGTTCTCAAGATATTAGTGGTAATGATGCTGGTTCAGGTTATATTGCAGGAAGTTCATTGACCCACCCAAGTATTGAGAGTGTTTGTACCAGTTCGAATGTGCTCTGCTTTCCATCAACGTTACCTGGCTTTTTGTCAAAAGAGCATAAACTGGAAAGAGATGCTTTAGAAGTTTCTAGGATTCAGTCTGACGGTCCATTATCTGTTGGAACACATAAAGCTAGCAAGGGGGCAACTAACAGAACGTGGTCATCACAAGACAGTATGTTTAAGTTATTAGATGGCAGGACTGTTTCGTGTTCGTTGAATTCAGAGGAAAGCACCCATGAGTTATCATCAATTGGAACTGATAGTAGTAATCAAAATGGTGTTTCTTCGTGTAGACAAACTTTAGTAAATCCGAAAAGTAAAAATGTTGGGCTGAAGAACTCTGAGCTGAGCAAACCAAGTTCTTTTGATGTCTCTTCTTCACCTAAGGTAGAGATAAGCCCCCCTGTGCTGGATTGGGGACGGAAGCACTTATTTTTTCCTTCGGTAGCTTTCTTAACTGTAGCAAATTCAATTAGTGACAGCATGTTGCATGTATATGGACCATTCAGTACCAATACACAGTTCTATCCCTGCAATTCTAGCGAGATTTTACTTGGGCCAGGTGAAGTGGCTACAATTTGTTTTGTGTTTCTGCCTAGATGGTTGGGCTTGTCGACAGCTCACCTGATCTTACAGACAAGCTCTGGTGGTTACCTGGTTCCTGCTAAAGGCTTTGGTGTTGAGTCCCCTTACAAGATTCAGCCTGTAGTGGACCTGGATGTTTTATCTAGTGGACGGTTGAGTAAGAATTTATCTTTATTTAATCCTTACAATGAAACCCTCCATGTGGTGGAAGTAACGTCATGGATATCAGTTTCTGTGGGGAATACTATCCATCATACTGAAGCATCTTGTTATACAGAAAACTTTCAGAATTTTGATGACTTCCCAAGTGTTAATGATTGGTTGGTTGTCAGGAGTGATCAAGTTGGTTCTGCGCTGATGGCTGTGAGGCCCAATGGAAATTGGGAGATAGGTCCGGGTAACAGTGAGACCATCATGGAGATGGATTTCTCATTTGGATTGGAAGGAAAAATTTTTGGTGCACTTTGTATGCAGTTGCTTAGGTCTTCACATAATGTGTCTGATACTGTTATGGTTCCTTTTGATGTTGATTTGGATACTAAAGTAGCCTATGGTGAACTCACTGGTCCTGTTTCAGTTTATATTGATTCTTTGGTATCTTGTGATGCTGGTGGGGATGTTGTTGCTGTTTCCCTGAGAAATGTTGCTTCTTACCTGTTGAATCTTGTCAGAATTAGTGAGATTGCTGAAACAAAAATTTTCCAAATCAGGTATGTGGAAGGCTTGTTACTTTTTCCAGGCACTCTTACACAAGTTGCTGTGATTACCTGCACTGAGCTGCCTGTTGAGTTACATGATTCTCTTCCCGAAGCATCCAATGTCAATGGAGATTGTAAATTACTTATACTAACAAATGACTCAAGCAGTCCTCGGATTGAAATTCCCTGCCAGGATATACTCCATATTTGTTGTAGACATCAAAAGGATTCGTCCAGGAATGAGCCTGGAAAGGTTGAAGCTGGCATTATGAGGACAGGGTCCCTGAGTGGTAACGAAAAAGTTCCATTCAAGATTGAGGTATGCTCATACTAGTTTCTGTCTTCCAATCACTGCTTGTTGATTGAAATCACGTATTGTGCAGTTTGAAATGTTATCAAATTAGTATTAGTGTTTCTTTCAGGTGAAGTTGACTGTGCCTGTAGTGCCTAGTTTTGTTTATTATTTCTAGATAATTGAACAGTTCACGAATGCTTGGGACATGTTAGATGATAAAGAATGGAATTATGGTTTTCAAGCCAATGGTTGAACCAGAGAAAGAAGGCAGTAAATGAATAAAACCAACCATCTAGTTAGTTATATGTGTCTGCATGCTATGGGAATTTTTTGGTCATTGACATTGGATGGCAAAATGAATTATTTCAAGAACATATGGTAAGGGGCTTAGTATACGTCTATTTGATACTGTCTTTACCTTTTCATATGCTTGTAAATTTGTTTAACATGCATGGTTTAATTCTGACCAAGTTTTTGAACCTGTCAGTAATATCTACATTAATACCCTTGCATTATGTAATATACTGTCTCTTGCTGGATTTAATATTTGTTCATTGTATTTGTTGCCTGTTATAAACATGAATCACATGCCGAGCATATTGGATACCCTGTGCTGTATTTAAAAGTTTGCATTACGCTTTATGGTTTTGTTCATTTTTGTGGTTCTATGCTGAATAAGTGTTCTAATTTTGTGGGAAGTGAGAATGAAAAGTGAGTGTACAACTAAAAGATATGGGAGAGTTGCCTTTAGCCATGCATTTTTATTGTGTAACAGTGATGAAATGGATTTTGTACTTCAACTATTAGAGCTTAAATACTTTGAGATGGGATTGCCTTTACACAACTGCTAAAAAGAATATATTACATGTTATGTGGTTTCTCGTATTATCTTGGCTATGTTCAGAATAGCTAAGATGCTTCTGTATTAATCCGGCATTAACTAAATACTTCTGTGCCCTTATTTTGAAGGCATTGAAGACCGCAGAAGCAGATGAATTGGTGCTGAGGAACTGGAAATCTCAAGGCAGGACAAGTAGCATGTCTGTGCTTGATGATCATGAGGTACTGTTCCCAATGGTTCAGATTGGCTCTTACCTTTCTAAATGGATCACTGTAAAGAATCCTAGCCAGCAGCCAGTTGTGATGCAGCTTATTATCAACTCGGGAGAAATAATTGACGAATGCAAGGGTACGGATGGTTTTATTGAGCCTCCTCCATCTAGTAGTTTGATTCATGGCAAAACTACTAGACCAACAAGGTATGGTTTCTCGATAGCAGAGAGTGCACTAACAGAGGCCTATGTTCGTCCACATGGTAGAGCTTCTTTTGGACCAATATTCTTTCACCCCTCAAATCGATGTGCATGGAGAAGTTCAGCACTGATAAGAAACAACCTTTCTGGTGTGGAGTGGTTATCTTTGAGGGGATTTGGAGGTTTGCTTTCACTTGTCCTGTTTGAGGGATCTGAGCCCATTGAGAGTGTAGAATTCAACCTCAACTTGCCAGTTGGTCACAACATTACTCCTCCGGGCATTTTATTTCACATGGAAGAGACTACCTCTGCCTGTTCACAGCTGTTGTCGAAAGAGCTGTATGCCAAGAACACTGGAGACTTGCCACTTGAGGTGAGAAGTATAGAAGTTTCTGGGGCGGGGTGCAGGATGGATGGGTTTACAGTAAACAATTGTCACGGCTTTTCTCTGGAACCTGGGGAGAGAACAAAACTTCTGATTTCCTACCAGACTGATTTTTCGGCTGCTATTGTGCATAGGGATCTTGAACTTGCCTTGTCCTCTGGCATTTTTGTTGTACCCATGAAGGCAAGTCTTCCAGTTTTCATGCTTAATCTATGTAGGAAATCAATGTTCTGGATGCGATTGAAGAAATTCTCCACATCAGTGCTCATTGCTGTTTCCTTAATGTTTCTTGTCTTTTGTTGCATATATCTCCAAATGATAACCTTGAGCTCCCAGGATTACTTCTGTAAGAATGACAAAAGTTCTATTACTGCAATAAGGCCTACAGGAAAACCTTCTCGTTTGCACCGGAATGAGAGAAACAGCAGAATTTCTGTGCCTGGTGAAATGAATTGTTTATTACAATCAGTTGAAGAAAAAACCTCTGAGCAAGCCACTAGTGTTGGGTATCCAGGTAGTCAAAAAGGGGCTCCAGAGGAGATGACCACACAACACGAAAAGTTAACTCTGGAAAATCATAAACAAACTAGTAGTTCCTCTGATACTCAAAAGGAAAAGGCATTGCCATGTCTGCCTTCAAAATCTCTAGCAGTTGAAACTTCTGATAGTGTAGAAGCATCCCATACTGATAACCTCACTGTTAGTGTTGGAAAGGAAAAAGGAAGGAGGCGAAGGAAGAGAAAGGGTGCTGGTGCTGGTGCTGCATTAACTGGAGTACTGGAAGTTTCAAGCAGTCAAAGTGGAAATTCTACACCTTCGTCTCCACTATCTCCTGTCACAACTTCAACATTAAACCGCACATACTTATTATCTCCTGATGCGGACCAGCCTAATGGGTCTAGGTATCTGTTTACCCAAATGGGTGATGGACGCCGTGAGAAAAGTAAAGTTCCTGAAACTTCAGCTGAGCTAAAAATATTGGAGCCTCTTCCTATGAGGTCCCATGGTAACAATCAATATTCTTCTACTCCAGAGTGGCCTTCAGCTCCAAGAAAGACCGGTGGTGAACCTGTTTTATTGCCTTGTGCCACTTTCCCTTGTGCTGGTAGGGCTGCCCCCAGTTTGTCTTGCTCTTATCCTTTATTGGCTTCAAAATCTACAATTGCTCCTCATGCTCGAGCTCCTGGGTCGAAACTTTACCAGAAAACTGCTACAGGAGAACAGGCAGGGCTTAGAGATGAATATATTTATGATATCTGGGGAGATCATTTTTCTGGACTAAGTGTGATTGGGCAGTCAAATGATGCTGCTTTTGTGAACTACAGTGCAACCAAAAGTGACTCTGATAGCTTCTTTGTAAGTGGGCCACAAACCCTTGTAAGAAATACACAATTGAGATCTGTCAGTTGTTATAATCAAGGGGGTTAATGATAAAACTACTAAATAATTACTAACTTGCAGATCCAAACTCTCTTTGCTTCCTCCTTCAAAGTTCACTCCACTCCTAAATGAGATAAAAGAATTACTAGTTGTACACACACACAAATAGAGATACATGTCTGCCTCTCACTGCAGTTTTAGGTTGTTCAATCTTGTTAAATATTTCATTTTGATTTCTGGTCTTGCATGCAAAATTGGTTTATTTTTCTCCCTTCTGTTGACCGCTCGTAAATCATATATTGATATGACATTGATAAAAAAAAAGGGGCTCAGAGGAATGAATGGCCACACTTTGCAAATTTGGTTGCTATTTACTTAGCTTAGAGCATAGCAGTTGGCTATCAACTCTGCTATTTCATTAATTATTCAGAACTGATCATGTTGGTATGTATCTAGTAAAATTATTACTTTTTTAGTAAAATAATTGCTTTTTTCATTCTTCTTAAATTATTACTTTTTTAGTAAAATAATTACTTTTTTCATTCTTCTTCAAGCATGTACCATTGCTGAAAAATTGATCGAAATTTCCTGTGATTGAACTGATGTTTCTAACCATAGGTAAGAAACTTTAAATTGAAAACAGCAACCTAATTGCAAATCTTAAGTCTCTCATGTATGTTTGTGTCTGCATGCATACATGCATGGAGAGATGTTGAGAGAGACAGAAAGGTTTGATAAGGAAACTAAGACTATGACATGGCACAACTGGAAATTTCTTTTGATTTTCTGTTACATCGGAATCTTATTGTAGTTTTTCCTTTTAGCAATAGTATTTGTTATTTCTATTAATAATAGTGAAAAGAAGTCTTAAGAGTACTTTTAAGTTTGTTGTTTGCCATCCATGGAGCTGAAACTTCTGTCCTACAAGAAATTTTTTGAATCTGTGGCATGTAACTGTTAGAAGTTTTAAGTGCAGTACTCATGAAGATTATTTTGTATTTTTCTGATAATCTATTTAACAGCCTATGTGATCTTTTGCGGCAGTGAATAACTTGTGATTATTCTTTAATTGGTTTTACAAGTTACAGATAATAACAAAAGTTTATCTGATAGAGCTTTGCACCATTTCTTTGTTATTGTCATCTGATTTTATACTATGCGAGGACTTGTACTCTTACTCCATGCATTGAGAGGGACTATGCAGATCTTTGGGAAATGTCCTGAGTGAATGCAAAGACACTTGCATTGCTAAGAGTGAGTTGCTGAGAGATAAAGGCTCGTAAAGATACTTGGTCTTAAGTTATATATATGGCTCTGGAAAACTGCATCCCAGAAACCTGGGATTTTTAACATATACATATCACTCATATTTGTTTGAAAAAATGTTCCCTCTAGTCATGTCTGCCTTCAGACAAATTTAGGTTCTTCTTGCAATTGGTGGGACCATGCTTCCTGCATAGTGTATGGATGAACAGCTAGACAAGAAAATTTCAATTTTATTCAGATGATTTCAATTTTAGATTAGAGATTATTCTTGTAATGTTTGCCATATGATATTCCTGAATATCTATTGGAAGCCAGTTACTCCTAAGATTGATCATTTGATTATTTGGCTTGTGACATTGAGGCGGCATGGAGAAGATGTTTTAGGTAATTCTGGACTCAAATGTGTGATAGTCATCAAATGAAGTAATAAGATGGTGTGATGAATGATTTTGAAAATTGTGAAGATATATAGTGTTACTTGATAAATTGCACATCCATTGGACTGAAATTTTGAGTGAGCTAATTTTCTTGTTCGGTTTTTTGTGATAGCAGGAACTGACATTTTGTTGTTCCATGAATTCTTTGAAACAATACAAGCAGTAAGCTAAGCTAAGCTAACAGACACCTTTGCATATATCAGAATGCAATTGGGTCATGGGAATGTGATTCTCTGTTGATCGATGTTTTTATTTCAGCAAGCTTCTAAATGATATCTGGTCCGTTGCCCATGCATGAGCATCCTCAAGTTTGCGATACTGCAAAGCTTAAATGAGTTGCAGGGTGGCATATTGCTATAAATACAGTTAGAATGTTGTAACTTTCGCTATAATGGCTCCTTATTCTGACACTGGCAGTTGTTAAAAATGCAAGGACGGATGAAGAAGATAAGACGGATGTTTGCTATGATGTTGTCGAGAGAGGTAAGTTGCCCGCTTTTCTGAAGAGCCAGCAATAGAGTCGGATAGGGAAATGGTATTTAGATCACAGTAACACATTTATGGGGGAATTCCGGGGTCCATTGCTCGATTACGTTTCTCCTCACAAGAGCTGGCAAATCTACAAATTGCGACAAAGACAATGACAATACCGTACCATTCAATCTTGGAATTATCCCTCAGTTGGTTCTACTCTCATTATGTGTTTTATACCATTTCTTTCCTTGCTCGTTTTAGTTTCAGAAAATGTCTCTGGCTTGTGTGTATGGCGTTTGTATTGAACACAATGGTGAAACCAAGGTCCCATTCTCCAGTATAATTAAGTACTTGTTTCCTCTAGTCTTCGGAAAGCGAGACGAATTGAGGTGGTCCAGTTCCCTGTGTCTATCAAATATTGGACCACATCTACAGCAAATATTGACTGTGACTGATGCTTTCCCATCGAGGTTTTTTCATTTTCTTGGGGCGGGCTACGCCCTTAGCTAAGCTTCTTCCGTTAGTAGAACAGTACAGATAAAGTTGCAGATAATGTACAACCTTTATATATCAGCTCAACGCCCCATTCATTTCCATGGCGAGAATGGTTAACAGTTCCTGATTTGTATGTCGCCATCGTTATAGCTCCATATCAATAGTTTAAAATGGGTAAGATTTACCATTGGCCTGTCATGCCTCCAGGTTGCAATGAAAATACAATAGTTTCACAGAACTTACGAATTATGTCAGACTTCTTTGATATTTGATTAGCAAAAATTAGATTCGACGATGGAATAAGTTGTTGAAGGCTTGGTACAGGGCCCTTGGCCCATTGATTTACAAGATGGACCTACTATTTCTGCCAGCAAAATCTAGCAAAGCCACTCAAATGCACTAAACCCAAAATACTCAAATTAAAAAAATTTTAAAAAAAAAATGTGTCTTTGCTTGAAAAACACTATTGCAGACAAAGGCTTTAGACCTGGTAAAGCTTCAGTTTCCAATATTGTGTTCTATAATCAATTATATCATGTGAGGTGCTGAATGCTGATTGATCAGTGGCTGCTCAGAAAGTAAATTTCTATTGGTTCTTCTGAAAGCTGTTCTTCAGCCTTTGGTTTGTCTGTCTGTAACATTTTTTGTGATATGATTAATTGAATGTATACCATGCCTATCTATGCAATTTCACATGCCTCAAAATACATATAAGTTTAAGATACTTTTTAAGAACCATCTGTGTCAAATCATCAAGCCTCAGAAACTAAGCATCGAGTACTTTCAAGAGAGAATCGAACAATAATTTTGTGTGGATTACATATAGCAAATGATTCTTTTGGCATGTGGATCTACTTTACCATTGCCTAAAATTTCAGTATTTGTTTCAACTTTTTGCTTTTGGCCTTACTCATCTCATGCCTCATGCCTCATGCCTCATGCCTCATGCCTTGCCTTCTCACACCTCGATCGCAAAAAATGTGCCCAAAATTCCATAGTGGGTCACCTCTCCTTTCAATTCTTCATGCTTGGGACCAGTTCTATTATAACGACTAAAACAATATTAATAAAAATATGTGTTTGCTCTTGGACCATTTTGTTACTTAATTATTAACTGAAATTTCTTGTCTTCCTACTCTTTTTTTTATATCATATAATTATGCCATCTTAATTCCATCACCATCAGTTTCTTTCATGAATAATGCATACAAGACTGCTTTTTTATTTGTTAGCTAATTGTTTTTAATTGATAAATATTGATGGAAGTAGACTACGTGTATAAATTTGCTGCAAAAAAAAAAAAAAAAAAAAAAAAAAAAAAAAAAAATGAACCCAGCTAGTCTTGCTTAGTATATTGACAGAGACGGACAACTAAAGAGAAAAAGGAGAGGGACAATGATTTCAGTAGCATGACGCATGGCTTACATTTCATTATCACAACGCCAATGCAAAAGCAATAGAATATAGCCTCTAATAAAATCATGAATACGATGAAATAAATATACATATACATACAGTTGTCTCCCACTCAGACTTACAAATACCAATCTCCCATCTCTCTAATTAATTTTCTCCCACGTAAAAAAAAAAAAATGAATTAGTTTCATAAATGTGCTAGAATTAAAGTTTTGATTAAGAAAATCATGGACTTGATTAAGGGGCCTAGGAATTTAAACCCTTGCTTTTTGCCCCGACAAAGAGCTCATACACTGATGTTTTATGACCAGAGAACTTACAACATCAACATATGTCTGTGTACGAGAGAGAGAGAGAGAGAGAGAGAGAGAGAGAGAAAAGCACTTAATTAAAAAGTTAAAGCAGATGGATGTATTTGGCCGTCTTTGAACCACATGTTACATACCATAAGAAATAATGTAACCTCACGTGCCACTGCTTATAGAACATGAAAGTACCTAATCTTGTTTTAACTTCATTTCTTCATCACTATTCATCTCATCTCCATTCTTATATATGCATATATATATATTTTTATTATATGCATTGGGAATGCCACCAAAAGTTTACTGCTATTATTATATAATTACTTTTTCACTGTTTTTCCTTTAATGCTAATCTGTAAGTAATTTAATCAAAGTTATTGGTCCGTTGCTGCGTATTTCCATTTGGCATATTTCTATAGAATCTTGACCTGGGTTTGGTAATTCCTTGTCACTTTTGGATCACTAAAATCCAGGCTTAAGACTTTAAGGTTTATTATCTATATGTAAATGCATGTCACAAATAGACCCAGCAGTTGAAGTACAATCAATCGCATTAAAATCCAGGTTAATTATTGTATTAAACATACCGGGTGGATCACGTACTTTCTACTTGATGTTCCCATTTCATTAATTAATTTATTAAAAAAAAATATGCAACAATTTTATTTCATTAATTTAGTATGCCTTAATGAATTTCTCAGTTGTCTCGTCTCATGTCTCTATGTTCCAACCATTTAAATATGTTTTTACATTTATTAAATCTTTTTGGAGCCCTTCTCCTCTACGTTAAAAATTTTTTGTAAAATGTTTACTTTTTGAATGAATTGCAATTATCATAATGTATGTCAGAATAAAACAAAAGAAATAATGCCTTACCTCGAAAGAATTATACATGAAATTCGGGTTTACACGTGTTTATTGTAAACAAGTATACAATAAAATTAATGAGTATAAATTATGTTGTTTATTTTTATACTATTTTAAAAATTTTTATATTCTTAATTTATATGTTATTGATTGTTTAATTTCGAATATATATATATATTATTAGAAAAAATGTCATATATTAGATGAACTTTTGCATATAAATTAGGAAAAGGAAAATGAATAGCTGGATCACTGGGACAACCTGCAAAAAATTTAGTTATCATTAATGAAGATGATTAGAGGTCAACAACACAGACCTTGGTTGGAAAACGTTATAGCATCGTTTTATTCATCATTAATTAGCACGTTAACTTTGCTTACTTGGAAAGATATATAGTTACTGCCCCACCTTTAAATAAGCAATCATGTGATCCCATATACAACTTAATTAGTCCTTGCAGTTTCCTCTATTAATGATCTGCTTATCATTGTAATAATCCCATTTTATAACAAGCATAATTAATTCATGGCGCCGATACTTTCTACTTACTAAAATTTATATATATTAAAAAAATTTACACTGATTTTTACTTCTTCCTATGCTTCGATCATATATCATAAAGATCAATTAATGTATTGCGACTTATTTTAAATAAATCAATTGTCTTGTGATGGGATATTAACGGAGGGATCACGATTTTACATAATTTTTAAAATAATTTATTATATAATAGATTGATAATTAATAAGAATCAATTAGTGTTTTTAAAAAAAAAATTAACTCTATGTAGAGCAAATATATGTAACATATAATATGTCAATGAAAATGAATTGATAGTTATCTATTTTTTATATATATATTTATATTATTTATATATTATTAAATTTAAATATTTTTAACGATTGAGATTGAGTATGATTATATAATTTATATATATATAATTAATACATCGATTAATATACATATTAAATTTAATTTTAATTTTATAAAAATATATAAATTTAATTATTTATAAATAAATAAAAATATATGTATAAAAATATAAAATATATTATTTTTTTTTTATTTATAGTGAGAATAGGAATTTGTATTATAAAGAAAATAATATAAAAAAAAAAAAAAAGATAAAAGAAATGGCGCAAGAAAATGCGAATACGTGAGTGAGAGAGCGAGAGAGAAAAAGAAGGCGCACGTTACTTGATAATGAGGGCGGGTTGTCACACGCAGTCTAGCATAAGCGCACTCACTCACTGACTCCCCCCACATTATCACTAATAAATCTCTCTCTCTCTCTCTCTCTCTCTCTCACTCTCTCTGTGCCAATTCACAGTCAACCATTTCTTCGTTTCTCTCTCTCTAACGCTTGCATGGAAAATGAAATGAATTCATTTTTATTTAAAATCTATTTCCCTTATTAAATTTTTTTTATTATACTAGTAATATTTAGTACTTGTCTCCTTCTGTTCGACCCCATTTCTTTTTTTAATTTTTAGTTTTTAAAATTTGGTTTTAGAATATTATAATACAGTTTGTTCTTGTCCATCTGTTACGCTGTTCTTGGATGACGCTTTTTAAGCTCGAATTCTCGTCGTTTTCTTACTTCTTCATCTGCTCCTGCTGTAGTGTGCTTTTGTTGCTTTTGCGTTTCACTCTGTTCGAGACTACTAATTACTAATAATATATATCTTCTCTTCAATTATATTTGAGAAACGCATGCAGGCGTTTCTGTTTCTACCTCTCTTTCCTTTCAACTTTCCCGCTCTGTAACTTAAAAAAAGGGTCCTCAAATTTCTCTCAACACTCTTTCTTTCTAAAGGAGCAAAACAGTAACTGGTGAGTTTCACTCCCTTGATTACAATTGCACCGTTATCTTTCTACTGGTTGAGTTTAATTTTCAATGTTTCTTATGTTTTGTGATAATCACTGGTTACTTGCTTGCTTACCTGTTTGTTTTATCTTTTTCAGGTGTGCATTGTTCTCTCGTTTTCCAGGGAAAAAGCAAATAAAGATGAATACAAGAGTCCGGACTGCTCTTCAGTCTATGAAACCTCCTTTAAAGAATGATAAAGTAACTTCTCTATCTCTTTTTTCTTCTTTTCTTTTTCCCATTTTAAATCTGTTTTCTTCCTTATCTGCAAGCATATCTAGATGGGTTTTTCTTTTACTGAAAATTAGAGAAATTTGATATCTTTTAACGGGAGTCTGCGGTTGGTTTTCTTTACTTTGAGCAGAAATGGCTCCGCTATTTTTTTTGGTACGATAATTTTTTGTGAAGTTTGGACTTTGTTTTTCTTTTGTATATTCTTGTAGATTGTGAAATCTGCTTGTATACTGAAGGAAGAATTTTTCACTTTTGACACATATCTGACTTGGGTTCTTTCACTTATCTCAAGAAACGAATGATTTCTTTCCTTTAAATCTCTTTTATTTGGTCATAACCTGACTGTATTTGTTTATTTATAATTTTTGCCACGGAAAATACAAAGAAGGAGAAAATGGAGACTGAGGGGAGCAAAGGACTGGGTGCTGGCAAAGCTGTGACCGATTGCCGACGATCCAACAGGGAAAGGAAAATGGCCTTATTAGAAGATGTATGCAAAATTCTCTACGTAAATATATCCTATTTGGGTTTTTCTAATGATGTTCTTTTGATTTGACTGTTATGTTTTCAAATTCAATTTGCAGGTTGATAAGCTAAAGAGGAAGCTTAGACATGAAGAGAATGTTCACAGAGCTCTGGAGAGAGCATTTACAAGGCCTTTGGGATCTCTTCCTCGTCTTCCTCCTTATCTTCCTCCATATGTTAGTATATTCACTTCTCTCTTTAAGAGCTTTCTCTTCATTCTGACGGATACTTTGGCTTGCAACTCTAAATGGAAAATTATAATGAGCCAACTTCTACACGTGGAATTTTTTGAGGAAAGAAATGGAAGAAACCCAGATGAATCCAGTTCTTAATTGTTCAGCATTTTGTACGCTGCATTTAAGATTGGTGTTTTATTGTAGACATTAGAGCCAGACGAATCCAATGCTTAATTGTTCAGTATTTTATATACTGCATTTAGGATTTGATACAAAAGATGACATTGATAATGATTTTCTTTGTTGTAGACATTAGAGCTACTTGCTGAAGTAGCTGTTTTGGAAGAGGAGGTTGTTAGGCTTGAAGAGCAAGTTGTGAATTTTAGGCAAGGTCTGTATCAGGAAGCTGTATACATTTCCTCCAAGAGGAATGCAGAGAATTCGAATGACTCTGACCAGTTGTCAGTTAGAAGTTATAAACACCAGAGATCAAAATCTTTGTCCCATAATGAGATCAATTTAGCATCAACAACTGCCAGGCCTCAACCTTCTCTTGGCAGATGTACCTCAAGCAGAAAGCTCGTTTACTCGGATAGTGATCGAACAACCACACCCTGCTTTAACAGGACAATGAATGGGAAACAATGTTCAAGTGGATTGAATTCCTCTTCGTTTCATTTGGAAGATGGGCGAGGAAAAGAGAATAGATCATGCACTAATGCGGTGAAGGATAAGCAATCTCCAGAAAAGAAAATTCCCAAAGTTGTTACCCCAGTTAAGAGATTTCCAACCAAGAATGAATCACCAGACAAGTTTTTGGATCCTTTAAAGATGCAGGTATACAATAATTGTTGGTTCTGCATGAGAACTTATTTTAAGTTTAGTGCTACATTCATGATAATTCTGGTTTTAATTGTCCAGCTAGAGTACAGATTGAAGGACCACGAGAAAGCAGTAGAGAGCTGTGCTGGTTCTTCAAGCGATAGGTTACTGGAAGCTGACAGCAGACCTAACAAAGTGTCCGAGGATATTGTCAGATGCTTGTCTAGCATTTTTTTAAGGATTAGCACCTTGAAGGACAAAGCAGTGGATTCCCCTGGAAGCTGTGGAGAAAGTCACTTTTGGGATCCCTATGAAATTTGTTCAGAATTCAGAAATACTGATATTGGTCCATATAAGCATCTCTGTGCAATTGAAGCTAGTTCAGTTGATCTCAACCGAACAACAAATGCATTGTTTCTGATCCACAGGCTAAAGTATGTTCTTTGATTGCTTTCTCTCACACGTTTGTTACTACTGCTATTACCGTGTTCACTTTGTCTTGGTTTATTTCAGATTCCTACTTGGGAAGCTTGCCTCTGTCAATTTAGAGGGTCTTAACCATCAACAGAAGCTTGCATTCTGGATAAACACTTATAATTCCTGCATCATGAATGTAAGATCTCAATTTCTGTGCATGCATTTTAAAATAAAAGTGGAACACATGATGATGCTAGAATTTGGAAATTATAATTTAATAAAAGTTTCATATTACATGAGGACATTGTATGGCTTAATAGAAGCTTTTTGCTGTTAATCTATCTTTAAAGAGCAGGGGCAATGTACTTATGCAGTTAAATTATTGACCTTTTAGGCATGTCTAGAGCACGGGATGCCAGAGACTGCTGAAATGGTTGTCGCACTTATGCAGAAGGTGAGATCTGTTGTCTGTTATTTTCATCACTGTAATACGGCACTCTAAATTACTATATTTTTTATTTTCTTTCACTCAACAAACTACATTAATCAAAATCGATAATGGCGAGTAAAATTGATGGTATGTCTCTATGTAACTTTAGGTTGGTGTACTCTCTTTCAGATCTTATAACTGGTTTATTTTTAAATGCCAAGCAAATTGCCATAGATGGAGTAAATATGGGCTGTGAAGGATATTATCATGGTTGTGGCTTTAGAGTGTGCTCCTCTTAGAAATTCCGAGTAAATTGCTGAAGCTTCTACTTAATTATTACATCTGAAAGATATTACTTGTAAGCTTGTCTATATATATATATATATATATATAATATATATATATATATATATTATACATATATAATATCCATTGTATTAACAAATAAGGATCTGTATATGAGTTGCTGCTAAACTCAGCTGTTGGAAAATAATTATGCATTTGACAATAAATTTTTTTGCACTTTCTCCAGGCAACAATAGTTGTTGGGGGACACTTGCTCAATGCAATTACAATTGAGCATTTCATCTTGAGGCTGCCGTATCACTTAAAATTTGTAAGTGCATTCATTTTTACTTTATTGTATATTTTTTCATAGGATTGGATTAAAGCCTTGAAAGTTTTCTGCTATAGTAAAACAAACTAAATCTTTTTTTTTTCTTTGAAAGACATGTCCCAAAGCTGCAAAAAATGATGAGACGAAAGCACGTAGTATATTTGGATTGGAGTGGTCCGAACCCTTGGTTACTTTTGCTCTCTGCTGCGGGAGCTGGTCCTCTCCTGCGGTAAGTTTGTTTTAAATTTTAGTTGTTATTCCTATGTTATGTAGGCAAAGAAGGCAGATGACTTAATTGTTTGTTATTGGACCATGGAAATGCCATTTATGCATCTGTTGATGTTTATAGTGGAAAATTTTGCTCATATTTGATTGGTTGGGAACATTTAGAAGCTTATATTGTCATTGATTATTGCCTCACTACAACTTGTTAGCAAATGATCAACCATTTTTTGAAAGTACAGTTTTAATAAAAGGAGTTTTCCATGAACTTTCAATCAATGCTCCATCACCTGTTCACATTGCTAGTTCTGACAATTTCATGTCATAATTATTCCATATTCTGTTTCATTTTTGTCTATAATTACGAAAGACGATTACATCAGAATTTGACAGTTGTACGGGTATGTTGTCAAATGAAGGTGAGGGTTTACACTGCATGTCAAGTTGAAGAAGAGTTGGAAGCAGCAAAGAAAGACTATCTACAGGCAGCTGTTGGCATTTCAAGAACAAACAAGTTGATTCTTCCCAAGCTGTTGGATTGGTATCTTCTTGACTTTGCAAAAGACTTGGAGTCGTTGCTTGATTGGGTTTGCCTGCAGCTACCTGATGAACTCAGGAATGCAGCAATTAAATGCCTTGAGAGAAAGGAAGGAGAGCCGATATGTCAGTTAGTGCAAGTAGTGCCATATGATTTCAGTTTCAGGTTGCTTTTACACAGATGATGGATTTTGTTTCTTAAATTCTTCCGTCAAATTTTGTTTATATACCGGTATAGTGGGCATGATGATGCAAATACATAACTAGTTAGCACTTGTAAACAAATTGGTTTTGGGATGCGGTGAAGCATGCATGGTGCAAATACATATATAGTTTCTCATTTGTAAACCACTGTGGACAAAAGACAGTATTTTTCCACAAATTGAGGTTTTCAGGTTTGGTGATAGGTTTGTTAAAACATTTCGTAGTTGGGAGTATGTCAAGAAGATTTTGTTAAGTTGGCTCTGTCTCTTTTGGTGTTCACTTTCATCTGAATCTCCTTGTCATTGTCTATGAAATTGTTGAACAGTTATTTGCGTGGGTGCCAGATTAATGAAATAAGATTCACAAATGCCTCCTATGTCATTGTCTATGAAATTTTTTTTTTTTTTTTTTTGAATTACACATACAATTTTTCCATATTTAGAAAGAAAATTTACTCTCAAACCTCTCATTTATTAATATTATACAATTAAATAAACAAATCTACTAATATTTAGATCGAAAATTTGAATTTTACTAAGAGTTGATATTATTGAAAACTTGTTTTTAATATTACACAATTACATATACTATCAACTAGTGCTGCTAACACAGCTGAGAACAGAAGAGACGGTCACCGTTATTCCGTATACAGCAAACGTAAAGCGTTAAATGACTGCAACCATTGGTGTCTTGCTGGTGTTCCCGATACTTGTACCCAGCAACTGTACACAGTTTCGATCTAGAAGCAATTTTCTTGGTTTACTTTGTACCTGTTATACCGTAAGCACCCTTGGTCAAGAAGTTCTTTCCTTGATTTTCTGACATTTGTAGCTTCAGAAAAAGAATGTTCACAAATTTGAATTTGACATGAAAAAATAAAAAATGCATTTGTTTGACTCAAATCTCATTTCATAGTACCATAAACAGTAGTTCATATATCGAAGGGTACATATGCCCTCAGAAAACAGGCCAGAGCAAATGCTTTTGAGCAAACATACCAACCTCAAAGTGATGCGTGAAGAAACAAAAAACCACCCACACGAATAAATTCAATCCATACCATAAAGTTACAAGATTTACACAAACCTTGAAAGAAGTTCACAATGTTAACCTCCTTGTGGAAAAGGATGCTGCACAATCCATCAATGAGGTGGTTAAAGAGTCTGATTTCAAGCTTAATCTTGCAGTTCTCTTAATTATTATTATTATTATTATTTTATTATTATTACCATTATCATTAAACTTAACTTTCTTGACCCACTGAAAGTACTTTGTGTTTCTTTCTTCTACAGTTAATAGATACACAACATCAATGAACGAACTCCACAAGAATAGTCTCATGGAACATCACATACTTGAAAGTTTTCGCCAAATCATCATCTCATACAACCTTGGATACCAAGAAGAAACTTTATAATATGCACCACCAATACTAGCCAACGCTCATGGTTTACAGTAAACTTGTGGATTTCAGGAAGTACTGTGTGAAATGAAACCAACAACAGATGCAAATTCAATGCAATCCGTCAGGAGTTTTAGGCTGACCTTCAAAGAGTACACTGCGTTGGTCAGACTGTTGAAAAATGGGAGCCACGCTTATTGACATTCATCATCTAATGGCCCTGTGGAATCTTTGACAGGAAATGAAGGAAGCAAATTCGGATTTTAAAAATATTTGTCACCTTTTACAAAGAAATCTATAACAATAGAAAATGTGGATTTATCCGGCATCACATTTCTCTTTGCCATTTCATGAAGAAGTTCAACTACTTTTTGTCTATCATTATTTTTCAAGAAACCGCCCATAAGCGTGTTGAATGAGTTGAATATTAGCACAATTGCTCGCTTGGTCTTTCAGGTGGAGAAAAAATGTAGTGCCTGGGTTTTTGTATATTCAGCTCAACAAACTAACTATACATTTTACAATTATATATGTAATAAAGGACCTCTAAGACAGGTTATTTACAGCCTGTAAAAGGATAAAATAGTTTTACAATTGTAGTGTACAATCTTCAGAAAAAACGGCTGCAATGCTGCACCTTTCTTGATCACAAATTAATTCCCGCGTTAGCTGTTCGGTATACCTGCTGCTGCCTCTTTCTTTGTCCTTTACTAAAAGAGTTGTCAGCTGGACTTTTGCCTGGGCTTGTGTCTGGGCTGGATTGGATTTGAGTTTGACGCCCACTGCTTCGAAAAAATGTGACTACATTTGGGGGCAACCAATTTTATACATATCTAGGAACATATCATGTGCCTTTTACAACCGTCCTTTACAAAGCTCATTGATCATTATGCTACATGTTACAACATTTGGTACCAATTGATAATGCGGCATTTTGTAAAATAACTCCCAGGCAATTCTGAACCTCCCTGCTTTGCACAGTCTGTCAATAAGGCAGCTGAAGATTTTGATGTCCAGCTTAAACTTGCAGTTTACTAAATTATATAATAGTTCCAATGCCTCCGAAAGATAACCATTCTTACAAGAACCATCAATGAGAGCGCCATATGTCTTTAAATTAGGAACAAGTTTATTGAGTTTCATCTCATCAAGCAGCTTTTTGCATCTCCTGTCTTACTTGCTTGAAGAAGGCCAGTTAACAAGGTGTTGTAGTAGTAATTGTTGGCTTAATTCGTTTTGACACCATTTCCCTGTATAGAATCATAGCTTCCTCTACTTTTCCCATTTTGCAGTACCTGTTAATCAAAATATGGTAGCTATAAACATCAGGTCTACAACCCGTACTCGTCATTGAAACATAGAGCTTCCTTGCATCATCAACTATACCAACCCCCAGAAAAAAAAAAAAAAAAAAAAAAAAATCCATCCAACCACATGGTATAAGTAAAGCTATCAGGATCTACACATCTTTATATCATCATTTCTAACAATAAACTTGCTTCGTCTGTCCCTTTCTTGCAAAGTTCATCAAATCATCACACTATATGTCACCGCATCAGGTTGTACACCTTGATCTAATATCTTTAATAAATAAACCCTTAGGGCCTTAGCTTCATGCCAGCCACCAACACAACGCAAACTATGAATTAGAGAGTTGTAAACAACCACACGCGGATTAATTCCCTAACCCTTCATTTCCCGAAATAGTTCTTTTGCCTTTTCTAGAAACCGTCTACAAACCTTCTTCACAAAGCCTGTTGATCATAATACCATAAATAACAATAGTAGGCTAATACATACCACCAAATGCGTCATTTCCATTAAACATTTCTTCAAATAACTGCAGAGCAAGAATTGGATTAACTGTGCGGCACAACCCATCAATCCAAGTCCCATTAGAAATCACGTCGGGCCTACAACCAGACACAATCATCTTCCTAAACAGCTTAGTCGCTTCTAAAACCCTCCACTCCATACACAAACCTTTAATCACAGCATTCGTACTACAACCCATCCTCAAAATCTCCCGAAAACAACAAAGCCGTTAGAAACCCACCTCATATTGCAACAGCACTAATTAAAATGTTTAAAAAAATGAAATCTTGCACCAAGCTTCCTGTTGAATTCAGTCTCTTGTAAAACAAGACAACGGTATCACAACGAATTTTCTTAACAAGTGCAGAGAACAAAATACTGAATAAGAAAATGGGAGGAATAGGTCTTGCACGCATCATGTAATCAAAGAAGAGAAGCGCTTCGTTCAAAGAGAAGTTACCTGATTTGCAGTTCTCTGAGAAATTTTTGAAGTAGAATTTGGTTTAGGGGTTCTTTGAACAAGGATGAGAGTTTCAGTTCCTGAACTTGATGTTGTGAAAGACAGTGAGGGAGTCAACGTAAATACAAATTTGTATTTTAAAATTGTTGTTGAAGAATAAGAATATTTTGAAGAAGAAGGAAACAACCAAATTCTGGAAACCATGTTAGATGCTTCTCCTGGGAATCTAACCGCATCAAACTGAAACAGAGCTAGAAATCTGTTTATCTCTGCGTTATTGTTCCACTTTAAGATTGGATATCGTTGTTTATAAATTAGTAATGAATAATAACAGCCAAATCCCTAAACCTTTATATTATCACAGATAAAGTCTTGATTTTTCTATTTCTAATTAATAAATATTTAACTTCTATTACTTGAGACAATTAAGAGCATGTAGTTTAATAAATAAATATTTAATGTCTCTATATTGTTCAGTTCTATCTATTTCTTTGTTTAATAATTTTAATTCTCTCTTTGAGATTGTGCTAAAAGAATTAGATCTCTATTTTCATACTTGATCTTGGTTAAAATACAGATTAAGAGATAATTGACTATTTTAATAACTTCAAAATATATTAAAAGTCCCAACGTTCAAACTAAAACCCGTTCTCCAAATCTGTTTAAGACCGTGCTTCTCCTGGGAACATCGTAACATAGGCGGATCAAATTTTTGAAAGAGAAAGCTTAGAATCTGTTTTCTCCGTCTTTTTAAGGTTATAAGATTATAACAGTACCACCAGTTTATGAGGATTTAATTGAACGAATGTTTTTGATGATTACCGGCTTGCATACTTCCAAATATCTTGAGTTTCACAAGTGGTTTTGGTTGGGGGAACATAGGCTACAGGAAAATTTGTTTACGATCAAAGGCAGTAAGTAGATGGACAGCCAACCGACCACTAATGTTAGTATAAATTGATTATAGATCATATGCGGTAGAAGTATGGATTATATCTCATCGGTTGCTGCACTGCCACTGCTCTAAATTTAGCTCTCAATTTCCCTAATTTTCTGTTCAAACGAGTTTGTATTCCGAAACCAACTAAGCCCTTGAGCCCAGAATTATACCAGGGGATGGCAATACAGTGAAACAAGTAAAAAATAAAAAGCTTAAAACTTTAAATGTGAGGAAAGGCAGGTGTCAAAATTTTATACAAAATTTTATATTAATTATATATTATTAGATATAAAAATATTTTATCGTTGATATTATATTTGATATATATATTAAATAATAAGTGTATAAATTTTATAATTAAACATAATTTTAATCGTTAAATATGTTTATATTTAATAAATTATATTTAATATAAAAAATTTAATAAAAAAAACTAATCGTATCCAAAAATGGATATTATATAAAAGAAAACGATGAATAATTGCACTGATTTAGAATTCGAACATTGCACAGTAATCGGCACGTGAAATTAAATATGCCACATCCATCCTACTACGTAAGTTTCATTTCAAGAGGCTTCAGCCTTCACTTCAACCGCCTGCGATACCCTGCCATTGCGGCACTAGTGACGACAACACGGATTACTCATAGCTGGGAGCGTGATTAGCTGATAGCAAGAAACCCCTAAAAAATTATGCTAAATTTATTATATTTTTTTTAAAAATATATAAAAATATAAATACTAAATACATATTATATATACATTATAAATAAAAATAATAAAAATTTTTTCTTCTTTTTTATTTTTTTTTAATTAAAATTAAATTATATTAATTAATAAAAATATAAAATATATCTAATTATTAATTTTATTAACAAATAATATTAAATTTTTTTAATTTTTTATATTTTATAATTTTTTTTAAAAAAAATATAATAAATTTAATATAATCTTTTAAATAAAAATATTATTATAAGAATAAACGTTAAAATATGTTTCAAAATTTTTATTAATAATTAAATAAAAATATTATTATAAGAATAAAAATTATGTTATATTTATTATATTTTTTAAAAATATAAATAAAAATATAAACAATAAATAGATGTTATATATATTACAAATAAAAATAATTAAAAAATTTTCTTCTTTTTTTTATTTTTTAATTAAAATTAAATTATATTGATTAATAAGAATATAAAATATATTTAATTACTAATTCTATTAACAAATGATATTACATTTTTTCTTTTTTATTTATATTTTTTTTTAATTTTTCTCAAGAAAATATAATAAATTTAATATAATCTTTTAAGTAAAAATATTAATATAAAAATAAAATGTTAAAATATATTTGAAAATATTTTTAATAATTAAAAATCAAATTTATTAAAAAAAAGAATATAAATATTTTAACATGAGTTTAAAAAATATTTTAATATAATTTTAATTTAACTCATTGTTTAAATTTTTTTAATAATATTTTATTTTTCAAATTTTTTATTAAAATAACAAATTAAAAATATATTTAATTTTAAATATATTATAAAAAAATATTAAAATAAACTACATTATTATATTTAAAAGAATTATATTATAAAAAATATTAAAATAAGGAATATAATGTTAGATTAAAATAAAATATATATCAAAATATTATTATATAAAAGATGAGAGACACAAATAATAATAAATTAACCAATTAACTAACGGAAATAAAAGTTTAAAAAGTTTTCACCTATTATCTATTTATTTATCCAAACGTATATTTATATTTTCTTAAACATGAAAGTATTTACCTATTAGATTAAACATCAAAAGAAAACCTATTTAATATCATTGAGACGACATTACACATTTGCCAATAATGTCCTATATATGCACACCCCCAAGTCCTATTTATACATGGAGCAGCCAGTCACATTTTCGACACTATGTTTGAAATAAAATCACAAACTATCAATACAAGTAAACATTTATCAAAACTTTTAGATCAATATTCAGAGGCATAAAGACCACGACGTACTCTAAAATTGCAAAAATTGGTCTCTGGAAACCAATAGACAATTTTGCATAATGCCACCAACGTTAAGCTAGGTTTTTCATAAAGCAGATAAGCGTTTTTCCGAGGAAAAACTGTGAATGCATTATATTAAAATTCGCCATTACATAGCAGCAGGGCCACACAAAACTACAACAAACAATGTGGAGAAAGAGAAGACTCATATACAAACAAATCAAAATTACATTATATACCAATTTGCGCCGTTGTTTTCCTCTCTATATTAAGTAGATTGAACATGAATATGATTCAAATGATGATTTCTGTGACGGGCATGTTTCCAACGGGACAGTACAAATCAATGACCATCTTACCATAAATTCAACAAATTAGTTAAGCAAAATTGCACACTTTCAGTATCAGCCAAATGGGGTGGGCACAGGCCCTGAAAGTGCGTCTGATCTTTTAATGCTTCCCATACCACAGATAATGCACCCAGGTGAGGAGACAGCAGAAAATTTGGCTCCACAGAGGTCACAGACATCATATCCAATAGTAGAAAGTCGGCTCAGTGTGGCAGCACAAAATTGGGAAGGATCTTCCAATGGATCAATGGACTTGTTGGACAAACCCCTCTGAACACACATGTCAATCAAGCTCCTCAACTCATCCTGCTTACTTGCAGGTGCTTTTGACAGAAGGAGCTCAAGCATCTGCTTAGCATAAGAATAGTTCTGAACCTCCATGTTTCGTTTAATCGCAGTTCGAATGCAATTTATTCGGTGCTTTGTCTGAAGTGGCAAAGAACCCAAATGCCGAGACAGTCTAGCCATTTCATCTTTTGCGCTGAGTGCTTGGCTTGGGGCATGGACTTTCTGAAGCCGTGCAATTTCCTACATTGAAACCCAGTGAAATGTGGTCATGACAGTGCTTTATATTGACCACACATTAGTGTTAAAAAAGGTAACATTTGTTAATTTCAAAAAGTGAAACGGAGCAGGGGTTTTATGCATTAACATCCAATATCATAACCTCAATTTAAAACAAAAAGATTTCTGTAGTAAAGCAGAAATAATCTGTATAATGATTTTTATAAATTACTTGGGTCATTTTGAATATTCATAAATTCGTAAAATCATATCTTACCATCGGTCCAAAAATGATTGATCCCAAGAGAAAGACACGACAGTCTACATGTATCAGTAACTTGTAGCAAATCCATTTGACATTTGGATAAAAGAGTACCTGAAGAAGAGTAACAGCTATCTTGTACTGAGCACAGATGGTTGCCTGAGCTTTAATATCAGCCCCACGAGACTGATCCTTAGCTAAAGCAAGAAAAGCTTCATCAAAACAGGATAGTGCATCTGAAAGTTGATTCTGCTCAAGGTGAGCAAGCCCAGTCTTGAAACAAACTGAAGCAGCTGCTCCACGGGGAACCTGTTATGAGGATGTTTTATGAGGACAAGAACCCAAAACAATGCCAGGACCTAGGAAAATACTTAATATGTCTACAAATTACAAAATTTATATCCTTTTTTCAGTTTCCCGTTAAAGAGAAAACGTGTACTGAGCATCCGATACTAAATGCAGCCAATGGACTACACAGATTGCTTCTAAAAGGTCAATTCCGGTTAAAGAACATTTCTCTCAACTATTCCTATTATCAATACTTCCTTTTTCTGGTGACCACAAAACCTCCCATCCCCCATCCCCATGACAGAAGAAATGGTAAAAGATAAGAGGAAATGTAGCAAAGCAAGGAAAAGAACTAAACACATGAATTCAAAATAATAAATTCACCTGTCCTGGGCGCACTGCTGATGGTGGAGAAGCAGTCTGCATAGGAGATTTGCCAGAATCACCAGAATTGGGAACTCCTAGGGCGCTGAGATCGAGAGGTTGCGTAGAAGGTGGGGCCTGAGAAGGTGGGACTTGAGCAGGCAGAACCTGAGATTGAGATGGGAAAGGAGTCTGACTGGTAGGTTGTGGTGGAACACCCCTATCAGGAAGTCCAATGGACTCAATAGGAGTGGCAGGTTGCTGAGCAGCATTTGGAGGAACGCCACCATCAGGAAGACCAAAATCAGCTGCAGATGCATTAACCTGGTTGGGTGCTATCTTGCTGCTTTCAATCCCTTGAGAAGCCTGAGCATACTTTGATAGATAAGTTCCAGGAGGAGCTAGGGAGGCCGCGACTTGGAGGGATGGAATTGTATTCTGGAAAAAGTCCTCGGGTATAGGTCTAGCTGCAACCCCTCCACCAGCAATGTTCTGAGCTGGCTGTGATACTGATGCAGCTTGTGCCCATGATTCAGTACCAAAAGGATCAACAGGGGCAGAAACTGCAGGAGCAGTCATAGTTCCGCTATTAGCAGCAGAAGGTTGGGATGAAAGCATACCCAAGTCCTGGGATCCTGCAGTTAGTGATTTGGTCCTCATAGGTGGGCCCAAACCCTCACCAAGTTTAAATTGCCTTGTGGCTTCTTTGATTTTATTGACATCCACTGTAGCAGATGCAGGTTTATCCCGTATTCTAATTTGTAATTTTTTACCTTTTGATGTTCCCTCCTCATCACTGCTGCTACCATCAGCAGTAGTACCATACATTGTCTTCTTAAATTCTTCTTCAGCTTTAGCCTGTTCATCAGCCGCAGTGGAACTGGCATCCTGGATGGTAAGAGTTTCCAAACCCATCAATAAACCACCATTAGGATCACCATCAGATGCTCCCTTGGATTTGTTAGAAATAGATTTAACTAAAGGAGGATGAAGTCCGTTTGGTTTATTGTCAGCTCCCGGAGGCATAAAAGGTTTGACCAAGCTTTTTTCTGCTACTTCAACAATACTGCCTCTTCCCTTGATTGAACCAAGATAAACACCAATATGATCAGTTATAATAGATGGGATGGGACCATCATCAGTCCTCATGTAAGGCACCACTTCTGCAGCCAGCACCCACTGGGGTATACTCTTCAAGTTAGTTGGAGTTTTGATTTCCCAGTTTCCACCACCCCATTCAGGTCCTTTCGGAACCATACTCTCAGCAGCAAAGTTAGCAAAAATACCTTGCGTCCATCCAGAAGAGCGAACTCTTAAAATCCTTTCACAATATCTCCTCAATTCTGGATCAGCACCTTCCTCTTCCAATCTCTGAGCAAGACGCCTCATTGCACTGGGGTTGAGGTGGCATATAAACAAGTCAAGCATGCTTTCATAGTCTGCTATCACTTCAAAAGTTTCTTTTGCACTGTCAAACTGACCATACCTGCAGTTTTGAAGTTCTTGGTTACAAAGTAGGAAAAGGACAGTTAAATGAGAAGACACCAATCGGAAATAAAAGAATTTACACTGGTGAAAGAGCCTCAAAATTCAAAATCTGGAGTTATAGACATAAAAACAATTGATAGGAGAACAAAAAACGGCCCATACCGCGTTCTTCTATGACTGCATCATTAATAAATATTATGGACAACAAATCAACATCAAACACAGAGCATAAACAATTATGTGTTGATGTACAAGCGTACTATCTTTGTGCATATGCCATCAGTATTGATTCTACATGGAGAATACACAAATTGAAATTAAGCCATTTATGATGAAAGATTTTGGCAGCCATATCCCAGTACACACAGAGATGATAAATTATGCATATAATTGAACATTGAAACTCTCCATTGAATGTATAGCACAATGAGATATCTATGCAGTAGAGGAGGATCAAAAGAAAATATTAAAAACCAACTATTTCTTCATAAAGCGAAAAATTAGCTTATGTATGAGATAGGGAACCACAAAGGCCTCAAGTTTTAACAAATTCCATATAATTTCAAGTTCTTAAGGCAGAGCAAGGATATCTGACTTTCTCAATATGGTCAAATATCTGAAAGTGTTAAAAATAATCTACTTACTTTATACAGGCATATCCTAATTGGCGGAAGCGATGGAACAATTGAGAGGTTGGAGGACATTTCGGATAGTCTCTAGAACGCAGGAATTCGTCCTTCAGAACAGATAAAGCAGTAGAAAACCGGAGAGCTTTAATTGCATACATGCCCCGCAACACCTAAGTTTGGTTCCTTGTGTGTTAGAAACTAAAGTATATATGTGAAGATAAAACGTAACAAATTATCATTGCTCACCTGAGTGAACTGTGGCCCTGCTTGGGACAATGATACTGCAAGGTCTCCACAGACAGGAGGGCCTTTGGCAAGAATATCAAGAGATCGAGGAGTGATGCGCAAGCTGTCAAATCTTCAACATAAAACACTAGAGATGTCAGATGTTATGAGCTCTCATGCAAAGATCCATTTGGTATGGCAGTACAAAGAATTTAATAAACAAGAATCGTGAGTCGAATAAAACATTAGCGAGAATGAGATTTTTAAAAATTGAATTCATAAAAACAAAAGCTAGTTGCAGAGCAAGGAGAAAAGAAAACCTTGATGTTATTTGGTACAATATTTCTGACAGGTCAAGCTTCTGCTCAAAATACTGTTGCATTGTGGCAAACCCAATAAGAAGAGGTTCAAGAAGCCCAACAAGGCAACTCTTGATCTCTACTGCCTTCTTTTGTTTGGGATTGATATCCGTTGGGTTAGCTAGCAATAAACGGTCATTCAAAGAACCAACTAGAACTGAAAGCAGGAAGTTAATCTAAGTACCTCAGCATAATGACACAATATAAAATTGCAGTTGATGATATATACACAAAATTGCCTGTCAACCAAGCATACACAGAAAATTACCAGCATATGGCATACTAATTGACAGAATGGTCCTGACTTTCCCATCCCAGCCAAGCATACTAATTGCAGTGGCAGTAGAAAACAAAAGAGCTGGCCCAACCCACAAAAGGGATCTGAAGTGCTAATTGGTTAAGTGCTTAACAAATGTATTACTCTTTGATTATACAGATATATATAATGAGACAGGGAATAGAGAATAGAAGAATAATGCTTCATGCAAAGTTAGTCATTGTCAGGATATTGAAGGAATTCCTTTATCAAATTTCGTAGAGCTGCTTGCCAAAATGTCAAGATCTGCTGAAACCATAAGCACTCTTTGAGTTGTTAATATTCCAGCAACATAGCCTCTCTGGGTCTGCTGCCAATCTACCTGACAAGGTTGAGCGGTTCCAGGATTTCATATCAAACAAATTTAAAACATATGCACATTATCTGGAGGAGCACAAATTTCAATTCTCAAAAATATACAAGTAGGTCAAGAATGAATTGAATAAATATCAAAATGCAATGCATTATACTCATTGTTTGAACTGATAGGTCACTTGGTCACCTAACAGCCTTCCAATTCACTTGAAAAAGAAAGAAAGGATAACATTAAAACTTATTAGAAAACAATCCAGAAAATGCAATTTATCCAACAAGAAATCAAATTCATCCTCCCTTAAGTTCTTCAAAGTTATTTTTGTTTCTCTCGCCAGATTACAAGCACACAACAATTCTACCAAACTTTCTTCCCTCCAAAAGGATACACAAGTAGCTGGAATTTCCACAAGATCCCAGAAGCACTAAATAAATCTATGACATTTTTTATCACAATTGGTAATGTAAGCACAAATGCTCAATATTTTCCACATCCCTCTTAACACATCAGACACCAGTAAGGAGATAACTAAAACATTTGGTTTTCTTTTTTGTACAAGATCACAAGTATTAAGCTTGTAACTCGCTTCTTTTTTTAAATAATTTAAACATATACATTTTATACAAAGAAAACAGAAACAACATGAAATTCAGCGTTTTTTTTTTTTCTCTTCATTGCAGACAACTTGGTCCGCATTTGTATTCTCTTTCTTTCTATCAGTTTACATAGCTTGCCATGCACAATTAACCAAGCTAAAATTTGCACCTAGGAATTTATCTTCAACAACTCATTCTGCTGGGTCATGTAAAGGAATTGAGGAATCATTTACAAACTAGTTGAAGAAAGAGTTGGAAGAAACAAAACCCCAGAAACTCTCTTCCACAATCTACCATCCTCCTCATTGTATTTTTAGGAATATTTTTTCTCGAGACACACTTTTCGTTTTCTAAATTTTAAAAACACAAAAAGGGGGTTTGGTTGGTGTTTTATAAAAACATTAAGAAACCCTTTTTTTCACAAGAGGATGCACAAAACATGTTTAGAGTTTTAATCCTTTTCTTGGCACAATCTCTGAAGATAAAGAAGTTTCATGTTTATACATGTTCATGTGTGTTGGTATTATTTATCATGCTCTTATTGTTAATTTTTTATTTTATGAGTAAAGAATACCAAATATATTAAATTTAGTTAGATTATACCATTTGATCCGTCAAAATAATAAAAAGCTAATTTCTACAGAAAAGGAAATGCAACCTAACTATATTACTATGATTTGTTCAGAATAATTACTGAAAAAATTTGAACTTAAATTAAATTGAAAATGATTCGGTTATTAAAATAAAAACATATAAATTAAGTGAAACATCAGACTTTTAAATATTTAATTATATGATAACAATTTGTTCAAAATAATTTTAATATTATCAAATGAATTTCATACCATGCATGTTCTCAATGTATATATTTTTAGAATATTTTTCGAGAAAATGATTCCAGATGCATTCTGGAATCTTGAAAATACAAAATGAAAAAATCATTTCATTTCATAATTAATTTCTAAAAGTACAACTTAGAAAACACAAACAGACCCTTATCAATCATTGCAAGGAGGAATATTGTCTACTTCTATCTAAAAGAAAAAAGTAGAAATTCCACCCTCTAGTACTGGGAAAGCAATTCATCGTCCTTCAGGTAGTCACATGATGGAAAGAATAAGATCTATTTAAATGAAAATTTTGTTTTCCATCACCAGCCACCGACATAATATTAGAAGCAAATAGCCTATATCCCTGAACAATAGTTTCCAAGGGCTTTTATTTGAACTCCTATCATCCACTGTGTTATTTGATATGAATAGAAAATAGCATAATCTGCATAAATACACACTCTTTATCATATTCACATAATGCACAAGTTATCACCAACTAAGTTTTAACAGGTGCATTAGGCATGTAATATTGCATGATGAGGTCACTCAAAAAGTTCAAATTTTTTCTTTGTCCAATTAGATTATTTCCCCTAGGCTCCATGGTGTAGCATGGATGCTAATCCATTATTGCCTCAACCAACATGGCCCCACCTAGCTCACTACAAAAATTTTAATGGCGATGAACTAAAAGTACCCAAAAGGGAAAACTTAGGGTGCAATTGATATTGTTTTTCAATCAGAAATTCAGCGTCCAACAATGTGTTTGGTAACATTTTATAAAATTGCATTTAAAAAATGGGAACTATAAAATGTGTGATAGAACTATTTTAGAGAATTGAATTTCAACAAATTCATTTACTAAAAATCATGCAATAGCTGATTTTTGAGTATAAAAATTAATTTGATTATCTAAATTATTTAAGACAAAAATATTGAATATATTTGTGTTTTCTCTTTATTTTAAAAAATTAGTTTTCCCAAAATTTTCAAATAAAAGAAAATTCAATAATATCATCTCATAAATAACTTTTGAAAACTACAAACTAAACAGATATTTTGTCTACTTTTAGAAAATGAAAATAAAATGGAGTTTGTAAAATGGTACCAAACAGATCCTTAGTGGCTATTTGGAGACATTTTCAAACGCATGTTTTTCATTAATGGAAAAAAAGAAGTTGAACGTGTGATTGCTAATATTTTTCTAAAACTTATAATTTTGAAAGTAGAAAACATTGTTTTACAAAATTATAGTATGTTGTTTAAAACCATTTTCTAAAACATGTTTTGAAAACAAACAACTTCTTTTTCCAAAAAAACAACTACTATTTTAAAAAACAATATCAAATATCTCTTACTGCTTCAGTTTTAGAAAACTATTACCTTTTTAGAAAACTATTACCTTTTTAGAAAACTATTACTAACAAACACTGCTAAATACATTATCTGTTCTTAAAAACAACATTTTCAAAACATCATCTCATTTTTAAAACATCGTTTTCCAAATGTTACCAAGCACAATAATTGAATTTTCAGTTTTTTTTCCCCTTAATTCACGGTAACCTAGAAATCCCAAATTCGCAAAGGGAACACATCCACCATTGTAGGACTACAAAAATTTGCTGGGGCTATCAAGAATATTCTAGGAATATCATTTGCATATATGCAATAATGCTTACTGGTGCTACCAGTTACTTTAGTCGATCAAAGTCACTTGTTCACACAAAATCCTTCTGACATTACTAAGGCGGGTTATGAAGTTGAAGAGTGGGTAGTGGAAAGAAAGAGATTCAATGCCTTCAGTCCATTTTCTACTGTTCAAGGATGAACCCTAAGCCTGCTTGGAGAATTAAATAGTTACCTGAAACACAATTTCATTTACTTTCAACTTGATTGACTTTTTCCCTTCAGTTTTTGTTGGTATATAATGACCATCTGTACTCGATAGGCGGTATCCTTGCACCAGCTTTGCCATCCCAATCTGATTACCATCACATGCAAACATCAAAGTTGACTCTACAATAACAAGAAACAATGATTAGCATGATGTATTACGATCGCTTTGAAACTTAATACATAGGATCTTATTAACTCAAGCACCTATTGGAGTGGAAAAAATATGATTGACTTCAGTTTCAAACATAAATTGCATTGGACCCCGTACAGAACTGACATTTGTATCTGTGGATTGGTTTTGTTCAATTGTTCCATTTTTTTCATCAGCTTCTTGTGAAGCCACTCCCTGTAGAACATATAGAGCAAGTCCAGTCTTGTCATCATCAAGAATTGCAAATTTATCCTCATTGGGGCCAATAAATGCTGCATCTCGACCTACAAAAGTCAATTATGAATAATCCATAATTCTTCCATCCACAAATGCTCAAGCTAATGGGCAACAGCATTAAAAGAATATGTAACAGATAGAAGTACCTTTGACAGTGCTACTTTTACTGTTAGCTAACTCCGAATCAACATTTTCCCGATAAAGGACCACCTCATTTGTAGCACCACTGAACTCATAAACAACAAGAAATAGTTGCTGTCTTTTACTGTAAACCATGCACTTTGGATAATATTCCACATTGCCAGGAATCTGAAAGCAGAATTAATAGTAAGGGATAGTGCTTCAGGTGAAAACACAAGGAAAATAAAAGCCCGCAATATTACCGAAGTGTAAAGTTTCTTGTAGATACTATCCCCTCCAGAACAGAGATTATATGCCATAAGATTTATTCCATCTACATAAAAAGCTCTGACAGGATAATGAAGAACTCGGTTCTCTCTGTTGAAGAAATTGAGCTCCAAATGAAATGGCTGCCAAAAAACCCACAGAATTATACATACATACATACCCAGAGAATTATGCATACTAACTTAATGTTTACGTATATATCACAGTCAATGTAGATCATCAACCAAGCTACCTGACAAACAGGAATATCCTTCAGTTGATGTTTAGTGTCTAAAATATTGATGAGAGGCAACCGAGATATTGGGGCGCTTTTGGCATGACCTTCCATGAAATGCTATAACAAATCATTAAAAGTTAACAAGTCAACACATCAAATTGAAAGACAAATGAAAGAATTAAGAACCGCAAGGGTGAGGTTCAAAGCACTTCCTCAATTTAAATTACTTGAGAAAATGGATAACAAGTACTGAAGATATATATTATAGTGTATATATGGTAAGTCTAAGCAGCAGACTGAAATGCCAAGAAAATACACTATAATCGCAAATTTATGTTAGAGTTATTGATCAGCCTAGCTATCAAAGTAAATTCTCTAATGTTTCCTTCCAATGCAAATCTGTTAAATGCATCAACAATAAAACTCCACCAGGATTAACTCAACCAGGCACACCCATATGCATTGTAAATTAGCAAAATGATGCCATGTACATGAGATACAACATTCTGCATAATGCTCAATTCAGGGGTTAGGGGAATTTACATAGAATCTGTTATTACAAACATATCAAATATGTGCATATTTAAATGTCAAATGGAGAGTCTGAAGAGAAGACAAAAAATATCAAGTAAATTGGTGTCCAAGTTGTATCCTGCAAGTTAAAACTTGGTCATATCCGAGCTCTCTTTTATCTCTACCAACAAAGGTCTTTACAGACAGAGCGTTTTAGAAAAGAAAACAGTCAAAATAAGAAAGCAACATACACTATAGAGGAATGCCTTGCGTGCAATGTCTGATATAGTCAAGTGACTGTGGCTGCAAGGATAAGACAACAAACAATCAAAATCAAAGAGGGTAATGTAGAATTCTCATGGTTTTAAAAGCACTAAAACACATATGGATCAGTGACACACATTTTATTATTGGATTCACTACTATACAGCAAAACTTTCAAGTTAAGATTCGAATTTCAGTGTCGCAGTTTTCAAATTTAGCCTAAGAGGTTCCAAGTTTTGTGTAGATGGCTCTAACATTATATCGATGAATATTAGCTAATCCCTTTCGCATTAGTTCCAAAGAAGTTGTAAACAGTTTCAAACTTCAAGCTATTAGGATCGTGTAGACATCAACATGAAAGAACCAGCTGTCAATTATTTTGGTTGGACTAACATTCTTTAAAATAATGATTTTGAATTTACCCCTTCAATTGATGCTCTTGCAATTGGGCTTGAAGTTGATGGTCTGCTAAAATTCCAGATGAACCCATGGATGAGAGCTTTTCCTTTAAAACAGATGCTGCAAATGATCCTAACTATCAGCATATCCAGTCGGATAACAGAGTATGATAGTGCAGCAAAAGATATCAACAAAAATGACAACTTAATGAAGGCATAAAATCATCAAAAGTTTAAAGAATTTGTCCCCTTGTAGCAAGCTATTAATGCAACAAATGGTAACATACTATCAATGTGAGCAATATTTTCAAACAATTTGCAATATAAAGTATCCACTGCCAGCAGTGAATAAAATCAATATAAGCAGTCAGGTTTCCCAGATATGTAAAAAAATTGAGCAACAAGCTGTCTGTAGGCTGAACCCCTTGAGAAACATAAAATCTAGATCATAAAATCAAGAGGTAAATCTAGATTTCACAAACATTCACCTGAAGATCCCCTTGCACTTTGCAAAACCGCAAAGAGCTGCTTCCTTCCTTCCCTTGTGTATGCAGCCCTGTTCTTTATATTGTCAATGCCTGTAAAATTCTGTCAGACAAGAACTAAAGTCAGACTTAAGCCATTAACAAGTGATTCAGAAATAAATGGAAATAGAAGGTGCTCTTAACTGTAAATAACAGTGCTGCTAAGTTCAATTTTGGGTGAACTTCTAAAGCTCTAACTCTTGGTAAAGGGTAAACTGCTTCTCCGCCCTGCTGAGATAGAATTCGAGGAATGTCGATTGATTCAATAGCTGTAAAACAAAATAAGAAATATATCAGTCAGTGAAACTTTCAGTTACCATTTTATGACCAGATACATGTGTAAAATGGACAAAACCTTTGAACACATATCATACAAATATATTAAAACATTCATGTATACATCTACGCAATTGTGCACTCTCGTCACATCAGTGCAAATTAAGGAGATGACATGACTGGTAGCTCAACCCAAATTGTAGTGACATCACACCATCGCATACACAAAATATCACATTGTTTAGTAGAAAGAACAACTTCATAAAAGGAAAATAACAAAGGAGAGAAATGACAAGGTATCCCATATCAGAGCCGCCAATCTTTGGACAGATAAGGCAGACCAAGTTCTTTTAAGCAAACATAAATAAATAAAGGATCTTACAAGCAGACTCAAAAAAATTTGCTTGCATTGGAGGTCTATTAGGATTAAGTATCACTCTTGTCTTCCACACTTGAATTGTTCCATCCTTTGAGAGAGTGACGAGTAACCGCAACATTGGAAGCCAGGCAATTGAGGTGATTGGTTGAGAACCCACTTGTGTACTGCAAAAGGAACAAAAAGCAAAGCACAATAAGCTAAGTTGACAATAACACCAGCAGTGACAATATGAAAAGATTGTAAGAGAAGCACAAGAAGCACAAACTATTTGGTACGGGTGAAGATTATATATCAAAAAATATTTATCACAAATACAATAATTTTTAAGGTTCTAGGATGTTGTAATGTTGAAATAAATAATTTATTTCCCACTATCCTTTCAAGTATGCTTACTAAAGATGCCAAGATCTACTTAATCCAACTCAGGTTGCATATGCAACAAAATGGCCCAAGCATCTAATGTCTGTTGCAACTTTCTTGTAAGATTTTTGGAGAAAATGAACAGCATTAGTTAGCATGCGTATAGGTGTCTAAACTTAGAAAAGATAAGCAGAAAACATAAATGATAGCTTCAGAAATTGGCAACTACACTCACTGCTTTAAATTGCTAAATTAGCATAAACTGTTACTATCATAACTTGGCATATTTCCAATTCATCGGTGGCATCTATTCGTGATTAAATCTAACAGCAATTGAAAAAAAAAAACACTTTTAAACAAAAAAGTTTTATCTGGTGACTCAATACTCTTATTTTGGGCACCAAATGCTATCGTAGGTTACTAAGTAATGAATAACCTACACATTTTCTAATTTTTGTACACCTAAATTGTAACAAAATTATTTTATGGCCATAAAGCATAAACCGAATTTTACCGATATAGATCCTTCACCTCCAAGGCTCACGCCTTAATGGTATCAGTAAAAACTAAACATGTTTGGGTTTGAGGTATTATGGCTTTCAATTCAAAGCCGATATAAGTGGGATAGCAAGTGGTAAAATTAGCTATTAAGTAAAAGTAAGTGTTTGCCAAACATTTTTAACTATTGTGCCTTCAAAATTAAGTAGAAGCACAAAAGTCCCAGATTACCCTAAGGCTGCTAGAAAGTTGATTTTCTAGGCCTACAAAAATGTGTTTTTCCTTTTCAGTAAGATAAAACCCTTTAACCAAAGAGATTTGAAACAAAGTTAAAAATGAGAACTTTTAAAATCAAAATAAAACTAGAAAGGTAGAAATTCCACAAGGTCGCCGGATAAACTCCAACAATGATTAAGCCATTGTATGTTTATCCATTCTTACTTCCTAAATTAATAATACTTCACCAGAAGAATACCGAAGAGGTGCAACCTAAGTATAAGAAGCATATAAAACAACCACCTTTGACCAAAAAAGGACAAAGGATATAAGAAGACATAGAAAATCATTTATTTTAATATAGTTAAAAAAAGTCCATCCAAATACTATTTTTTCTATAAGACCTTTTTGTTTCTCTGTTTCTTGTTTTTCTTTCCTCAAATAACAATTTGCACACCTCTTTACATCGGGAACACTTCCAGTCTCTTATCATTCTTTCTACCAAGATTCAATACATGAAACATACAAGCAAAGAAGAAGTGGAAAAAAGGTGGAGAAAAGTAAAGCTTATTGAGTTATCAATTAAATCCCACAACAGATAAGCCCAAGAGAAATGGCATAAACAGAAATAACTTACATTCCTATCATACTAGGCCTTTCAGTTGACACATCCCATGCCAAAAGAGTACCTCGTCTATCACCAACAAAAATCCATTCCAATGTTGGGTGAAAAGCAAATGCACCAGCACCAATAAGCTTAATAGTATTATCAACTGCAACGAAAACAAAATAACAAAGAAAACGTTGTTCAACAAGATGCTAGTATACGTAAAATCCTGCACAATAAAGAAATAAGTATTTTCCTCATCTCACGTTGTAGTGTGTAATGGACAGCATATGTATGAATGTTGTAAGCTCGAATCAAACCATCTGCATAAGCTACATACTGGAAACAAAAAAAATAATTAAAAAACAATTCAAAATATACTTCAGCAAATGTCAAAATATTAAATATGTAACTAAGCAATTCATGCATGGTCACTGACTAGGGCCACAACTCATGGGATTCTGATACGGCCCTGATGCAATTCGATGCAATAACCGAAATTAAGTTTCAGAATGCTGATCTGTTTAGTCCTATGCATATACACACAGGTGAGTGTTAATCTGTTGAAAATCCTAACCTGGTTGTTTCGAGAAGTAACAATTGAATATAAATACATAACAATGCAATTGAATAATGATCTTTTCTTTATAATTTGTTTTTCCTTCTCAAGAGTATATAAGTGTAAATCTCAATCCTGATATGAGCAGAATTCGAATTCTAGACCTCATGTACCACCCAAAAAGATCTTATCTGACCATCAAATAATAATCCTATCACACTGGAATATAACATAATATACGTGAATGAAGATACACAAAAATGTTAAACGACTTTATCACCACTTCATCTTTTAAATTTAATAATTTTTATAGAGCCGACTTGGTTCCATAGTGATAACTAATACATCCATAATTTGGTAGATTCTAACAAAATCCTTTTCAGCATTAAGTTCTAATAATCAGAAAAAAAGTATGCATATCAATTTTATATAAAAATTCATTAGTCATAATAATAGAAGTTACAAATATAGTTTAAAACCGAAGTTAACTGAAACATATGTTTTTCTTTTTGCAGAAGTCTGTAACCCTCTAAAATATATGGTTTTCTCTTGATGATACTATAATAAAATTTTTAATGCCTAATTAAAAATAATAATTTCTCGCATTAAAAAAATGCAATAATTAAGTGAATAAGCAGTCCAAATAACAGTGCAACCAAAAGAATTGACTAACTAGTCAAAGACCAACAATAAATTCATAAGACAATAGTATCCTCATTAACTCAATGAAAAGCATGTCGTATGTCAAAATTAGTTTACAACCTAAGCGCTTAAAAATATCCAACATCAAACTTTACAGATGTCCTCCCCTCAGGAATCCTCAAAAATCCCCTACTCCATTTCTTCAAAACGACCCAAAAGATAACCAACTTTGGCCTTACTTCTTTCACAAAGCAAAGGAACAATAGAGAAAAAAAATAGTTTGTACTTTCAGCCTCTTTCTCACAAAATACACTAAAAGGTGACAAACAAACATTAGATTTTGTTTATTAAAGAAGATTTGAAATGTAAGGTACAGCCTTTTTTTTTTTTTTTTTGAAACTCTAAACATAAATAAAATATAAATTTAATTGAAATCTGAACTAAATAATATGTTTTTTTTTTCTTTTGAAAACATATGAAATAGGTATTAAGTTAGAAAAAGAGAATTTTTTTTTTTATGTTTATGAAAAACTGTTGACAACAAACAAGATATATATCTTGTTTGTCAAGGCGATGCTCCGATTTTTTTCCTAATATTTCTACCAGATTCAATCAATGAATTGAATACTTATTTTTACAAAAATAAAAAATCTGGAAATTGATATGTTGACATATACCTTTTAAATAATATACTAATGTTCTATAATAATTCTGATTATACTAACACAATAATAAATAAAAAGAAAAATTCTTAACAAATTATGTTAGTTTATGCATTATTTCTTAGTTTGATATATGATTTTTTTTGAAAAAATAATTTCTAATAAATTATATTAGTTTGTACATTTTTTCTTTGTTTGTATACAATATATTTTCTTTTTTTGCATTTGCTTAATTTTTTAATAAAAAATATAAGTCACTCAATTAAAATTAAATAAAAATGATAAATCATAGTGTAATATTGTTGCAAATATGTAAACATACAAATTTATTTTGTTATTTTCTCATTGAAGAACTTGTTTACTAGGATTTTAATTTTGTTAGTAAATAAATTAATAAAATAAAGGTATTTTTAAGAAATAAAAATATTAAACTATTCATCCATTTGTTCATTTAAATTTAAGCCAAAATTTTTAACTCAATTATACTCATATGTTGTTAATAAATATTCAAATATAAGTGAAAAACAAACGGCTCTTAGACATATAAATGATTATATTCAGACTTTAACCAGAAAAACATACAGGCCTTTAGTCATAGATTTTTCACATTTACACAAATGGCAATATCTTGATTTAGCTTGTTCATTGTACAAAAAGCTTATATATTGCATAGCTTGAAACAAGAATCCAATTTTTATGTCTTTTCTTCAAAGCTTGGAAGATCTACAACCTTTGTTCAACTAATTACTAAACTTAGAACAAATTTAGGATAAGCACCAATATTATGACCAAGCGAAATATGGATTGCAAAGATTTTAGAGTCAATAGATTTAAATTTGGTAGGCCTGTTTATTGATCCGAAAGATTAAATTGGAAAAAATTTATTAATGACTAGGATCTGCAATCATCTCCATCAATTTATAGCCCCCACAGTGAATAACATAAGTAATGAAAGAACCACAAGCAATTAAAAATGTTAAAAATCTTACTAGAACAGGGAGGCGGGGATGGCAAGCAAGCTTTACAATTGGTTTCTTCAAGTCTGTCTTAATTTTTGTAGGAGCCCTTCCACCTTCAATAGTTCCAACAACTTCATGCATAATAGTTCAAGAATTAGAAACAACTGTAAGATTGATGTAATGTTACGTACTGAAGCAAGACAAGAGACAATATCCAGACTATCACGATTAAAATAGTGTTTGTTTTTTATTTTGAAATCTGACTAAATGTATCGCTTTCACTCATAACATTTGAATATAAGCCTCTGAAAATTAGTGAGTTGACATATCGTATCCTTATAAATAATTAAAATAAATTAACTATACAACCGGGAAAAAATAAAATCGTACGAGTAAAAATTTGCAATGAGACAAACTCATATAGGTATTTGTCTTTAGTGTTGTCAAAAATTTTAACTTAATTTTATTCAAATATAACTACCAAGTTTTCAGTATCAGCTTGAAAAACAAATACCTTTTAAAATATCTAATAACTGAAATTTAGTGTTCAATAAAAAGCATAAACAAACACTAAACCATTGTAATAAGAAGTACAAGCAAAGAATTTGAAGAAAACTTACCTGTAACACTCATCCTGCGGTGGAAACCGAAAAATACAACAGGTTGGAGAGGCGTCAATGCAAGATGCACTTCTGTATCAACAGAAATTTGTTCCATCTTCTTGTCAGGTGAATGTAGAACAAAACTTTGCTCACTGTCAAAATCACAGGAGCGAATTGTACAATCCTACAATGAGAATTTTTAAACAGAAATATTAACATAACCAGACGAGAATTTCATCCACCCCAGAGCATCCTCAAGCAAGAGAAAATTACAAAATAAACTGAACAAAAAATAATCCAACAATTTGTCTAATCCTCGCACATAAAACATATAAGTATGTCAAAAGAAAAAATAAGGTAAAGGAGAAATCCACAAAAGCCACAAGAAACACAAAGACATATTGTAGCAATCAGCAAGGCAAATGAAACGAGATATTACAGGACTTGAAGAATCTACCAAAGAATTTTTCTCGCACATCCTCCTATCCAAATAAACTTTTCTAGTACAGTTCAAAAATAACAAACGTCATGCAAAGAATTTAGAGCAAACATAACCATTGGCAACAAGTTAATCAAATGCAAGACCGCTTCGACTAATAGAAACTTTTATTACCATGCTGCAAGAAGTATTTATAAGTGAACAATTAATTTCCCATCTTCAAACTGTGATTCTTCATCGAGACCAGAATAGCAAATACATAGAACAGAAATGAATTCACTCCAAAATTACAAAGAACAAAATGTGTTATAGATTATTAAAAAATTGTCAACAATTTCAGCATAGAAAATATTTGCATGATCAGTGCCAACCTCAAGAATAGCGACGATAGCATGACTACTGGTAGGACTATAAGCCATGCGAACGACAGGTGAATTAATGTCAATAGAAGCGATCCTGCTTCCTGTTAAAGTATCAAATTCTGCACAACACAGATTCAACATTACATAAATTGAATCCGCGCATAAAATTGAAAAACTATAAGTTCCTGAAGACAACGAATTGATAAATGAAATGGATTACCGATGACGTAGGTTCCAATTGCCACGGCGATGAGCGCCTGACTGTGATGAAACGCCGCCGCATGAGGCTGCAATGGTTTGTTATCGCCACGACCAACGTGGCGTAGATCCAGATGCTGTACTGTGGCCCACTCCATTTATCGCCCTCTTCTGCTGTAAACTGTAACATCGTTATCCGAAATCAAAAATTAACTTAGGAGCTAACTCAGATCAAAGCAGCGAAATCGAGAAATGAAGCTGATCTGATTTGAAAAAATTAAATTTATGTCGCTAATTACTGTTCTAATGGTTTTTGCTACCTGCGAAGTGAACTATGTGAAATGAGAGTTCATTGAATTCGAAAGAGAAGGGAAATGATGCGAAGAACAGAGAGACCACGATTCAGAGGCACGACTGAGCAGCGAAAGAGGGAACTTTCGCAAAGGAAAGACCGGAGTTCGCCAGTAATAAAATCAAAGACCCGAACTTTTTCATTTTGGGTGTCAAAATCGGCCCGATTAGGTTGATCTCGGGCTTTTATGGGCCTCTGATTGGGCTCTCTCAGCCCTCAAAATAAAGCCTGCAGAAAATTATCTTCCTCCAAGTTGCCTTGCGACACGATACAACCCCAAAACAGACTGGAATGAAGTATTATTTACGAATAACTTTTTTCAGGTGGTGGCAATAAATAATAATTGCAAAGATAATATTTTTCTTATTAAGAAAATGAAAATTAGAGTTTTTCATTTGAAAAATCAATGTAACTATTAAAAAAAAGTTTTTCATTGGAAATAAATAATCTTAAACTACTACGACTCTATGTATAGTTTTAAAATTAATGCAATTGTCATTATACATTTGGAATCTCGTCGAGAAAGAGTGGTCCTTGTAGCGCGGCATAAAATTCAAAACCTGAATTCAATTAATGATATTGGATCTTATGGGCCCAGCTCAAATGTAGAAACTAGTCGCCCCTATTTTTTTTTTTAAAATTTATTTTTTAATATTATAAATTACATCTACAAGTTTATCCATATTATATGTAAACTCGAAATTTTGTACATCTGTATTAAATTTAGATAAAATTAATCTCCTTCATTTTAAGTAAAAGAATTGAACCCTTATCTTTCATTTAGATATTAGAGAATATAAATGTTAATTACCTCTACCAAAAGTTAATTAACCAATTTTTTTTTTTTTTACAACTTCATATATTTTCAACGTGTAATCTAAAACATTCTTGTAAAATAAAGAAAGGAGAAGGTAAGGTAAGTCTTAAATTTATTTTATGGGTATTCTTGAAAAATAGTGTCAGAAATTGTCACAGAAAAGATGGTCCCAATTCAAATCACACAACCCTATAAAATGAAGCAAAACATTAATTTTTGTACAGAAAGTTGCTAGGGGTACTTGGATTCCAATCATTTGCATATGGGGCTGAGGAGTTAATTCATAATTGTGCGATGGGGACTGAGACTACTAAACGTATATGATATGACATATTATAATAAGAAAAGATACTGTAGCAGCCATTTTCACTGGCTCAAACCCAAATTGAGCTACAGAGATAGATATTACCGGTAGAAGTAAGGGTCCACGCAACCTGAATAGCGACTATAAAAAGTATGCTTGTCTTCGTCTATTTCTTTATGGATTTGGCATTTGTTTGGTGACAGCAAGGACTTAGGAATATTATGACAATTTATTTTATGGAGAATATTAGTAGCATGAACTGAAAATGACTATACGCGTTTATATTATCTGTCTCTTTTTTTTTATTTTTTCTCTTAATTTTCTATAAACATATAGTTCGTGCAATAAAAGTTAATTAGCTACCTTACCAGTAATTACAATTTCAATTTACGTCTAAATATATTAAGCATTGTGGTGCGATTGCACATGTTGTTGGAGAGTCAAAAACCCACTCTTGATTTTTCTAAGATATATGTAGTGGTTTCTAATATATAATATATTAATTAATATATTACAAAAGATATGCGGTGCTTTCTTTTATAGCACTCGAGCATTAACAAAAAAATTTAACGTACTTTTAAACTTATAATTAACGTACTAAAAAACTAACATGAGGACAAATGAGATTTACATCAAATATCATAATGTTTGAGACTTGAACACAATATCAAGAGTATACATATATATATATATATATTAATTTATGTGTCACAGAAAAAAATTTTAATAGTTTCACCTGAATTTTCATACATAAAAGGTTGAATTTTTTTTTTTTTCTGTAAACATAAAACCTTTGCTTCAATATTACATATAAAACCAGTACAACAACATAATATATTTGCATTATGAAAGTAATCACAAAGATCTAATTCAATTTACAATCAAAAAAACTATTATATCCATTGAGGCACAAAGACAGAATAAACATTACATTTTTATATTTGGTGTTTTCAATAAATATAACATGTTTTATAATAAAGCTCCACCAGAATTTCTTCTACAGCTCTTTTTTTTCCTTTGCAATAATTGAGTTAATTTTTTGAATTAAATTTGTAATAAATCTATTATAATAATCTTGTTGTAGCATAAAATCTTCCAAATCAAGAACAAAATAATTTTAAATCTATTCATATAGTTTTCTAAATTTTCAGATATAGAAAAGAATACTATAAAATTTTGGATAAATAAAAAAAAATATATCAAAATCACCACAAATCAAGATCTAGGTAAATTTAAGCTACCATAAAATAGAAATCTACCACTATATAGTTTGATTTAAACAAAAATCTACACGTATTAAGAAAAAAAAAAAAAAGAAAGTTTGAAAAATTAGATTGTTAGGAGTACAACAATTGATGAGCAAGACAATAATAAGTGTAAATATGTTTTATCTCAAAATAACACCATATTAAATGTAATCATAAATCAACTGTTCATGTTTCATGTTCATTAATTGTTTATGTAGAATTAATGAAGAGAATAGAAAATGTTGATCAGCAATTAATATTAGTGTAGTAATAAGAATGGGCCACGAGTTGTAGAAAGAACTGGAAATGCAAGCTCAGAAAGATTGGATATCCATTGCTGGTCCCGTACTCAATGATTGAATCTTGAATCCTTATCTACACCCTTAATGTTTTATAGAATTTTCTTTTCTTTTTTCATATATTGCTTGGATGGACCAAGAAACAATAATTCAAAGTACATTTAAGTGACATTGTGGTGCTGTCGGCAGAATATAGGTGGTAAATTAATTCAATGGTATTTAATATTGCAACTCCTATTTTAAACTCTTCCATTTATGCATCTCCACAATTCTACAGCAACCACAGATCGAGGATAAAGATTCAAGATTTAAGTACACCTACCCTCTACTATTTATTCTGCTAAAAGAATAAAAGAAGAAAGGGAATTTGGAAGAAAAATTTTTAACCAAAATGGTCAAAAGATATATGATAAAAAGATAACCATGTTAATTAATTTTTAGTTTAATTTGGGTGCATTGTATAGGCTTGATTGCTTTTATTATGGTCTTAGGAGACAGCTAACCCCAAACGGTTCCCAATCCTACGTAGTCACCATGTGCAAAAAGATTAAAAAAAAAAAAAAAAAAAGACATTGGAGGACCAAACAGATGTAACGGTTGGACCTAAACATAAAACAATCCAGTCCATGTAGAATTATGATACTAAATATGGTTACTATTTTTGGATGCAAGTGTTGGAATTGTATGATACTTCTAATTCCACGTAGCAATGTTTAAAAAGGCACGACCTATAATTAGAAAGCCAAAAAGTTATGGTTGGAAACACAAGCTCGCAACTCAAAAGAGCGCTTCTCAAAATCAATCCTATTTAAAGATGTTTGGCAACTTGTTTTCCCTTTGTCTTTTACATAATTTTTTATTTAATTTATATAAATTAATAGATATAAATATATTGAACAATTAAAATTAAATTTTATCATATAATTTATAAAAACTCCGACAGAAACAGAGAGTAAAATAACGAAAGAACTTGGGTAGGACAAGTTGGTATTAAATATTGGACCCTTTTTCCGGTTAGCAAAGCCCTAAATATATGCGTTTGGTAGGACCATTTTAACTTTTGTGCACCAAATATTCTCCGTTCCATTGACACGAAGCAAAAACAACCCACCCCTGTATTCTTAATTTCTTGTCAAATTTATCTTTCAAAATTATTGTTAAACTCTTATCTAATTACTTAAAGTTTTTAAGATTAGTGATAACTTAATATTATTGTAAAGATTAAAGGTTTTGTGTTCAAACTATATGTATTCACTTCATCTTAAAATATTTACTTTTTATTCATTTTATCTCAATTCTATCTAAATTAAGCTTAAATTTTTATAATTTTTATTTTTAATAAATTCTCTAATTTAATATTAATAAATAGTACATATATTTATAATAATAAAAGATTATTTTAGATATAATTATTATTGAATTTCTTTTGGTAATTTTATATTGTTAGTACATGTACTAGTATGGTCTTTTCATTTACAAAAACTTTTAATTTTGATGGAGTTTAATTTTATTTTTACTTGCCAGACAACCATATGAAAATAATGATCTGTGTAAGCTAGGTAGCTATGGTCACAAACAAATAAAGCAATTAGCAGGCATGCTTTTTGGGATAAGGATATCTACATTACATAACGAAAGTGAGTGACAGAGCCCTACAAGGCTGCAAGCCTGCAACAATACAAAAGCAAATATAAGATTTACACAAGTATATTATTTTTTATCTTTTTTGCTGGATAATTGCAATTTTTTTTTTTTTTTAAATTCAACCCTCAATTAATAATTGCACTTTCTTAATTGTGTAGAGTGTAGACACATCTTGTTCTTAATTTGACCTGGGTCTAATTGATAGCCTCTAATTCAGTTAAATTAATAATCAGTTTTTGAAAAATTAAATAAAAATAAAAAGAATTTAACATAATTTGATTGGATCCAAATCGTTTTGGTTTGATTATTTTATTTAGCAGTAATTTTAATTTTTAATTTATTGTTTATTTTTATATTTAAAAATGTTATTTATTTTAGCAAAAGTTTAAATAATTAAGTTACCAATAAAAATGTGTCACTTGTCATTACAAATTGAAATTATTAAATTTTAATTCAATTTCATTCAGTTTAAATCGACTTAATCTAATTGATTTAGCCCAATTCATTTCAATTTGATCTAGTTTAATTTTTTTATCCTCAATTTTTGTGCAACCATTTTAGCGACCATGTAATTTTTTAAGAAAAATAATTATAGAAAGTATTTATTATCACAGTCATTCATCGATATAAAATTAAAAAAAAAAAAAGAAAATGTTATTTACTGTAGAAATAGTATCAACCATTACACACTACTTGAAAGATATTATAGAAATAAATTAAAATGTTATAAGTACACATATTACAAAAATAATGTCCAATGTCACACACATCATTTGATAAATATTAAAAAAATTGTTTAAGTTGTCCTAAATTATTTGGTAAAAGGCAAATACATAAGTCAGTACATAAAATGGGTTACTCCATTTAATGGGCCAGATTTTTTGGGTTAAACACTTACATCCTTTTTTTTTTTTAAAAACCGAAGAAACTTTTCCACTTCATTTAGAGCAAACAATACATCTAGATTGAAGATTTACACCCAATTTCATCCAGAAATTACAAAAATTTATTACAGCATAAAGATCAAATAAATCATAATATACACCGAAGATCATAGAGAAGATAACCATAACACTATTTGTTTTGTTGTACTTAATTAAAAAATAATATTATGAATAAGAGAAAAGAGATTTTAGAAAAAGCTACTTTAAGGAGGATACTCCTACAGCTCTTTCCTTTGATTCTCCACTTCTCTAGTAGAGTTTTTTGACTTCTGCTATAACAAATCTTCTGCAATAATTATTCTATGATATGAAATCTTTAAAATTTGAATTTTTACAACTTCAATTTTTTTTAAATCACTCTCCATTTGTTCATATTTGTAAGACTATACAATTAAAACAATATAGGTATATAAAAAATATCAAAACCACTATAGATATAAATTTGAGTAAAACTGAACCACGGTAGGTGAAAGAATTTTCTCATAAAATTTGAAATAAAAATAATGTCAAGCATTACACACAACATATAACAAATAAAATTAATTATGTAAATTTAAAATTGTTTAATTCGGCTAAGATTTAAGCATTATGTACATCCGGATAACTGATTACATATGCTATGTGACGCCTAAAAATATTTAATATTGAAATGTTAGATGCACGTAAAAAGGATATTTTAATTGTAAGAAAATTATCACGTACCTTCCTTTAGATTTTAAAAATTTATACTTAAATAGTAAATTTGAAAAAATCTATATATACTTCTCATTAACTGTTAGTTAAAATTCAATTTTTAGAAAAAGATCAAAATGTTCTAATTAATCTCTTTATACTTTGGAGAAAAATTCAAGACAAAACTTTGTTGTATGAGTTTTATTGTTTTATACAAAGTATTATTTATCCTTACAAAGTGAAATAATGTAATAATTTTTTTAAAACTATATTAAAAATTTATTATCCAATTGTTAAATATTACATCACTTCATATGAAATATAAAAGTTAAAAAGCTTAATATTACATTTGTTTTAAATTTCAAAATTTATAATATGAATAAATTATTAATTTTTAAAGTATAAAATTAAAAAAATAAGATAATTGGTTAATTTTTTATGAATAAAATTATGTTTATGTTACTAAAAAAAAAAAAAAATATATTAGTCTAATTTAGAAAAATTATTTTTAAAATTTTGAACTAAATATTGTTAAAAAGTATAGATTAATTAATAGTATTAAATATTATTCTTTAATTTTAGATTTCAATTAAATTTACACGAAATTAAATGGTTAATTTTGGTAGAATGTCAAAAAAGTCTTTGATTGTAATATTTTTTAAACAATCAACTACCAGTTTAGGGGAGATATGTGTAAATTTTTTCAAACTATTATTTAATTGTGTGTTTTCCTAACTTCAAGAGAGGTATATGTTAATTCGCCTTTAATTATATAAGGTTTAATATTTATGGCGAGTTTGGCCATGCTTATCAAATGGTTATAAGTACTTGTAAAATGTTAAACTATGTGTTTCATAAATTTTGATAAAAAGTATTTATTAAAAAAATTTTAGCACATAAAGTAATTGTTTCGTTAGCACAAATTTGATATTTTCTCAAATTATTACTTCAATTACTTAAGAGAGCAGTACTTGTACAGTTAATGAGATTTGTTTTCCAAAATATCCCTAAACAAACTTGAAAATTATATTTTTTAAATACTTGATTTTTTTAGGCTAAATAGATTTCAATTTAGATGATTATAAATATAAATAAATGATTGATTATATTAGATATTTAGAGATACATTATTTGTTATATTTTTTTTAGATAAATAAATTATTAAAATTGATTTATTATTTATGCTCATGACATTTATAATTTTATTTATATTTTAATGTTTATTAGATAATTAATATTATTAAAATTATAATTATTTTTATAACAAGAAAATATTATTTTTTATTTTTTAGATTATTAAAATTATAATTATTTTCATAACAAATTTTTTACATTTTTTCAAAAATGTTTATAAAACGAAAATGTTATATATATATATATATATATATATTAGTAAAAATATCATTATATGAATATATTACTCATTTTAATATATGTCTATTTTAATAATTTATCAATACAAAAATACTTTTTAATTACATCTCTATATATCTATTTTAACATTAATAAGTACTTTCAAAAATTGTTAACTAACATTTAAGTAACTCTTCAAAAATTACTAAAAAAAAACGTTAAAAAAATATAATCACTAATAATATTAGCGTCGGAAAACTAAATTTTTTTCTAAAAGAAAGCAAGTTTTTAGGGCGTAAGATATGGAGGCGCGGACAAAACTGCATACGAATGCATATATTGCCATTTGGCACCAATCTACGTTGCAGTGAAAGGACAAACGCAGGCTGATATAACAGTGTTTGCATTGGTAAATACTATCAAACTTAAAAGGACTTGTTAGCTACCGGACAAACCTTGATATTTCTAATCAACAACTATTAACTACTAAAATTGAGGGAGTAATTATTAGGCGGATTAAGAGGTGTAATCAAGAGGTCGTCAATGGTGGGGTTATATAAAGCTGGGCGAGGTAAGGAGAAACACTCACAACTAGCTGGCCAGAAAGCTAAGAAACATAATGTTTTTCAGAGAGAAATGCTTCTTGCTGAGGAGGCAACCACTCAGACAGTGACGGAGGAGAGCATAGAAAGCCGGAGGCAGCCCAAGTCTCATCCACCATCTCTCTATCTCCACTTAAAAAAATCTCTCTTAACTAATTTTATATGGATGTATGTAAATATGATCAACAATAAAAGAAATATTTGAAGACAACGGCTTGAAGAGAGGATACGTGTTGTCCAACTTAGCTGTTTGTTCATCACATCGATCTTTGTGAGGCAAAAGCACAGGTAGCTAGCAAAGATGCGCAGTATGGCAAGTTCTGCTTCTTGCAGAGGCATCGCTGCCATTGTTGGTGTCGGCCCCAGACTGGGTAGATCCATAGCTCGCAAGTTTGCCCATGAAGGTTACACCGTCGCCATCCTCGCCCGTGACTTAGGTATCTTCTCTCTTTTTCTTTCTGTTTCCGTCTGTGTCCGTTTGGTTCCGAGGAAAATAAAAAAATGCAACATTTTTGCCCCGTGACCCGAGTATTTTTTTTTTTCTTTCCGATCTTTTTTAATTTGTTTCGGGATTGAAATTTTACTCCTTTCTGTCTTTTTTATAACAAATTAAAAAGAATTTAACCAGTATTATGAAACAATTTATTTCTATTAATGATCTGTTGATTTCTAAATCTTCATAAGGTGAGTTAATGATCACCGAATGAAATAAATGCTTACAGGAAGGCTGTCAAGATTTGCAGACGAGATAGCAAGGGAAGAGAAAGCTCAAGTATTTGCAATCAGAATTGACTGCTCGGACTCGCGAAGTGTGAGAGAGGCATTTGAAGGAGTTCTTTCTCTAGGATTCGTTGAAGTGCTTGTATACAATGCTTATCGGCAAGTTTCTTGGCATCCCACAAACTTCACTGAAATTCGCATCGAATCCTTTGAGAAATCCGTCGCTATAGCATCCTCTGGTGCTTTCCTTTGTGCTCAACAGGTTTCCTTTCATTCCCCTCAAGTGGCCTAACTAGCCTTCCAGTTGTATTTTTGTTTTGTGTATGCTTTGGTTTTAGTGATAAATTAAAATATGGAAACTTTAAAACTAGATAATATCATTCTACCTAAATTCCTTTTGGCCTTTTTCTAGTGGCTTGTTATTAGGATCCTGAGAGAACCCAAAATCCCTTATTATCGCATGTTATAACTATAAAATGAAATGAATTGAAATTGATAGAATGAAAACGAACACTAGAAGCATATTTAACTTTCCTTTCTAAACAAGAGTGAACACCAGAAGCAAGTCAGTAATATGTTTATGGAAGAAGCAGCACAATCTAAGTAATTTCTTCTATATATTTTTTTTCTCTGAATCCTGTTTGCACATCTACGATGGGCCTCACCAATTTTCTCTTGTCGATGAAATACAAATTGGAAAATATGCTTATAGAGATATGCAGTTGCTAAACTGAGAGATTATGCTTAGTGTTGACCGATTATATATGCAAGGTACTTCCGGGTATGGTGGAAAGAGGAAAGGGGACCATTCTCTTCACTGGTTGTTCAGCTTCTCTCAACGGCGTTGCGGGTTTCTCTGAACTATGTAAATCAATTCCATCTTTTTATATATATGTCGACTCTGCTAGAAAGATTATTCATTCATATTTTCTTTGTAATAATCCTGCATAGTTAAAGTTTGTTTCTTGTTTCGGATATGAGACGACAGGCTGTGGAAAATTCGCACTGAGAGCTCTGTCGCAATGTCTGGCAAGAGAGTTTCAACCTCTTGGCGTGCACGTCGCGCATGTTGTCATTGATGGCGTTGTCGGCCCACCCAAGTAATTCCCTCTTCTTCTGTTCACTATGTATACAATTTTTTTTTTTAAAAAAAGAATCTATCGATTTCACATATGACTCAATATTCATTCATTCATACTATGTTGGATGCTGATATTTACAAGATTCCTATGACGCTTCCCGTTTAATAGTCCATTCTTCTTTTCTCTAACCAACGCAACAGAACGGTAAAGTGTTGGTAGAAAAGATAATTATTAAAGAAAAGCGATAAAATTAAATGCAGGGGACCATCGACATCAAAGAGAACGTTAGTTGGGGAGCAACAACAGAGCGGTGGTGGAGGAGGAGGTGACGGGTCCATGTTGACAATGGATCCAGACTCGCTGGCTCAGACCTACTGGCATCTGCACGTTCAAGACCGGACCGCTTGGACCCAGGAGATCGACGTTCGTGCCTCAAACCCTGGATTATTCTACTAGCTTCCTTTTTCATCTTCCAATCTTCTTATTCCTATTGTTATCGTCTTTTCAATGGTCAAATGTCCTCACTATGTATCTACGGTTGTATGTATATGATTAGTATTTTATGCAGTGCTTGGTAAATTTGATAAAAACAAGGTGGGTTTAATTTAATTTAAGGAGGGTTTAATTTACTTTAATGGTACTCTGCTAGTGTGTGTGTGTTTGCTTTTTCTTTTTTGTGTATATAAATAATGTGTGATTAAGGAAATGATTATGATTTTCCGGTGGTTCATTTTGCTTATGTTGGGTGGCTACATCGAAGTGGGGTACAAGGACTGAAAAAAGGCAATTTAGGGACGAGGATGGGGACAGTAAATTTATGGATGGTAGAAGGACTTCGTGTTCTAATTTAGGACACACAAGCCTTTTTTTGCCAAATTTTTTTCCTTTATTAGCAAAAAAAATTCTTCAAAAAGAAAGTAATAACAACAAAGGAAAAACTGGCTCGTTCTACAGTCCACTGATGATGATGAGTTGAGACTTGGGAATGAGAGGCACCAACTGCGAACAACGACATTTGTTTCAGGAGCCGTCATTTGGTGGGGCTGAAATTTATGTGTTGGTGCTGACAACACTTTGTCTGACGCAATTCAAGGTTCCCACCTTAATCATCGAAACGCACTCACTTCAATTGTCCAATCCAATCATAATTCCTTGAAGTTCAAGATAATGCTAATGTTTCATTTCGGTATTATTTTAGTAATTAGCCAAATTGACGATTAAGGAGACTCTCTTTTACCATAGATCCAGATTTTTTTTCCCTTTGTTTCTTTTGTTTTGGATCATAAGGTTCAGATTTTTTTCGCGGGGCCCAGTGAAGGAGACGGGCCTAACAGATGCGCTTACAATGGCATCTATGGGCGTGGATGTGATTATATTGTAAAAGTTTATTTTTTGATCACAAAAATTAAATAACATTTGCAGATGGAAATGATAGTAGAGGTTAATAACAACTCCTGATGAAACTTTGCAGTCTAATGAAACAGTGGTTATATTCTACTTTGTCAGCCCCAGGAAACGCAAAGCAAAAGCTGGTCAAAAAGATAAATAAGAATTCTCCTGGGCTACAATTCAAAACTGAAGGAAAGCTATCAGCATGGTCAAACAAAACAAAAGGGAAGCTGCACTTTATGTAGGAAATAAAAGCAAAGCTACCACTAGATACCAAAGAACAACTTGAGTATATGGAAGACAAGTCATTTTTGTTCTTGAATGAGACAATGCAGTAGGCATCAACATAAAACGGCTGATATGACAGCCAGAATAAATTTGTTTTACGCCAGCTGCCATCTAAAACATACTCTCATTCTTGCATATTTTCATCCTCGCAAAAAATTTAAATTAGCCAACGAGGCTGCTACTATTTCTGTAAATTGTAAATGTAATTGTAGTTTTACTATCAGTTGTTGACTAAACGAAAGGCAGCTGCCACCTGAAATATTGTCTAAGCAACTGATACCAGAAAATCTTGCAACGTGATTGGTGCAGGAGGCATCTAGCCTAACAGGAGCATTCAACGGAAGCTGCAGTTAGATCCAAAGTAAGATTCCTACAGAAAAACAGATAGAATGCTATTCTCCCTCTGTCTACCTGCCTCAGTTTCAAAAGGAAATGGACGTGAAGACCTATCAACAGTCATCAACTCAAGAAAGTGTTTTAACTCCTAAATTCAAAGCCATGATTGGGATTTGAATGGTGGCTGTCATTGCAATGACGGAACCCCTGATATTGTGAAGTAGGCACCACGGACATCCCAGAGCCATGCTTGAAATGTGGCAAACTCATCATGGTTGAAGTATGGCTCACATCATGACCAGAGAAATGGAACGGGATATTCCTTTGGAGAAACCCTATTTGAGATGGGTGGCTCATGTCATGACCAGAGAAATGAAATGGTACATTCCTTTGCTCAAACTCTATTCGAGATGGGTAAGCACTTTGATGATGTGTGTATGACTGAAGAGTTGGATCTTTATTGTCATTGGGGTGATGTAAATTCTTCCATCTGTGAGAAAACCGAGATGATCTTGTATGATGGAAATGCTTCTGATGTTTTATACCTTATAATCATCAGGGAATAAGTGACCTAGGGTCTTCAACATATAATAATGAAGCATATAAATGCAGACATACCTAATCTATCCTTATACCTCCAGTCACAGACTGCATGTTCTCCGTTTTTCTCATTGATCTAACAAATCTTGCTTCAGTACCTCGTTTGTGCTTCTCCTCAAGCACTTTTCACCTTTCTGCTTCATCATTCCATTGCTAAAATGTGGACAAGAAGGTAATAATAAACCAACACCTTAATTGAATGCTACTAGAGAATTGGTAAGTTAAGTAGGTATAGCACTTGCCTGTCTATGCGTCTCCAATTTATAGAGGTTACGGCCCTTCACAAGCAAAGGAAAAAGTGGGGGCAATTTGTTGATTCCCTTGCTCCACAATACTTCAATCTTGCACACCACAAACATGTATCCAGCAGATGATGCATTACACAGCTGAACTTCATACTGAACAAGTAATAGCAATATATGTGGTAAAGAGGCAGATTATCATCTATTAAAGACTGTTACCCAAGAGTGGTTAGGGTCAGTCTTTCCAGTCAATGTTAAGTTTAAAACTTTGCAGCCCCTGGCTATGCACCACCTAGTATACAGTAATCAACATAAATTTTCAACCAAATATAACCTTCCTTAGGATTACTGTAAAGGTATGTTGTTGTTTGGCTGCACCATAGCTATCACTGAGAACCCTCCCAGCAACAATTCTCTTTCCCAGAAGCCTCCCATGCCTTGTCACTTTGTCAAACCTGTTTAAAATCAAATAATGGATTTACATCGCTAGAAGAATTGAGGTGTCAAATAATGGATTTACATAGCTCAAAGAATTGAGATCAGCAAAGCATAAGACTAATAAAGAAGAAATGGCATACTTCTTGTAAACTTTCTGCATAAAAAGAACAATGTCACGGCAAACATCACCTGCATTTAGTGATGAAGTTTTTAATTGCCCCCAAAATGCCTCAAAAGCAAAATAAATTAGCAGACAATATAGAAAATGCCAACCAGTACAATTGATGACATAGGATGATTTTGGATAGAGTACTTCACCATTTTCATCTCTAATTCTGATAAATAGAATGAAGATTCCCAGTTATCACATTATTGACTAGTACAATATCGCCAAAAAAAGCATCAAACCATCAGCCTGTTCTTTCCCCGCGTTTCAACTGTATAAAGAAACATTTAAACATTGTGGTATTTTTCTTCCATATTCAAGTGCGTGCAGTTGACAACTGAACCATATTGCAGCATCTATTTCACACTATATACTAAATTAGGCAATTCCCAAAAGTTAGACTTGTCATTAAAACCTTGGTTTCAGGGCTTGAGACTAGTAAGAAGAAAATATGACATTCAAATACTATAGTCAAGCTTCTACCTTTAAACTTTTGGGTTAAAAACTAAATCGACACAACACAATACAAGGGATCATGAATCATGAATAAATATCCACAAGCATGTACCATATATCAAGGTAGAAAGAGTTGGAATTCACATATCAAGCTTCAGTCAATAAAGTTCAAAACACAAATCTACCTTCTAATATTCTTATATGATTTAAAGACTTGAACTACGAGGTGCTTCACTAGGTCCAGTTATATTGAAGTCTGAGAACTTCAATAAAGTCCAGGATTCATGCCACATACCGAATCTTAACTAGAGAAATAAATTGAAAATCATGTTTTTCCCAATTTTACGTCCAACAGTAAACATGTAGTTTTTGATTGATAGAATAAGTAGATCAGATTATTGAATGATAAAAATACGACATCTATATAATTTTTATCATCAAACAAGAAATAACAGTATTAACCTGTAGAAAACAGAGTGAAGACTATATTAGTTTATGTAGTCTAGAGCCACTAACCTCCAGTGTTCTTTAATTCTCTGTATAAACACCATCTCAGTACCAGATACTCTCAGGCCATGCTTGCATAAATATGATTTGCATTCTTGGAGATTTAGTACCCATTTGGTTTGGCTTTTTCATTGGCAAAAAGAGTTTTTTTTAATGATAAAAACTCTTTTCAAATTTTTTAATATTTTTTCATTGACAATGAAAAAGAAATTTTGAAAATTAAAAAAGCTATTTCTCTTTTATTAGAAGAAGCCCAAAATTTGGGTTTTTGACAGTAGAGCTTCTCCAACTTTTTTAAAAAATAAAATTGTTTAAAATATCCTTACTTTATTTTAAAAATTTTACATTATTTTTTTAAAATAAAACATTAAAAATTTTTTTATTAAAGTAATTATTCAAATTTTCTCAAAAGTCGTTATGATAATCAAACGATTAATAAATTTTTATTAAAAACCCTACTCATAAAAGTTTTACGAGTAAAAATTCTACTTTAAAAATCTCTATTTGAAAGGTATACCAAATGGACCCTTAATGTTCCTAGATCCCCTCCTGCTACGAAACACAAGATACAACATGAGATTCCAAATTTACCATTGCAAAAGAAACATAAGACCAATGTTATTACAAACCTTGGATCAATGATCCCCCAAGTTTCCATCATCATGATCCATGGAATGAGGAGGTAGAAACAGTGTGTTTCGAGTGCTTTTATAGAGAACACTTTCAAAGAAATAATTTTCTACGAAAGCACTTGAAGTGCTCTCTGGAAAGCACCTATCAAGTGTTTCTCCAAAAAGCAGTTCAAGTGCTTTCCTTAAACAATCCCTATCGAACGTTTTTGTAAAAATCACTCGGAAGTGTTTTTTAATCTCAGAAGACATTTTTGCTGATTTAAATCAAACACTATAAACAAAAAGCACATTTACCACGCAAAACAACTAATATGTCCACACCCTAAGCTTTAATGTCTGAATTCTGTGGTGCTTGCAGCTATATAAATTAGCAATTCCGACATTTGCGACTAGCAAAACAAATTTGTCAAAAACTAATTAATGGGAACGAACTTAAACCCTAAATTGTTACCAAAAAAAAGAAATAAAATGGAAAAATGATTCAGTTTAGGTTAATTGTTTTCAGCAACATAAAACACACAACAGTTCTGATACAAAAAGAATTATTGACAAATCTATTATTCTTATTTCTCACATAATTTTCATTTATGTTAGTGTCAATGCTAATTCTCCATTGAAGATATAAAGAAATTAGTAAAAGTGTTTAAAATAATTCTATTTTTTAAAAAATATTGAAAAAATTTTATTATTAAAAACTTAAATTTTGTATTTTAATTATAAAAAATAATTTTTTTAATTATTAAAAATATTTTTTTAATACCAATTAAACAATACCAAAAACTTTATAAATAATTTTTATTGTTAAAAAAATTCTTTTCACTGACAACAAAGTCAAACCGGGCACTTATTCGATCAGTTTAAAACTAAAAAAAATACCGCATTCAGATGTAAACTATACCCAAATCAAGCCAATAGATACATCCACTCATTTTATTTATTTAATAAATCCATGAAAAGAGTACCCAATTCAGATATACGTGATATCCGAATCAAACCGCTCTATCCATGAGCCAACCTATATTTTGCACCCCAGACGCAAGGATAAAAGTTATAAAAATAGTCATAATTCCAATCATATCCTGCATACCAAGCGCACCATTGTGTTCATTTAGATTTAAACAATGGCAAAAAAATACTATCTTAAAGATCATACAATATTTTGATTTGTTCTATTTGAGTTCAACATAGTGCTGACGATTCTTTTAGCAATGTTTGAATTTATTTTAATTGAATTAAAAAGATTACTAATTATCTTTTTTACTGGTTTTTTTAATTTATTTCAAGTGAATTAAACAAATTAGTCAGCAATGTTTTATAATCTACCAATGGTCTCAAATTGAAACTAATATAGGACTCGCGTTATAGAAAAAGAAAAAAGGAAAACACAATTCCTATTTACCTGATTATTTTAACCCTTCTTTACGTGTTAGTTATTATACAATTATTTCCAAAATGAGGAATTAAAATGACATTTCTTTTTGGAAAGAAAATTTTGTGACACTTTTCACAGTTGAATTTACCAACAATTTTCTTTTCTTTTAAGATATTAAAAAGTTGCAGAGAATCCATAAAACCAGCGCAGCTAGTACATTATAATGACATTTCAGTGCCTATCACCACGATAAAAGTAAAACAATGTTGAGCAGAATCTTGATCGGTACGATATGGATATGATCCACGACTTTATTCTGATCGACATCGATACATACAACTCATGCACCACGAGTCCCGTGACACCCACCAGCAGCAGATTGGCATCGCTTTCTCATCAAGAATCAAGATATGCTTAACCTGTTCAATCTTTTCTTTTTCACGACTTCACAATCCATTCATTGCGCATATGCAATCACACCATTTCCCAAGAAGTTTGCACAGTTTCCACACCACCGGCATAATAACGGTTTACATTAAACCCTTGGTTAAAGAAAAAAATGCCCAAGTTTAGCAAGTTTCTGAATCCAGGGTGAATTTAACTTTTGATTACAAAGTATAGAATCACAGGTGAATTCAATGCAATCTTGAATTTGTTGTCAGGACAGTAACAATATGTCAGAACTTCAAATATCTGATATCCAGTTGAGAAAATATTCTCATCTGCTATTGAACACTCAACTACAGATTTACAGTAGAAAACATAATTGCCTAAACTTCACAGCTTGAATTGATTCATGCTGCCACTCCAGTCCTGGAGCAGGAAGTCTACAAAGCTTGTGCTATGAAAGTGCAACCAGTCCCTCCTCCCAAGTAAAATCTACAGGGCCATGAGTGCAGCGAAGAAGATCACTTTTAAGTTCAGGCCAGATAAGACCCATCGACTTTTCCTTTATTGGACAAAGCAGCTTTAGGGCAGAAAGTACCCTTGGAGCTTCTATTTTGGCTACAAAACTTTCACTGAGCTTTTGCGAGGGCTCGACTAGACACACCATGCAACAATTTGACGAACCCTAGGAAGCTTAGCTTTCCATCAGTGTGCCTAATCCAATCGTGGAGCACAGCATGCACAGGGACTGAAGGGCCAAGGCCAAGTTCCTGAAACAACATTCACAAATGCCATTAGATCAGTCTCTAAATCGGTGTTTCTTTCCTTGCAAGCTGAGTCTCTCTCCAACAAACCAACTAGGAACGTTGATGACAGTTGCAAATCTGTCTCTAACAATTGAGTCATAGAAGTAAGACTAGAGAGAACCATTTCTGGATACATATAAATGATACAACATCATGTAATAAACACAGCACCATTTACTGCTTGAAAAAATAATACTAATAATCATATTGAGTATCTTTTTGAGAAGAGAAAATATTTAAGTTCCCTCGACAAGAATGCAGAAAGAATTTAAATGCCAGCTGCCAAAGACAACCCATCACAGACACAACCATTTTTCAGAACAACTCTCTGCTAAAACTACAACTAAATCAAATTAAACAGACATTATGCACACAAGAGGACATCCAGAAATTTTTTTTTTTCTCAAAAATGAAAGAAAACTAACATACCGAAGCTAATTCCTCAATGACAATTGCTCTGTTTCCATCTTTTTCAAAAAGTTCATAGGCGCAACGAGCATGTTGTTCCCATCGATCAAGAGCCTCTAGCTGATGAACGCTTAGAGCAGCTGCACAGAATTCCTCAAAGTCCATTCTTCTGTATTGAAGTGCATTAAGCTGCCACAAACAAAAGAAAATAAAATTTTAATAAAAATTTAGAACACAACACAATCTTCCGACTGCAACTCCATCACGAAAAATCGAAGGACCTACAGATGATAGAAAATCTGGAATGCGAGACTCCTTCATAGCATCTGTTGAATTTTTCATCAAGGCCTGATCAAAGCAAAACGTGTAAGAGAGTTATTTACAGGACTATTGGTAAAGAATTTAGGCATTCCAAAAGAAGCTTACCGCTTTGATATTTTCTAAGCTTATAGTGCCATTTTTGTTCGGTTCCAATAATGCAAATTGCTCCCTCAAATAAAATAACTCATCCACAGTCAATGTCTTAGACAGAGCCTGCAAGCACCAATGAACAATGAGAAATAAGTTTCCAGAAAATTTAGTGTTCGAGACAATAAAAAGGTCTACATTCTAAAAATTGATAAGACAATGTGGACGAGAAGAATGTTGCCAAAAATTAAGGTCCCCAGGTGGTTGGTGCATTACATTTTTTAGAAGCACTCATTTCTTTTAGCAACACTGTGTTGGATCTGTTTTGAGATAAGCTAATGCTACTGCCCACTCCTTAAGGTACAATTCATCCTACTGCCCACTTCATAAGGTACCCAATTTCAAGAATGAAGTTGGCAGTGGTTTTCAATGCAAATATTACGGCAAATGGATAGATAGATAGCCATGAATTACAAATTAACTATAATGGTCAATACAACCCATCTCCTTAATTTGCTTCCAAATGAGCCTATTACTCTCCAACCTATAGCCTTATCAAACTAAGCCAAGATATAGCACTGATCAAAGGGTACTCCTGGCCATATCTGTCACTGGACCAAAGAGAAAATTAGGCGATGGTTGGTTGAGGGGAGGAAAAAGGATAAGCCATCACTTGGAAGTTTATAAATAACCAATTGAGACCCTTCTTTCTTGAACCCTCTTTGAAAATCTCTCCCTTTTTTTTTTTTAAAAAAATTCGCAAGTGCAGTAAAAATCAGCGTTAAAATGTCTCATTTTCTCCAGTCTTAAATGACCATGGGACAAAACACCACATTAAAAGCAAAAAGTCTACAGACACCATAAGCCCAAAGGTCAATATAGATTGAAGCCAATAAACCTTGCTAAACAATCTTCTTCTCTAAACAGTTATAGTTTTCTCATGGATATAAATTCTAAAACTTGACATAAATGATCTAGAAAGGTAGGTCGGACCATGCTGGTTGCATTAACCCCACCTCGCAACAAAACACATCTTGACAAACACTCAACTCAAACATATGCATTGAGATAAAAATAATATATCCAATGCTCATGTAGGTACAGCAATGTGAAAGAAAAAACACAAAAATAGCATCACGTACACACCCTTAAAGCAGCTTTTCGAAGAGATGAAGATCGCATGTAAGCCTTCATGAGTTTAAATATCAGTACATCCAGAGGCACTGTTATATCATTGGAGTTTTTAATCCAGGGATGACCTGCAATAAGAATTGTTAAGAGCAGCACTTTAGGAATATAAGAATAGGGAACTCTGATAACAGATGAGGCATTTACTTAAAGCCTGAGCAGCAGTCAATCTTTTTCGTGGGTCTTTATTTAACAGACGTTTGACAAAGTCTCTTGCCTCGGAAGACAGAGAAGGCCAAGGTGCTTCATCAAAACTTGGATCAGCTTTTAGAACAGCCCGAAAGATCCCCGACTCAGTCCGAGACCAAAAAGGACGGCTGCCACACAACAAAATATATGCAATCACACCAATACTCCAGACATCAGCTTCTGTACTGTAAGATCTATGCAGAACTTCAGGTGCTACATAGTATGCACTACCAACAATGTCATTAAGTCTTTCATCTGCAAACCAATTAAAACATGGGAACTGTTAACTATTCACGGAGCTATTGAAATGACCAACAGTTAGGCCTATGTAAAGAAGAGATGACAAACCTGGTTTAACGAAATCAGACAAGCCAAAATCTATGGCCTTCAATTCTGAACTCTCATCCTTTGCTGTAAACAAGAAATTCTGATCCAGCAAGTAGCTACACTTAGATAAGAGCATATAAATGAAAAAAAAAAAGGCACTTGCTGCAGTCATGGTCACAGATACCACTAACAGTAACTGTCTTGCAGAATATCCAACCACCATATCAAATGACTCGATTCAATTACCAAATTGGCAGATTCAATTCCCCCACCGACCTTCTAAAAGAAACAAGGAAAAGGAAAAAGAAAAAGAGTGATGGGAAACTCATGATATAATTCACCTCAGGTTTAAGATCCCGGTGCACCACACCCTGAAGGTGGCAGAAAGCAACAACATTCAATATCTGTATCATCACTGCCTTTGCATCATCCTCTGTGTATTTTCCACCCCTGTAGAAACAGAAATGTTATTCATAAGCAATAAACTTCTGACCAACTATATTATCTTCACATAAGCAACCGTAAATAGCAACAAACTTCATGAAAGTAGAAAGAGTACTGAATCTGGATGAAGGTAGAACTGGAAAAAAAAAAAATACCTTGAAAGTATTCTATCTAAGAGCTCCCCACCTTCACATAACCTGTAAGATAAAAGTTGCTTAAAAAAGTATGGAGAAGAAAACCAGGTAATAGCCATCAAAATGTAATCTAGAGAAACACTCCATTAGTAATAATACAACAACAGCAGCAGCATGCCATTCATAGAAAATGCAGCTAATGAGACTTACTCCATTACAATATAGACATTATCATTGTCTTCATAAGCATCATAGAATTTTACTAAATTGTTATGTCCAGTCAAAGCTCTCAATATCTTCACCTCCCTTCTCACATCCTCAATTGCAATAGCTGTAGTCATCTAACCAATAAATAGTAAACAAAAAATAAAAACCCACAATTAGGAAAGTACATAACATTAATACGTTCCAAAATCATCATCAGAACTGAAAACACAATACAGTACCAAAACCAGAACGTTGTTTCTGTGTGAGGAGCCTTAACATATACCAACCTACAGATCTAAACTTTATAATGTAAACTGCACAAAATAACTACTAATAGAATTAACATCATTAACAGTAATATACACACCTTCGCTTTGGGTATAACTTTCACAGCAACCTGCTGTCCTTTAAGCTCCCCCTTCTTAAACTTGGCGGAACAGGTGTACCCGAAATGTCCGCGCCCGACCTCCTCCCCGAGTTCATACTTGTTTCCAAAATGCTTCGAGAATCCGAAACTCTTGTCCAGCCCCGTGGCCCGCTCCGCTTCATTTCCCTCCGGAATCGCGGTTTCGTTAGGCTTAACCGAGCCGTGCCGGCGCGCCAAGACAGCCTTTATGTGCTTGGCTGGAGACGGCGGCGGGAACGGTCTCTTGAAGAACCGCTTCGGCGTTGAGTTCGCCGAAGATCTCACCGGAGACGACTTTTTGGAGAAGAAGTAGTGAGCTGGACTGGGACTGTAGAACGGGAAAAACGGCGATTTTTTCCCTTCGTTGACGGAGTTATTCTTGCACTGCTCGTCATCATTGCTAGGGTTGTTGGTTTGACCGTTGGCTGAACTTGGAGTGGGAATAGGCTTATCCTCAGCTGGAATAGGTTTGTTCTTGGCTGTGATTGAGGTGTTGGCGGCCGGAACAGTTTCGGATTTGGGCGACCTTAAATTTGGGGAGGGCTTAGAGTTGCAGAGACCCATTTCAAAGTAAGTTCCTCCCCAAACACAGAGAGTAAACTGAATTTAAATCCTACGGCTAAATCATCGAGTGGATAATCAATTACTCTTAAATTTAAACTGAAAATTAAATGACTTTTTCCTTTTCTTTTCCAAAAAGAAAAAATTTAAATGGGAAGTAAAATTTGTCTTGGGTGATTGTAGTTTTTGGAATTTAGAATGGAGATGGGGATCTACAGGAGACGATAAAAAGGAAACGACCGTGAGTTCACTTTTTGTTATAGAAGAACTAAACAAAATTAATTAGAAAAATTAGTAAACAATTAGTACTAATTAAAAAATTAGCGAAAGGGATTGGGTTTGCTTTTGGTTGGGTTGGTTAGAGGGGGGCCAGTACAGTAGAGTAACGTCGGGTGTTCATTTGCCACGTGGCGGGAATCTGGGGTAGTTGTTATTAATTTAGCATGGCTTCGTTACTTAATGGGAAGTAATAGAAATTAAATTTCCGTTTTTTTCCCTTGTTCTTCTCTGCATTTGAGGGGCATAATGGACATTCTGGACGGTTTAAAAATTATTTCGAAAATAAAAAAGTCAAAACTGCGCCGTTTATCACCTCGCTTCTTGGACAAGGTTGTTTGCAATTTGCACTATCAAAAAAATCCAAAACTTTATGTTTAATTAATGGAAGTCAAAGCTGATGGATATAATTTTTTATACACACAAATGCAATAAGATCAGAATTTATGACTGTGTATAAGATTGAGTAAAAATCAAATTTTTTTTACCATTAAGATTTTAACATTATGCAATTGCAAACATGTTTTGATATTATATTCAAATTTTAAAAATTATATATCTATTGAAAAATCTTCATTTGCTCTTCAATAAATTTTAATTGCTTTAACTGGTATTAAATTTAGATTTAAAAATACTTATCAAAAGTAAGAAGAAAAATTTCAAGAATATAACTTATCTACTCACTTATTGATATATCATATAATTTACTTTAATTTTATTACTTATTAACTACTCACTTATTTATATTTTCCCACCATTAATAATTCTAATTTATAAAATGCATAAAGTAAAAGATAATATCCTATTTTTAAACATACTCTTAATTTATTTTAGTATCATATAATATGAAATACTTGATTTCAATTATGATGAAATATCGTGAATTTGCATTCACCGAACACATAGGAAGATCTGCTAAAAATAAAAAAAAAAATAGCCGATGACATTAATTAATGGGACAACGATACAACGACAAGATTTTCATTTGAGATTTTGGCATTGAAACATTGAAACATTGAACTTGGCAAGCTTTTTGTTTTAGCTCTAGGGGTTGCAAAAACTAGACAGAATAGTCAATCGAAAATATTGATATGTATTCACGATACCTTTTCATTTTCGGACATTTAATTATTCTTAATTTCTTGCCCATATTGTGTAAGCAATGCATGCACAAGTCAACCACCCAGTGAAAATAAATTAAGTGGCCAGCATTTTCAAAACAATTTCTCATTTTTAAAAATTAAAAAAAAAAGTTGCTTTTAGAAACTTCGGTCACAAAACAAAATAAATAACACTAAAATTCAAAAGAAAAGACAATAATTAAAACATTAAAAATTAAGTTTAAAAAGAAAAGTTTTAAACAAGCAGGGTAAAAGCAATTTTAACAGTGTTAGAAACACATAGCAGACGTTAGTTGGATGTGAATGATATTTTATAAAATGGATGACATGTTTTTGAAAAACAAAGCGTGCAAACTGTGGCCAAATGTTGATAACATCGTCGCATGGGATCATTAATGATGATGCAATTGGTGCCAAATGTTGCACCTATCCCACGGCCATAATATTATTCCACATAAAAGCAACAGCTACCAACTCCTAAATTTATTTTGGATCTTTCTCCACCATTTTTCATATTAAAAATTACCTTTCCAGGGAAAATAATAAGCAAAAAAAAAAAAGATAGTGGGAGGTTTTCCTTGTTGGTCTATGATCTTGCTGCCCACTAAAATCTCATAATCATATATGTATATAATTCACCTCTCCACCAAAATATGGTACGGCAAGTAAGAAGATAGTATTTATGGGATAATAACAATCGAGTCCCTGATGTTTTATATTTCTCAATTAAAAACATTAATTTTCCATTTGTATTAAATACATCCCTCAACATTTTGGATCATTTTGTTTAATTAGCGAGATACTTAACGAAGACTTGGAGTCTTCCAGCATTTTAGTCACGGGCTTGAATCTGATTTTTTGGAGTTCAAGATAACGACTTTTAATCTACAAGGAGACATAAGAGAAGATTCGAAATTTGAATGGATTATGCAATCCCATATATATATATATATATATATTATGTATCATTACATTAAAGAGTAATTTCATAATCAGCTACTTATATATATATATACTGGTAATTTATAATTAAACAACAAACATAATGACATTAAATAATAATAATAATAATAATAATAATATATTGTTTGTCCACTGTGATTAACATGTAATACCACTCTCAAGTTGGAGGTTTGACTTGAGAGTATTATAATGATGATCATGATTATGATGCTTGCTTTTTCCAAAATTGGCGCCAAAACTGAAAAGCATTGTTGGGTCAATAATAACCTTTTTTTTATTTATTAAATCTTAATAATATATTACATATGCGACTTTAAAAGGGCATGACTAGGCTAAGCATATAGCCAAGGAAACTTTTGCTTATGAATCAAGTCGCAATGTTAAGATAATTTTGCTACCGTATTCTATAAATTTTAATGTATACGTAGAAAAGGACTTGCATTTAAAATTAAAAGTTTTAGATTTAACTTGTTTGACAATATCCTTCTACGTGTAATTGAGGGAAAGAAAAAGGAAAGAAATTTCGCATTATAAAATCACTGCAGAACACTTAATTTGACCACTAAAAAAACCCATGATTAAGCACAAAACAATATATAATAAAAATAATCCAAAGTCAAAAGGGATAATCGAATAGAAACAAGTCAAAAAATTGTTGAAGAAAGAAGAAAAAGGGAAAGCTTAACAAATCTGAACAATCACTACCAACGAAACGAAAGCAAAGGTGTCCACTCGATGACAACTGCACTGCCTTTGCCTTTGCATTTGCATTTTGCATATTTCCCTATTTTTGTGCGTGAAAGTCCCACATTCGATGCGCATGCTGTCTTTTTTTCCCCCCCGAAAATAGTGGCCCCCTTTCTTTCATTAATAATTGGTTAAAAGTGCTGATTTCATATTCATCCATTTTTTCCTCTTCTGTGGAATTAATCCTTGGAAAACACTCAAATTTATCAATTACCACGATTGAAATGAATTATATCCTGTTCCCAATAATCAAAATTTGTGTTTTGGGTGGGTGTTAAATGATTAAATTGACATAATTTCGTGGCGTGATACCGAATTTAAATTCCATTCAGATAAAGATCGAAAATGACACAAACTTACAATAAAAAATGTTCGTATATTTAAAAACTTTGGACCAGTATTTGTGAGTCTGAAAAAGAGGTTTGGGGTAGGAGGAGCCAATTAATTGGTGAATGAGACAGGGCATTGGAAAGATCTGCAGGACAGGTCCATTACATCAACTTTACAAGTACAAACTGGAAAAGAAATCATAACGAGGACGAAAAGAATTTGTACACTGAGTGTAACTTATTGTCAAATTGAAGCCAAAACCCAAGCAGGCATTGGATATGACTACCAGTCTGAAACTTGTACCACTCACACTCTTTATTAAGTGATGTATCAGCGATAGGCCATTACGCTTGAAAGAAACTCTATTCATTAATACCACATGGTGCAGGTAATCCATCCATGTCATATCAACTTCAAACAATTATGACTATATTTAAGCTTAAAACTGTACCTCTTGCCCTTGCATTTGATACCTGCAACAAACATGGTACTACAATAAGGTTGCTTACGGATCTGGATAGGTGTAACTTAACAACTATAAGATTTTCATCATCAACAATAGCAATTATCTCAGCACAACTTATTGGAAAATCTCATATAGAATTGCAAGTACGGCTTGTTATACAAATTAGAGTATCAGTTCAAATCGCTTAATCATCATTATGGCATGGAACAGAAGTTTGGAATAATCTTAACCTTATTGTAAGAATGTGCTTTTTAAAAACGGAAAAAAAAAAAAAAAAAAGAAGCTGTTGCAGCCGAAAAATCATCACAAAACACCTTAAACATGCGAAAGTATGCTTTCCATCCATCAGGATCTCTGCGTGCCACTGGCTGAAATAAGTGGCAGCAGAATGCCAGAAGCACCACCTGGAACTAACCAGAAGTTGAGTCCCCACCAAAACCAGATTTCAGAAATCTTGTTTGGTTGAGATGATTAACATCACCCCAGATTTTTATTGTCCACTTGTTTTTGTTAGTCAAGTGAAAAATGTTGATAGATGTATTGAGCACCTTTCCTTCAGACTTTTTATTTGGGCAAGCCCCCTTGTAGAGTGCTCTAATGACACCCCCATGAGTAACCACAACTATTCGCTCTCCTACAATTGTCAAACAAATGGCAATAACCAAATTTATATTGTAACCGGCCATTTTGCACTTTAGAATTTAATATCTCAATGTATCAGGGAAGAAATGTAATTGCAAACAATATGTTTTAAAGATTCATAAACAGTTACTCAAAAACAGCGCATAGCTCAATCCAGTTCTTAATGTAGAAGTCACAGATACAAAAATCACAAAAGAGACTGTACCCATATGCTTCCTACTAATCCTCTGCAATGCAGATGAGCAGCGTTGATAAAGTCGATCGAGACTTTCTCCACCACCCTACAACGAATATGACCAATCAAGATAAAATGCTTGGCCAATAACAGCAAATGCTTAAAGAGCAATTATTCTCCTGAAAAATTTTAATGCACTTTTTCATTTTTCCTGAAGCATGGTATATGACATTCAGCAGTATGCATGCTTGTTTTTTTTCATAATGTTGATAATATTTTTGTCTTCAAAGAAGGTGATTCACTGCCAGAAGGTAAAATCCTTGGCACCATATGGTTTCTGAAAGACCATATGCTGTAGAACTGGTTATATAACTTCCTTCACTCTCTGTCTATTCCTAGTTTATCGCAGATGACGTACAATGGGTAGCTAGTTAGTTTGATAATTATCCTTTTCAAAATACAAACAGGTTGACCAAAAATCAAACGATAGCAACTACTAAGTGGGGAATTGATAGGGCCATTATTTATGCCCTCTTCTAAAAAATGGGGGGTCTCTGAGGAATCAGAACTAATGGATCACCTTTAAGAAACCCTCTGTCAAAGCAAGTTTGAGTCCCAAATATATAACCAAAATTCAGTTTAGTCAATAGTGCCAACTGAAGTTACTTTCTGAACTCGTTCATAACAAAATGGAGGGCAGAGGAACAAACTGAACTTTTGGCCTAGAGCCTGATTTGCTTTTGCCACTCTAGAAGGCCCACGTGGTTCAACTACAATTAACTATGCAAGGGAGAGAAGACTTGCATCCAAACCTTGCCTGCTTGTATTGAAGCTATAGATCTCATAATTTCTATGCTTTATTGAAAGTGAGAACTTGCAATCAATGAGTAAAATAAGAATGCATAAACCTGTATTAGATAAACTTTTCACTCTCCAAAAAGCAAAGGTGTGAGCTAGGGAGGGCCACACTAAGTTAGGACAAGAAAACCCTGGCTTAAGTCCCAACAGCCAAGGCCTTACTTAAGGTATATGTGAAACTCAAGCTGGGATAACGCAAACACAAACAGCACATTGAAATAAAAATCTAACATTGCTTGACAATAAATTAAGATTTTAATCCTCTGAATTGAAGTCATTATTAATGCAACATTAGTCTGAAACAATTCACAAGGTTATAACAATGACACAATTGTCCCAAACCATTTAAGTAATGCCAACTACACTGACTTAAAATTCCATCAATTTCCTTATGCCTCCACATGTGAACAATAGATTTCCTATGACTCTGGTGAGCAAGCCCAACTAAAACTAATTTTAGATGTCTGAGTTTAGATATGGGAACCCATCAAACCACCGTTCCCTTAAGGTTTTGAATTGCTGAATCCATGTGAAAATAATGTATACTATGCCAACAAACTTCAAATTTAAACCAACTCACAGGGATATCTTGATCCGTCTTGTGAGATAAAAATGCTTTATACGCAATAGGATTAACTCTGGCTGCTTCACGAAAAACAAGACCTTGAAGATCTCCAAGATGTCTTTCCCGTAGTTCTGGATCTTTAATGACCTAAAGTTTAAAACCAGTCACCAAGAAAGGGAAAAAAATCAATAGTGCAAGCCTGCATTTAACTGTTGATTGAGGCAATTCCCAAGTAGCTAATATAACAATATGTGAATATTCCAAATTATTTTAAGAAAGAAAAATAATCAGAAATTCAACCATACATAAATTGAAGTCATCTTACCCAAAAGGGAAAGTACTCTAAACAAATTAGAAAAAAACCATACGCAACAAAAACCATCAGCAGTAAGAATGAGTGATACAGTTCATGTTAACATTGCTCAAATCCAAAATGGAATGTCAAAGATGGTACAGTAGAAAAACCAAAATAGTTGGCAGTAGATACTTTATTGAGTTATTTACTAAGACAATATCATGGTACCATAATAAAAACCAATTTATTTAGCACAGTTTCCACAATTTTTTAGAATTAATTTGTATCCACCATCATAAATAAAAATATCAAAATAATTCACCCAGATCAATTTTTTAATTTCATGAACATACCAATTTTGGCCTGACCTATTCTGAGTCCACCACACAAACACACCAAACTTTTATAATATTCAAAACACATATAACAACGTAAGATGCAAACTAAATGGCTGAGTACCTAGCTTGATAATTGTTCCAAATTGCCCTCAACATTTGATACAAAAAGTTCAAAAGTAACTCAAACGTTTTTTACGCTAGCACACATGTAAGAACAATCCGCCAGGATATACCGTGGCAAAGATATAATCATGTGACCCCAATATTTAATAATGTAGAGCGATGCTAGAATAAATAGAATTGAATAAGAAGAAAAATAGATGGTTTCACACAAGCAATCATGAACAAGTAAGAAGCAGTTCCAAGAAGTTCAACATCATAATCTTGTAGCATCTATAACTCAATTTCACAGGAACAAAGCTTCAATGAAATGCGTCCAAAATCTAACCATACATTTAGCACACCGCTTCTATCTGCAATTGTCTGGGCTGTCTCAAGTGCTCGTTTCAAGTCTGAAGAATATATAGCAGAGATTTTATATTCCTTAGCCAGCCGCTCAGCCACCTTTATGGAAAGAAATAATTGCTAGGCATTAGCAGGAAAATTGTTTTTGTCCAAGACTTTTCAAGTAAAAGCATTTCAGCAAAGCACTTGGAAGCATTTTCAAGAAAAAAGCTTTGTGCCTGAAGGAATGCTTTCTGAAAAAGTACCAATCGGGTGATTTTTCAAAAAGCATTTCAAGTGTTTTTCTGATTCAGAAAATTGCTTCTGGAACAGCATGTACCCAGTGCTCCTTTAACAGCAGCTCTTTTAAACTGAATAAGCATTTTTGTCAAATTCAGGCTTCCGCTACCGATTACACGAAACAGTACAAAAGAGGCAAACACTCACTTAGGCTATAAAAGCATATATAATTAAGTTACGACTTACCGACGCTGCTTGCTTTCTCCCAACTGCATTTAGTTCAACATCTAAATGTCCCTATTCAAATAATTAGCAGATTCATAAATACACAATTAAATAAACAAATAAAGCAAGAATTACTTCACTTCAAATTGATTCAAGCAATTCAATTTGTCATGACATAAAACTAATAAAAACGAATAAGAGACCTGAATTTTTCCCTCCACATTCCAGGCCGTTTCACCGTGACGCACCACAATGATCTCACAATAATCAGGGCCAGGAAGGCTGTATTCATAATTACGTTTTTCAGTATCAACGTAAACAACAGTCATGATCAACGCTTCGTAACGAAAATGAAATGGGGATCGAAGCATCGAACCTAGAATCGGACTGGTTCACGAGTGGTGGAGTGTCCGTTGACTCGGCCATGTTGACTACCTGAGTCGACCGGCAAGTCAAGATCAAATTTTGGATTCCGTTCCCCGCGAAAATGCTTTCAGTTTTAGGCGATTTTAAGCACAGGGGAAAACTAACAGTAACGGACTGAGAACACGAACATGGGGAACGGCCGGGTTGTTTTACGGAGAGCCAATTGGGCAGTACGCTCATATCCTGGAAAAAGTTTCCGACTGTCAAACTCAGAGCCTCTCGTTTTAAAGATGGGCTGAAACATTGGGTTGGTTTCTAGAGTTTGGGCAGATCCATGGGCCGAGATTCATATGTAGATGTATACAGTTTGATAAAGTTTGAGCCATAGGCTAATATATGATAGGGTTATTATAATATATTGGAGAGGTTTAAGATCTACGGTGGGTCGACGCAAAAGACTGCAGGGAGTAATTTGTAGTGTATTTAATAGTATCTGTGTTGGGGGTGATCAGTGATCTCAGTAAGATGGTGGATGTATTAAATGCTATGGACTCATCTGAGTTTGTGTCATCGGAAAAAGGTATGGGTGCATTGCACCAAAATGTGTGCGGTTTTACAATAAAGGTTGTAGAGATGCCTGTGGTATCAGTTATGGGTGTACTACGAATTGTCAGGTAAACCCAGTTTGGGTGAACAGAGTAAAACGTAGGTGAAGATAGTATGTTTCAATGGCTTTTGTAGGTGTGTCAGAGTCATAGGTGGGTGCATTTAAACTCTTTTGGGTAAGTTATGTTTGGGCACTCAGCATGTTTTTAGAATATTTTAAATGGGTTGTAGGGGTGCGTTCAGTGTAACTTGTAGATGTATTAAAATTTATCTAGTGGACTGGGTTGGCATGAATACAATAAAATAGAAGTTAACGTAATGTTGTTCAACGAGTTTGTAGGTGTATCGAGAATCAGAGATGGGTGTCTTTAGTTACGTCCAGGAGGGAATGTCGTTGTAGTCATTGTCGTAAGTATTACATATTATGTGGTGGAGAGTATTTTAAATGGGTTGTATTGGTGTACTAGATGTTGTTTAGTGGGCTATCTTTGGCATCTTTAATTATTGTGTGTGCTATCAGGTTAAGTACTGCGGCCTTGAATACTTTAGAGGCTCTAGGAGGGTGTATTCAGAAAAATATGTCAATACATTGATATGCGTCCAGTGGGTACGTTAGTAGACAAGAGTAAGTTATGGGTGAATTTAGCATCTTTAATTCGGTTTTGTGGGTGCCTCCAGAATGCGTCATGTGTACATTTAGTGTCGTTTAGTAAGCTTTGTGACTGTGGACAGGATTCGATTTGGTGGTCTATAATATTTTTGGAATTCATTTTTTTGTTTTCTTATATTTTATTTCAATTTTATTTAAAATTTGAGTTTATTTCTTTTATTTGAGTAGGATTAGCAATAGAGTGATTATATTGTCGCATCTCTAAAATTCTTATAAAATACATTTTTTTTATTTCTCATAAATATATTAAAATAAAAAAATTCTTATACAACTTGTTAATTTAAAAAATAACCCTTATTATCTTATTTATTTAACAATGTTTTTTAAAATTTATTTATTTATTGAAGAAGACTAATTAAAATTTTTCTTCAAAATACTCAATCCATAATAGGTACATTATCATCGAATTTTACATCAAAGGTTTACTCTTTTCACAATCAACTCTCTCTTCATCCATGATTATTTTATTTTTTCATCAATTTAAAATTCTTCAAAATTTATTAGAGAATAAAAGATATATTTATTTATGAAGGGCTTGAAAAAGAAATCAAAATGTATAGTAAATAAAATTAAAAGTTAGTAAAGTATTAATACAGAGTAAGAGTCGATGGCATCTTTTTTTACATAATTTTTTACATCAATTGTAAACCATTGGATTTACGCACATTTAATGGTTAAAATTGTATTTGATCATATAATTAATGCATCTATAATTATCGTATATTTCAGATGCTATCTCAATTGTTAAATATATTTAAATAAAAAAAATTACAATTAATATAAAAAATTATGTAAAAAAAAAAATGAGGCATTTATTCTGCCCCATTAATGTATTATAAATATAATAAGTCAAGTATTTAATAGAAACCAAAATATTTGAGTTGAATTAAATTTGTTTTTATGTCATTTTAGTTCAAATTTAATATTTATTGAATTTAAAATTTTAACATTAGAACAGTGGATATAATCATGATTCAATGAGTTAGGTTCACTTTTTCTTTTGTTGATTTCTAATCTTTACAATGGATTAAATTGGAATAATGGAAAAGAAAAATATGTTAAAGTTATAAATTAAAAAAAAAAGTTTTAAAGGGAATTTAAAGAGTCTTGACACTAGTATAACTCTTACAAACATTGTATTTATTTTTCTAGTACACTGTTGGTGTAAACAGAAGGTTGTGGGTGAATTTAATGTCTTTCAGTTATGTGGGTGTCAAAATTCGATGTGAGTGTAGAAAATTGTTAAAAATAAATCATAAGTGTGGCGTTCCCATCTGTCCCAGATGTCACAAGGAGAAAGAGGATACTTATCATGCATTAGTTGGCTGCATTTTTGTCAAGCAGGTGTGGAAGCTGTCCACCTTTAAATGCAATGATTTATCAAACAAAACAAAGGGAAACCTCTCTTTTCTCTCACAAATACAGCTCTTGAATCTTTGTCTAAGGGAGAGATGGAGAAATGGATTGCTTTGTGCTGGGCAATTTGGTTTTCCAGAAACTAAACTATCCATAACACAGCTTGCCAAGCCCCACAGGATACTCTTTCCAAAGCGGAGAATATTTGGATAAATCATCAATCAATAACTGATACTTGTTCGGTTAACAGAGGGCATAATGCAACTCAACCTGCTCCTACATGGCAGCCTCCTCGACAAGGTTGGTATAAAATTAATGTAGATGCTGCAACTAATGCTAAGGCAGGTTTGGCTGGAATTGGAGTTTTGATAAGGAATGCTGAAGGAGAATTTATGGCTGTTTTAACTTGCAGGATTCCTTTCTCGTTAGATGTAGAATTTGCTGAAGCGGTAGCAGTTCAAAAAGGAATTGATCTGGCTATAGACACAGGGCTTATACCAGGGATTGTTGAGTCTGATTCTCAAAATGTGGTCAATCTTATCAATAAAAAATTGTTAAGTAGGTGTGAGGTTGGGTGGGTGGTTGACGAAATTACAGCCACTTTGTCCTTTTGGAACTGTTTTGAGGTGGTTTTTGCCGCTAGGTCTTGCAACATAGCAGCTGATAAGTTGACAAAATTAGCCCTACATAATAACGATGAGCATGTGTGGTTAGAGGAGTGTCCTGAGGAGCTTCAGGCTTGTGTAGATAAAGACAAAATGTAATGTATGTTTGTTTAATGAAAAAAAAAAAAAAGTGTGTATTTCCATAAAAAAAATCGTAGGTGTGACTTTAGTATAATTTATGTCAGAGCTAACAGTTATCTAGTAGGCTGAGCTAGTGTCAACGGAAAATATATAGGTGTATAAAATATTTCTCGGATCACATGTGGGTGTATTTAATATTATCTAGTAGGCTATTTTGTGTCATTTAAGATATGAATCAATTCAGTTTCTTTCAATGGGATCCTATCTCTAACATAAAAAGTGGTTCGGGTCTTTTCGTTGAGTAGTGGGTCCTGTGAGAAAAGCAGGGTGATTTTAAATTGAGACACCAATGTAAAACAGGAAAGACAAAAAAATTAGAGCAGAAGAATATAAAGGGCCAAGTGAAAAAAGGGCAAAAAAGAGAGAAGAGGAGGGTAAGAATTAAAAGGGAAAGAAAAGAGAAAATACCAATTTCTCCCTTTATTTATTTTAATTTTATCATTTACCTCTCTATTGTTTTAAAATTACACTTTATCTCTTGTTATCAAAATTTGACTCTTACTTGTTAATAGTTTTTGTCATTTCACATATTTGCTTCTAATTAAACTAATATCTCCCTTTATTTTTGTCCTTTTCTTTTTCATCTTGTTTCTTTCTCCTACTCTTACAAAATAATTTCATATTTTTTTCTTTTCAAATTAATATAATTTAAAAATTTTTAATAAAATTTAAACCTAATCCATTTTTTTAGTTTTATGACAAAATACAACCACTATTTTAAATTAATACATAACGAAATAATTATAATTAATCCTTAAAATTAATCCTAAATTTAAACTTTTTACAATTGATACCCAAAACTAGCATTATACAATATGAATAATGTGTGTGGTGGTTCAAGATGAAAGAAATTTTTTTTTAGGGCACGTGGGTTGGTGCTATATGCGGGCGCTAGATGCGGTCGGTGTATTGTGTGTAACCAGAATGAGCGGTGGAGTATTTAGTATCTTTCAGGAGAGATTGTGGGTGCAGTCAGTTTATATTGGTTGGGTCGGTGTGGATATAATAAAGTGTAAGTGACATAGTTTTAAAATAGTTTTGTGAGTGTAAGCAGAATGAGAGGTGGATGTATTTAGTATCTTCTAGGAGAGGATGTGAGTTCAGTCAGTGTAAAGTCCGTGGTGGTCTTAGAACGTTTTAAAGGGGTGGTGTCGCTGTATCCAATGTAAGGGTGCATTTAGTTTCTTTCCGATTGCTTTGTGTGTGCTAATAGAATTGGGTATTCACAGTTTTGAATAGATTAGAGGGTGTATTCAAAAATATAATTAAATATTTGTTAACGTAATTAATATTTTCAATGGGCTAAGTTCGTGGAGACAAGTAAGATTCGGGTGAGTTTAGCATATGTTAGTAGGCATATTTAATATATTTGCGTTGCATTTTTAGTATAATATGACAGTACTTGATAGTTTAAAGGGCGTGCCCTCTAAATACTGTAAACATCCTATTCAATTATGGATGAAAATGACGTAATCAAACGATCCAATAAGGTAAACATCAGGGTTTCATAATCGAAAAATTTTGTTGATACGATGCGTATAACATAAAATATGAACTTGCTTATAATATAAAATAAAACCCATTTTTCTTTGTTTATCCATTAAAATGTATAAAAATAAAAAAAATCTTATAACATCTCATTAATTCAAAAAATGGCTCTCATTAATATATTAAATCGGTTTATTTTTTTTACTTAAAGTGATTAATTAAAGTTTTTCTTAGAAATATATTCAATTTATAACATGTAAATTTTCACTAAATTTATAAATAATTATTTTATTTATCAATTTAAAACTATTAAAATTTATTAGAAAATAAAGAACAGTTATTCAATTTTAGATTTAAAAAAGAAAATAAAGTTTACAATAAGTAAAAGTCATAAATTAGTAAAAATATTAATATATTACAAGGAAAACATGCAAATTATTCGGTGTAAATTAAAATATGTGAGTTTAGCCAGAAATGTTTTGGTGTAACTGAAGTTAATGTTAAAATTGTAAATGAAAAACAAAGTTTTAAAAGGAATTTAAGGGAGTGACACATCACTTTTAGAAATATGCTATTATAAATAGGTTTGTAAAACAATGCATTAGAAAAAAGCACGCGCTAAAGTTTATGCCTGCAAACAAAATAGGTTTGCAGTTGTGGGTGTATTCAGCATGAATATAGGGTGCATTCAGTATCTTTGGAAAGGTGGGATCGGAATCGAGCGCCGTCGATTTACAATATTTGCAATTGCTTTTAACGGTGCGTTTAGAATATGATGACGACTGTTGTTTTAGTTACCGCGTGTTTTAATTTTTTACAAACCTAATCCGGTGGACGTGGACTGTTGGTGTGAACAGAAGAGCATGCGGGTCTATTTAATGTCTTTCAGTAGGGTTACGTGGGTGCAATCCGAATTAGAAGTGGGTGTATAACAGTTTAGAATGAGGGTGTCTTTAATATGACTTGTGGCCGAATTGATAGTAACATGGATTTTTCTAAGTGAAATGTGGCTTCATTCAGTGTATTTCACTCGGCCTTGGCTATGTGTGGCCTGTTAGTTAAGTGGGATAGTTTTAGAATGTTTTAAAAAGGTGTGGGCTGTATTTAGAATAACATGCGGGTGTATTAAATGATCTAGTGGGCTGACTTGACGTATAGAATAAGATGTGGAAGCATTTAGTAGTTTTGAAAATACGTTAGATGCAGGCCACGTGCAGTTAAAAACAGCCAGTGTAATACTACACTTGCTCTTTTAATTTGAAATACACTTAATCCGTCCACAGCGATTCTTGATGTAGCTGATCAACCACAGATGCTGTCATTGACAGACTGACTACACACTCAAAATAAAATTGACCATTTCCCAGCCCACATGTAAAGCCGCCCACTTATGGTTTCGATTACTATTCTAAATACACTCCCTAGTTTGCTGAAGGGCACCTATTATTTGTTTTCAGTTATACTAAATTCACCGTAAATGATTCTGACGACACCCAGTTAACCCGGTCCCTGCCATTATATTCATTGGATTTTTACAAAAGTTTGGGCCAGTTACGTGGGTTCAGAGATTGGACTATTAGTGGACCGAAATATTACCTTATTTTTAGATGTGTGGGCTCAATTATTGGATTGTTTTGTAGAGTTGGGCTAGATTTGTGGACTGACGCTTTGGGCTGGTAATAAAATGGCACATAAAAAAAGGGTTAATGTATCATTATTAATACTTTCATTAAGGTAATATTTTTAATTATACGATACTTAATTACTCAAATGAAATGGAAGTGGATTAACATTGTTTATAACGTTAAAAAAATAAAAACTTCTATCTATTGCAAGTCAATTCAAATTATAAAAAATTGTTTATTCGTCTTAGAAAAAGTTTATCTAACATTTTTAATAGTGTAACATATATTTGAAAGTATTTTCTAAGGGTATATTTCTAAGTCAATATTCAATAATGGTATTATTGCTTTTTTTGGCTGTATATCAAGAAGTTAAAGCATGATTTATATATCTTAATTTAATTATAAATAATAAATATGTGAATGTTTTACAATTTTATAAACTTAAGAATATAAATATTATTTTAGTTAACTTTCAAAATATGTTAACAAGATTTTTCTACTTTAATATCATTAAAAAAAAAATTTAATAGAATGTAAGGGATTGTAGTTTACGGTAAGTTTGCTTCTATTAATAACATAATAATTAATTATAAACCTATATTTTTATTTGATAATTACATATTAATCAATTACTTTTTATATATAGTGACAATTATGTTTTATAATAATTGGAAAAAATAAATTTTAAATATTGTTTTATTAGTTACAATAATATTTAAATTGATATATCCGGAAGGAAATTCCGTAAAAGATTTTTAAGATCAAAGTGGGATGTCACGTGATGTTGAATTCAATGTTTTAATAATAATTAAAGGAATTATTTAAAACAGATTAATTAATTAAGATAATGGTAGCCGCCTTTGATATCAATATGTATATGTATACGAAGGAAGCTAATATGAATGTACAATAATATAGAACACGTGAGATTTAAATTATGATACTTGTCAAGCTAATTATGCTACTTTACTGAATCCTCTATTTATCAATTAAAGAAATTTAAATTATTACAAAAGATTAGCTTGTCATAATCCGGACATTATACTTGCACAAAATATTTATGTTAATACGCAAATAGCGACAACGACATAATTGTAATTGCGTAGGGACTCTATGGAGTGATTCTCAAATATTAATATCCTAATTTTTTTAATTTTGAAAAAGTATTTACCTGAATGATGAATTTTTATAATATTTAAAATAATTTATTACATAATTTGTCGTTTCATTTGAAATTTAAAAAATTGAGATAATATTTGAGGAATTATTATTAAATATATAAAACAAATTATTTAGTGCAAAGTCTATATTATTTTACGATATATTAATTTGGTGCAAAACAATATTATTTAAAACTCTTCATTATTAATTTTTTTGCATGAAATTCATGTTTTGTAAAATATGAATATCCGTCCCTAAAAGTTTATATACATGTAAAACCAAGAACAGCATAAACAAATTTTTATTTATATATTTTTTAATTAAATCTAAGTTCTAGCTAGGTTTTACCATTAAATCCAAGCGGTGAGCTTATTAATTAAATTGATCACCAAACGTGAGTATCTGGTAATAATATCTTTGCCTAGAGACCAACCCTTCTGTTTCTGATATAAATACCCATTACGATCATTCTGCCTCGTATACTTTGCAGCAACAAATACAACTAGTAGCTAGCTAGATCATATATACACTTCATTCTCAGAAGCTCTTTAATTTGAAATAAAATGGCCACTGCTGCTTCTGCAAAAGGAAAGAAAATAACAATTCTGGGGGTTGATGGAGGTGCCATTAGAGGCATTATTTTAGCCTTTCTTGAATCCAAGCTTCAGGTAATTGATTATATTAATTCATTCTTCACCAGCAACATATATGCATAGATGTTTTCTCCTCCTCTCCTTTATTTATTTATTTTTTTTAGCGTTGAATTAATATTTATTGTGGTAGGAATTGGATGGACCAAATGCAAGAATAGCAGATTCCTTTGATATAGTAGCAGGAACAAGCACAGGTGGGTTAATAACCACCTTACTTACAGCTCCTTTCATGAAAGGAAAATCAATGAATGCAAAGGATATCACCAACTTTTATCTTGAGCATGGTCCTAAAATTTTCCCTAAAATAAGTAAACATATGGAAAAAATCATCCTATACAATTAAGTGTTGATATTATTAATTCAGTGTTATCTTTAACTTGACCTCGTAATTAACACAACTACATAACCCTGTTGTGTTTTGATCACAACCAACCAGGGACTAAACCAGAAATAATCTCAGATCATCACAACATCAAGTGGCAAAATTAGTAAAATTAGCTTGTAGTTCAGAACCGTTGAGACAATAAAAAATCTAAACAAGTTAAACACATGAATAACTTCCAAAAGAAAGACATATCACTTTTCATTCAAATATTTTTTTTTTTCACGTACAATGTTTACAGGTCTTCATTTTATACTTAGCTCTATATGATTTACAGTAACAGAAAAACCAACTCAACTAACTGACTGAAAACCTCTTTTAACTGATTCCTAATTGACTTATCCAATTTTTTAGTTTCAACTAACTACCTTCTTGCCAGCTAGAGAAGATGCTGATGCATCTTGGCTGCAAACCTGATATAAAACTGACTTGAAGAAAACTAAGTTAGATTTTGGAATCACACTTAACAATCCTCCACCTTGATTTGTAATTCACAAATAACTCTTCCTTTCTCCTTCTATCAAGTAGTATTAATTTCAGAATTTAAAAAAGACTTCTACAAGTAATACAAACTTACTACAAGACATCTGCTTCTAACATTCAATGTTTAACAGCCTTAAACATTTTACAATCTTAGAAACAGATATTGTCTTAGTGAGCATATCTGTAGGATTTTCTATGTTATGAATCTTCAATAACTTCACCACACCTTTTGCTATCTCATCTCTAACAAAATGCAACCTTACATCAATGTGTTTTGTTCTTTCATGATACACTTGATTCTTGGCTAACTGGATAGCACTCTGACTATTACAGAAAATACTCACTGACTTCTGTTCAAAACCAAGCTTTGCCACGAGTCTTCTAAGCCAAATGGCCTCTTTTACAGCTTCTGTTACAGCCATATATTCAGCCTCAGTTGTAGACAAAGTGACTACAGGTTGCAAAGATGCTTTCCAACTCACTACACAATTACAAAGAGTGAAGACAAAACCTGTCAAAGACCTTCTCTTATCTATATTTGCTGCATAATATGAGTTTATAAACTCAGTTATAAAATCTTGATCTGAGTTGTATCTACTATACACCAACCTATAGCTGAGACTTCCCTTAATATATCTCATTATCTATTTCACAACATTCCAATGAGTCTTACCAGGATTCCCCATGAATCTGCTTACAACATTAAGTGAGTGTGCTAAGTCTGGCCTTGAGCAAACCATGGCATACATAACACTACAAACTGCACTTGCAAATGGTACCCTTAATATATACTACTTCTCTTCTTCAGCTCCTGGACTTTGGGTGCAAGATAGCTTGAAATGTGCTGCAAAAGGCATTTTCACAGCTTTAGCATCTTGCATTCCAAACTTTTGCAACAACTTCCTCAGATACTATTCTGGAGACAACATCAGAACTTTCTCCTTCCTGTTTCTTGCTATCTCTATTCCAAGGATCCTCTTAGCATATCCAAGATCCTTCATCTCGAACTCAAAAAATCATTGCCCCTTTAACTCCTTTATTTTCTCCTTATTCTTACTAGCAATTAACATATTATCAACATAAATCAGTAAGTATACAATTTCATCTAAATTTTGACCTTTATAATACACACAGCTGTCAAACCAGCTCCTTTTAAACCCTTTTCCTTGTATAAATTTTATCAAACCTCATGTTTCATTACCTTGGAGATTGTTTCAGCCCATACAAAGACTTATCTACCAAACAAACTAGATCTTCCTTTCCTGTTTCTATAAACCCTTTAAGCTATGAGATGTAAATTTCTTCCTCTAGCTTACCATGCAAAAATACTGTTTTCACATCCATTTGTTCAAGCTCTAGATCAAAGACAACCATAATAGCAAGTAGAATCCTTATAGATGTATGTCTAACTACAGGTGAGAACACTTCGCTGAAATCAACCCTTTTTTTTTAAGTGAACCCTTTAGCTACCAGCCTGGCTTTATACCTAACTTTTTCATTTTTTGTGTCACTATCCTTTTTCAAAAATCCACTTGCATCCTACAATTTTCCTGTCTTTCGGTTTTGGTACAAGCTTCCAAGTTTTATTTTTCATTAGAGATCTCATTTCTCCTAACATAGCCTAATGCCATTTTTCTACTTCTGAACTCTTCAAAGCTTTTTTCACACTTGTTGGTTCTGTTTCATTCAGGTCAATTGCTACTTGCAATGCATATGCTATTAAGTCTGCATATCCATACCTGATAGATGGCTTCACTTGTCTCTTTGCTCTATCCCTTACCAAGTTGTAATCTTGAACATTAACCTGCTGTTCATTTTTCTTCCCAACTTCTATTTCTGACTCAGCTTGATCTTTCCTTGCTGTATCTAGCTCCACTTCAAGCTGAGGCTCATTTTGTTGTAACTTTTCAGTAACTTGTTCCTTTATTGATGCATAATTTTGTTTCAGCATTTCATCTTCATGAAATATCACATCTTTACTTATTACACATTTGCCAGACTTACCATCATGACACTAAAGCTTATAGCCTTTCACACCTTCGGGATAACCTATAAAAATTCCCTTTACTGCTCTAGGATCTAATTTGTCTTGTTTATCATGGGTATAGGCTGTACACCCAAAGATTCTTAGATGATCTAGACATGAGGGGCATTTAGACCAAATTTCTTCTAGAGTTTTAAAATTTAATGCGGTAATAGGACATCTATTAACAAGATACACAACTATTGAGACAGCTTCTGCCCAAAAAGCTTTTGACAATCCAACACTCAGCAACATACACCTAACCCTCTCTATCAAAGTTCTATTAAATCTTTCTGCCATGCCATTTTGTTGTGGAGTATATCTTACTGTTCTGTACCTCATAATCCCACACTTTTCACAGAATGAATCAAATTGTGCACCACAAAATTCCATGCCATTACCTGTTCTAAGTGCTTTGATTTTTTTTCCTTTTTGATTTTCTACCAAGGCCTTCCAGCTTTTGAAGCTTTCTAGAACCTAATCTTTACTTTTCAAAACCTTAATCCATACCTTCATTGAATAGTCATCGATGAAAGAAACAAAGTACTTTGCTCCACCTAGTGAAGCAACTTGAGCAAGTCCCCGCAAATTTGAATGTATATAATCCAACACTTCTTCTATTTTATGCAAACCCGCCTCAAACCTTACTTTATGATGCTTTCTCAATACACAAACTTCACAGAATTTAAATGAGTCCCATGTGTCAGCTCTAAGTAAGCCTTGCTTGCTTAATTCTTTCATGCCTTTTCCACCTAAATGTCTTAACCTCATATCCCAGATCGTCATTTTATCTATATTTCGATCAACCACAATAGCCAAATCTCCACTGATTGCAGTGCCTTCTAAGACATAGAGGCCATTCTGCCTAACATCTTTCATCACTACCATAGAGCCCTTTAAAACCTTTAAAACTCCACCTTCAGCTCTAAAACTATACCCACTTAAATCTAGCATACCTAAAGAAATCAGATTTCTTTTCAGTTTTGGAACAAATTTGACATCTTGAAGTATCATATAGGTTTTGTCATGCAACTTTAATCTTATAGCACCAATTTCTTTTACATTACAAGACATATTGTTTCCCATCAATACTTTCCCCCCATCTGAAATGTTTAAGGATGAAAACAAAGACCTGTCAGGACACATATGAAATGAGCAACCTAAGTCCATGATCCACTCACCTTCATTTCTTTCATTAGAGGCTATCAACAGAAAAGCATCTTGAAAATCTTCATCTGTTAATACTGCTGCTTCGGCTTGGTTTCCAATTGCCTTTTTTTTCTTCTGCTTTCTTTTCAAGGCAATCTCTTCTAAATGGCCTTCTTTATGACAATGGAAGCATTTTAACTTCTTTCCCTTAGACATTAATCTCCATTCCTTTTGATCTTGTAATCTTTCTTCTCTGACCTTCCCCTTGCATAAAGGCTCTCAGCAGAACCTGAATCTTTTTCATCTTTCTTCTTACTTAACTCCTTTGAATTCAGTGATGCTTTGACATCATCCATTGAAACAGAATTCCTACCATAAAGCAAAGTATCTACAAAATGCTCGTAAGATTTAGGAAGAGATGTCAGCACTATAAATGCTTGATTTTTATCTTCAATTTTAATGTCTATTGTTTTCAGGTTAAGAATTATTTCATTAAACTCATCTAGGTGGTCATTAATTGATCCTTTTTCTTTAAGACTGAAGGCATAAAACTTTTTCTTCAAATACAATCGATTTGCCAAAGATTTCGTCATGTACCTTGCCTCCAAATTATTCCAGATTCTAAGAGCTGTTGTTTCTTTTGAAACTTCCCTCAGCACCTTGTCAGATAAAGAAAGAACCAAGTCACTCTGAGCCTTTCTCACTATCTCCCTTTTATCTACTTTTGATACATCTTCTGACATCTTTGATTCTTCTTCAAGATCAGCTTCAAGCCCTTCATGAACCAGAAAAGCTTTTATTTTAATCTTCCACAGATTAAAATCATTTTCTCCTGTAAACCTTTCAATTGTGAACTTTGAAGACACCATAGCTTTGATCCCTCCTTTGAAGCTCTGATACAACTTGTTGTGTTTCGATCACAACCAACCAGAGACTAAACCAGAAATAATCTCAGATCATCAGAACACCTAGTGGCAAAGTTAGCAAAATTAGCTTCTAGTTCAGAACCATTGAGACAATCAAGAATCTAAACAAGTTAAACACATGAATAACTTCTAGAAGAAAGACAGATCACTTTTCATTCAAATATTTTTTTGTCCATGTACAATATTTACAGGTCTTCATTTTATACTTAACGCCACATGATTCACAGTAACAGAAAAACCTACTCAGCTAACTGATTGAAAACCTCTTTTAACTGATTCCTAACTGACTTATCCAATTTTTCAATTTCAACTAACTACCTTCTTGCTAGCTAGAGAAGATGTTGATGTATCTTGGCTGTAAACCTAGTATAAAACTGACTTGAAGAAAATTAAGTCAAAATTTGGAATCACACTTAACAAGCCCTTCTCTTTTTAAAGATTCCGAAAGATATCATAAAAAGAATATAAATAAAGACGTGAAAATGAATGATTGAACTACCTGCTTATACACTGATATGAAAAGAAAAAGAAGGGTTACTCTCATGAATTAAACACTTTTTCTGTTTTACCGTTTCTGAAATCAGCCGCAGCAACTTCTTGAATTCAATTACAAGCTCAATTGGTAATATGATGATGGGACCGAAGTATGATGGGAAGTACCTGCTTACAATCATAAACCAGCTACTAGAAGACATTACTGTGAAAGAGACTCTCACAAATGTTGTTATACCAACTTTTGACATTAAGCTACTTCAGCCAGTTATCTTCTCCACTAGCGATGTACCATATACTTTAATATATACAGTTTTTCATTGTAGCTACAAATAATCCGAAGTTGAACAGCATGCATTCATTGATCTCCAAATTTGTTTTAATAGGGAAAAGAAAATATTTTGAAGAATGCTTGTATGGCTGACATATGCATCAGCACTTCTGCAGCTCCCAACTACTTCGTAGCTCACTACTTCGAGACTCGGAATAGTGACACTGGCGGAATCCGAATTTTTGATCTCATCGACGGTGGAGTTGCTGCAAATAACCCAGTATGTACCATAATCAATCAACTTAATTATATATAACTCCTTGATATATGACTATGAATACATGATAGTGTGGTAATTATCGACAGGGCCGTTTAGAATAACAAACAATTACAAAATCTGCAGACCCTGGTGGCTATAAGCCACGTCACGAAGGAGATGGTGAAGCACATCCCAGATTGCTCTGACAACAAACCAATGGAGAATACTAGAGAGATGCTGGTGCTATCAGTTGGCACTGGTGCTGCTAAGAATGAGTTTAAGCATAGTGCCGTCTCAGCATCCCAATGAGGCACTTTCAATTGGATCTATGAGAACGGCAAAATGCCAATAATCGATGTATTTTCTGATGCAAGCTCTGATCTTGTGGACTTTCATGTGTCTACTCTCTTTCAATCCCAGGGTCGCAAGGACGACTACCTTCGAATTCACGTACTCACTCTTCCTTCTTTATATATGTGTACTACTACTATTTATGCAAATTTTAACACAATTAATCTTTATATCTTATAATTATATATATGTACGCGTAGGATCACACGTTGACTGGCGATGCTGCATCTGTTGATATTGCACCCAGGGAGAATAAGGAAAAGCTTGTGAAGATTGGAACCAACTTGTTGAAGAACCAAGTGTCAAGGGTCAACTTGGAGACTGGCATGTTTGAGTAGATTGAAGGAGCGGGTACAAATGAAGAAGCTCTTACTCGATTTGCAAAATTACTCTCTGAAGAACGTAAGCTCCGGATCAGCCCATTCAAATAAAGGTCGTTAATTTTACGCATAAGGAATCCAACCTAATGAACAATAACGTGTGTGTTGGTCTGTGCTTGAAAATATAGAATAAACTGAGTTGCAATATGAATTAATTGTTGTAATCATATTGTTTTATGAGTCTTACTTTATTTGTCTTGATGTAGTGGTATATATTGAATCATTGAATTTCAAAAGGATTTTACTGAGTGGTCAGTTAAAAGAGTCACAACGGAGCAATTATATATATAAATATGCATGCTGCACCCAAATAAGAGTTACTCTTACTATTTGTGTTGTGTGATGCTTGACTGGATATTTTTTGATGTTTGTTTTCATTACTATCAAATGATATCTTTATCAACAATGATGCAATGCCTCTTATATATATTTCCAAAGACTGGAAAGCAAACATAAGTTCAGATCATGCTGCTTCTACTTTAAATATGAAAATGTATCCGAGGATGTAGTCAAGAATTTGAAAAATATCTGCAAATCGAGCATAGTCTTTAGTTTTAAGCTGAGAGGAGTGCTAACAGACAGTGACAATAAATGAACATGGAGAATTAACAGACACAGTGTCAATTAATTTTATTCAGTTATGGTGATCATCAATTTAGAATAATTAATAATATGTTTCAAAGTATTTAATATGTAGAAAATTTCTATTTTGTTATACTTTTAAACTGTATATTTGATAATTTTTTATTATAATCCACTATTATTAAACGAATAAAAGCATGTCTAAAGATACAGTATCTTTACTAACTTTAACAGCATTTAAAGAATTAATATAAAATATTTCTAACTATCCTAATCTCAATACTTTATAGGTGTAAGATAGGTTTGCAAGCACTTCCTTAGGATATAATTTTTAATGAGAACACATCTTGCAAAAGAATATATCTTGTATGCTCTTCTTTTATTCTTTTAATAAAAAAAGGTTTAATTATTCTGATCCTTCACTAAGAAATACAATTAATTGTTTAACAATATATTTAGTATTATTAGAAACTTAAAATGAAAAGCGCCTTTGAAATGCGCATTTGGTTGATGTCAAGTGTTGATAGAGAGTTGCGATGGAGGAACTGAAAATAAGCAATAACTATTTCGCTATTTCTTTGAAAATATGGAGGTAGGTTTGTAATAATGGTTTGATTAATTAATGTTTACAGGCCAGAAATTATCAACGTGGGATAAAACATGTTTAATTTATATATATATATAATTAAATATATTTATAATTGATGTAAAACATATACATATAAAGTTATATATATATATAAAGTTAAATTGTTAGATGTCATAATATCTAACGATTTATAATTAATATAAAATTTTGTATAAAAAAAAAAGTTGCTGATTCTACCCTTATATTTATATATATATATATATACATATATTATTGGGCTATTTATAGCTTTTACTTGTTCTTATCAGAAAACTAGATAATAATTTCTGTTTGAGATGATTATGCCGCCGTTTCATAAAATAAATTCAGTTAAAATCTTTTTACAAATATACAGAAGTTAATTTTCTCAAATATTTGAAATATATATTTTTCTTTGAAAATTTGATATTTTTTAATTAATATTTAATTCTCTACCCTCCCTGCTCCTCTTGAGTCCATACGAATTATACTTAGTTTTGATTTAAAACAGTAAGTCAATTAATAAGAAAATTCTCTAAATCATCGATTCATCTTATGTTTGAATATATAATGTTCCAAATTTCATTATGTTGAAAATTTAAGTATTTAAAAATTTATATTTGATATACATCCTTTTTTATTTTAGAGTTAATATTTAAGTTGGATTTGTATTTAACTTATCTTAGGTGAAGGTGATCTTCAAATACATGTATATACACATACACGTGCACACGCACAGAAAGAAAAAGTTTCCCGAAGCAAATTTTTAGAATGAAATGGAATAATTTCATAAACATTCAATGTGATTGATGGTATATTTATTAAAAATATATATGACAAAAGCCAACTTAAGAGCTAATTTTTATTTCACTCTCGCACACACTTCGTTTAATATTTAATTTTATCTTAAAGTAAAAGAGATACAATAATTATAACTTTAAAGTGACAACTATTTTATTGTGTGAAAGTATTTTATTAAAAATTATATCATTTTAATTTTAAAGATATTATGAAATTAATTTTTTAAATTACACCTGTTGTAATAGAGTAAAAAAAGGTCCATAAAAGAACACTTTTATTCTTTAAATTTGAAAAAGGAAAAACAAAAGCAAATTTTCCCACACATTAAAACCACAACTAGCTGGTGATATTCAGAAAAATTAAGTTAATATTCACGCGATTGGCAATTGCAGGAGCCCCAAAAAAAAAAAAAATTGGCTTTAAACAGTAGTGGAAAATTTCTTAATATCAACGTTGGAGGGCATGTGATGTTGAAATTCAATGTTTTAACAGTAATTAAATTAAAAGAATAATATATATATATATATATATATATATATTATACAATGGCAGGCAAAATGATGAAGGGCTTCTCGCCTTCGATTGGATGTCCAAATGTTGTGTACTCGTGTGATCTGATATTAACATATAATAACAGAGCGTGAGAGAGCTTGTGACTTTTCTAGTACTGGTTACCTTCTCTTGGGTAACAGCTCCTATGCATGAATTAATTCAATTTATAACTAAAAAGTTGTCTTCTTTTGATTATTATCGGGTCATTTTATTGCTCCAGATAATTAAATATTAATATGTTAATTTCCACTTGCACGTGTGTATGCTTTGTCACGCAATATTATACACATATTCTTGCCCTTTAATTCAAAATTTTTGTCGGAGAATTGATGTCTCCATTTTTTTAAAAAATTACCAACGACCACTCTGAAAAAATGTCATAAGTATCAAATGTAATACATTAATTAGGTATGAATTCAGTATTAGAAAAATTAATCAAACAGTTTAGAAATATATAACAACTCGAATAAAATATATATGGTATAGTATAGTAGCTTTTACAAATTCAAAAGAGATGCGCTTATTAAAGCGATGATCAACAGTTGTTAAATAGTAATATTTCTACATATGCACGCGGGCTTTCTTTCTGGTTCTCTTGGCCTGTAAATACCCTTCATTCCCTTCACGTGCTAGCTTCATGCACATCGCTGCAACAACTGTTACTGCCGCATCATATAAACATACCTCCAGAAGCTCCTTGATTTCAAGAAAAATGGGCAGTACTCGCTCTGCAAAAGGAAGCAAAACAACAATTCTGAGCATTGATGGAGGTGGCATTCGAGGCATTATTCCTGGCACTATTTTAGCCTTTCTTGAATCCAAGCTTCAGGTCATTCATTAACTAATTCTTTACCAACAATATATATTGTAGTGTTTTCTCCTCCTCTCCTTTTTTCTTAGCGTTGAATTAATATGTGTCTGTTGTACATATTGGCAGGAATTGGAAGGACCAAATGCAAGAATAGCAGATTACTTTGATATAGTAGCAGGAACAAGCACAGGTGGGTTGATAACCACCACACTTGCAGCTCCCTTCATGGAAGGCAAACCTATGCCGGCAAGGGATATCCCCAACTTTTATATTGAGCACGGTCCTAAAATTTTTCCTCAAACTAGGTAAAAATATAAACAAAGCACTCTGCGTTCTATCAAACGTTCATGTTAATTAAGAGCACTAATGATATGTTCCAAAGAAGTTAAAAGCATTATTCTCCAGTCTTCATTAGTTTTCTTCATATGGTTAAAATTTTATAAGGTTAAAAAAAAAAAAAAGATTCTAAAACTTAGTGCTCTTACTTAGAACATATGCACGTCGAGTAAAGAACAAGTACAATAACCTTATTTTAGTTTAAAGATTCCGCTCAATATGAACATATATAAATAGACACATTAAAAATAATTGATCAACTGCTTTCTTACACATTCTATATCTGAAAACAAAAAAGATGTAAAAAGGGTTGCTAATGCTCCTGAATTAAACTGATCTTATTTTTATTGTCTGAAATTAGCCGCAGCAAGTTCTTCAATTCAATTGCAAGCTCACTTGGTAAAGTGATCGGACCAAAATACGATGGGAAGTACCTGCGGACACTCATAAACCAGCTACTAGTAGACATTAGTGTGAAATAAACTCTAACAAATGTTGTTTTACCAACTTTTGACATCAAGCCACTTCAGCCAGTCATCTTCTCCACCAGCGATTTATGATAAATATATACGATATCCTTGAAAAACTTTATAACTTTTATCATATATATAGCTACAAATTAATGATCCGATGTTGCATAGTTTGCGTTTGTACATTGATCTTCACTTTTTTTTATTTCTCTAACAGGGAAAAGAACATGTTTTGAAGAATGCTCGTCTGGCTGATATATGTATCAGTACATCTGCAGCTCCCACCTACTTCCCAGCTCACTGCTCTGAGACTAAGGATACTAGTGATGGTGGAACCCGTAGTTTTGATCTAATTGATGGTGGAGTTGCTGCAAATAACCGTGTATGTAGCCTAAATATAATAAGCTTGTGATACGCAATATTAGCTAATCAATTAGCAATTAATGCAATCATACACAATTATAGTAATTAATGTATATATATAAAAATTACTGTGATAAGCCACATCTCAAAGGAGATCGTGAAGCAGAAGCACAATCCCGAGTTCTCAAACAAAAAACCAGTGGACAGTAGAGAGATGCTGGTGCTATCACTCGGTACGGGTGCAGGTAAGAAACATTTGAATTATACTGCTCGCAGAGCCTCTCGATGGGGCCTGTTCGATTGGATCTTTGAGGATAGTAAAACACCGATAATTGATGTCTATTCTGATGCAAGCTCTGATCTCGTTGACTTTCATGTTTCCACTCTCTTTCAATCCTCCAGTTGCAAGGACAACTACCTTCGAATTCACGTACGTAGTCACTCTTACAGGCTTAACTGCTCATTTAACATAACAAAATAAAATTTTGTTATTATGCATGACATAATTAATCGATGATCTGTTAATTATATGTTCTCCACGCTAAATATGCACAGGATGACACCCTGACCGGTGATGCTGGATCTGTTGACATAGCAACCGAGGAGAATATGGAAAAGCTTGTGGAGATTGGAGCCAAGTTGTTGAAGGAGCCAGTGTCTAGGGCCAACTTGGAGACTGGCAAGTTTGAGAAGATTGAAGGAGAGGGTACAAATGAAGAAGCTCTAACTCGATTTGCTAAATTACTCTCTGAAGAACGTAAACTCCGGATCGGCCAAGTCAACTGAAGGTTGTTTCAGTCACGAGGAATCCAAGTTAATGAATGATAACGTGTGTTTGTTTGTGCTTGAAAATACAGAATAAACTGGTTACAATTAATATTAATTAATTATTGTAATTAGATGGTTGAGTTTTTATTAATTCTTTGTTAATAACATGGAAGTGTCTGAACATTAAGAACAAAACTTAAGTGCCAATAATTTTAAGATTATGACCCTAATTTACTAAGCTGTGAAGACACTGTTAAAAGATAATTTTATAATTTAATTTGTAGTGATCGAGATAATATATCAAAATAAATTTAGTATTTTTAGAAAGACGAAGAACTAAGCTTTCTAGAGAATTTTATGTTTTTAAATTTAGAGTTTTTTAGAAGTTATGGTCAATTGATTGAATCATATTCATTGCTAAAGTCAATCTAGCCTACACAAATTTTGAGAAATTCTGGCATGAATTCAAAGCATCAATTGAATCTTGCATCCTTCAGCATGATATTTTTAAAGTATTTTTTAAAATTTATATTTTTGATTCATAATTAAAATCATGTCTAAGTTGTTCTCTTTGTTTTTCAAAAAGTTGTAAAGTAATTTTAATATATTAGTTGTATTATTGTTTTTTTTCAAAAATTTGTATTTGTTTTCCACAATTGTGTGTCTACCTATGCTAGGAGAGTTATTCTAAAATGAGACTATATAAGTCCTAAAATTGTAATGCAAAGACATGTTATTTTGAGTTGAGTGAAATATAATTTTAATATTTTATACTTTGTACCTCTTAGAAAATTTGCATAGAGTAGTGAGTATTTTTTTTTTTAAATTCTACAATATTTGACAGCAATTTTAAGGTGGTATTTCTGTATCTTTTTTATTGTAAACCTTAAAAAGAGAACTTATTTAACTCATTATTTAGTGAACATTTATATCCCCACACGAACTCCCATTTTCCGGCATCAGTTAAAATTAAATTAGAATCTTAAAGTTTATGTTGATTGACTTCTCTTTTTATTACGCTTTTGCTGTGTGTTACTTGAGAGGACTTTTTTTTTTTTTTTCCATTTTTTTTCTTTCAAATATTACTAGCAAATGATGGCGATCAACGAAGATATAATTGTATTTGAAGAGAGAGAATAAATTCAGATGCAGCTTCTATTTGAATATGAAAATATATGGACGATTGCAAATCAAGCATTTTGTTCGGTAGTTTTAGGCCACTCTAAGCAAATATAGAAAAACACTAACAGATGGCGAGTCTGTCTCAGTTAACAAGGAGAACGGCCTGCTGACTTGACAAAGATCCGGGAAAAAGGTTAAACTTACAACTCACTCCAAAACGCATGTTGTTTTCTACTTTTGGGCGAGAGACATTGGTTTGTGTACTCTAGTTTGGGTCAGATATGTGTGTCGAGGCATTGAATTGGATAGTTTCATGAAGTTGGGTTGGCTGAGACTTTGGACTGATATTTGAATGGCTCGTGGACCGGATCGACGATGCTGAATTGAACATTGTTCTTAATCTTAAATCAGCATATTGTTTCAATAGAACGGGGGATAACTAGTTAAAAAGTTGGAATGAATTATCATTACCCATTCTTTAATTACATTAGCATTTGAAATTAAAGGGTTTTCTATTTTAACCCAGCATTATTAAATGAATAAAAGTATTTTATATGCTTCTATAAGGTTAAATGAAACATTAATTATCAAAGTTAACTGAGCATTTAAACAATAAAAAAGATTTTTATCTATCTTATTTTTAATGCTTTTAATGGTACAAGATATATTTGGAAGTTGTTGTGGAAGAATTACCTGAAAACGAATTAAGGCATGGGGAGTTATTGTTGTTTCAAGTCAGGGGTAATCGTGATGTGATTAATTGTGAACGTGCGATAAACGTGTTTATTAATGCAATAATGCTGTGGTTTTCAGTAGTTCTTATCGAGAAAATTAAAATTAAATAACAATTCCTCTTCGCTCTGGGTAGGACGCTAGTTGACGTAATTAACAGAAAATTTCATTTTTACTTATCACATGTGAAAGCTAATTATCATACCATTGCAAATTTAATATTATATATATCACACGATTTGCATGAACGAAAATTATTTCTTCAAGCTCTGATATCATTTAACTTTTCTAATTTCAACGCCGACTACTTATGTGGTATTGGATTCAATGTGTGTTTTCATAATATTTATTGAAAAGAGCACCAAGATAGAGGCAGGTAAACCAAAAAAGAAATCAAAATTTGTCTACCTTAAATGTATATTGATATTGAAGAGTTTGAAATACTTTATAACGAAAGGTTGTCTTTTTTTTTTTTTTTTTTTTTCATTATTAGGCATGATGTCTTTTTCCAAATAAAATATTAACGTGTTAATTTTCACGTGGGAGTGCTAGCTCTATCACACACCTTGTCTAGGCTCTAGCTAGCAAAACTGGCAGATAAAATCAAACCTGTTTTTGTATTTAAAGATAATGGCCAGTTGTATATAAGACTGACCATTATATTTTTTAATATACGATTGATAATTTTTATCACATTATTAATGATACCAATATACAATATCATATCTATACGAAAGATAATAAATTTAAGTCATCAAATTAATTCAATGATGTCCTACGCGAAAAAGAAAATATTGTCTTATAGTCATTGGAATTGATATATGCCTTTTAAAAAAGTTGGAAATATTTATATTTAAAGGAGTACTATACTGTTAATTGTGATTCATGAATTAATTATTAAAGTGAATCAATAAAAAATTTAAAAATTTATATGTAATAGTTTGGATAAAAAATATACTATTAGTGATCTTTTCTCACTGTTTACGATAAAGTTAGAATTAATGTTGTAGAGGTTAAAACATCAGTATTAAAAACTTCTCCTGACTTAAAATCAAAAATTATGAATTAATGAAGGGACCGACCATTGACTTATATACATCGACACGTTTATTACATTTACAATAATAATATAACTATTTAAAAATTTAAAATTCTATTTAATACAAAAAAGAAAAACGAATTGTTTTATGTAGATATAAGGATCACTTTTGTATTCCCCTTAAGGTTTTCATAATGGTCAACTTACCCTCAAGTATTTTAAAAATAGTCATTCCAACCC